>JARQOC010000004.1:606389659-607589659 GCA_033576535.1 Allobates femoralis | reverse complement strand
TGCAAATGTGTGCTTTGTAGTTTCCAGGCCGCCTTTAATAGAGGATGGAGGCCTACCCGGAGAGCAGCCATGCTTTTATCTCCCCGAGACGTGTTCACCGGCGGCACATCATGTTACAGACACTTGTTCTCAGACAAAAGTCCGTTTCCTACAGAAAAGGCCAAATTGGAGAAAAGACCAAAAGTGACACCGTTCAGGTTCAGCTGCCACGAGCAGATGTCTGAACCCATTAAATGGTGAAAAATAATTGTAAAAAGCCCCAGATGAGCCTGACGGGCGCAAGTGGTGCTTCCATCTTGGTATTCAGAGCCATCACCGCAAATCAATAGCGGCATCATCTCCCATAATGTTCTTCTTTGAGACAGACGCTTTTGAAGTTAATTAAGCAAGAATAAAGAGCAAAAGGGGCCCGTTCCTGCCGCTTAATTACATGCAGCTAGGTGACTTATTAGCAAGGTGCCATCAGCTCCCATAATTATCTTATTACGCCAATCTCAAATGTATCACGAAGAACTAAGGAGAAAAACATCAGACTTCTCATGGTCCAGGTGTTTGTTTACCGCGCGCATAATAAAACTTTAATTTGGGAGAGAAAATAATTTTCTGCTCTATTAATATAATTGAAAGCAAATGCCGTTCCTACGAGACCAGTGATTAAATCATGGCGATCTGCTTTTTTCATAAATCAAGACGCTCTGTTACATAATTCAGCTTCTAACTGCAACTGGCTCCTCATGGGTGGGTCAATTCAACTAATTATTCAAGTGGGGGAGGTGCTTATTACAGGGATTAAATCATGGCGATCTGTTTTTTCATAAATCAAGACGCTCTGTTACACAATTCAGCTTCTAAGTGCAACCGGCTCCTCATGGGTGGGTCAATTCAACTAATTATCTAAGTGGGGGAGGTGCTTATTACAGGGATTAAATCACAGTCAATCTGTTTTTTCACAGATCAAGACTTTCTACTACATAATTCAGCTTCTAACTAAAACCGCCTCCTCATGGGTGTGTCAATTCAACTAATTATCTAAGTGGAAAAGGTGCTTATTACAGGATTAAATCATGTCAATCTGTTTTTTTTTTAGAAATCAAGACTCTGTTACATGTTTCAGCTTCTAAGTGCAACCGGCTCCTCATGGGTGGATCAATTTAACTAATTATCTAAGTGGGGAGGTGCTTATTCTCGGATTAAATCATGGCAATCTGTTTTTTCACAAATCAAGACTCTCTGCTACATAATTCAGCTTCTAACTGCAACTGGCTCCTCATGGGTGTGTCAATTCAACTAATTATCCAAGTGAGGTAGGTTCTTATTACAGTGAATAAATCACATTGATCTGTTTTTTCACAATTCAAGACTCTGTTACATAATTCAGTTTCTAACTGCAACCGCCTCCTCATGGGTGGATCAATTCAACTAATTATGCAAGTGGGGGAGGTGCTTATTACAATGATTAAATAATGGTTATCTGTTTTTTCACAAATCAAGACTCTCAACTACATAATTCAGCTTCTAACTGCAACCGGCTCCTCATGGTGGGTCAATTCAACTAATTATCCAAGTGGGGAGGTTCTTATTACAAGGATTAAATCACATTGATCTCTTTTTTCACAGATCAAGACACTCTGTTACATAATTTGGCTTCTAACTTCAGCCGTCTCCTCATGGGTGGGTCAATTCAACTAATTATCTAAATGGGGGAGGTGCTTATTACAGTGATTAAATCATTTCAATCTGTTTTTTTTTTTAGAAATCAAGACTCTGTTACATGTTTCAGCTTCTAACTGCAACCGCCTCCTCATGGGTGGATCAATTCAACTAATTATCTAAATGGGGAGGTGCTTATTACAGTGATTAAATCATGGTGATCTGTTTTGTCATCAATCAAGACGCTCTGTTACATAATTCAGATTCTTATTGCAGCCAGCTCCTCATGGGTGGGTCAATGGAACTAATTATGCAAGAGGGGAGGGGCTTATTAGCTAATGTATAATGTTTTAAAGGGAAATGCAATTCAGTAACATATTCACTGTCTGTAAAATATTAATGATATGCAATTGAGTTCACAGAGGGGTCCATCGGGGCTTCTGTTTCCAGCTGGAAGAATAAATTGATGTCTAGAGTTGATGTAAGTTGTTAGCTGTAACTTCAAAAAAAGTTATCGTGTAATTGACTCCGAGAGCGGCTCATACATAAAGCCTAATAGACTCGCAAGTTCCTTCATCCCCAGCTTCTATGTGTTGACTGCGGAGAATGTGTAGGATGAACGGGCCGGCTTATCAGAGGAGCACAGGCATGTATAATGAGCTATTTATTCTCAACGTGTGAAGTGTTGAGGTGCAAGGAGTAATTGTCAGAGCGTCCTTCAGCTAATGTAAAGTGCAGTCACACGCATTGACTAGATGTTTCATAGCTGGATGACATGAATCTAACTGGCAGGGTGGCCGGCGTGTATAAGGACAGAAAAAAATATCATCAAAAATTTCATGTCCTCATATAAGGAAACTGGAGGTAGCAGGGTTGTAACTACAATAGGTGCAGGGGTTGAAATCGCACCCAGGCCCTGGGGCTTAGGGGCCCCAAAAGTTCCTTCGGCCTATAGAAAAATACTAATGCTTTTAAATATTTGCAATAATTGGGGGCCCCGGAGGAGCTTTTGCATCGGGACCCATGACTTTAAGTTACTCCACTAGAAGAAAAAGATGAACAAGTTTTGGAACCTTTGAGTTGGATTGGACCAAGCTGATGAGTTTGAACCTCTTGTACGCACTCCTAAATCTTTGTATAGGGTTCTGGACTGCAAGATTTCCCCAAGACTCACAGTAGCTGCTGTTAGCAGATTTCGGAGGCATAAAGCAAAGGCAAGGTGATTGCAGAGTGGTCAGAGAAGTAAAGGTCAGGGCAGGCAGAGCTCAATGAATGCAGTGGTAATGCAGAAGGTCAGGGCAGGCGGCAGACAAAAATCAAGGTCAGGGTTCAGGGTAACCACAGTCAGGACAGGTCCTTAAAGCGAACATGTCATAATATAAAAGTGCTATTTATTTGCAGATCTATTGGTAATCTGCTGGTAAATAGTGTTTTAATCATGGTTGACAACGTACCTGCAACAGAGAGAAAGTGAAGTTATCGTCTCCCAGAAGTCGCTCATTCTCAATCATTAGGGCGGTGAAGGGAGCTGTAACAGTCACCGCTCACTACACTGAACATGGTGTGATCACTGCCCTGCGCTTTAATTATCAGGTAGCTTTGCAGTGCATGTGTGCAGCATGTGGGTGCAGTGCATGTGTGCAGTGCATGTGCATAGCATATGTGCTATGTGTGTGTAGTATGTCTGTGCAGCCAGCGTGTGCAGCATGTCTGCAGTGCATTTGTTTAGTAGGTCTGTGCAGCATGTGTATGTAGAGCATGTTTCCAGTGTGTGTGTGCATCATGTGTGCAGCATGTGTAAGCGGCATGTCTGTGCAGTGCATGTGCATAACATATGTATATGCAGCATTTGTGTGCAAAGTATGTGTACAGCATGGATATGCAGCATGTGTGCAGGTTGTGCGTAGCCTGTATGTGTAGCATGTGTTTCCAGCATGTGTTCATCATGTCTGTGCAGCATGTGTGTCCAGCATGTGTTCTGTATGTGTGTGCAGCCTGTGTGTGCTGTGTGTGTGTACAGTGTGTGTGTGCAGCATGTTTGTGTATCTAATCATATGGTATGCCTTGCTACCATCTGAAAACTCATGTATCTACTCCTATCCTGTGAGACTGTCTGCTGAGCTGTGTATCTAATCATATGGTACGCCTTGCTACTATCTGTGGTCCTCCACAGCCACCCACACAGACGGGCACACCCTAGACCTCATCTTCACCCGCCTCTGCTCCCTAACTAACCCCACAACCTCCCCTCTCCTCCTATCTGACCACCATCTACTTATCTTCTCATCCTTGTCCTCCTCATCTGCCACCCATGTCCACCAACTCGCACACCCTCGCAGAAACCTCACACACGTTGACACACACTCTCTGACTCTATTCTACCGCTATCCTCCATATCCTCACTCCTCGACACAGATAATGCCACCACTTTCTACAATTCTACACTCACATCAGCTATTGATGCAGCTGCTCCTCTCGTTCATGGCCGAACACGACGAATCAAAGGACAACCCTGCACACAGACACCACTAAAAATATGTGGCGGGTGTCTAGGGTTGCAGAGCGGCGCTGGAAGAAAACACACTCACATGAAGACTACACAGCATTCACACAAGCCCTTCTCACATTCAAGTCAGCACTCACCACCACTAAACAGAACAACTTCATTACCCCCATATCCTCTTTGTCCCACAACTCCAGGCAGTTATTCAACACATTTAACTCCCTCCTCTACCCCCCACTGCCCCCTCCTACTTCTTGTATCTCTGCAGAAGACTTTGCAACACACTTCACCAACAAGATCGACCTGATCAGACAAGTCTTTGCTCCTAACCACCACAACCTCCATGTATACCGGATCACTCCTCTCCCCCACTAACCCTCCTCCCCTCCATCACTGAAGGAGAACTCCACACCTCCTCTCCAGATCGCACCTCACCACTTGTGCCCTGGACCCCATCCCATCCCACTTCCTCCCCAACCTCACCACCACACTTATCCCAGCCCTAACCCACCTCTTCAACCTATCGCTAACCTCCGGTACCTTTCCTTATGCTTTCAAACAAGCAACACCTGTCTTGAAGACGCCATCCCTCAACCCGACCTCTACATCCAGCTACCGGCCCATATCACTGCTCCCGTTTGCAAAACGTCTCGAAAACCATGTCCTCACTGTCCTCTCATCCCACCTCTCATCCAACTCTCTCTTTGACAACCTTCAATCTGGCTTCTGCCCCCACCACTCCACTGAAACAAAACCTCCACCTTAACCAAAATTACTAATGACTTACCGCTAAAACTAAGGCACACTTCTCCGTCCTCCTCCTTCTAGACCTGTCCTCTGCATTCGACACAGTTGACCACTGCCTCCTATTACAGATCCTCTCTTCCATTGGCATCACTGACCTTGCCCTCTCCTGGATCTCCTCCTACCTTTCCAACCGCACATTTAGTGTCTCCCACTCCCACACAACCTCCTCGCCCCATCCCCTCTCTGTTGGGTCCCTCAAGGCTCTGTCCTGGGGCCCCTTCTTTTTTCCCCCATCTATACCCTGGCCTAGGACAACTCATACAGCCCCATGGCTTCCAGTATCACCTGTACACTGACGACACTCAGATCTACCTCTCTGGCCCATAGGTCACCTCTCTGCTGTCCAGAATCCCGGAGTGTCTATCAGCCATATCCTCCTCCTCCTTCTCTCACTTCCTAAACTCAACTAAACTCAATGTAGACAAAACTAAACTCATCATCTTTCCCACATCTCACACACCTCCCTTACCTGATCTATCACAATAAATTATATCACACTTTGTCCTGTACCTGAAGTCCGCTGCCTCAGAGTAACCCTTGACCCTGCCTTATCCTTCAGACCACACATCCAAGCTCTCACCACCTCCTGCCGCCTCCAACCCAAAAATATTTCCAGAATCCGTCCCTTCATCAATCCTCAATCTACTAAACTACTAGTGCATGCCCTCAACATCTCCAGTCTTGACTACTGCAACCTCCTCCTCTTGGCCTCCCTGCTAACACTCTCGCACCTCTCCAATCTGTCCTTAACTCTGCTGCCCGACTAATCCACCTCCCTCCTCGCTATTTCTCCACTTCTCCCCTCTGCTAATCCCTCCACTGGCTCCCAATTCCCCAGTGTATCCATTTCAAACTACCAACATTGACTTATAAAGCCGTCCACAATCTGTCCCCCCATATATCTCTGAACTAATCTCCCGATATCTTCCAACTCGTAATCTTCGATCCTCCCAAGACCTCCTCCTTTCCTCCACACTTGTACGTTCCTCATCTAACCGCCTGCAAGACTTCACCCGAGCATCCCCCATCCTCTGGAATTCTGCCCCTCATCACGTCTAACTGTCCCCTATGCTCGGAACCTTCAAGCGGAACCTGAAAACCCATCTCTTCAGAACAGCCTGCAATGACCATGGTGCCACCTCACCACCACTGGACCCAGCGCTCCACCACCACTGGACCTGGCGCTCCACCACCACTGGACCCTGTGCTCCACCACCACTGGACCCTGTGCTCCACCACCACTGGACCCTGTGCTCCACCACAACTGGACCCGGTGCTCCACCACAACTGGACCCGGTGCTCCATCACCACTGGACCCTGTGCTCCACCACCACTGGACCCGGTGCTCCATCACCACTGGACCCAGCGCTCCACCACAATTGGCCCTTGCTTGCACCACCACTGGACCCGGCGCTCCACCACAATTGGCCCTTGCTTGCACCACCACTGGACCCAGTGCTCTACCACCATTGGATCTTGCCCTCCACCACCATCGGACCCGGCGCTCCCCCACCACCCGAGCAGACCCAACCTACTGTCTCTTTCCCCACTGTCCTCTGTATCAGTCTGTCACTGTTAGTTTGTTCATTGTATTTATAACTTGTTTGTATGTATCCCTTTCTCATGTACAGACCATGGAATCAATGGTATCTATAAATAATAATAATGTTTGCTATATTTGTGCTATATGTGTGTGCAGCATGTGTTTGAAGTGTCTGTATGTATGGCACCCCGCCAAGCAGGCGTCACAGAGGGGTACTGCACCCGTAAAAGAGGTGCAGATACTCCAGCTGCAGGAGGACCCTAGGATGGTGGGTGGTACCCTCCTATCCCAACACTCCCACATTAGATTACACGGCGGGAGGTTACCCGGGAGGGAATAAAAACACCTCTTGGGGGGAACAAGGAGGGCTTTTGAAGTTGGTCTTTGCCTCCAAGTCTGAGCCAGGCTAGGTCACTCGGCTGAGGGACCAGGGGAAGATAGAAGAGGAGGAGAGAGTTTAATGAGAAGAGAGCTTTTCAGGAGAGCAGCCGGTCTGGGAAAGAGGAGCCAGCCAGACAGGCTCTCCCAGACAGCTTACCGGGCACCGGAGCCCGCGTCTGTGGGATACTTTGGGACACAGAGAATCCGGAGACCCGTGGAGTATATACTTCTCCCGGGCACCAGAGCAGACCGAATGAGGGTACCAGGCACCGCCAAAGGAACGAGCGGCCAGCCAGTAGAGGGTCACCCGACGGCAGCAAAGGTGAGAGAGGAAAGGAGGTCGGGCTGATTCCAAGTCACCAGGCTTCACACCAACAACTGGAAAGCAGGAAGGAACAGACGGGGTTAGAGAAGGAAGGTACACCAAGGGTTCCACCATACCACCGGGGATCCGCCTGCAGCCACCCGCTAACTTACCTGTCCTCATAACATGAGAAGTGCTGAACTGTAACTCTGTATGAATGCAAGTGAACAGTAAAGTACCCGGAGGAAAAGTGACTGACTCCGCCTGTGTTCCTTTGAATGAACTTGTTCCCCATACAGGAACGCTGCCCCGGAGGTCCAGCCCTACCTGTGGAGGACTTTACCAACTTTCTGCATTACCATCTACCTCCGGCGGACTGTGGTGGTGCTGGTAACACATCACCAGAAAGTACAGGTGGCGTCACGACAAACTGTATATAGCATCCCCTGTAAATATCACCCCTTTTTCAAAGAAGTCCCCCAGGACACGGGATCAGGCGCTGCTACCATTCCCGTGACACAGTTAACCTCTTGGAGCCTGATACTCGAGTACCCAAAGCCTGGGCTCGACATATGCAGCATGTGTGTCGTATGAGTGTGCAGATTGTGTAGTGTGTGTGCAGAATGGGTGTATGTGCAGCGTGTGGGTGCCATGTGTGTGTGCTGTATGTGTGTGCAGTGCATGTGTGCCGTATGTGTGTGCAGTGCATGTGTGCCGTATGTTTGTGCAGTGCATGTGTGCCGTATGTGTGCAGTGTGTATGTGTGCCATATGTGTGGAGCATGTATGTGTGCCGTATATGTGTGCAGCGTGTATATGTGCCATATGTGTGTGCAGCATGTATGTGTGCCATATATGTGTGCAGCGTATGTGTGTGCAGTGCATGTGTGCCGTATGTGTGCAGGGTTTAGTGTGCATTTGTGTGCAGTTATGTGTGCCGTTGGTGCATGTTGCGATGTGTGCACGTATGTGTGTGCAGCAGGTGTGTGTGTGCAGTGCATGTGTGCCGTATGTATGTGTGCTATGTATGTGTGCTGTATGTGTGTGCCTATGTATGATGTGTGCAGTGTATGTGTGCCGTATTGTGTGCAGCATGTATGTGTGCTGTATGTGTGCAGTGTATGTGTGCCGTATGTGTGTGCAGTGTGTATGTGTGCGTATGTGTGCAGCTGTATGTGTGCGTGTGTATGTGTGCGCATTTATGTGTGCCGTATGTTGTGCAGTGTGTATGTGTGCTGTATGTGTGCAGCATGTATGTGTGCCGTGTGTATGTGTGCAGCATGTATGTGTGCCGTATGTGTGTGCAGTGTGTATGTGTGCTGTATGTGTGCAGCATGTATGTGTGCCGTGTGTATGTGTGCAGCATGTATGTGTGCCGTATGTGTGTGCAGTGTGTATGTGTGCTGTATGTGTGCCGTATGTTGTGTCCCATGTATGGTGCAGTGTATGTGTGCGTATGTGTGTGCAGCATTTTATGTGTGTGCAGGTGTGTGTGGTCAGATGTGTGTGCTGTATGTGTGCAGCATGTTATGTGTGTGCGTGTGTATGTGTGCATGTATGTGTCAGATGTAGTGTGCCGGTGTATTGTGCATGCGTATGCGTGTGTATGTGTGCTGTAGTGTGTGTGCTGCTGTATGTGTGCAGCATGTATGTGTGCTGTGTGTATGTGTGCCGTGTGTATGTGTGCAGCATGTATGTGTGCCGTGTGTATGTGTGCAGCATGT
Source organism: Allobates femoralis (assembly GCA_033576535.1). Taxonomy (NCBI): domain Eukaryota; kingdom Metazoa; phylum Chordata; class Amphibia; order Anura; family Aromobatidae; genus Allobates; species Allobates femoralis. Next base: position 607,580,748 of record JARQOC010000004.1, on the reverse strand, counting down.
ATGTGTGCCGTATGTGTGTGCAGCGTGTAAATGTGCCGTATGTGTGCACAGCAGGCTATAATACCTAATGCAGGGCAGTAATCACAGCTTGCCCTCTGTATAGTGAGCAATGACTGTTCCAGCCTCGCTCTCCTTCCAGCGGCTGCAGGGAGTCTATAGATTCAAGCTCTGATTCTCAGTAATGGAGGAATGGACCGGCCATGTATAGATATTGCTGGACTTGTCACTGAAGAAGTCCAGATAGACTGGAGTCCAGCAGAGGGGGGCACTGTCCGTAAAGTGTCACTGGCCCCCATAGAGGGGGTCCGGATCAGGGCAGGAGAGCGGGGACATCCCCCATTAACATACAACACGAGCAATATGGGAATCCGAACTCCGAAAAGTTTTGCCAGAACTTCTGCGCCTCTTTGTATTCGGCTTTTGTGACTCTTAATATCAGTAATCAGTCACAGTTCTGAAGAATAGAGATTCAGCAACTCGTGCTTCATCTCACGGTAGGACGACATCTTTGTCAATGGGTGAAAAGATTCTGCCTGACGTAAAACGACTTCTTGTGTCGACTGGAGGCGAAAACCCACCAAACAATGGCGAGACGGATGAGTTGTCGTGAAAACATATGTGCAATTTATTGCCGGCATCTTTAATTTATATGAGAAAGTGGAGTTGACTATTAGGAAATTATCTCTCCGACAGCCCCGGCTTCTCCCTCTTTCTTCTCTTTTCACAACGTTCCTGCCATCGCGTCGCCTTACAAAAGCCGAAAATGGGCTTTAAACATTGCAATTTGCTTATCGCGACTCTTAACTTCCTGCAAAAACAGGCATTAGTTAAGTCAAGTTTGAGCTGAACATGAGGCGCAAGAGAAGAGATGAATGAGTAGGCGGTAAAAAGTTACACTTTGGATTCCCAAGGGTCACGATGGTCTCTTACTTTGGAGACTTGTGACAGGTTTGGGTTCTCTGTCTCTTTTCTGTATTGAGACTTCATATAAAACATGTTAATGTTAGTTTCTGTTGCTAGCCAGCCTCTTAGTTCTCTTCCCAGGTGTGGCTGCTTTGTAATCACTCCCATCTACTTTGCAGGATCCAGCATTCCTTGCTTGTGATTGAACTTCATTCCTGGCCTGGGTACCTGACCATTGCCAAGCCGTCTGCTGCCTAGGAGTGTGGCAACAGGTGTGAAGTTGTCTTGTCGTTCCCCTGTCTGTCTTTCCTTCTCCCATTGTTTATTTTATTGCAGTGGTTGGAACTAGTGCTCCCGCTGGCCATCTCCCTATTGAGGGTTAACATCAGGGCTAATGAGGGACTATGTATCCTGCTCAACAATGAGGTGAAAGAACCCATATAGGGACGGTAGGGAAATCAGGAGGTCTCCTTTCCCCCAATCCCTATGAGCAGGGCCCCCCTTGTATTTGTGTTTCCTCTGCTGTGTGTAGTGCACCAGACACCGTTGGTCTGTGCCCCACTGTCTCACTCTGAATCCGGATGCTCCCAAGTCCACGGCGTGATACTAAGGGGAACCCTAACTACCCCGGTGAGGTGGATTCTCTAAGCTTTGGGTCTACCTGAGCAGCACGGACCATAGGTGTTGATGCAGTGGAGAACAACCGAGCTGGAAATAATGGAAATCACTCGGAGCAACGGCGAACAGCACAGTCCGATTGGCTATATGGCTTTTGGAACAATAGCTGGAAAGGTTGAATAGCACTTTAGGGCTCGGCATAATACCGTATGTCGTGGAACAGAAGGGCTGGTTTTGTTAGATGGTACCATGGAATAGCAGAGACGAGTAGGTGGACCGTCACCTTAGAACTGAGTATACAAACAGACACCTTGGAGGAGCCAAGTTGAGTATATGGATAAGCATCTTGGAACAGCAGAGCTGAGAATGCGGATAGGTCCCCTGAAACAGCAGAATCGAGGGAGCAGGTAAACAGTTCAGAAATGGACAGGTCACTTACCATGTAGGTTCAGCTCAATCTTCCCCTGCTATTCTCACAATTTGATTCGGAAAAAGTAAAAGATTTAATTATTATTATTTATTATTATAGCGCCATTTATTCCATGGTGCTTTACATGTAGAAAGGGCCATACATAGACAAGAACAAATACATGAAAAATACAAGGCACAGACAGGTACAGGAGGAGAGAGGACCCTGCCTGCGAGAGCTCACAGTCTACAAGGGATGGGGGAGGATATAGTAGGTGAGGAGAGAGGACCCTGCCCACGAGGGCTCACAGTCTACAAGGGATGGGTGAGGATAAAGTAGGTGAGGAGAGAGGACCCTGCCTGTGAGGGCTCACAGTCTACAAGGGATGGGTGAGGAGAGAGGACCCTGCCCATGAGGGCTCACAGTCTACAAGGGATGGGTGAGGATACAGCAGGTGAGGAGAGAGGACCCTACCCACAAGGGCTCACAGTCTACCAGGGATGGGTGAGGATACAATAGGTGAGGAGAGAGGACCCTGCCCACGAGGGCTCACAGTCTACAAGGATGGGTGAGGGTACAGTAGGTGAGGAGAGAGGACCCTGTCCACGAGGGCTCACAGTCTACAAGGGATGGGTGAGGATACAGTAGGAGAGGAGAGAGGACCCTGCCCATGAGGGCTCACAGTCTACAAGGGATGGGTGAGGATAAAAAAGGTGAGGAGAGAGGACCCTGCCTGTGAGGGCTCACAGTCTACAAAGGATGGGTGAGGATACAGTAGGTGAGGAGAGAGGATCCTGCCCACAAAGGCTCACAGTCTACAAGGGATGGGTGAGGGTACAGTAGGTGAGGAGAGAGGACCCTGCCCACGAGGGCTCACAGTCTACAAGGGATGGGTGAGGATACAGTAGGTGAGGAGAGAGGATCCTGCCCACAAAGGCTCACAGTCTACAAGGGATGTGTGAGGATACAGTAGATGTGGGAGAGGACCCTGCCCACGAGGTCTCACAGTCTACAAGGGATGTGTGAGGATACAGTAGATGTGGGAGAGGACCCTGCCCATGAAGGCTCACAGTCTACAAGGGATGGGGGAGGATACAGTAGGTGAGGAGAGAGGACCCTGCCCATGAGGGCTCACAGTCTACAAGGGATGGGTGAGGATAAAAAGGTGAGGAGAAAGGACCCTGCCCACAAGGGCTCACAGTCTACAAGGGATGGGTGAGGATACAGTAGGAGAGGGTAGACCTGGTCATGCAGCGGTTCAGTAGACTGAGGGTCACTGCAGGTTGTAGCTTGTTGGAAAAAGTGAGTATTCAGGTTTCTTTTGAAGGTTTCCCCGGTGGGTAAGAGTCTGATGTGTTGGGGTAAAGAATTCCAGAGTATGGAGGAAGCACGGGAGAAATCTTGCATGCGATTGTGGGAAGAAAAGATAAGGGGGAGTAGAGGAGGAAATCTTGAGCGGATCGAAGGTTGCATGTAGGGAAGTACCGGGAGATCATGTCACAGATGTATAGAGGGGACAGGGTGTAGACGGCTTTGTACGTCATACTTAGGCACTGCTTTTGGGACAAAGTGACCTATCCTCACTAAACTAATACTAAACAATAGACAGGTCACTTTCCCTACAAAGTCAGCACATTCCTCCTCTGCTGCTGTTATCCTGTTACATAATATCCGATCTCCGGTCTATGTTATGGCACTGCACTTGAGATACAGTGCCTGCAAGTAGTATTCAACCCCCTGCAGATTTAGCTGGTTGACACATGCGGAATTAACTTGGCATTGTGACATTTGGACTGTAGATCAGCCTGGAAGTGGGAAATGCAGCCAAAAAGATTTGTTAATTTATTTTTTTTTTTTTTTTTAAAGCATTAAAAGTGAATTCAGAGGGTCATTTATTATTCAACCCCTCAAACCACCAGAATTCTGTTTGTTCCCCCTAAAGTATTAAGAAGTAGTTCAGGCACAAAGAACAATGAGCTTCACATGTGTGGATTAATTATCTCTTTTGCCAGCCTTTTCTGACTATTTAAGACCCTCCCCAAACTTGTGAACAGCACTCATACATGGTCAACATGGGAAAGACAAAGGAGCATTCCAAGGCCATCAGAGACAAGATCGTGGAGGGTCACAAGGCTGGCAAGGGGTACAAAACCCTTTCCAAGGAGTTGGGCCTACCTGTCTCCACTGTTGGGAGCATCATTTGAAAGTGGAAGTCTTATGGAACTACTGTTAGCCTTCCACGGCCTGGACAGCCTTTGAAAGTTTCCTCCCGTGCCGAGGCCAGGCTTGTCCGAAGAGTCAAGGCTAACCCAAGGACAACAAGGAAGGAGCTCCGGGAAGATCTCATGGCAGTGGGGACATTGGTTTCAGTCAATACCATAAGTAACGTACTCCACCGCAATGGTCTCCGTTCCAGACGAGCCCGTAAGGTACCTTTACTTTCAAAGCGTCATGTCAAGGCTCATCTACAGTTTGCTCATGATCACTTGGAGGACTCTGAGACAAACTGGTTCAAGGTTCTATGGTCTGATGAGATCAAGATCGAGATCTTTGGTGCCAACCACACACGTGACGTTTGGAGACTGGATGGCACTGCATACGACCCCAAGAATACCATCCCTACAGTCAAGCATGGTGGTGGCAGCATCATGCTGTGGGGCTGTTTCTCAGCCAAGGGACCTGGCCATCTGGTCCGCATCCATGGGAAGATGGATAGCACGGCCTACCTGGAGATTTTGGCCAAGAACCTCCGCTCCTCCATCAAGGATCTTAAGATGGGTCGTAATTTCATCTTCCAACAAGACAACGACCCAAAGCACACAGCCAAGAAAACCAAGGCCTGGTTCAAGAGGGAAAAAATCAAGGTGATGGAGTGGCCTAGTCAGTGTCCTGACCTTAACCCAATTGAAAACTTGTGGAAGGAGCTCAAGATTAAAGTCCACATGAGACACCCAAAGAACCTAGATAACTTGGAGAAGATCTGCATGGAGGAGTGGGCCAAGATAACTCCAGAGACCTGTGCCGGCCTGATCAGGTCTTATAAAAGACCATTATTAGCTGTAATTGCAAACAAGGGTTATTCCACAAAATATTAAACCTAGGGGTTGAATAATAATTGACCCACACTTTTATGTTTAAAATTTATTAAAATTCAACTGAGCAACATAACTTTTTGGTGTGTAAGATTTCTGCTTCTGTTAATAAATCCTACTCTCGTTTGCAGTTTGAAGGCTCTAACTTATTTACATCTTATCAAACCACCTAAATCTGCAGGGGTTGAATACTACTTGTAGGCACTGTAAACAGGACCTATCCACATTATACTAATGGTAAAAATGGACAGGTCACTCTCCCTGCAACGTTAGCACACACTTTCCTTGATGTTATTACAATTTAATGCTGATTTAAGTTAAAAGAAAAAGACTGTGGAATCCACACTTTACTGGCTATATTATGGCGCTGCCATTGAGTAAAACAGGTCTATGCTCACTATACTAATACTAAAGAAATACACAGGTCACTTTCCCTGGAAGGTCAACACACACCTATTCTTCTCTTGTCATCATTTTTCCTATCTGATCCAGCTTTTCCAGGCTACATTCAGAGTCTCCTCACCCTTAGTTAAAATGAAATCTGCTGTCTCACCATGTCTATGTGTTTCTGCCCTTCCTGCTTTTAAGATCCAGTCCGAAATCCAGGCCTTGCTTGAGCATTGTGTTTGTGTTCTGGCTCAGCTGTGCATCATTTGCTTTGTGCTCAATCTCCTGCTATCCTGGGTCGGCTCTGCATTCCTGACTTGCAATGTTCTGCTCTGCTTAATGCTGGTTACTCTCCAGCAACTAGTGTGTGCCTTGTAAGGGATCCTCCCTGCTTCCAGTTCCATACGGACTACTCTGCTCCATGTAATCCTTGTTTGTTGTGTATTTGTGCAGTGCAGTATTTTAGAACAGGTCAGGACTATTATTTCAAGCTGCACTGCACTAAGTCCGGGACTCTGTATGAACTGTGTTACAAAGTCTTTACCATTATTTGGTAACACACTGTGCGAACAGTGTGCAAACACTATTTTCAGTATCTCGCAATCTGTTGAATAATGTATTTCTGGGACACGAACCCGCTCTCAGTCTTGCCTAGTTTCATATCTTTTCCATTGTACTTGTATATTTACTCTGCTTTTGTTTGTCTTCAAATATAGACTTGAACTTGAACCTGTCTCTGCCTAGTCATTGCACTACACTAACAGATTCTTTCAGTTGCCCACATATAGTGTGACACTGATAGTCAAGCCGCAGACTAGGGAGCGTCTGGATACGATGCGTGACAGTGGCGCACAGACCAACAGTGTCCAGTGCACTACACACAACAACAGACTGGGGAAACACCAGGGGAGACAAATACAGTGGATGGCCCTGCTTGTAGGGAATGGGGGAAAGGAGACCTCCTTCACTAAACTATGTCTGTTCCTTTATCTCCCTACTGTCCCTATATGGGTTCTTTCACCCTGTCGCCGAGCAGGATACCTAGTCCCTCGCTGGCCCTCAATAGGAGATGGCTTGCGGGGGCACTAGACCCAACTGCTGCACTAAAATCAAGAATAGAGGAAGGGGAAACAGACAGGGAAACGACTAAACAACTTCACGCCTGCTACCACTCTCCTAGGCAGCAGATGGATTGGCAAATCTCAGCCTCTCCAGGAAACCTTCTTCACCTCAGGTAGCCAGGCGAAGAATTGACTTCAATCACCAGCAAGGAATGCTGGACCATGTTACCATACAAAGGAGATGGGAGTGATCACAAAGTAGGCACACCTGGAAAGAGAACCTAGAAGCATTGCAGCAACAGAAACTGATATTAACTCCTGCACTGCCAAAGGAAAGAAACACACTTTAATATGAAATCTCAATACAGGAATGACTTCCCAAACCTGTCACCAGTCTCCAAAGTAAGAGAGACCATCGTGACACTGCTGTAGTTTCATGTAAATATAAAAAAAAGTATTTTCTTTAATTCATAGTAAAATACGGTATTTTTCCCTCCATTCAATCAGAATTGTATGGAAACTTTGTCTTCCAAGGAAATGAATGTAAACCCAAAAATGAAGTTTCCAAGACCATTCAGAAGACCCCCGCCTTCCTGTACTGACCATTCAGAAGACCCCCGCCTTCCTGTACTGACCATTCAGAAGACCCCCGCCTTCCTGTACTGACCATTCAGAAGACCCCCGCCTTCCTGTACTGACCATTCAGAAGACCCCCGCCTTCCTGTACTGACCAGTCAGAAGACCCCCGCCTTCCTGTACTGACCATTCAGAAGACCCCCGCCTTCCTGTACTGACCATTGAGAAGACCCCCGCCTTCCTGTACTAACCATTCAGAAGACCCCCGCCTTCCTGTACTGACCAGTCAGAAGACCCCCGCCTTCCTGTACTGACCAGTCAGAAGACCCCCGCCTTCCTGTACTGACCATTCAGAAGACCCCCACCTTCCTGTACTGACCATTCAGAAGACCCCCGCCTTCCTGTACTGACCATTCAGAAGACCCCCGCCTTCCTGTACTGACCATTCAGAAGACCCCCGCCTTCCTGTACTGACCATTCAGAAGACCCCCACCTTCCTGTACTGACCATTCAGAAGACCCCGCCTTCCTGTACTGACCATTCAGAAGACCCCCGCCTTCCTGTACTGGCCATTCAGAAGACCCCTGCCTTCCTGTACTGACCATTCAGAAGACCCCCGCCTTCCTGTACTGACCATTCAGAAGACCCCCGCCTTCCTGTACTGACCATTCAGAAGACCCCCGCCTTCCTGTACTGACCATTCAGAAGACCCCCGCCTTCCTGTACTGACCATTCAGAAGACCCCCGCCTTCCTGTACTGGCCATTCAGAAGACCCCCGCCTTCCTGTACTGACCATTCAGAAGACCCCCGCCTTCCTGTACTGACCATTCAGAAGACCCCCGGCTTCCTGTACTGACCATTCAGAAGACCCCCGCCTTCCTGTACTGACCATTCAGAAGACCCCCGCCTTCCTGTACTGACCATTCAGAAGACCCCCGCCTTCCTGTACTGACCATTCAGAAGACCCCCCGCCTTCCTGTACTGACCATTCAGAAGACCCCCGCCTTCCTGTACTGACCATTCAGAAGACCCCCGCCTTCCTGTACTGACCATTCAGAAGACCCCCGCCTTCCTGTACTGACCATAGCACTTGCTGGAGTTAACAAGTCCGGATTGATGAGGATTTCCTCCTCCAGACATTTAATCCAAACATTAACTCCGGGAGGCCTATAGAGCTCCTGTAATTCTGCCTTAATTTCTAATTAATTATCCTAACGGCCGGCTCCGCTCTCACCTCTCCAGCCTCTAATAGCCCACGCTTCATCCAGGAAAATTACATTCATCATTAATTAATTATGGTACACCGCCATCGCTCGCTTTGAGGTTTGTAATATTCTTTTTTTTTTTTTCCTCGGAGAGTTTTCTATTACATAAACATATCTTAAAGGGGTGATCAAGAATTGTAAAAACAAGGCTCATTTGTCCCAGGAATAGTGTTTTTTTCTAATATAGGACAACTATTTGACCCTCCGTCAGGAACAACTGATCTGACAGGCGCATTGTACCTGAACTCGTTAGTGGAGGCATTGTTCCTGAGACCCATGAAAACCCCATCGCAATAATTCTTAGGTATTCTTTGATATGAAATTTCATTCATTGACCTTTAAATATACTTGAGGATTGTCCAAGATGTGCCAGAAGGCTACTGGAAAAAAGTTTTTTTGGCGTACCAGAAACATACCAGATCCTCACATACTGTAGCACGCTCTTCCCGATTCTCCGGCAATGGAAAGTTATCAAGTTCACTTAAAATATATATTTCCTTAAAGAAAAGTCTTATAGAATTTGGTCTACCACAAAGACCCACAAATCGGTCATAGGTCGTCCATACCAACTCTGCAGGAGGCCTTTCCAACAATATCCGTGAGTGAGGCTTTCCCAACTCTACTTTACCAATGGCCAATCTAATCCTACAATGCCCAAGTTCTTTTTTGCTATGGTATAGCTTTGCCAACTCTCCAGGACAGGACCCTCCGATAGGCTTTTTCAAGTTTCCAAGACCATTCAAGAGGCTTTTCCAACTGTCTGGGACCATCCGAGAGGGTTTGATAACTCTCCAAGACTATTCATGAGGTTTTACCAACTCTCTAAACCATCTGAGAGGCTTTTCCAACTCCCCAGGTACATCCAAAACTTTTCCAACCCTCCAGTACAATGAAAGAGGCTTTCCAACTCTCCAGGACCATTCTGAGATGTTTTTTCAACCTCCAGGTTGCAACTCTCTAGAACTATCCGGGAGGCTTTTCAAACTCTCTAGAACTATCCGGGAGGCTTTTCAAACTCTCTAGAACTATCCGGGAGGCTTTTCCAACTCATCAGGTACATCCAAAACCTTTCCAACCCTCTACGACAATCAAAGTGGCTTTCCAACTCTCCAGGACCATTCAAGAGGTTATACCAACTCTCTACAACCATCCAGGAGGCTTTGCCAACTCTCCAGAACCATATCAGAGGCTTTTCCAACTCATCAGGTACATCCAAAACTTTTCCAACCCTCTACGACAATCAAAGTGGCTTTCCAACTCTCCAGGACCATTCCGAGATGTTTCTTCAACCCTCCAGGACCATAAAAGAGGTTATACCAAATTTCCAGAAACATCAGAGAGTCCTTTCCAACTTTCCATGACCATTCAAGAAGCTCTCCAGACTTTCTAGGACCAATCAAGAGTCTTTTCCAACTTTCAGGGACCATTTAAGAGGCTTTCTCAACTCTCCAAGACCATCCAAGAGACTTTGGCCAACTCTAAGGGCCATCCAAGAGACTTTGGCCAACTCTAAGGGACATCCAAGAAGCTTTGGCCAGTTTACCATGGTCAGAACCAAAATTTCCCTACAAAGCAAATGGAAGGTATGGTGAAGAATAGGGTGCAGGTGCCTTAGGTTTCTAATGGGTTCTAAAAGTCACCCAAGAAGGCACATGGCTGTTATGACTTTCCACTGTCGTACAGGTCCCTTCAGATGTACCCATTGAAAATGACTTTTTCCTAACCGGTCAACTAGAAGGCCCCAAAAGGATTGAATGCAAGTGACCACCCTTTGTAAAAGGTTAGGACAGTCCAACTGGGTGGTCCCAACCTTGTCCAGATGTCCTATTCTGTCAATGTCCCTGTAATTGGGAATACGTATACAATTCCATCCATGACCCCACGTATCATCCTCTTCACCGACGTCTTCTCTTCGTTAAGTTCTACTATACAATGTCTCGGGAGGAGATGTCGGAGTGAAACGCGGAGGAGTCGGATCAAGCTCTTATGACAGCGAATTTCCAGAAAAAAATGCTGTCACTGACACATAAAATAATGGATACAAGATATAGACGGGTTTATACCAAGTACACGGCTCAGGATGACAAAGAGGTAAGTTGCTGTCAGAGACGTATGACGGGAAAGTGATGACTCGTATACAAGTATATTACCGGTACAGTGGAGCGCCGGCATCGGGGACATGACCGGGATATGAGTTCATGGTGTGGAGGAGGTCGCAGGGTCGGGGTACTCAGCATCAGGGTCCGGTCAGTCAGTAAGTACTGGATCACGGTGGCTGACCCTGTGATGTAGGGGTCCACATGAAAAGGAGGAAATGGAAAAATAAAAGTGTTTGTGACGCCGGCTGAGGAGATTGTGGCCACTAAGTGACCACCACTGCATAGGTATCCTCCAGGGATAGATGGAATGGCAGTGTGGTGGTACTACCTCTCCCAGCTGAGGCAGGCCCTGACGGTGGAGATGGTGGTGGTAGTTGTAAAGCAATGGGTGCAGGGATCAGACAGGAAAAAGGCACAGACACAGTCTCTTTTGTTCTTTATCTTTTACTGTTCAGGGTACTGGTTCACTGGTTCTGAGAAGAATTAAGAACCGCTTTGCTGGACGGGTATTTAGCCTACCAGCTGACTTCTCTTTAGGATGAGGTTGTAGGTGTCTGAAGCTATATCCTGTTCTTCTTTAGCTCACTTGTAGCTGACCTCCACCCAGGCAGGCAATGCGGACTCTGTGAGTAACTGTACCCACCGGCTCTCTAGCACTCTGTATTGCTGTGCCTTGGATGGTCCCACGTAGCGTGAAACTCTGCAGCCTCCGGTTTCTGCGGCCAGGATCAGAAATCCTTGACCACCTAGGGTCTGGTGTCCTGCTTGCAGCTTGTCATCCTGTCGGCCTTATGACAAACACAGACTGACTTCTCCTTCGCCTACCCCTCCCTCCAACTACAGCCAGTCACAGCCCAAAACAAGCCTTGTTATGCCCAGCCACCTGGTTAGAGTTTAGGCAGTGTGCGCATGCTTAGGGAGTCCAATTCTCCTCAGACACGGCATTAGTATAGATTACCTTAAATATCACAGTGGCAGCCAGACCGCAGGGGCGCCACATTTATCATTAATGATTATTAGCCTTTGATAAGTGGTTTGAGCTTTTTACTCCTAAGACGTGGCGACTCTTTGGGAAGTCTTGAAGTTGTCTGGTCACGATTCGGACCCCACTGATCCAATATTGATCCATAAAAACCATTTTAACTCATTCGGCATGAACTTGGAAAGTCCACAAGCCTCACTATAAAGCTACGAACCGACAACACGAGGGGGATGAAGATACATCGAAGAGGTCGAAGAGAGATGAAGACGTAAATAAGACTTCTTCTAACGCAGATTTAGAACGAAAGCAAAACATGAGATTCTACTTGACCCAAAAATATGGAATGACGGCCGAGATGTGAAGGAAACGTATCACCAATGATGCAGTACAGAGAGGAACGCTGCCGGCAATGAGGACGACAGGAGCGCCGGACCGAAGATCGCAATATCAAGGATAGAGAGTGAAAGTATTAAAAGGTTTATGCTGTTTGATTCTTAGTATAAAAAGAGTGTAAGAAGTTATCTCTCATTGCCAAACGGGAAGAAATAGACCAAAAATACATTTAACTGTTTACTTCTAGATTATGTAGGAGGTAAAACTAAGGGGAAAAATGTTTACAATATATACGGTGTCTAATTATCACACAAGAAACATCTCATGATGGGTAAAACCAGTGAGCCGCCTCAAGATCTTCACAACCTTATTGTTGGCATTGGATGCAGAAGAATTTCTAACCTACTGAAGGTTCCGGTGGTTGTTGGGGCATAATCCAGAAGTGGAAAGAACATTAAGTCACCATAAACAGATGTCAGAGGAGTGAAAAGAATTATCACAAGAGTTGTCCAAGAGAAAAGAGCACCTGTGGAGAGTTACAGAAAGATCTGGAATCAGCAGGTACCATTGTTTTACAGAAAACAATAAGTAATGCCCTCCCTCTCCATGGCCTGTATGCACGCTCCTGTATGCACGCTCCTGTGTGCACGCTCCTGTGTGCACGCTCTTGTCTGCACGCTCCTGTCTGCACGCTCCTGTGTGCACGCTCCTGTGTGCACGCTCTTGTCTGCACACTCCTGTATGCACGCTCCTGTATGCACGCTCCTGTATGCACGCCCCTGTATGCACGCCCCTGTATGCACGCTCCTGTATCTACGCTCCTGTGTGCACGCTCCTGTGTGCACGCTCTTGTCTGCACACTCCTGTATGCACGCTCCTGTATGCACGCTCCTGTATGCACGCCCCTGTATGCACGCCCCTGTATGCACGCTCCTGTATCTACGCTCCTGTATGCATGCTCCTGTATGCACGCTCCTGTATGCACGCCCCTGTATGCACGCTCTTGTCTGCACACTCCTGTATGCACGCTCCTGTATGCACGCCCCTGTATGCACGCCCCTGTATGCACGCTCCTGTATCTACGCTCCTGTATGCATGCTCCTGTATGCACGCTCCTGTATGCACGCCCCTGTATGCACGCCCCTGTATGCACACTCCTGTATGCACACTCCTGTATCTACGCTCCTATATGCATGCTCCTGTATGCACGCTCCTGTATGCACACTCCTGTATCTACGCTCCTATATGCACGCTCCTGTATGCACGCTCACCACGCAAGACTCTATTGCAGAACACAAAGCAGGTTCATGAGTATTTAAAGTTTACTCAACAACATTTAGACAAGTCTGAAATACTGAGAGAATATAGTCTAGTCAGATCAGACCAAAATTTAACTCTTTGGAGGCCATAATACACTTGATGTTTGGAGGCCAAAAGGCAAATCATCCCAAAACACCAACAGTGAAGTGTGGAGGTGAGAACATCATGGCGTGCGGCTGTTTTTCAGCATATGGCTGAAGCAGGGCCGGCTCCAGGTTTCTGTGGGCCCCGGGCGAAAAGGTCTCAGTGGGCCCCCTTTAAGTACATATCGCGGACTATATATATATATATATATATATATATATATATATATATATATATTGCCGCACACTTACCGCAAGCCCCATAGACAATGCATGGGCTTGCCGCAAACGTGCAGCAAGTGCAGCCGCTAGACGGAAAATGCGGCAGATACAGGTTTTTTTTACCGCAACTGCCACATTTTAAAAAAAACTCCTATGTGAAGGCGCCTTACAGGAACAGTGACTGCCGAATCCAGCAAGAGCTGCTCCTGACAGTGAGTATATTACATGTTGTTAGGAGCGGCCTAAAATGCAATTGCGTTCCCTTGCGCCTTTTAAAAATACCCTTCAAATGCAAAATGTTGCATTTTTGTGCGTCTGAGGATGCTTGGTATATACACAAGCATCCTGAAGCGCACAAATAATGCAAGTAGCTCAATGGAGCCGCAATGCAATATGGTGGCACCGCAGCCAAGCGGAGTGTCTGGCCGTCCAGATCTCTCTCTCTCCTCACCTTTCTTCTCGCTGCTCCGGTCTTCTCCGGTCGCTCTGCACATATCAGCACAGTGATGACATCGTGCCCCTCCATGCTGAGCTGCAGAATGCAGACAGCGGCAGAAGAGACTCTGGAGAAGAATGCTGCTGGCAAAGGTGGCTGAGACTATAGGAGCGGAATCCGCGGGGGGCTACCACTGGTACACATACTTCGTACACACGCGGCTCTGCTCCGTACACTTCATACACACGCGGCTCTGCTCCGTACACCTCGTACACACAGGGCTCTGCTCCGTACACCTCGTACACACACGGCTCTGCTCCGTACACCTCGTACACACAGGGCTCTGCTCCGTACACCTCGTACACACACGGCTCTGCTCCGTACACCTCGTACACACACGGCTCTGCTCCGTACACCTCGTACACACGCGGCTCTGCTCCGTACACCTCGTACACACAGGGCTCTGCTCCGTACACCTCGTACACACGGCTCTGCTCCGTACACCTCGTACACACTGGGCTCTGCTCTGTACACCTCGTACACACTCGGCTCTGCTTCGTACACCTCGTACACACATGGCTCTGCTCCGTACACCTCGTACACACTCGGCTCTGCTCTGTACACCTCGTACACACTCGGCTCTGCTTCGTACACCTCGTACACACTCGGCTCCGCTCCGTACACCTCGTACACACTCGGCTCTGCTCCGTACACCTCGTACACACACGGCTCTGCTCCGTACACCTCGTACACACGCGGCTCTGCTCCGTACACCTCGTACACACACGGCTCTGCTCCGTACACCTCGTACACACTCGGCTCTGCTCCGTACACCTCGTACACACACGGCTCTGCTCCGTACACCTCGTACACACACGGCTCTGCTCCGTACACCTCGTACACACACGGCTCTGCTCCGTACACCTCGTACACACACGGCTCTGCTCCGTACACCTCGTACACACACGGCTCTGCTCCGTACACCTCGTACACACACGGCTCTGCTCCGTACACCTCGTACACACACGGCTCTGCTCCGTACACCTCGTACACACACGGCTCTGCTCCATACACCTAGTACACACTCGCCTCTGCTACATTCACACTGTAAATCCCTCCTGACCCCACACATAACCTTCACCTAATTGCCATACACCTAGTACACACTCACCTCTGCTACATTCACACTGTAAATGCCTCCTGACCACACACAAACTTCACCTTATTTGAGCATCATTGATGGCCAGCACAGTCCTGGATACACTGAGGAGCTGATCATGAGACCCCTGACTCCTCCCCTCCATGTGACATCATCGCAGGTCCTGTAAGCACAGAGTGTGTGCAGCTCTGTCGGCTCCCGTGGAGGGGGAGGAGGGAGACCCTCCGGTGCTGCAGGCAGCAGGAGCCTGAAAATGACCCCCCAGCTGCCCCCTGGATATGGCTCTGGCTGTGGGGGCAGTGCTCAGGGGCCCCTGAGGCTAGGGTCACACTTGCATTGAGACCCTAGCCTTATGCAAGTATTGTATGTTGCAACGCTGCTATGCGCTGGAGGTAGCCCATAGAAACCCTACGTTTACCGTGACAACCACTGGTTGTCAATGTAAACTGCGGGTTTCTATGGGCTCAGTTGCTGGCAGCGCATAGCGTTAAACGCTCTGCGCTGCAGCAGACAATACTTGCGTCAGGCTAGGGTCACAACACAAGTGTGACCCTAGCCCTCAGGGGCCCGGTGGGCCCCCTCCAAACCGTCAGGCCCCGGCACTTGCCCGGGTACGCCGGGTGCTGACGCCGGCCCTGGGCTGAAGCAAACTTCATATGATTGAAGGTCGGATGAATGGACAAATGTACGGAGACATTCCGGATAAACATCAGCTGCATCTACCAGGATGATGAAGATGAGACGAGGGCGACATTTCACAAGACAATGATCCCAAACCCACAGACAAGAGAAAGAAGATAAATCTGCTGGAATGTCCGAGCCGATCACCGGAGCTGAATCTAATACAAAGTGTATGGAGGGAACTAAAGCTCAGAGATCATAGAAGGATCCACAGGATCTGCAAGATGTGAAGGATTACTCGTTACACATCACTTCATTTATGGACATCTATGATGATTTATTTGCCTGTGTTGATTGGATGGGTTGTTACTGACATCTGGTGAGAAATTCATGACAAAAGCAGCTTTAGAAATATATTTACTTAGAAAATTGGTGACGTGTTCAATACTTATTTCAACCGCTGGATATATGCAAAATGGCGGGGCCACTCGAGGAGGTCCAGGGGGAGGCGGGGGCTGCCACTCCAGTGTCACAGGGACTGGGAAACAGACCTCCAGCCGTTCACTGACCGGTAGCTAGCGCGGCACAGGGCATAGTGGGGGCCTTATATTGATATCCTCTGATCAATCCCTCCAGGGGATGACAGGACTATTGAGCCCAGTCTATGGGTTCCCGTCCTATTATTTTATTCCATACATATTCGGCTTTTGTGTGGATAGCGGAGTGGAAAATGATCTCACCAATTTGAAGATTTCTTTGGAGAGTGGAGCCACTTTTCCTTTGTCATCCCGAGACTTGAAAAGAAAATTGATCGGATATTGCCGCTCGCACTAATTTTGACACCTAAATTACACATAATAATATAAAGGGATATGGGGCGCGGATGAAGAGGAGCGCAGCAGACACGCCGGAGACGCTCCCGACGCTGCTTTGAAAACATTTCCTTGATATCGAACACAAAAGGCGGCAGAGACGAGATGGAGGATTCAGCGTGAAGGGTCTTTTTTTATCTTAATCCAACACATGCAGAGAAGGAGGAGGAGACGCAACGCACAAAACTCACGGGTGGTCTAAAAATAAAGCAAAAAAGTACATCCAATACGGATCACTAAAGGATGTAATGGGGCTTTCCATGGCCACTTCACTGGATGGGTGATAAAGGTATGGCCAATCCCAAAACAGGGGTTCGGTGTCCTCTGCGAGAACAGTAGTGTGCATGCGCAAGCACTGCTGTTTTCTATCACTCAGCCTTTTTCAAAGCGTGTCATGGGTTAAACTTCTTAATTTGGCCAGATGTGTTGTTCATTTGTTTGCTGACTCATGAGAAGTCGTTTCTTATCAGACTGTTCAGAGCCTTCATTGTCTCAGTTTGTGGCTTTCTAATTGAATATAAATTACCTCACCCCCTCTATCTACATCACTCATAGAAGAATTATGCAGTCGGATTGAAATGCCAACCAATAAGAGGACAGCCTTATCCCACCAATCCTTTAAGAACACAATATACCCTCAGGAGAGGGCTTGGGATATAAAAAGGACTTCTTCAGTCATCTATGTGGCCTCAGTGTAGGAGCTTCGTTTCCAACAGAACTGGATTATATTCTGCAGGCATTCAGCCTAGGATTCTAGGATTTGGCTGGAAAATCAGAGACTACTTAAGGAACTCAGGTTGGGACATTTCGGTCACCTGGCTACAGACTTTCCTGTGCTCGGTCAGCTTCCTAAGCTTGCTGCTATACCTTTCTCGGTGGATGCCCGCCAAAAGTGGGGTGCTGCTGGATTGAGGTAGTTGGCCCTGGAAGCCCCGAAGGCATGAATATACTAATCCTTGATGAGCCAGCGAAAGGGTGCCTGTTACATCATGTGTACTTGTTGGGTATGTGTTATAGGCCTTTGACTGTTGGGGATCCAATAAAGTCTTACCATTGCATGGTTCCCTCACCCTGTGTTGTCTGAGTAGTGTTCTGCCCATGGTTGAGGAGTTTGGGCGTTCAGTTGGGATGATCCCTGGTCCATGCAATTTTTCTAAAGGCAGCAGGGCCAGTGCATGAGACCATACACCAACCTCAGGTCTCCACAGTCACACACTACCGCGTCCATAGACCCTTGGAAGTCAGTGATCAAACATGCCCATTTCATCTCCATTTACACTGGGGCCCTCCTTCTAAGGATAGGTGAGGATCCCAATAGTCGGGCCCCAATTGTTTATTGATCATTTTTCTTTGGATAGGGGATAAATGTTTAGAAATACCCATTAGGCTTGAAACATAACTAAGAAATTGAGTAACATGTGGTCGTGACCAACCTGGGGAGCCAAACTTATCCAAAGGAAAGAACATGATAGTTTGAATTTGAGCCCATGATCTTTGGGGTTGAACTTTGGGCGTCCAGGTCTCGGAACCATGACCCACCAAATGACTTCTAATTAGAAATGCTATATTTTAATTGCCATAGCCTTAGCCACTTGTCATTGGACAGTGGACCTTCCACGCTCAGTTCTTCTAACCCTTGAATGGGCCTCTAGATTCTGGGACCCAACAATACAAAAACTTTGGGGACTACTGTTTTCCAGGAGTTTTGTCAACCCTTCCAGTAGGCAGGTGGCTTATGAGTTGAACTTTGAGCATCCAGGTCTTGTGACCCTCACCCACCACATAACCTCTAAAATGAGATGCTACATTTGTATTTCCATAGCCATGCCCTCTTTTTGATAGGCCATGGACCTTCCATGCTCAGCTCTGACTTCTGAATGTTCTCTAGATGCTGGGACCCAACAATACAAAAAGTTTAGTTAGTACTGTTTTCCAGGAGTTCTGCCAACTCTTCGAGAAGTCCGGGAGGCTCAGAATTTTCATAGACTCTAGGTAATTTCTTGGAAACAATAAGTATTACCAACCTTAAGGACTTGACGTAGGAAGAAAATCATCCTAGAAGAAAGCCAAATGAAGGGGTGTTCCTGAAGTGTTAATGCGTTACCTAAACTTTGGTGGAACTGTCCTGCATACTGGGTTAAAAAAGGGGTAAACACATCATAATTTCCGTTATAAATAGAATAGATGGGGCCAAATTTGGATCAATTTGGGATTGATATTAGTGAAGGGGATGTTGGGCTCCAAAAAGTTGATTCAGACAAACATAGAAAATATTAACACAACAAATTCCATCTGCATAGTACAGAGTGGTAGGATGGTACCAAGGGTCAAACACCGTTCCCATTACGGTACCCTAAAAGTTATTAATTCTATTATTGTTTTGGGTAAAGTGACCCTATAATGTCATCTGTAAAACTTCTAGGAGTTGTCTAGTTTTCTCAAGATCAAAATTAAAATGGGTCCCAATTTGGTTCTCAGGTCATCCCCTCAGCACGGAGGCACTAACTTGGAGTTTGCTTCATCTGCTGCACATTTTCCATGATGTTTGGACCAATACCTCTGGACCATACAATCCATCTAGAAGAATAGAATAATATTCACTATCCACAAAGGCAACGAGGCAACCATGGCTTGCCCTTCTCTCCAGTGGCATACCTGCCAATAGTCAAAATTTTGCTTGGACAATCCTGAAGACCGGAGCGGGCTTAGCAAACCCCTGGTGAATTTTCTGACGTCGCCAGGTGTTCCTGGAGCTGGACCTTAAGTATGCAACTGCCTCTTTGTCCAATAGAGAATCACATGATTGGTAGACAAACATTTAGAACCTTTAGAATCAAAGAACATATTCGCAATGAAAAGACCTTTAACACCGGTGTTGGTGCTCGTGACCGCTTCCTCACCTCCCACCCGGCAGGAACGCCAACGGGCTCACCTATCTGGTCGCTCTGCACAGTCTTTCTATTCAGGTCTTCAGGGCCGGTGCACATTGCGCAGATCTCCCAGGAGTGGGCTCAGGGGGGCATGCCCTCTTTAAGGGGCAGCATGCTAAATATGGAAGTATCTTTCAGCATTTGGCTGAGACGCACTGGGTACTTAAGGCACCGTCCCCCTTAGGGAGGTGCTCGAGCAATGTGTTCATTAAGTCTACAACATGTTTGCTAGTTGTCAGGTCCTCGACAACCTTTGCTCGTTTCCTGTGCTTCACCTGTCATTCTGCCAGTACCTGTTGACCAACCTGTACCTCTGCCAAGCACCCAACACCAGTCATTCTGCCAGTATCAGTCATCCAGCCGGGTCCAGCATTCTAGTCAGTGTCAGCTGTCTTAAACCTTGCTATCCATGACTCAAAGTTTGCATTTGCTTAGTTGACCCTTAGGTTCATCTGCCTCAGACCTGGTGGCTACCTTCCAGCACAAGCCTAACCACACCATCAGAGGCTCTAGGTAGGCGCTTAATTACATCCCTCCAAGGTAAGCCGAACCCTATAGCGGAGTGGGTCCACACCCACTACTGTGACGAGTCCTTAGAGATGATGTCCACCTTTCAAATCTAATTTTTTACTTCAATGTATGTATATTTAATTTTTGCGATTGGGTATCATTAAAAAATGTTCACGATTTTCCATCTATGGCCTCTGTAATGTGCACGTGAACGTTGGTGCAGCCATTTTCAGGTCTCTCCAGAGATGCTCCATTGGGTTTAGGTCCGGGCTCTGGCTGGGCCGGTCAGGAATGGGCACAGAGTTGTGGTGAAGCCGCTCCTTTGTTATTTTAGCTGTGGCTTAGGGTCATTGTCTTGTTGGAAGGTGAAGCTTCAGCCAAGTCTGAGGTCCAGAGATCTGGAAGAGGTTTTCATCCAGGAGATCTCTGTACTTGGCTGCATTCATGTTTCCTTCAGTTGTAACCAGTCGTCCTGTCCCTGCAGCTGATTCCCCCCATAGCATGATGCTGCCTCCACCATGTTTCACTGTTGGGATGGTGTTGGGCAGGTGATGAGCAGGGCCTGGTTTTCTCCACCACTTAGAATTATCACCAAAACATTCTATCTTCACCTTATCAGACCATAGAATCTTATATCTCATCGTCTGGGATCCTTCATGTGTTTTTGCTAACTCTATGCGGCTTTCATATGTCTTGCACTGAGGAGAATCTATAAGGATAGAGGTTGGCTCAACTGCTTAAAAAGGTGCTCAAGGGAAAAGGGAAGATAATCAAATATAAATCATCCCTGGCACACTAGCGAAGAAAATGGTACGTTATTTCTTTCTAAATTTTTATTTATTTGTGATGCTTGTGAAAAAAAATCAGACGTTTCGGCTCACACACGAGCCTTCATCAAGTGATACTGTGAAAATACAAATCAATAAAACAAAGTACATATACATCCATGTATAGATGACATTCATGTTGTACAATCCGGGTGATATAGGTCTGTGAGTGATTGTGAAGGTGGTTGCATATTATAACTGTAGGTGTTATACGTGGCAGAGATAGGAGTGATGTAAGAGAATGATTGTGAAGGTGATATGTTGGTGAGAGAGATGAGGAAAATAGAAGGAAAAAGGAAAAAAAAGGGGGGTAGAAATGAGAAACAGGGATGGTAGAAAAAATCTATATAGACTATAGGGTTGTATAGAAAACTGTATAAATAAATAAGGTATGTACCTTATAGACTAAGGATGGTCGTTCACTGTGGGTACAAATGTGTCCCCTTGGTGTCTGTATTATAGGCTAATCCTGTGAACCGTTAGACAAAGAATATACATATGTGTAAGACTTATATGTATAGCTATAGCAGTCACAAAGAGTATGTTTGGGGGAAGAAAATATCCAATGGGATATGTCATCAGATTGTGACTACAGTGTAATTTTAATATAGCTGACTATGTGTAGAAATCTATCTATAAATCAAGGGGTCTACTTTGTAGGAGTATAGAGATTAAGAAGAAAGAGTTAGTATAGAGAAAGCACATACCAATAGGTATTAGTCCTATGTCTCCTGTCCTGTGAATTGGAGGAAGCAGTATTAAGCATAAGGAAACAATGAGAAGTATCTATTGCTCAGATGAGCAAAGCATAAGTTGATTACCTTGTGGCTGAGAGGTATAGTGCATAGTGGCACGGGTAGTTGTGTGGACCCAGGAGCAGAGGTATGCCCCATCCGACCGCTACTTATAGCGGTCGGGTAATGAGGGAAACGCTTGTGACAGGAAGTGCGTCATTCCGTCTCGCGTCGGTGCGCATGCGCGAGCGTGTCGCCATATTGGTAAAGGAGTTTGTCTCGTTAGAGCAGTGCGCATGCGCGGTCTGCGCGGACCGGAAGTGTCCTATTGTGTCTCTAAGGACGCATAAAAAGCGTTCCCTTCGGTGTTTAGTGAAGTGATATAGATGTGAGTGATATTGGAGGGGTCCAAATGAGGTAGAGGAAGGCAATATGCGATCGTGCAAATATAAGGTGCAAAACGGTCCTGTGCAGTGGTCTGGTGGAGGTGCCCATATTCAAGTTCCTTTCTAAAATAGAAATGGAAAAGTTAGTACAACCATATATAAATGATTTAAGGCATCAAAAGCACAGAACAATCATATTGATCACAATTGGTGATCAATAAAAAGCGATTATGATAAATTGTAGGTGGGAATTGCCCCTCTTACACACTCCTGTCAGATTACACTGAAATGAAAAAAGGTATCATTACACAATATGCCCACACAGTATGGTGCAACAACAGTATTAGTAATGAAGTTCAAATTCGCGATTCATGCCATGTGGGTGGAGGGTATTGAGGTGGTAGATCCAAAAAGATTCTCTTTCTTTAAGTTTCTGTATGCGATTACCACCTCGCCTAGCTATAGGGACATGTTCAATTATCTGGAATCTGAGCTGACTGACTGTATGTCCTTTTTCTACAAAGTGGGCTGGAACAGGCAATAATGTATTTTTACAACGAATGGTAGATTTGTGTTTACTTATGCGGTCTCGGATATGCTGGGTAGTCTCCCCAACATATCCGAGACCGCACGGGCACTTGATTAAGTACACAACAAAGGAAGAATCACATGTAAAAAAACCACTGATATTAAATCTCTTCCCTGACCAAGGATGTGTGAAAGATTCACCTTTCGTGACATTGGCACATTGGTTACAATGTAAACAAGGAAAAGTCCCTCTCCTGATGGTGCTCAGAGTTTTTTGTTTCATAGTTGCTATGTTTGAGCCAATGTCTGCTCGCACTAGATGATTTCTCAGATTGTTCGCTCTTTTGTAACATATTAACGGTGGATTTTTGAACTCCACTATGTTGGGAAAGGCAGTACCAAGAAGGGGCCAGTGCTGAAAAATGATATTTTTAATCAAAGGAGAAAATGGGTGATATGTATTAATAAATTTTAATCTGTCGGTCACTGGCTTCTTGGGTGTAGGTGAAGTGGAGAATTTTGGGGCACAAATCTCATCGGGATAACCTCGTTGTTTGAACTTGTTGCTCATTTCTTCATGACGTTTATTTTTCATTGACTCATCACTGACTATGCGATTAACTCTATGATGCTGGGAAAGAGGGAGAGATCTTTTCACATGTTTCGGGTGACAGCTCTTCCAGTGTAGAAGACTGTTTCTATCAGTTTGTTTAGTAAATATGTCACTACTCAGTTGTCCCAGTTGATCTTTCAGGATCACTGTGTCCAAAAAATTGATCTTGTTAGGGTCTGAGTGTAGGGTAAATGTAATCTCTTTGTTTTTGTGATTCAAACCTTCAAAGAAGTTCTCTAGCGATGTTTTACTACCCGTCCAGATGCAGAAAATGTCATCAATGAATCTAAGCCACACAATGGCATGTTTTTTAAAAAGATCATCAAGATAGACATGGTCATGTTCAAATTTAGACATGAATACATTAGCGTACGGAGGCGCGACGTTCGCGCCCATCGCGGTTCCCCGTTTTTGGAGAAAGAACTTGTCTTCAAACAAGAAAAAGTTGTTTGTGAGAACAAGTTCCAGGGTGTCTATGCAAAATTCTATCACCCGTACGTCAATGTCATTCTGTGTTTTCAAGAACCAGTCAACAGCCTCTATACCTTTATGATGGTCAATACTTGTGTATAGGCTGTTGACGTCAAGTGTGACCAAAATGCTATCTGGTGGAATTTTGTCTATTTGTCGTATGCGGCTTAGAAAGTCATTTGTGTCTTTCAAATACGACTTTACCTGCGGTATTAGCGGAGTTAGAATTTTTTCCAGTGTAATCGAGAGTGGTGAGAGAATGGAATCTGTTGAGGCGACTATTGGTCGGCCTGGTGGTCTATCCAGATTCTTATGGATTTTGGGCAAAATATAGATTACAGGGATTATAGGGTTCTGATTGTGCAGGTATTCAGCAAGTTTTTTGTCTATCGTGCCGTTGGAGAGAAATTTTTTGATCAGGATTTCAATTTTCTTTCTGATTTGTGAGGTAGGGTCTTGGCGGATTAGCGTGTAAGTGTCAGGATCAGTTAATTGTCGGTTGATTTCACCCAGGTAGTATTCTTTATCAAGGACAACAATGGCACCGCCTTTATCGGCTGGTTTTATTATGATTTTGTTGTTCTTTTTAAGATTATTAAGTGCCATCGTTTCTTCCTTCGAAAGATTGTGCCTAATGTGAAAATCACCCTTCTCAATGTTCTTTATACACTTTTTCACGGAGTTAGACACTAATGAGATAAAGGTTTCTGCAGGGTGTGAGGTTTTGGGAGGTTGAAAGTTACTGGATTTGTGTAGGCCTAGGTCTTTAAAACACAATGTTTCTGGTGTAGCTAGATCAGAATTAGTGTCGGTGTTGGGAAAGAACTCTCTATCTCGGTTGAAATGTACTTTCAGTCTGATGGATCGATAAAAGCGGTTCAGTTCTTGTTGCGTTCTGAAGGAGTCGAAGGCGGGGGTCGGGCAAAAAGAAAGTCCTCTCTGTAGAACCCGTGTCTCAGCTGGGGAAAGGAGATAAGAGGAGATATTGAAGACGAGGTTTGTCTCACCTGAGAACGAGTCTGTACTCTGTTGTCTTGATAAGGCTCCTCGTCTACACCTCCTTCCTCCTCTTCGTCGTCCTCGGTGTTGTCCTTCGATGTTGCTGGTGGTTTTGATGGATGTGGTCTGGTCCCGAAAAAAGGTCGGCGTGGTTTCCCTCGTCCTCCCTGTCCTCGTCCCCTTCCACCATCCGATCCGGAAGATCCTGAGGAACCATAGCGGTTGCGTGGTCTTTCTGGTAAAGTGGTGTAGCGCCATCGGTACACCTGGTTTTTTTCGTAATCGTCTTGATCCCTAAGGAATTTGGCACGTTTTCTGGCTTTCAGATCGTTCGTGAAATCCAATACCGTTTTCTCGACTCTTGTCTTCAGACTTGCAAGATCCGCAGAAGATAGGGTATTACTTAACTGATTTTCAATGGCCGTCAGTTGTTCATTTATCTGTATGATCTCGTCTTGAATATATTTAATTGTTAAGACCATTAGGTCCAATGAACATTTATTTAAAATGTTCTCAAAGAGTTGACAGTAATCCTCTTTATCACTGAATAAGGTAGGTCGTAGTGCCACTCGTAGACCGCGGGGAATCCTCTTAGCCCTTGTATACTGGGCTAGAGTATATGCGTGTAACTCAAGTGAGGAAAGTTTCTTGAGCTCTTTCTCAAGATCACGAGATTTAATCTCTTTATGGGAGATGCTAAGGAAATTGTCTGTCTCATGGACAGATGACAAGATTTCATTTGTTTGGTCTTCACTATATGAAAATAGACCAAAAGAGGCCATGTGATTGGTAGAATGTGCAGGAGCCTAACCAAAAAATAAGCACAATCTATAAGGATAGAGGTTGGCTCAACTGCTTAAAAAGGTGCTCAAGGGAAAAGGGAAGATAATCAAATATAAATCATCCCTGGCACACTAGCGAAGAAAATGGTACGTTATTTCTTTCTAAATTTTTATTTATTTGTGATGCTTGTGAAAAAAAATCAGACGTTTCGGCTCACACACGAGCCTTCATCAAGTGATACTGTGAAAATACAAATCAATAAAACAAAGTACATATACATCCATGTATAGATGACATTCATGTTGTACAATCCGGGTGATATAGGTCTGTGAGTGATTGTGAAGGTGGTTGCATATTATAACTGTAGGTGTTATACGTGGCAGAGATAGGAGTGATGTAAGAGAATGATTGTGAAGGTGATATATCACCTTCACAATCATTCTCTTACATCACTCCTATCTCTGCCACGTATAACACCTACAGTTATAATATGCAACCACCTTCACAATCACTCACAGACCTATATCACCCGGATTGTACAACATGAATGTCATCTATACATGGATGTATATGTACTTTGTTTTATTGATTTGTATTTTCACAGTATCACTTGATGAAGGCTCGTGTGTGAGCCGAAACGTCTGATTTTTTTTCACAAGCATCACAAATAAATAAAAATTTAGAAAGAAATAACGTACCATTTTCTTCGCTAGTGTGCCAGGGATGATTTATATTTGCACTGAGGAGAGGCTTCCATCGGTCACTCTGCCATAAAGACCCGACAGGTGGAGGCTGCAGTGATCGATGACTTTGTAGAACTTTCTCCCATCTCCCTCCTGCATCTCTGGAGCTCAGCCACAGTGATCCTTGGTTCTTCTTTACCTTTCACAAAGGCTCTTCTCCCACGACTGCTCAGTGTGGCCGGACGGCCAGGTCTAGGAAGACTTCCGGTGGTCCCAAATCTCTTCCATTCAAGGATTACGGAGGCCACTGTGCTCTTAGCAACCTTGAGTACTGCAGACATTCTTATGTAATCTGTGCGTTGCCACTAATTCTATCTCTGAGCTCCTTGGGCAGTTCCTTTGACCTCATGATTCTCATTTGGTCTGACATGCACTGTGAGCTGTGAGGTCTTATATAGACAGGTGTGCGCCTTTCCAAATCAAGTCCTATCAGTTTAATTAAACACAGCTGGACGCCAATGAAGGAGTAGAACCATCTCAAGGAGGATCACAAGGAAATGGACAGCATGTGACTTAAATATCAGTGTCCGAGCAAAGGGTCTGAATACTTTCCGTACCCACTGTATATATAGTAACAATAAATAAAAAATAAACATATCCTTTATGTTAATGATCACATTTTTTAATTCTGGTAAGCTTATTAATCTCCAGTAAACTTTGCCTCCACTCCATGGAACTTATAATTTACAACATAAACAATAATAATAAATTAAAAAAATAATAAATAAATGACATTAATACAATATATAATTGAATTTTTGGCACTCGATTCCTCCAGCGATGCTCGAGGAGTGCCGAACGCCTATGGAGGAAAACTCGCTCACCAGGAGACTTCATCCATTATAAATTCATGCTAAAAACCTACAACTCTGCCCTTCACCTCGCCAAACAGACCTACTTCACCACCCTGATCTCCTCACTAGCCAACAACTCAAAGAAACTTTTTGACACATTTCACTCTCTCCTCAGTCCGAAAGTGCAGGCCCCCATCACTGACCTCTGTGCTGATGACCTGCCTCATCACTGACCTCTGTGCTGATGACCTGCCTCATCACTGACCTCTGTGCTGATGACCTGCCTCATCACTGACCTCTGTGCTGATGACTTGGCTTCCTACTTCATGGAGAAAATAGACAACATCCGCCAGGAAATCAGCTCTCAGCCTCCAAGTGTTTCTACTCCCATCTCTCCCCACATCTCCTCCGGTTCACTCTCCATTTTTGACCCAGCCACAGAAGAAGAAGTCTCCAGGCTCCTCTCGTCCTCACGTCCCACTACATGCACCTCTGACCCCATTCTCTCACACCTACTACAGACCCTCTCTCCAGTGGTCACCACTCACTTAACCACAATCTTCAATCTCTCCCTCCCTATTGGCATCTTCTCCTCCTCCTTCAAACACTCTATTATCACTCCACTACTAAAGAAAACGTCCCTTGACCCATCCTGCACAAATAACTACAGACCAGTCTCCAATCTCCCCTTCATCTCTAAACTCCTGGAGCGCCTGGTCTATTCCCGCCTCACCCGTTACCTCGCCACTCACTCTCTTCTAGACCCATTACAGTCTGGTTTCCGCCCCTTACATTCGACTCTCTTGGAGCGCCTGGTCTATTCCCGCCTCACCCGTTACCTCTCCGCTCACTCTCTTCTAGATCCATTACAGTCTGGTTTCCACCCCCTTCACTCCACAGAAACTGCCCTCATCAAAGTGACCAGTGACCTTCTGTCAGTAAAACGTAATGGTGACCACTCTCTGCTTATTCTTCTTGACCTCTCTGCAGCCTTTGACACTGTTGACCATCAGCTCCTACTCTCTATGCTGCACTCCATTGGCATCAAGGACACGGCTCTCTCCTGGCTCTCCTCCTATCTTTCTGACCGCTCTTTCAGTGTATCTTTTGCTGGCTCCACTTCCCCCCCTCTTCCCCTCACTATTGGGGTCCCTCAGGGTTCAGTCCTTGGCCCTCTCCTCTTCTCTCTCTACACAGCCCCGATTGGACAGACCATCAGCAGATTTGGCTTTCAGTACCATCTTTATGCTGATGACACACAACTATACACTTCTTCCCCTGACCTTACTCCCGCTCTAATACAGAACACCAATGACTGTCTAACCGCAGTCTCCAATATCATGTCCACTCTCTATCTGAAACTCAACCTTTCCAAAACTGAACTTCTTCTGCTCCCGCCCTCCACTAACCTCCCTAAACCTGACATCTCTCTCTGTGTGCGGCACCACGATAACGCCCAGTCAGCAGGCTCGCTGTCTCGGTGTTTTGATGGACACCGATCTCTCCTTCACCCCATACATACAATCTCTCACCCGCTCCTGTCGCTTGCACCTGAAAAATATCTCCAGAATTCGCCCTTTCCTCACCACGGAAACAACTAAAACCCTCACCGTGGCCCTGATTCATTCCCGCCTTGACTACTGTAATTCTTTATTAGCTGGCCTCCCCCACAGTAAGCTTTCCCCTCTCCAGTCTATCCTCAATGCAGCAGCCAGGATCACCTATCTAGCAAACCGTTACTCAGATGTTTCTGCTCTGTGCCAGTCACTGCATTGGCTGCCCGTACACTATAGAATCCAATTCAAATTGCTCGTTGTCACCCACAAAGCTATTCATGGTGCGGCACCTCCTTACCTCTCCACCCTCATCTCTGTCTACCACCCCACCCGTCCCCTTCGCTCTGAACGTGACCTCAGACTAACATCGGCATTAATCCGAACCGCCCATTCCCGACTTCAAGACTTCTCTCGAGCTGCACCAAAACTCTGGAATGCTCTACCCCAAGAAATTAGGACCATCCACAACTTGCATAGCTTCAGACGCTCCCTAAAAACACACCTCTTCAGGGAGGCCTATCCTTCTCCCTAACAGTAGTCACCTAAACATAAGATATTCATTGTTATAAGCCCCTGTACTTTGTATTCCCATCCCGTCTTAGATTGTAAGCTCCCTCGAGCAGGGTCACCTTCATTTTCTGCCTTTTTATTGTATTTCCTAAGTTGATTCTATGTTTCTTGTATGTAACTACTGTTCTGCATTACGTTTCTGTACCATACATTTTTCTTATATGTACCGTTGTACTGTAAAGCGCTGCGGAATATGTTGGCGCTATACAAATAAAGTTTTATTATTATTATTATTATTATTATTACTTTCTATTCCGATCCGTCCTCACAACTCTGGGGATGGTCTGCACATTCCAGTCAATCTAAACCTTTCAGGACCCCAGCTGGCTTTTAATAATTAGGTTGCCTTTCGCCTGTTAGTTATTTAATGGGAAAATGAGAGCGTTTTGGGTCGGACTTCCTCCGACATCTGACTATTAATTGCTCTTTCTGGGTTCTGTTACTAATATAGAGATCATACAATTACCGCGCTGAGCAGGGGGGACAGCACCGATCCCGGAGTATCTCTGTATTTTAAGTGTTCATTTTATTCAAATTTGCAAATACATTAGAGCGGGATGATAAGCGGGCGCATTGTAATGGTTGATGTCCGTTGACTTATAACACGAGCAGCAAGATAAGCGGAAAATTGTGTAGAAACGAGAAAAAAAGTTGCAGAAAGTGTAAAAAAAAGTTTTAAAAAGTTCACCGGAGGTTAGAAACCCTTTAAGTGTTTCTTTATGGGCTTAGTGTAAATCTTTTGTCCTGCTGTTCAAAATGCTCTCACTATTCCAGGAAAGCATGAAGAGGATTCAGGGAGTAAACAGAGACGTAATCATGCAAGAGTCCAGGGTCAGATTTCCAGGAGAGCACGAAGAGGATTCAGGGAGTAAACAGAGACGTAGTCATGCAAGAGTCCAGGGTCAGATTTCCAGGAGAGCATGAAGAGGATTCAGGAGTAAACGGAGATGTAGTCATGCAAGAGTCCAGGGTCAGATTTCCAGGAGAGCATGAATAGGATTCAGGGAGTAAACAGATGTAGTTATGCAAGAGTCCAGGGTCAGATTTCCAGGAGAGCACGAAGAGGATTCAGGGAGTCAACTGAGGCATAATCAGGTGAAGACTTAAGGGCCATGTGTTCTTTTGCAACCATCTTTTTTTATTACTGCTATGTATTGAAACAGAAAAAAAAACACTTTCCCTCTCCCACAACCCTGCCAGTCGTAGATTCCTTTAGAAGTGGTGTTTGGTCTGCACTCCTGTGTCTGTCTTGTTCTAAACTTTGTTATTTGAACCTGGACTATTGTTGATTTCCCTTTTGTCTGCTCCCTGTACTTGTTGTGATCTATTAGTATTTATTTTTTGACGCCTGGATTGTGACCTGAATACGTCTCAGTTAACTCCCTGAATCCTCTTTGTGGTCTCCTGAAAACGTGACCCTGGACAGTTGCAAGAGTATCTCTCTTTCTACTCCCTGAATACTACATGCTCTCCTGGAACCTGGTCCCAGATTATCTGACTTCCCTGCTGTACTCTTGTAAGTAGTGACTATGTCAGACCCTATGCCTCAGTTGACTCCCTGAATCCTCTTTGGAATCTCCTGGAAACTTGACCCTGCACTATTGCATGACTACGTCTCTTTCTACACCCTGAATTCTATGAGCTCTCCTGGAACCTGAGTCTAGATTACTTGACTTACCTGCTGTCTATACTCACGTAAGTAGTGACTGTGTCACACCCTAGATATTAGTAGGGAGTAGCATCACATATAGCAGCTGGATACACAGAAGGGTAAGCTATTTTTGGCCAAGAAACTGCTTTTTTCTTGATATTTCAATTTATAACAGCAATAAAAAGATGCAAAATTAAACATGGCCCATTCTTTTTGTGCTCTCCTGGAAACCTGACCCTGGACAGTTGCATGACTATGTCTCTGTCTTCTCCCTGAATGCTACAAGCTCTCCTAAAACCTGACGCCGGATTACCTGACTTTTTGCAAAAGATCCAAAAGTATACATGGCTTAAACGTCTACACCTGAATACACCTCTGTTGATTCCCTGAATCCATTTTGTGCTTTCCTGGAAATCTTACCCTGGACTGTTGCATGAATACATCTCTACCAACTCCCTGAATACTATGAGCTATCCTGGAAAGCTGACTCTTGACTGTTGCATGACTATGTCTCTGTATACTCCCTAAATACTACTAGATCTCCTGGAACGTGACCCCCAATTACCTGACTTCCCGATGATAGAAAAGTATACATGGCTCATAAGTCCACACCTGATTATGCCTCAGTTGACTCCATGAATCCTCTTAACGCTGTCCTGGAAACCTGACTCTGGACTGTTGCATAGCTATGTCTCTGTCTATTCCCTGCATACTATGACACCTCCTGGAACATGACTCCTGATTACCTGACTTCCCGATGATGCAAACGTCTACATGGCTCATAAGTCCTCACCTGATTATGCGTCAGTTGACCCCCTGAATCCTCTTCACAGTCTTCTGGAAACCTGACTGTGGACTGTTGCATGACTACATTTCTGTCTACTCCCTAAATACTACATTATCTCCTGGAACGTGCCCCAGATTACCTGACTTCCCGATGATGGAAAAGTATACATAGCTTATAAATCCACACCTGATTATGCCTCAGTTGACTCCCTGAATCCTCTTCACGCTCTCCTGGAAACCTGACTCTGGACTCTTGCATGACTACGTCTGTCTTTACTCCCTGAAAAGTCTACATGGCTCATAAGTCATCACCTGATTATACATCAGTTGACTCCCTGAATCCTCTTCACAGTCTCCTGGAAACCTGACTCTGGACTGTTGCATTACTATGTCTTTACTCCCTGAATATCACGACATCACCTGGAACGTGACCCCGGATTACCTGGCTTCCCAATGATGCAAAAGTATACATAGCTTATAAATCCACACCTGATTAAACCTCAGTTGACTCCCTGAATCCTCTTCACGCTCTGCTGGAAACCTGACTCTGGACTGTTGCATTACTATGTCTTTACTCCCTGAATACTACGACATCGCCCGGAACGTGACCCCCGATTACCTGACTTCCCAAGGATGCAAACGTCTACATGGCTCATAAGTCCATACCTGATTATGCCTCAGTTGACTCCCTGAATCCTTTTTAGGCTCTCCTGTAACCTGACCCCGGATTACATAACTCCACACATGCATTACTCTACATTGGAGCTGTAAACACAAAACAGTAGATTTGCAAAAGTTGCTTCATTTCTCATTCCAAACGCACAGCCTCTATACCAATACAGCTGCAAAAGTCTACAACCCCTCCTGTAAGTGATGCCATACTGGTTTGCAGTTGCCTTTGAGATGAATATGCATGAAACCCCCCCGGAATGTCGTCATCATTAGAAGAAATTCCAAATCTCAAAGTCTCCCGGAATGTCCGATTTGGGTTCCGAGCCTCTTCTGCTCGTTACAGGCCGCGTCTTAACGAGTCAAGGAGCGGCTGGTGTTTGTTCATTCCCTTTGTAAGTGTGCTGTGATTGGAGTTAATGAGGGTTTTTTGTCCTCTCGTTGAACAATCACTTCATCTCCCGAGTTCAATAGCCGCCATCGTCGGAGTGATTTGTACCGCGGGTTCTGCGGATTAGCCGCCGCTGATTTGTATTAATATCTTTACTTACCATTTTCAAGGGCTTTTATCAAATCATTTATTTAGAACACAGCGAAGATCATTCAGGCAAATCCACTGCCCGAAAGAACGTACAGCACCGGCAGAAACGAAGCGGGAATTAATGGTGTCGAGTGCTTGAGACCGGTTTTATATCTAGAGTCAATGGCAACTTTCCACCCAAATGGGTTCTCGTATTTTCAACATGAACTAGGGAAAGGGTTAATTTCATTGTTCCTGGTGGTCTAGAGGTCG
The DNA here is from genome assembly GCA_033576535.1 of Allobates femoralis. Lineage (NCBI taxonomy): Eukaryota > Metazoa > Chordata > Amphibia > Anura > Aromobatidae > Allobates > Allobates femoralis. The sequence continues at coordinate 607,547,966 of JARQOC010000004.1, read as the reverse complement.
GGAAAGGGTTAAGACACTCATCCTCAGTTGTCATATGGTCCCTGGTGGGCTGGGGGCTGAGGAATGGATTCATTCTTGGCTGTCTAAAGCAGGGAAAGGGTTAATTGAATAACTCCTAAGGGTCTGGGTTAGCCTAGGAAAGGGTTAATGCAATCATCCTCAGTTGTCATATGGTCCCTGGTGGGCTAGGGGCTGAGGAATGAATTCATTCTTGGCTGTCCAAAGCAGGGAAAGGGTTAATTGAATAACTCCTAAGGGTCCGGGTGAGCCTAGGAAAGGGTTAATGCAATCATCCTCAGTTGTAATATGGTCCCTGGTGGGCTGGGGGCTGAGGAATGGATTCATTCTTGGCTCTCTAAAGCAGGGAAAGGGTTAATTGAACAAATCCTGATGGTCTGGGTTAGCCTAGGAAAGGGTTAATGCACTCATACTCAGTTGTCATATGGTCCCTGGTGGGCTAGGGGCTGACGAATGGATTAATTATTGGATCTCTAAAGCAGAGAAAGGTTAATTGAACAAATCCTGATGGCCTGGGTTAGCCTAGGAAAGGGTTAATACACTCATCCTCAGTTGTAATATGGTCCCTGGTGGGCTAGGGGCTGAGGAATGGATTCATTCTTGGCTCTCTAAAGCAGGGAAAGGGTTAATTGAATAAATCCTGATGGTCCGGGTGAGCCTAGGAAAGGGTTAATGCAATCATCCTCAGTTGTAATACGGTCCGTGGTGGGCTAGGGGCTGAGGAAGATATTAATACCTGGCTGAGGTAGGGAAAGGGTTAATTTAATTAATCCTGATGGTCTGGGACAGGAAAGAGTTGATGGAATCATCTTCAGTTGTCTATGAAGGGAAACGATTAATTTTAATATGGTCCCTGGTGGGCTAGGGCTGAGGATTGTATTAATTCCTGTCTGTCTAAGGAAGGGAAAATGTTCATTGAATGAATCCTGATGGTCTAAGCTAAGAAAGGGTTGATGCAATCATCTTCAGTTGTCCATGATGGTAAAAAGGTTCATTCAATATGGTCCCTGGTGGGCTAGGGCTGAAGAATTTATTCATTCTTGGCTGTTTAAAGCAGGGAAAGGGTTAATTAAATTAATCCTGATGGTCTGAGTTAGCCTAGGAAAGGGTTAATGCAATCATCCTCAGTTGTAATATGGTCCCTGGTGGGCTAGGGCTGAGGAAGATATTAATTCCTGGCTGAGGCTGGGAAAGGGTTAATTGAATTAATCCTGATGGTCTGGGATAGGAAAGAGTTGATGGAGTCTTCTTCAGTTGTCTATGAAGAGAAAAGGTTAATTTAATATGGTCCCTGGGGGGCTAGGGCTGAAGAATTTATTTCATTCCTGTCTATCTAAGGAAGGGAAAATGTTAATTGAATAACTCCTGGTGGTCTGGGTTAGGAAAAAGTTAATATAATCATATTCAGTGGTCTATGAAGGGAAGAGATTAATTTAATATGGTCCCTAGTGGGCTAGGGCTGAGGAATCTATACCTTTCTGGATCACAGGGAGATGGTTCATTAAATCATTCCTAAAGGTCTAGGGTAAAAAGGATTATATGGCAAGCAAAAGGTTAATGCAACTGCCCCTGGTCGTATAAAGATGAGTTGTGTATCAATTCCTGGATGTCCCAGGTGGTCTAGTGTTGTAAGGGGGTGAATGTCAGCATTCCTGGTGGTGTAGTGTTGTAGAGTAGTCCATATCAGCATCCCTCGTACTGCAGAGTATAGAACATATGGTCAGCATCACAAGTGATCTAGTGTTGTAAAGTTCCATACTATGGAGCGTGATTGATGCCTCCATTATGGATGTGTTTGATATATAATATAACATTCCAACTGTCCTGCATTCCCTGCCTTACCCAGCAGAGGGCGACAATGATCACACAAGAAAGCTCCTCCCAGAGTTAACAGGAAGTGACATCAGTGCTTCTCCTGAGGCATGATGGGAGCAAATTCCCAGTAATAAAAAGGTGTTTAGCGGGACTTAGGGGCCTAATAAACCAAAAATATCTCTAGAACTTTAATTTTGAGACATTTCTTACCGCATTGAGGTTAATATCATCAGTGACCGGAGACCCCCTCGAAGCTTGATCTCTGGGTCTGTAATGAGACGTATTGTTCCCTGTTATCCACCCCCGTATTGTCCACAGCCGATGGAATGACCACAGATACAGCTCTTGGGAATAACAGCTGCCTTTTCTTCATCAGGAACGGGGAAATGTAACATGGAGGAAATTTCACAGTGTCTCGTGGGTAGGCCATGACAAGTACAGTTCGGAGTTGAATACTGACATGTAATTGGGGTTCTGGAGCTTTAAGAGCCCGGATTGTTTAGATGCCACCCTTGTATGCTGTCAGAAAAGGGTTCTGAGTCTTTTGTGGTTTGGAGCGGAAGATTAGCTATAACAAGAGGGTTGTACAGACCTGGGAATCCTGGGGTAATTTCACAGCTGGTCACGTGCAAAATTATGTGAAGCAAATAACGTTGTGGCGGGACAGGAGACCCTCAATGTTTTCTCACATACGAGCAGTAGGTTCTTCTTTACACTCAGTAGTATGCCCTACTGCTGAAGAGGCACGCGTAAATCCGGACAGCGAGGATCCAGGGTAAAAATGAACGCAGCAAATGAGAAAACACCTAAGAAATACATTAAATATAAGTGGATTTAACTGAAAGTGCATATATAAAACTGACTAATAACAGTAGCGGGGTAGCTAGGGAGTGAGCTGTAGTGTGCAGGAGCTACTCATGGACCAGGGGTACTTAAAGGGCAGACACAATCTAAACCGGGCCACTACAGATGTGTTCAGTATATAACATTACAACTGTCCTGCATTCCCTGCGTTATCCAGCAGAGGGCGACAATGATCACACCAGAATAAACAGGAAGTGACCTCAGTGCTCCTCCTGAGGCATGATAGGAGCAATTTCTGAATAGTTAAAAGGTGTTTATTGGGATTTAGGGGCTTAATAATCCGAAAATATCCCTAGAACTGTAATTTTGGGACATTTCTTGCCTCATTGAGGTTAATATCATCAGTGACCGGAGACCCCCTCGAAGCTCCGGTATATGGCTCCACCAGTGATGTATGGTACCGATGCATTATAGCAGAAGTGTGCGGATAGTTGGCAGCACATGGTGATCCGTGCGACAGCTTCCAGAAGTGGAGGAAGCAAATGTAACCCACACGGAGTCGGCGGCAGAGGCAAGCGCCTGCACAATCCCGCTAGCCCACATCACATGTGACATACTCTCTCGGCGGGGATCTGGAAAACAGAGATAATGACGCTGATTACATGCCTGCCGTCCTTTATTTCCAGCGAGGGAAGGTGGTGGCGGCGGAGGGGAACCGTGTAAAGTTAATGCAAATAGATCCAGGATAAAAAAGGTTTTTTTTGATTTGATTTGAAAAGAATGGGGGCGACGGAGAGGGTGTAATCTGCGGCTAAAAATACCACCCTTGATGAGTAATTACAGTCGATTTCAATGTATAAAAAGGAGGCAATGAATTGTGAAACATGAAATTCAGCTCCGGGCAAAAGGACACAAATGAACGTGGCTGACATCTGGCCGACGTCATGGGGCCGTGCGGAGATGGCATCAATGTCACAGGTTGGAGCTGCTTTTGTGCTGCAGCCGGAGGTTGAGTAGTTAATGGGCGGCTGGTGACTTTATAATGAGGAGGCAAAGAGAATTTACTGTGAATTATTATTTCTATAGATGAGCGAATCGATTCGCAGGATCCTGATCCAGTGCCCACATTAGGGATCTAGATCCACCAGACAGGAGCAATAAGACTGGAGCCGGACAGGAGCCCTATGACTGGAGCCGGACAGGAGCCCTATGACTGGAGCTGGACAGGAGCCCTATGACTGGAGCCGGACAGGAGCCCTATGACTGGAGCCGGACAGGAGCCCTATGACTGGACCCGGACAGGAGCCCTATGACTGGACCCGGACAGGAGCCTAAGACTGGAGCTGGACAGGAGCCCTATGACTGTGTGGCGCCCCTGCGTCCAGGAGGCCACAAAGGGAACTGCAGCCAGGCAGGTAGGACACTTGTTGCACAACAACACCCTCACAGCCCACATAACCCACGTGTCAGAGAAGGTTACATCCAGCCCTGAGATTAGAACTCTATGAGATTGAGGGGTGGTGGATCAGAGGAGTGGGTTGGGCAAACACGTAGTCAGGTGACTCGACAGTATATAGTGAGGGGGAGGAGTGAAGAAAGTTAGTAGGCCCAGGGTGCCGAGCTGTAAAGAGGAGTAGGCCGATGTGAGCTGAGAAGTAAAGACTGAAGGACAATCACACGTCCTGCGAGTGCAAGGCTAGGAGCGCAGAATCCGTACTGAGCCAGTGTGAGCCAGAGGGGAGAGAAAGCCCGTCCAACGCTGATGCCACCAGGAGTGTGAGAGAACGGAGAGGGACGGTGTAACCCGTGCCCTAGACAGCAGCTAAAGCCACTGACTGCAGGCGGAGAAGCCCTTCTATGATACCAAGAGGAACAGAGAGAAGGAGCCTGGTAGAGCCTCAGGCTTGAGGACTGCTGGAGGCTGGGCTGAGTAGAGTGTCGGCTCTAGAGGGGACCGTAGTTTACCTGGGATCCCCAGACAACACGACGGGGGACCACAGCTCCACGTTAGGGTCCCCAACCCAAAGGACAGGCAGCTCAGTGACAACCAGGAGGGCCCACCAGGGGTCCGAGTCGCCGCCATACTGTCCAGCACACCACACACCACCCGTACAGACGGAGACCGTAGACAGCCCGGAAAGGACACTAAAGACTGTGTGAGGGGTCAGAGAGAGAGAGAGGCCTGGCTGCAGGGAGCAAAGGGAACCCGGAGAGGGAGAATGTGCCCGTGTACTTGAACTGTGTACTGAGAACTGTACTTGAACTTTGTAAAGAACTGCCAATGACTTGTGAACTGCTTGGAAAGAACTGAGAGTAAAAGACACGGAAAACCCTGAAGTGGCCTCTCTTGTCAGTCTCTATCTGCAGACTATTCCTCCCATACAGATTGCAGCAGATTCCGACCTACAGAGCTGCAGTGTCTGCAAAGTAAGTGTCCTGGACAATTCCACAACCTTAACTCATACTGCCCCGGGGGATATAGTTCTTCCCACTGGAACTATAACATCTCCGCTGCCACTCCATCACCCCCGGAGGTTCTGCAGCAGCGGCGGCCCCATCACTGGCCGCACATGGTGGGTGGCGTCATGACTGACAATCCCCTGTACATATTCCCCTTTATTTGCCAGGCCCGGGACACGGTCCGGACCAAGCCACCCGTGACTTCCCCGGCACCGTCCGGTCCGGTACCGAGTACCCCTGTCCCGTGGGGCCTGACAACTGGAGCCGGACAGGAGCCCTATGACTGGAGCCCTACGACAGGAGCCGTATGACTGGAGCTGGACAGGAGCCCTATGTCCGGAGCCAGACAGGAGTCGGACAGGAGCCTATGACTGGAGCCCTATGACAGGAGCCCTAGACAGGAGCCCTATGACAGGAGCCCTATGACAGGAGCCCTATGACTGGAGCTGGACAGGAGTCGGACAGGAGCCCTATGACTGGAGCTGGACAGGAGTCGGACAGGAGCCCTATGACTGGAGCCCTATGGACAGGAGCCCTATGACTGGAGCCCTATGACAGGAGCCCTATGACTGGAGCTGGACAGGAGTCGGACAGGAGCCCTATGACTGGAGCCCTATGACTGGAGCCCTATGACAGGAGCCCTATGACTGGAGCCCTATGACTGGAGCCCTATGACAGGAGCCCTATGACAGGAGCCCTATGACTGGAGCCCTATGACTGGAGCCCTATGACAGGAGCCCTATGACAGGAGCCCTATGACTGGAGCCCTATGACTGGAGCCCTATGACAGGAGCCCTATGACAGGAGCCCTATGACTGGAGCTGGACAGGAGTCGGACAGGAGCCCTATGACTGGAGCCCTATGACAGGAGCCCTATGACTGGAGCTGGACAGGAGTCGGACAGGAGCCCTATGACTGGAGCCCTATGACAGGAGCCCTATGACTGGAGCTGGACAGGAGTCGGACAGGAGCCCTATGACTGGAGCCCTATGACTGGAGCCCTATGACAGGAGCCCTATGACAGGAGCCCTATGACTGGAGCCCTATGACAGGAGCCCTATGACAGGAGCCCTATGACTGGAGCTGGACAGGAGTCGGACAGGAGCCCTATGACTGGAGCCCTATGACTGGAGCTGGACAGGAGTCGGACAGGAGCCCTATGACTGGAGCCCTATGACAGGAGCCCTATGACTGGAGCTGGACAGGAGTCGGACAGGAGCCCTATGACTGGAGCCCTATGACTGGAGCCCTATGACAGGAGCCCTATGACAGGAGCCCTATGACTGGAGCTGGACAGGAGTCGGACAGGAGCCCTATGACTGGAGCCCTATGACAGGAGCCCTATGACTGGAGCTGGACAGGAGTCGGACAGGAGCCCTATGACTGGAGCCCTATGACTGGAGCCCTATGACTGGAGCCCTATGACTGGAGCCCTATGACAGGAGCCCTATGACAGGAGCCCTATGACTGGAGCCCTATGACTGGAGCCCTATGACAGGAGCCCTATGACAGGAGCCCTATGACAGGAGCTGGACAGGAGTCCTCATAAATAGTGTGTGGGCTACTAATGGTGTCCTTATAAATAGTGGGTGCTACTAAGGGGGTCATCATAAATAGTGTGGGCTATTAAGGGGTCCTCAAATAGTGGGGTGTACTAAGGGGCTTCTAAGAGGGTCCTCATAAATAGTGGGGGATATTAGGGGGTCCTCATAAATAGTGGGGGGTATTAGGGGGTCCTCATAAATAGTGGGGGGTATTAGGGGGTCCTCATAAATAGTGTGGGCTACTAAAGGGTCCTTAATATACAGCAGAAATACAGTTGTCTTCACGAGCCCTTAGTTGTAAACTTGATTAACTGGTTTGGGGCCCATTCATAAGTCCCCCTCCTCCAACCAAAACTCCAGCCACGCCTCTGCTTGGGTACCTTTGTGACTTTGATATATCTTGCTCTTCTAGTGATTATTGTTGGTCAACCATTTGTCACGATGTTTCTCTTACTTTGGAGACTTGTGACTGGTTTGTCTTCTCTGTTTCATTCCTGTATTGAGACTTCATATTAAACGTGTTTCTTTCCTTTAGCAGTATAGGAGTTAATGTCAGTTTCTGTTGTTAGGAAAGCTCCCTATTTCTTTTTCCAGGTGTGACTACCTTTTGATCACTCCCATCTCCTTTATATGGTCACATGATCCAGAATTCCTTGCTGGTGATTGAACGCATACTTGGCCTGGCTACTCTGGAGAGCTGATCATTGCCCAGCCTTCTGCTGCCTAGGAGAGAGGCAGCAGGCGTGAAGTTATCTTGTTGTTTCCCTGTCTGTCTCCCCTTCCTCTCTTGTTTATTGCAGTGGTTGGGACTTGTGCTCCTCCTAGCCATCTCCCTATTGAGGGTTAACATCAGGGCCAGCAAGGGCCTCGGTATCCTGCTCGGCAGCTGGGTGAAAAAACCCATATAGGGATGGTAGGAAGATCAGGGCACAGCCGCAGGTGAGTGCAGGAGGTCACCTCTCCCCTGTTCCCTACGAGCAGGGCCCTCTGCTGTCTTTGTCTCCCCCGGTGTCTCCCCATCTGTTGTGTTGTGGGTAGTGCAGCGGACACTGTTGGTCTGTGCACCGCTGTCACGCACCGTGTTTGGACGCACCATGACACCATTCTTGGGTTGGTTTATAATGGTGTTGAATCCCCTTCATTTGTATACATGTCTGACTATGGACCACTCTTTAGAGTTGGTTCTCCATCCTGATCAACATCAACAACTCCGAGATCCGCTGAAATCTTTTGGGATCGTTCCAGGATCCCTTCCACAGACGTGTTGTGTCGATCAGACTTTGATGGATCCTGTTTCTTTATAGTAATCAGGTCGCCCACTCACACCCGATTGTCTGCCCATTGATTGACTCATTTTACCTTCATATGATCTGCTAATCCTAACGATTCCCATATGATCCCCTCGATCACACATGTGATATGGGATCATTTTTTAAAAGAAATGACAAACTCTCGTGTCTTTGACTCCTTTATTTCTATCTTTTATGAACCTCTGACGCTCTTCAAGGTGAAGGGGTCGTAAACCTTCCAGCACCGGGGTGGATTCTCCCTGGTAGATGTTTCAGTTAATCAGTGGTGGAGCGTCACTATAATACTCCACAACATTCTAGAACCCGGGAGGCGGCGGTGAATCATCAGATCGGAGCTCATGTAGAATGGAGATATTACACGTCTTATCTACATCCACTTTGCGTCCAATATCTCTCTCATCGAGTCATTGGCCTCCTGCTTTATGACATAAGAGAAGAATCTTATCCGGAAGTTTCATCTTCCCTCCGGAAGGACGACGTTATTAAGAGAAAGGCAATAAAATGTTCATATCTCATATCTTCTCACTTAGTGTTCATACATCGCAGGGAAAGTAAGAAGAGGCTGCAGAGAACAAAGGGTTAATCTCCTGCAAACTCAGGGAGGAAGGGAACATATCTACCAGGACGGGGACATGTATACCAGAATGGGGTCGGGTTGAGGATATACTGTACATACCAGGATGGCACCAAAATGGGGACATATATACCAGCATGGAGGAATTACATACCAGGAGAGGGACATACTGTATATATCAGGATGGACCCAGAATGGAGACATAGATACCAGGATGAGTTCAGGATGGGTGACATACACACCAGAATGGGGGATATACAGTATATACCAGGAAGGGCCCAACACTGGGGGACATACCAGGATAGGCATAGGATGAGGACATTCCATCCAGGATCCAAAATGGGGGAAATACATGCCAGAATGGGGGACATACATGCCAGGATGGGGGACATACATGCCAGAATGGGGACATTACATCAAGGATGGAGACATACATACCAGAATGGCGGACATACATGCCAGGATGGAGACATACATACCAGGATGGGGGACATACATGCCAGGATGGAGACATACATACCAGGATGGGGGACATACATGCCAGAATGGGGGACATATGTGCCATGATGGGGACATACATACCAGAATGGGGGACATACATACCAGGATGGGAGACATACATACCAGAATGGCAGACATACATGCCAGGATGGAGACATACATACCAGGATGGGGGACATACATGCCTGAATGGGGGACATATGTGCCACGATGGGGACTTACATACCAGGATGGGAACATACATACCAAGATAGGCCCAGGATAGGGACATACGTACTACAATAGGCCCAAAAAGGGAACATACAGATGCATCTCGATTAATTAAAATATCATCAAAAAGCTTATTTATTTCAAAAATTAAATAAGAAAAGTGAAACCCATACAGTGTTGGCCAAAAGTATTGACACCCCTGCAATTCTGTCAGATAATACTCAGTTTCTTCCTGAAAATGATTGCAATCACAAATTCTTTGCTATTATTATCTTCATTTAATTTGTCTTCAATGAAAAAACACAAAGAATTGTCCTAAAGCCAAATTGGATCTAATTCCACCAAACATAAAAAAGGGGGTGGACAAAAGTATTGGCACTGTTATAAAAATCATGTGATGCTTCTCTAATTTGTGTAATTAACAGCACCTCTAACTTACCTGTGGCACCTAACAGGTGTTGGCAATAACTAAATCACACTTGCAGCCAGTTGACATGGAGTAAAGTTGACTCAACCTCTGTCCTGTGTCCTTGTGTGTACCACATTGAGCATGGAGAAAAGAAAGAAGACCAAAGAACTGTCTGAGGACCAAATTGTGAGGCAGCATGAGCAATCTCAAGGCTACAAGTCCATCTCCAAAGACCTGAATGTTCCTGTGTCTACTGTGCGTAGTGTCATCAAGAAGTGTAAAGCCCATGGCACTGTGGCTAACCTCCCTAGATGTGGACGGAAAATTGACGAGAGATTTCAACGCAAGATTGTGCGGATGGTGTATAAAGAACCTCGACTAACATCCAAACAAGTTCAAGCTGCCCTGCAGTCCGAGGGTACAACAGTGTCAACCCGTACTATCCGTCAGCGTCTGAATGAAAAGGGACTGTATGGTAGGAGACCCAGGAAGACCCCACTTCTTACCCCGAGACATAAAAAAGCCAGGCTGGAGTTTGCCAAAACTTACCTGAGAAAGCCTAAAACGTTTTGGAAGAATGTTCTCTGGTCAGATGAGACAAAAGTAGAGCTTTATGGGCAAAGACATCAACATAGAGTTTACAGGAGGAAAAAAGAGACATTCAAAGAAAAGAACACGCTCCCTACAGTCAAACATGGCGGAGGTTCCCTGATGTTTTGGGGTTGCTTTGCTGCCTCTGGCACTGGACTGCTTGACCGTGTGCATGGCATTATGAAGTCTAAAGACTACCAACACATTGTGCAGCATAATGTAGGGCCCAGTGTGAGAAAGCTGGGTCTCCCTCAGAGGTCAGGGGTCTTCCAGCAGGACAATGACTCAAAACACACTTCAAAAAGCACTAGAAAATGGTGTGAGAGAAAGCACTGGAGACTTCTAAGGTGGCAGCAATGAGTCCAGACCTGAATCCCATAGAACACCTGTGGAGAGAGCTAACAATGGCAGTTTGGAGAAGGCGCCCTTCAAATATCAGGGACCTGGAGCAGTTTGCCAAAGAAGAATGGTGTAAAATTCCAGCAGAGCATTGTAAGAAACTCATTGATGGTTACCGGAAGCGGCTGATCGCAGTTATTTTGGCTAAAGGTTGTGCAACCAAGTATTAGGCTGAGGGCGCCAATACTTTTGTCTGGCCCATTTTTGGAGTTTTATGTGAAATGATCAATGTTTTGCTTTTTGCTTCATTCTCTTTTGTGTTTTTTCATTGAAGACAAATTAAATGAAGATAATAATACCAAAGAATTTGTGACTGCAATCATTGTCAGGAAGAAACTGAGGATTATCTGACAGAATTGCAGGGGTGTCAATACTTTTGGCCAACACTGTATATTATATAGAGTCATTACACACAGAGTGATGTATTTCATGTGTTTATTTCTGTTAATGTTGATGATAATGGCTTACAGCCAATGACAGCCCGAAGGTTATTATCTCAGAAAATTAAAGTAGGGAGAATGAAGGGTTAATAATCGCGCTGCCGTGTTCTACGAGACATTAAAGGGTGAATGTGATATTGATTTATTAGTCAATGTGTTTAATCACGATGGGGGTGGGCTTTGTGGTGCTGGGGGCAGCGGCCATCACTCCCTCTTTTGTGGTCTTTCCTGCGCCCGCTCTTTCCTTCCCCCTCACTCTCTGCCCTCCCTGTGCTGCCTCCTCTTTGCCCCCTTGCTTTCTTCTGAGAGTGGGCTGAACATGGCGAGAGTGGGCTGAGGGGTTGTATCAGTGAGGAATGAGGGGTATGAGGGAGAGATGTGAGCGGGCTGAGAGGCGGTTGTGGGGTGAGAGCGGGCTGTGTGGGGTTAGAGTGGGGTGAGAGCGGGCTGAGAGGGGTTAGTGGGGTGAGAGCGGGCTGAGTGGGGTTAGAGTGGGGTGAGAGCGGGCTGAGAGGGGTTAGTGGGGTGAGAGCAGGCTGAGAGGGGTTAGTGGGTGAGAGCGGGCTGGAGGGGTTGAGTGGGGTGAGAGCGGGCTGGAGGGGTTAGTGGGGTGAGAGCGGCTGAGAGGGGTTAGTGGGGTGAGAGCGGGCTGTGTGGGGTTAGAGTGGGGTGAGAGCGGGCTGAGAGGGGTTAGTGGGGTGAGAGCGGGCTGAGAGGGGTTAGAGTGGGTGAGAGCGGGCTGAGAGGGGTTAGAGTGGGGTGAGAGCGGGCTGAGAGGGGTTAGTGGGGTGAGAGCGGAGCTGAGAGGGGTTAGAGTCGGGGGAGGGTGTCTAAGAGTGGGCTGAGGGAGAGAGGGGGAGATGGACCTGAGGGGTTGGATTGGGCTGAGAGGGATGAATGGGTGAGAGAGGGCTGAGAGGGTTAGAGTGAGGTGAGAGTTAAGGGGGTCGTGAGTGTGGCGCCCCTGTGACTAAGCGCCACAGTGTAGTATTGCACCTTAATAATAATGAGTTAACCCTGTAAAGTTATCAGTTCAAGGTTCACCTTATGGAGTCTATTTTTACACCCACCTAGGACCACACCACTTAGAATAATGGGGGGGCCGGTAATTTAGTAGGTCCCACAAAAGGGGGATGAAGCCTAGGATAGAGTAGTGGGAGGGAAAGTTTAGTTAGTGAATTAGTGCAGGGAAGGCAGTCAGGTAGGACAAGCCTGACAGCAACGCTGCTGAGAGGAACCCCAACCTTCAAGGGGGAACCAGGACAGAGGGCAATGGGCCAGGACTGGTTGGAGCCGGCTGGTCAGGTTGGGGAAGCATCGGCAGTGCGGGTAGCCGTAGTGGTCAGACGTTTATCTTTGGCTGCAGACCCATTAGTAAAGAGGTAGCTGACAGCACCACAAGGTACCTCACCCTCAGGACCAAAAATTAGATCCAAGATTACAGGAGTAAAGGCCCGAGTTCCGGTGGCGGGTGTAGGATCTGGCCCCGTCAGAATCGGTAAAAGAAACCCGTGCCCCACCGTGGGAGATCAAGTGATTGGCGGGAGAACTCTACGAGAGTGGTAGAGTTAAGAGAGCAACTGAGACCCAGAAAGACATAGAAGGAAGAACATCTAGAGACTCCATGACAGGGAACCTGGAGCTGGTGACAGACCCCCGGTAAACCAGACTGTACCGTATACCATCTTCATCTGCCGGTACCCATTAAAGTGAAGTAAAGTTGAATTGGACTCGTTATCCTTATTGCGATGCCGGAGGGCTCAGCACCATCAGCAGCTCAGTAGAGGGGTAAGAACTGCAACACCACTAACATCTACAACTCCCCTCATTCTCCACATCCTTCACCGCTGCCCTAAGGCAAAGCGCCACCTGTAGGGAGCTGGTCTACTCTCTGCTGCACCCACCATCACCTCAGCGGCCGGCTTGCAGCGCCGGTACCATATTACCGGGAACTACAGGTGGCGTCACGACCCCCTGTAAATACTCCTTCTCCCCCCACCACTATCTACTCAAATGATCACCAGGGCACAGAACCGGGATCCCGACCACCCGTGATATCCCATCCCAAGCCGCCATCAGTCCCGGTGACGAGTACCCCTAGCCCTGGCCGCATCATGAGCAACCTGAGGGGATGTACTTTACATTTTTTTTAAAGCAGTTTTTGGGAAAAATAAACTTTTCTAAGGATCTAAATGTCTTTTTTTATCAGGTATTTCTTGGTTTCTAGTGAAAAATTCTCTCAAAAAATCACATCAAGCAATTAGTGGCGCCATCAGCTCGAGCACAAAGCCCTCTGTACTTAGCTCCTCTCATCGTTTACAGTACCGGCCACTCTTTCCCTACTACAGTTGAAGGTATGTATGTCCCCCATCCTGGGCCTATCCTGGTATGTGTGGCGCCCCTGCGACCAGGTGGCCACAAGAGGGAAGTGCAGCCAGGTAAGCAAGGTGGTTGCAAAACACACCCACACCGTACAAAACCACCAACCTCTAACTTTAATGCTGACACACCAGAAGAAAACTGGCTCTAGAAGAGGTGACGGCGGGGATATCTATACCACACACTGGTGTGGGGCAGAGACTTTAGACTATGAGCCTAACTATTCTCACACGGACTAGGAACACAACATCCTGTCATTAACTAGGACTGGTGACCCTGACTGCAAGGGAAATATATTCACCTGTGAGTCCGAGACGATAGACCGAATACATGAGTGAGGTACTACAGAAACACTGAGAGAAGGGCCTGAAAGGACTTTGAGGGAGCAACACAGAAAAGCTACCTGAGCTGCACAGTTGAGTTGCCGCAGCAGTGTAAAAGGTTGTAAACTGTACTGAAAGAACTGTGACCCGTTGTAACTGCTGCTAAAGACTGAGTAAAGTACCCTGCGAGCTCATCTGTGTGTGGAAATTGGATTATTTGCATCCCTGCTTGAGATCCTTTCCAGCACCACGTTCAGCACTAAAACACCCAGCATTGTGGAGAGCTGCAGCAGCAAATGTTGCAATTGAATCCCACCTGTGGAGCCACAGCCTGTCATCTATGCACACTGGCTGGAGGAGCTGCAGCTTGGAAGCAAGTGACTTGTACCTAGCACAATCCCTCCTCAGGCCCATCCATCCCAACTACTCCTGCCCTGGGGACCCTCAGCCCTACCCGAGGAGGGCTTACTATCCACGGTGCCCCAAGTCACCGTCCCCAGCAGGAATACGACAGCTGTGGTTCTACTAACCACAAACCCTGGTGGCGTCACGACAAATGCCCTGTATATTCCCTTTTTTGACTGATCCCAGGCCACGGAAACGGGTCACGACTACCGTGATACACCAGAGACAGCACCAGCCCAGTTCCCGAGTACCCCCATAGCCTGGGGGTGCATCATATGTATGTGCCCCATCCTGGTATGTATGTCCCCATTCTGGTATGTGTGTACTCATCCTAGCCATCCTAGGCCCATCCTGGTATGTCCTGGAGTGTATGTCCCCATCCTGGTATGTTGTCCACATCCTGGGCCTATCCTGGTATGTATGTCCCTATCCTGGGACCATCCTGATATGTATGCCCCCATTCTGGTGTGTATGGCATGGTCACCCATCGTGAACTCATCCCAGTATGTACTGTATGTCCCCATCCTGATATTATGTTCCCTCCCAGGTCTATCCCGGTATGCATTTCCACATCCTAGGCCCATCCTGGTATGTATGTGCCCCATCCTGGTATGTATGTCCCCATCCTAGTCATCCTAGGCCCATCCTGGTATGTATGTTCCCCATCCTGGGCCTATCCTGGTGCATATGTCCCCATCCTGGCATGTATGTCCCCCATCCTGGGGTCTATCCTGGTATGTATGTTGCACATCCTGATGTGTATGTCACCTATGCTGTTATATATGCCCCCATCCTGGTATGTATATCTCCATTCTGATGTGAATGTCACCTATCCTGTTATATATGCCCCCATGCTGGTATGTACCCGTATATCTCTATTCTGGGCCCATCCTGGTATGTATGTTGCACATCCTGCCCATTCTGGTGTGTATGTCACTCATCCTTGTATATATGTCTCCATCCTGGTATGTATATCTTCATTCTGGTGTGTATGTCACCCATCCTGGTATATATGCCCCCATCCTGGTATGTATACTCCATCCTGTTATTATGCCCCATCCTGGTATGTATATCTTCATTCTGGTGTGTATGTCACCCATCCTGTTTTTATATGCCCCATCCTGGTATGTATATCTCCATCCTGTTATATATGCCCCATCCTGGTATGTATATCTTCATTCTGGTGTGTATGTCACCCATCCTTGTATATATGCCCCCATCCTGGTATGTATATCTTCATTCTGGTGTGTATGTCACCCATCCTTGTATATATGCCCCCATCCTGGTATGTATATCTCCATCCTGTTATATATGCCCCCATCCTGGTATGTATATCTCCATCCTGGTATATATGCCCCCATCCTGGTATGTATATCTCCATCCTGTTATATATGGCCCCATCCTGGTATGTATATCTCCATTCTGGTATATATGCCCCCATCCTGGTATGTATATCTCCATCCTGTTATATATGCCCCCATCCTGGTATGTATATCTCCATTCTGGGCCCATCCTGGTATGTATATCTCCATTCTGGGCCCATCCTGGTATATATGTGTTTTTTATTAGTTTTCTTGGTGTCTAAGTTTAGCGCTCTCTATTTCTATCTGATTTATCGCTCACAATCCCGCGAGGCCGTTTTTCATCTATTTGTTTTTCAAGCCCAAGATTAGTAGAAGATTCCCCCCCTCCTGAGGAATGAGATGCCTGACCTCCAGCGCCGTCTTATTGTATTTTTGCTATTTATTGGGTTCGGCTTTTGCTTTGTTTCGTTAAACCCTCTGATAAATGTCTGCTGCGTGCGGGAAAACATGTCGGGTCAATGAAGAAGCTCGGCCCCGTGATCAATAGCTAATACACAGGGATAAACCACTTATATATACAGATTGTGCAGAATATCCAGTCCATATAATAAGCCGAGAGCCACAGGGAGAAGCTGAACTACAGAAAGATAATACACTGAGATAATAGGAAAAAAGGGCCCAACTCCATCCTATATACAGAGGGGGAAATAAGTATTTGATCCCTTGCTGATTTTGTACTTTGCCCCCTGACACAGACATGAACAGTCTATAATTTAAGGGTCGGTTAGTTTTAGCAAGAAAATCACATTGTCTAAATGATATATAGTTATTTACATTTTGCAGAGAGAAATAAGTATTTGACCCCTCCCAACCATTATTAGTTCTGGCCCCTACAGAGCAGTTATCGGCTCCTCATCACCTGGTCCCTGCATTACACTCAGCTGTGTTACATTGTCACCTGTATAAAGACTCCTGTCCTCACAATGAATCAGTCACCTGTAACCTCTACAACATGGGAAGAGCACAGAGCTTTGTAAGGATGTCAGGGAAAAGATCCTAGACCTGCGCAAGGCTGGAATGGGCTACAAGACCACAAGAGGCTGCGGGAGAAGGAGGCAACTGTGGGGGCAATAGTGAGAAAATGGAAGAAATACAAAATGAGGTCAGTCCACATCGATCTGTGGCTCCATGTAAGATCTCACCTCGTGGGGGATCCAGGATCATGAGGAAGGTGAGAGATCAACCTAAAACTACCTGGGGGGAGCTTGTTACTGATCTCAAGGCAGCTGGGACCACTGTCACCAAGAAAAGCATTGTAACACATTACACCGTAATGGATTAAAATCCTGCAGTGCCGCACAGTCCCCCTGCTCCAGAAGGCACATTGCCCCCGTCTGAAGTTACCAATGACACCCTGGTGATTGTGAGAGTGATTGGGAGAAGGTGCTGGGGTCAGAGGAGACAAACACTGAGCTCTTTGTCATTAACTCAACTCACCGTATATGTAGGAAGAGAAAAGCTGCCTATGACCCAAAGAACACCATCCCCACAGTCAAGCATGGTGGTGGACACATTATGTTTTCTCTAAGGGAACAAGACTACTTCACCACATCAATGGGACAATGGATGGAGCCATGTACCGTAAAATCCTGAGTGACAACCTCCTTCCCTCCACCAGCACATTAACAATGGGTCATGGCTGGGTCTTCCAGCATGACAATGACCCAAAACATACAGCCAAGCCAACAAAGGAGCTGCTCAAAAAGAAGCACATTAAGGTCATGGAGTGGCCTAGCCAGTGTCCAGATGTTAATCCCATAGAAAACTTATGGAGGAGCTGAAGCTCCGAGTCACCAAGCGACAGCCTCAAAATCTTAATGATTTATAGATGATCTGCAAAGAGGAGTGGAGCAAAATCCCTCCTGACATGTGCACAAACCTAATCATCACCTACAAGAAACGTCTGACCGCTGTGCTGCCAACAAGGGTTTACACCAAGTAATAAGTCTTGTTTTCCAGAGGGATCAAATACTTATTTCTCTGCCAAATGTAAATACATTTATATAATTTAGACAATGTGATTTTATGGATTTTAATTTTGATATTCTATCTCTCACTGTTAAAATTAACCGACCCTTAAAATTATAGACTGATCATGTCTGTGTCAGTGGACAAATTATATAATCAGCAAGGGATCAAATACTTATTTCCTTCACTGTAATGTGCACAGGTGCTACGCCAAACACGACGACACCCTGCAACAACAAAACAGCAGCTCTCTGCTAGGACATAGAGTAGAATTCGATCAATGTTACAGCTAAGGGAAAAGAAGGTGAAAAATGAGACACGTGGCTTATAAATATGGCCATATTGATAACCGCCCAGTAGCCATGTTGAGGAGTGTCTCTTATACTGAGTCCCTAAGCTCAGTCATAGCCTCTAGCTAGATTAATAACCTCCTATTATATGGGCGTGTAGGTACCTGCTACCGGAGGACAATAATTATATTATTAAATAAATAAGAAAATAAATAGCTGTCTGCTTTATCTATACTAAGAGTGAAATATACAGGGGACTTGTCACGAGGACTGTGGGGCGAAGGAAACAGGGGTGCCTGGTGTGCCCCTGAAGCTAGGGAGCCCTAAACTATCCCTAAATTAGGGGTACTCTGGTGGTGGAGAGGCCTGAGTCTCCACCCTGGCCCTGCTCCTTTAAAGTCCTGAGCTGATTCCCACACCCCCTCCCCTCAGACCCGGGATGTAAAGGAACCCAGTGATAAAAACTGCCAGGGGAGAACCAAAACACAAGCTCACAGCACTTATACACAAGGAGAATACAATAAGTAATAAGGAAGAATAAAAGAACAAGCTGGAGTTAATAATACAACAAGAAAGTATTTAGCAAACACCTAACAAGCAGCTACTAATATCAGATTACTGGAACACCAAAATAAGGATCGGTATGCTGGAGCAAAGCAGAAGCTATGGTCAGTACGCTGGAGCAAAGCAGAAGCTGTGGTCAGTACGCTGGAGCAAAGCAGAAGCTGTGGTCAGTACGCTGGAGCAAAGCAGAAGCTGTGGGCAGTACGCTGGAGCAAAGCAGAAGCTGTGGGCAGTACACTGGAGCAAAGCAGAAGCTGAGGTCAGTACGCTGGAGCAAAGCAGAAGCTGTGGTCAGTACGCTGGAGCAAAGCAGAAGCTATGGTCAGTACGCTGGAGCAAAGCAGAAGCTATGGTCAGTACGCTGGAGCAAAGCAGAAGCTATGGTCAGTACGCTGGAGCAAAGCAGAAGCTGTGGTCAGTATGCTGGAGCAAAGCAGAAGCTATGGTCAGTACGCTGGAGCAAAGCAGAAGCTATGGTCAGTACGCTGGAGCAAAGCAGAAGCTATAGTCAGTACGCTGGAAGGCAAAAGCGGAAGCTATGGTCAGTACGCTGGAGCAAAGCAGAAGCTATGGTCAGTACGCTGGAGCAAAGCAGAAGCTATAGTCAGTACGCTGAAGCAATGCAGAAGCTATGGGCAGTACGCTGGAGCAAAGCAGAAGCTATAGTTGGCATCAGATGCCAAATATGCCTGAGATTTTCAGCGTTAACCCTTACCACACCAGACCAGCACTTATGAATGAGGCAGAGCAGGTCAAAGCAAATGGAGCTGGAAATAAACTGAGCCTCAGGGCAGGGTAAGATAACTGAATGTGAAAAGCTACCCAGATTTACCACCAACACCACTGATTGAATAACAAGCCAAACTGAAAAGCCCATGCATATGTGGCGTCAGCTGCACGTGCTGGAGCCTGAGTTGCGTTTATTCACATGCACCAATCTGGCACAATGAGAGAGGGTCTGAAATGCTGCCTTTAATGGTTCTGCTTAATGTGTATGTTGAGTATGTAGAGTAGGACTACCTCGATGAGACTGCCTTGACGTTGGCGGGGTGGCTCAAAAGATTGATCAATATTTTGCCAAATATCTCAATTTTATAATATACAGTATCAGGAAAATATGGAAATATCTTTCCTTTTTTAGCTGTCTTCCATTTTAGCTTCAGAATCTGTGTCTGTGTAAATGGTCACTGAGCAGAGGCCCCTGACCTCCACCCTCTTCTGGACTGAGAAGCATTTCTTTATATGGCCTTACCAGCAGTGGAAGGCAGGTTTTATGATCTGAAAGAATGCAACTTTTATTATCCTGTTCAGCAACACAACTCCATGCTTTTTCCTTTCCCTTCCAGAATGTCTTTGTGTGCAGTTACAGACTTATAACGTCAAATTTAATAAGACAAGTTCATGTCCCAATTTCATAACTCATATTTTTGGAATGCTTACATTTTTACTGACCTAATGGTATATCTTACTTCTCTGGAAACGGCTCAGAAACTGGGGAAATGAATTCTGACCTCCAGCACATCACAGACATATCCTATTTGGAGTCAAACAGCACCAAAAATCATGAGGGAAAAACATGATGTCCATATCTTTGATGTGGGAGCGTCCAAAGCAAAGATATGGAAAAGTAGAGGTTTTGAGAGTTGGGCAGCTGGGTGGGTTTCCACAAAACCATCCATTTTTGGGTCATTCCACCCTGGGACTACAGACACAGCAAGTAAAATTGGAGTACTTATGTGATGTTGTGGATTGAGGTATATACAGTACATGTTCCTGGCAGGAACTGGTGGTATATATACATCCCGTCACATCACAGGCCACAATAGTCGACATAAATTAGAGCAGCCGCGCACCTTTTGCTCATCCTCTGTCAATACCGTGTTTGGCCAGCAGGATAAGAGGGCGCCAGAGAGCTGCAAGTCCTGACTAAGTTCGTGACATAAAGTAATATATGCAGCTTTTATTGCAAGCTATCCCCTGGTGGTGCAGATTTTTTTTTTACCTTTATACTACTCCTTTTAATTTCAGGAGTTCGGTACAAAGTGACACATAATATGACAATGAGATGATCAGCAAATGAAAGCTCCAATAATATAAGCTGTTGTCACGTCTCCCGTTTTGAGCGCGGCCCCGTCCACGTCTAGGCGTGCGGCAGATTGATTCCTTTTTTTTGTAATACCGCCATATAGTGCCACAATAACATACAGCCCTACAAAGCATTACGACATAGGGTCCAAACTGCATGGTGTATCCACAAAAATGTTCCACGTAAGCACTGCCATATATTCTCTGGATAATACTGCCATACACAGCCCACATGATACCGCCATATAGTGCCACAATATCATTATACAGCTCTACGAAACGCTACCACATAGGGCCCAAATTGCTCGGTGTATCCAAATAATGTTTCACGTAGTATTGCCATATGTTCTCTTGCTACTGCCATATACAGCATAGATGATACCGCCATACGGTGCCGGGCAAATTTGAAAGTATAATACTACCATATACTGAGATGATTATACTGCCATATAATGTCCACATAATATCCCAGGATAGTGCCCGAATAATATGCTGTATCCAGTTCAGAATATCGCCATATACTGTGTCATTAGCACTGTCGTATTCAGCCGACATAAAACCACTATACAGTGCCCAAATAATAACCCAAAAATCCCCACCTAATACAGCCATAACTACATAATACAGCATACATTACCAAGAAGATACTGCCATATATGACACATCACACACCACATAGTGCCATGAGAATACCGCCATATATAGCACACATTATATAATGTGTCTGTATAAAGTCAGCATGCTATGACCATAGGTGCAAAAATATATACAGGACATATAATACCGTCCTATAGTGCTAATATACTACTGCCACAGATAGACAACAAATGCCCGCAGGATAATAAAGCTATAACTATTAATAATGCTATATTAAGCCCATATATTATGGTCATGTAGAGCCTAGAACATTCTGAAATATACAGCCTACATGATATCGCTATATACTGCTCGCATAATATGGCCATGTAGTGCCAAGAATATAATGCCATATACACCATACATAATATGGCTAATAAGTGCCAATAACATACTGCTATATACAGTCCATATAATATGGTAATGTAGTGACAATAATATACTGCTGTATACAGCATACATAATATGGCTATATAGTGCTAATAATATACTGCTCTTTACAGTCCACGTACCGTGGCCATTTAGTGCTGACAGTTTACTGCTATATGGAGTCTACATAGTATGGCCATATAATACCAAGAATGTATCCAAGAAAATACTGCTATACACAGCCCTCATGATATGGCCATGTAGTGCCATAGACATACTGCCCATATACATCATACATAATATGGCTATGTTGTACCAATAACATACTGCTATATACAGTGCATCTAATATGGCCATAAAGGGCCAATAACATAGAACTATATACATTCTAACTAATATGGCCATATAGTGCTAATAACATACTGCTATATACCATCCATATAATATGGCCATAAAGTGCTAATAACATACTGCTATATACCATCCATATAATATGGCCATATAGTGCTAATAACATACTGCTATATACCATCCATATAATATGGCCATATAGTGCTAATAACATACTGCTATATACCATCCATATAATATGGCCATATAGTGCTAATAACATACTGCTATATACCATCCATATAATATGGCCATATAGTGCTAATAACACACTGCTATATACCATCCATATAATATGGCCATATAGTGCTAATAACATACTGCTATATACCATCCATATAATATGGCCATATAGTGCTAATAACACACTGCTATATACCATCCATATAATATGGCCATATAGTGCTAATAACACACTGCTATATACCATCCATATAATATGCCCATATAGTGCTAATAACATACTGCTATATACCATCCATATAATATGGCCATATAGTGCTAATAACACACTGCTATATACCATCCATATAATATGGCCATATAGTGCTAATAACACACTGCTATATACCATGCATATAATATGCCCATATAGTGCTAATAACATACTGCTATATACCATCCATATAATATGGCCATATAGTGCTAATAACATACTGCTATATACCATCCATATAATATGGCCATAAAGTGGCATGCATTTACTGCCATATACATCATACATAATATGGCTATATAGTGCCAGTAACATACTGCTATGGCGATAATAGTAATAAGCTGTGAACATACGTTGCAGCGCCCGGCTCCAGACGATCGTATCGCGGAGGACGTCCATTAGGCAATAAGATTATTGTCATATTATTGTCAGGAGCCGGACGCCATCATAGATCATCCGGAAGAAGGAGCCGTTATCTTTATTAATGGCCCCGATAATAATGGCCGCCCCCGGGGCGAACGCTAATCTGCAGAACTCAGAGAAGATCTATGTATGGATTTATCTATAATGCCGGAGCCACGAGAGGAGAACGTTCCAGATACACAGTATGTCACAGTTGCACAGATGTCACTTATGTGTGTGCACAGTATGTCACTATATGTGTGTGCACAGTATGTCACTATATGTGTGTGCACAGTTGTCACTATATGTGTGTGCACAGTATGTCACTATATGTGTGTGCACAGTATGTCACTATATGTGTGTGCACAGTGTGTCACTATATGTGTGTGCACAGTGTGTCACTATATGTGTGTGCACAGTATGTCACTATATGTGTGTGCACAGTATGTCACTATATGTGTGTGCACAGTATGTCACTATATGTGTGTGCACAGTTGTCACTATATGTGTGTGCACAGTATGTCACTATATGTGTGTGCACAGTAGTGTCACTATATGTGTGTGCACAGTTGTCACTATATGTGTGTGCACAGTATGTCACTATATGTGTGTGCACAGTATGTCACTATATGTGTGTGCACAGTGTGTCACTATATGTGTGTGCACAGTATGTCACTATATGTGTGTGCACAGTATGTCACTATATGTGTGTGCACAGTGTGTCACTATATGTGTGTGCACAGTATGTCACTATATGTGTGTGCACAGTATGTCACTATATGTGTGTGCACAGTATGTCACTATATGTGTGTGCACAGTATGTCACTATATGTGTGTGCACAGTATGTCACTATATGTGTGTGCACAGTATGTCACTATATGTGTGTGCACAGTATGTCACTATATGTGTGTGCACAGTATGTCACTATATGTGTGTGCACAGTATGTCACTATATGTGTGTGCACAGTATGTCACTATATGTGTGTGCACAGTATGTCACTATATGTGTGTGCACAGTATGTCACTATATGTGTGTGCACAGTATGTCACTATATGTGTGTGCACAGTATGTCACTATATGTGTGTGCACAGTATGTCACTATATGTGTGTGCAGAGTATGTCACTATACAGTGTTGGCCAAAAGTATTGACCCCCCTGCAATCCTGTCAGATAATCCTCAGTTTCTTCCTGATAATGATTGCAATCACAAATTCTTTGTATTATTATCTTCATTTAATTTGTCTTCAATGAAAAAACACAAAAGAGAATGAAGCAAAAAGCAAAACATTGATCATTTCACACAAAACTCCAAAAATGGGCCGGACAAAAGTATTGGCACCCTCAGCCTAATACTTGGTTGCACAACCTTTAGCCAAAATAACTGCGATCAACCGCTTCCGGTAACCATCAATGAGTTTCTTACAATGCTCTGCTGGAATTTTACACCATTCTTCTTTGGCAAACTGCTCCAGGTCCCTGATATTTGAAGGGTGCCTTCTCCAAACTGCCATTGTTAGATCTCTCCACAGGTGTTCTATGGGATTCAGGTCTGGACTCATTGCTGCCACCTTAGAAGTCTCCAGTGCTTTCTCTCAAACCATTTTCTCGTGCTTTTTGAAGTGTGTTTTGGGTCATTGTCCTGCTGGAAGACCCATGACCTCTGAGGAGACCCAGCTTTCTCACACTGGGCCCTACATTATGCTGCACAATGTGTTGGTAGTCTTCAGACTTCATAATGCCATGCACACGGTCAAGCAGTCCAGTGCCAGAGGCAGCAAAGCAACCCCAAAACATCAGGGAGCCTCCGCCATGTCTGACTGTAGGGACCGTGTTCTTTTCTTTGAATGCCTCTTTTTCTCTCCTGTAAACTCTATGTTGATGCCTTTGCCCATAAATCTCTACTTTTGTCTCATCTGACCAGAGAACATTCTTCCAAAACGTTTTAGGCTTTCTCTGGTAAGTTTTGGCAAACTCCAGCCTGGCTTTTTATGTCTCGGGGTAAGAAGTGGGGTCTTCCTGGGTCTCCTACCATACAGTCCCTTTTCATTCAGACGCCGACGGATAGTACGGGTGACACTGTTGTCCTCAGACAGTTCTTTGGTCTTTCTTTTCTCCATGCTCAATGTGGTACACACAAGGACACAGGACAGAGGTTGAGTTAACTTTAATCCATGTCAACTGGCTGCAAGTGTGATTTAGTTATTGCCAACACCTGTTAGGTGGCACAGGTAAGTTACAGGTGCTGTTAATTACACAAATTACAGAAGCATCACATGATCTTTCTAACAGTGCCAATACTTTTGTCCACGCCCTTTTTTATGTTTGGTGGAATTAGATCCAATTTGGCTTTAGGACAATTCTTTTTGTGTTTTTTCATTGAAGACAAATTAAATGAGGATAATAATACCAAAGAATTTGTGATTGCAATCATTTTCAGGAAGAAACTGAGGATTATCTGACAGAATTGCAGGGGTGTCAATACTTTTGGCCAACACTGTATGTGTGTGCACACAGTGTCTGCACAATGCTGTATATACAGGAGTGTGACTACAGCAGGTGCAGGGGCTGCAATCACACCCGGACCCCGGAGCCTAGGGGGGCCCTGAAAGTTCCATTGACCTATAGAAAAAGACTAATACTATTAAAGATTTGCAGTAATTGGGGGCCCCGCTGGAGCTTTTGTATTGGAACCCCTGAGGTTCCAGTTCCGCCCCTGCGTCTACCTGTCAGTGTCACCACCCAAACCATTGTCCAATCATCAACTTCACATAAAGGATTTTACACCATAAAGTAAAAAAACGTCTAACACAGAAATCTCCAAAGATAAAAGATAAAAAGACTGAGAGGACGTCACATTATAATGATCAACTCCCATCATCACACACCGCACATACTGCAGAGAGTGCAGCTCTGAATATATTACACAGTGACTGCACCAGCAGAATAGTGAGTGCAGCTCTGGAGTATAATACAGGAGGTAACTCAGGATCAGTAATGTAATGTATGTACACAGTGACTGCACCAGCAGAATAGTGAGTGCAGCTCTGGAGTATAATACAGGAGGTACTCAGGATCAGTAATGTAATGTATGTACACAGTGACTGCACCAGCAGAATAGTGAGTGCAGCTCTGGAGTATAATACAGGAGGTAACTCAGGATCAGTAATGTAATGTATGTACACAGTGACTGCACCAGCAGAATAGTGAGTGCAGCTCTGGAGTATAATACAGGAGGTAACTCAGGATCAGTAATGTAATGTATGTACACAGTGACTGCACCAGCAGAATAGTGAGTGCAGCTCTGGAGTATAATACAGGAGGTAACTCAGGATCAGTAATGTAATGTATGTACACAGTGACTGCACCAGCAGAATAGTGAGTGCAGCTCTGGAGTATAATACAGGAGGTAACTCAGGATCAGTAATGTAATGTATGTACACAGTGACTGCCCAGCAGAATAGTGAGTGCAGCTCTGGAGTATAATACAGGAGGTAACTAGGATCAGTAATGTAATGTATGTACACAGTGACTGCACCAGCAGAATAGTGAGTGCAGCTCTGGAGTATAATACAGGAGGTAACTCAGGATCAGTAATGTAATGTATGTACACAGTGACTGCACCAGCAGAATAGTGAGTGCAGCTCTGGAGTATAATACAGGAGGTAACATAGGATCAGTAATGTAATGTATGTACACAGTGACTGCACCAGCAGAATAGTGAGTGCAGCTCTGGGGATAATACAGGAGGTAACTCAGGATCAGTAATGTAATGTATGTACACAGTGACTGCACTAGCAGAATAGTGAGTGCAGCTCTGGAGGATAATACAGGAGGTAACTCAGGATCAGTAATGTAATGTATGTACACAGTGACTGCACCAGCAGAATAGTGAGTGCAGCTCTGGGTATAATACAGGAGGTAACTCAGGATCAGTAATGTAATGTATGTACACAGTGACTGCAGCAGCAGAATAGTGAGTGCAGCTCTGGAGTATAATACAGGAGGTAACTCAGGATCAGTAATGTAATGTATGTACACAGTGACTGCACCAGCAGAATAGTGAGTGCAGCTCTGGAGTATAATACAGGAGGTAACTCAGGATCAGTAATGTAATGTATGTACACAGTGACTGCACCAGCAGAATAGTGAGTGCAGCTCTGGAGTATAATACAGGAGGTAACTCAGGATCAGTAATGTAATGTATGTACACAGTGACTGCACCAGCAGAATAGTGAGTGCAGCTCTGGAGTATAATACAGGAGGTAACTCAGGATCAGTAATGTAATGTATGTACACAGTGACTGCACCAGCAGAATAGTGAGTGCAGCTCTGGAGTATAATACAGGAGGTAACTCAGGATCAGTAATGTAATGTATGTACACAGTGACTGCACAGCAGAATAGTGAGTGCAGCTCTGGAGTATAATACAGGAGGTAACTCAGGATCAGTAATATAATGTATGTACACAGTGACTGCACCAGCAGAATAGTGAGTGCAGCTCTGGAGTATAATACAGGAGGTAACTCAGGATCAGTAATGTAATGTATGTACACAGTGACTGCACCAGCAGAATAGTGAGTGCAGCTCTGGAGTATAATACAGGAGGTAACTCAGGATCAGTAATGTAATGTATGTACACAGCGACTGCACAGCAGAATAGGTGAGTGCAGCTCTGGAGTATAATACAGGAGGTAACTCAGGATCAGTAATGTAATATATGTACACAGTGACTGCACCAGCAGAATAGTGAGTGCAGCTCTGGAGTATAATACAGGAGGTAACTCAGGATCAGTAATGTAATGTATGTACACAGTGACTGCACCAGCAGAATAGTGAGTGCAGCTCTGGAGTATAATACAGGAGGTAACTCAGGATCAGTAATGTAATGTATGTACACAGTGACTGCACCAGCAGAGTAGTGAGTGCAGCTCTGGAGTATAATACAGGAGGTAACTCAGGATCAGTAATGTAATATATGTACACAGTGACTGCACCAGCAGAATAGTGAGTGCAGCTCTGGAGTATAATACAGGAGGTAACTCAGGATCAGTAATGTAATGTATGTACACAGTGACTCCACCAGCAGAATAGTGAGTGCAGCTCTGGAGGATAATACAGGAGGTAACTCAGGATCAGTAATGTAATGTATGTACACAGTGACTGCACCAGGAGAATAGTGAGTGCAGCTCTGGAGTATAATACAGGAGGTAACTCAGGATCTGTAATGTATGTGCACAGTGACTGCACCAGCAGAATAGTGAGTGCAGCTCTGGAGTATAATGCAGGAGGTAACTCAGGATCAGTAATGTAATGTATGTACACAGTGACTGCACCAGCAGAATAGTGAGTGCTGCTCTGGAGGATAATACAGGAGGTAACTCAGGATCAGTAATGTAATGTATGTACACAGTGACTGCACCAGCAGAATAGTGAGTGCAGCTCTGGAGTATAATACAGGATCAGTAATGTATGTGCTCAGTGACTTGGCTTTTTATATAATAATGGAATGTGGCGATGACTTCGCTCTTTACCATTTGGATACATTGATCTTAGATTTTCTTGTGACCTCGGTGTTCGGTCACATTATGGATTATTGGTAAATTGTCCCTTTTCCTACAGGACTTGTTAAAACCAAACAAATGATTAACCCTTTGATGGCGGTGGGTACTCGGCAGCGGCTGCGATGCTGTACCGCGTCTCCCCCTCCGGCGTTCCCTGTCAGCTCTCAGACATCCAGGAAACTTCTCTTTGTGAAGTTTTTCTTCAAAAAGAATCCCAGATCAAACCTTCTGCTGCCGAGCAGGTGGTGACAGCGGAGCGCGGCCATCTCCGAGGAGCGGCGGGGGCGCCAGGGGCTTTAATGCCACCGAAAGAGGACATTTATTATATAAAAAAAACACTTTACTTTGAATGAGAATCCTGCGTCAGCCGAGGACGGCGGCTCCGAGACGTGGATGGCGGCAGGTGAGTGACATTCAATTACAGGGAGCACGAGACGACACAAACCCTTTTAATTATGTGTCTTAAAATTATACCGAAAAGAAAACTGCAGCCAATAGAGAAGACCCCGGATCGTCCGTCCACTTCATATATCTTCTTAAAGTAACAGCCATTATTAGGTAAACTTTTACATTTTATCTACATAGTTTCAAAATTCTGCACTAATAAAACTTTCTAATTCATTTTTTGTCTAATTTTCTGATACAAAGTTCCAAATGATCAGCATATAGATCAGGTAGTAATTCCCACAGCCACCACTAGAGGGAGCTCATTCCAAATTATCAGCATATAGATAACGTAGTAATTCCCACAGCCACCACTAGAGGGAGCTCATTCCAAATTATCAGCATATAGATGAGGTAGTAATTCCCACAGCCACCACTAGACGGAGCTCATTCAGAATTATCAGCATATAGATGACATAGTAATTCCCACAGCCACCACTAGAGGGAGCTCTTTCCAAATCATTATATAGATGAGGTAGTAATTCCCACAGCCACCACTAGAGGGAGCTCATTCCAAATCATTATATAGATGAGGTAGTAATTCCCACAGCCACCACTAGAGGGAGCTCATTCCAAATCATTATATAGATGAGGTAGTAATTCCCACAGCCACCACTAGAGGGAGCTCATTCCAAATCATTATATAGATGAGGTAGTAATTCCCACAGCCACCACTAGAGGGAGCTCATTCCAAATAATTATATAGATGAGGTAGTAATTCCCACAGACACCACTAGAGGGAGCTCATTCAAAATCATTATATAGATGAGGTAGTAATTCCCATAGCCACCACTAGGGGAACTCATTCCAAATTACCAGCAAATAGATGAGGTAGTAATTCCTACAGCCAGCACTAGAGGGAGCTCAGTGCAGACATAGAACATTATCATTACACTGTATGCAGCCAGCTCCTGAGCTCCCTCTAGTGGAGACTGCAGGAAATTAGAATTGTATCATTTATTTCTATGACTAAGGCCTTAGTTTCCCATCGGGCACAAGATGACTATGTGAACAGTCTCCTCTGTTTTGATAAATCCGTTCCTCAGGGCAGTGAGCCGACCTGCTCATAAGCTACTCTCTTTTCTGCCTCAGACATAGTGTGTCTCTTCTATTTCTCTCTCCTTTTGATCTGTATTGTATTCTTTCCCTGGCAGGCTACCGTTCTTCACTGCTGTGCTGTCACACACTATCTGTAATGTTTATTCTGTGTTTTATGGCTTTCTCTCTGTGAGCCATGATATCCTCTCACTGTCCAGATTCGCCTAAGGCTGCTGCATTCCCTGCCTCTGCTTTTATACAGGATTTTATATTTTCTAATTATTGGCTGTGTGATGTGAAAGCTGCAAGGTATTAATGTTGGTGCTTTAGCTGCTTTGTGCAAAGTGACTATGTCAGCGAATGCAAGTAAACATCGCCATCTGCTGGCTGAATTTGTTAAGAGCAGAGAAGAGAATGCCAACCAGCAGGAACTAAGAGTGGAATGTGTGTTTCCTCAAGAGAAGAGTATAAGGAGATGCCAGAAAGGTGAGAGTTGTGTCACAGCTGCTAAATAGTTAAGGCCGGGATGTTAAAGGAGGGGAGGAGTTGGTGCCAAGACTTAAAGGGAAGTGAATGTGTGAACTGTAGAGCGGCCTAATGGCCACCACTGCCGGAGAAGAATCTGAGAGTGATCATCAGTGAAAACCAGTTACACCAGTCCCGGAGGAAGATCAAAGGCCAAGCACCGAAAACCAGACTCCACAGGTCAAGCATAGAAGACCAGACTCTGCAGGTCAAGAATAGAAGACCAGACTCCGCAGGTCAAGAATAGAAGACCAGACTCCACAGGTCAAGCATAGAAGACCAGACTCCGCAGGACAAGCATAGAAGACCAGACTCTGCAGGTCAAGCACCGAAAACCAGACTCCGCAGGTCAAGAATAGAAGACCAGACTCTGCAGGTCAAGCATAGAAGACCAGACTCCGCAGGACAAGCATAGAAGACCAGACTCTGCAGGTCAAGAATAGAAGACCAGACTCCGCAGGACAAGCATAGAAGACCAGACTCCGCAGGACAAGCATAGAAGACCAGACTCCGTAGGTCAAGCATAGAAGACCAGACTCCACAGGTCAAGCATAGAAGACCAGACTCTGCAGGTCAAGCACCGAAAATCAGACTCCGCAGGTCAAGCATAGAAGACCAGACTCTGCAGGTCAAGAATAGAAGACCAGACTCCGCAGGTCAAGCATAGAAGACCAGACTCCGCAGGACAAGCATAGAAGACCAGACTCTGCAATTCAAGCACCGAAAACCAGACTCCGCAGGTCAAGCATAGACCAGACTCCGCAGGTCAAGCATAGAAGACCAGACTCCGCAGGCCAAGCATAGAAGACAAGACTCCGCAGGTCAAGCACCGAAAACCAGACTCCGTAGGTCAAGCACCAAAAACCAGACTCTGCAGGTCAAGCACCGAAAACCAGACTCCGTAGGTCAAGCATAGAAGACCAGACTCCGCAGGCCAAGCATAGAAGACCAGACTCCGCAGGTCAAGCATAGAAGACCAGACTCTGCAGGTCAAGCACCGAAAACCAGACTCCACAGGTCAAGCATAGACCAGACTCCGCAGGCCAAGCATAGACCAGACTCCGAAGGTTAAGCACCAAAAACCAGACTCTGCAGGTCAAGCACCGAAAACCAGACTCCGAAGGTCAAGCACCAAAAACCAGACTCTGCAGGTCAAGCACCGAAAACCAGACTCCGTAGGTCAAGCATAGAAGACCAGACTCCGCAGGCCAAGCATAGAAGACCAGACTCCGCAGGTCAAGCATAGAAGACCAGACTCCGCAGGACAAGCACTGAAGATCTGTCTACGCCAGTCAAACACCAAAGGCCAAGCACTGAAGATCAGACCCTTCAGCTTGCTATATCCTATATGAATTAGCTGCTCCGAAGCATCTTATCATTCATTGTTCTTTTGCTTGTTCCTCCATTCCTCCTCCTGATGTAAGGACTGACCACTTGATGATGCCATTCTTCTCCATGGAACATGTTATTTGTTGACACTGAGCCAATCAATGTTGTCAGTATTAGATTTCATAGCCCCCTTTGAGACTTGAAGCTGCCATTGTCCAATCGCTTGTGCTATACACGGCAGGGCATCAGCACTAGAATGTATAGCAAAATTCACAATCTTCTATGACTGCCTATCTACAAGTGACCACAGACACCCTTGGCATGCGTCATTGATAAGACGCATGGTAAATTATGTCCATTTGCCAATTGATCTATTCATTTCCAGGGGGAATAACAGAGGAACCATAAAATTAGAAAAAAACATCTCAGTGCAAGTATTTACTGAAATAGATATTATCACAGAGGGTGGTATAATGGTAAAGGGGATAAGGAAGCAGAATGGTAACACTGGCAAAAGCCGATCAGGGGAGCTAGTCTGACCCTTAGACTGGGGTTCCATTACTCACCCTGTTCCCGGAATTACCTCTGATGGTGAGGATGTCCGGGCCGCTACCCTTGCCCTTCACTCATGATCAGCTCTAGGATAAGATCCCCACACCTCCACCTATGGACCGGAAAGCACAGCAGCTCCCAACAGAGGGAATATAAAAAGGCTTCAGCAACAGCACACATGTCTTGTCAGCTCCAGAGACTAAACTCTATCAGCGACACCTGCTGGTGGAAGAGAGAACTATTTAAAGGCCGGGGGAGTGGTCAATTGACAAACCCACAACTCCCCACCTGCACATAGACAGCAATACAGCAGCATCTGCATGTTAACTTTGAATGTGCCAAAGGAAATTTGCTCTCATATAAACTACAGAGCGCTTTTAACATGGACCTCAGAGCAGTCAACACGTGACAGATATGTCAGGAGAGCAGATCAATCCCGTCTTAAATAATGACATTTATTTCTTCAGTTAATTGATCAATTATGGGTCTGGTACAACAATATGACCTGAAATTCTATCCGTCCAGGTACATACCCCAGGCAGGTGTCACATGTTGACTGCTTTGCAATCCATGTGTGTTGCTGCTGTGATTTAAATCTAAGTTTATTTCCTTTGGCACATCCAGAGTTAATGCCAGAAAGCTTCTGTCTGGGGCTCTGCAGATGGAGGTGAGATGGAGGGGTGTGTCTTAACATTCAGATCTCCACTCCCTCTGCCTTGAAATAGTTCCACTTCCCTCCACCAGGTGTCACAGATAGGGGTTCAGTCTCTACTTGGACCCCATGCAGTGAGGACATGCTGTTCCTATCCATAGGAACTGCTGGGTTTTTCTTGTCCGTAGGTGGAGGTAGGGGATCTTAGCCTGGGGCTGATCAGGAGCAAAGGGCAAGGGAGGTGGCCTGGACATCCTCACCTTCAGAGTTAATTCTTAGGATCAGGGTGAGTCAGAGACCCCCAGTCTAAGGGTCAGACTAGTTTCCCAGTTCACCTTTGCCCATCTTACCATCTTGCCTCCTGATTCCCTATCCGCTATACCACTCCATGACAGCAAGCCTGTATCTACAAATCTGCATTTGTATAAATTGTGCTGTAGCCCGGCTGCAAATCTGATGAAAGCTGACCTGAAATGCGTGGCCGGCCGGCAAACCCCTGGAAAGAAAATTAATTATGGAAAAGAAAACACTTCTCCGCTACTTGGGAAGTGAAATCCCCTCCAAGAGGCCGAGCTAAGTGCGGCCAGATGCCTGCGAAAAATTCAAGCACCGTGTATCCTGCTCCGAACGGTCAGGGGTATTAATCAGCTGGCGTGTCTGAGACGAGGAGATGGCTAATTTTAGCAAATGTTCCTTCCTGGATGCACATACTGTACTGGGAAACGCGCCCAAATCTCAACGTCCCTAAGAGATGGAGCTGCAAATCTAGTGCTGCCGATGATTAAAATATATGTATATAGGACTGGGATTAAGGACTGGCCCCAGTCCAATGTGCTGCGGGGCCACATCCACTTACTTTGCTTAAAGGGATATTTTATATATGTAAATAAGCACTTTGCCTTTATAATTGGGCTTTATTTTGCCCAAACTGAAGAAATTCACTGACTTAAAGGGGAGTTTTCATTTTTTCTGAGATGTTTGTTTTACTACATAATTATATTCTCTGTGTAATGATGATCCTGGAGCAGCTTTTATTATAACTCTACTTTGTGCTGTTCCTCAGTTATTCCTTCTGTAATATACATGAATAAGTCTACAAGTGCGTATTACCATTCCCTTGGGAAAGGGGTGTGTCCTGACACAGTCTAACACTCTCAGTACTGATTGGACAGTGTCAGACACACCTTCAGTGATTGGACAGTGACGATGGACACACCCCCTGCTGGTAGAGCACAGCTGTCATTTATGCACAGATTTCAAGAAGGAATAATGAGGGAACGGTACAACGTACAGGTGAACGGAAATATGTTCCTGAATTGTTATTTCACAGAGAATACAAGAATTAAGGGGTATTCTGATAATAATGTTGTATTGTTGGTGAGATTCTGTAATTTTCAGAAAAACACATGATCAAAAATCGCATCTGACAGTCTAAAGTGGATGATACATGGGGCGATGCATTCCATTATTGGCCTACTATTATCTAATATATAAAGCTGAGTGTATGTATGTGTGTGTTTATGTGGCAGAGCCCCGCCCACTCCACAGCCACACCCACTCAACATAGCCATGCCCACTTCACAGCCTGCATCTCTACATATCCCTGCCTCCTCCACATAGCCCTGCCTTAGGACTATGTGTAGGGGTGTGGCTATAAATGGGGTGGTGCTATGAAAGGGGCGGGACTACTGGGAGGGATGAGGCTATGTGTAAAGGCAAAGCTATGAAAGGGGAGGGGCTATTGGGAGGGGCAGAGCTATGATATATTCACAAACATTACCATATATGGGCGATATTACCATAAATGAGCATTACGACCCATGAAAAGGGCGGGGCTATTGGGAGGGGGCAGAACTATGATATATTCACACACATACATTACCACATATGGGCGATATTGCCATAAATGAGCATTATGACCATATATGGGCATTACGCCGGGCTCTACAGCTAGTTTTTCATATTTCCAAGTTTTCTCCTGTGCTGCACCTGTTTTCTAGATTGCTCTTTCCTATCCATTTCATTAGGATTTGTTGACATCAACTGTTGTGCGTGAACGTCAAGCAAGGAAAATAAAAAGTAACTTAAACTTCTAAATACACACAAAAATAAATAATTGTAGGTTTTACTTTATAGGGCTTAGAAAATATAGTGCGAAGTAAAAAAAAATAAATAAATAAATGTTTTCTACGTGCTACAGTCCAGAAAATGAATAATCCCAAGTTCTACTTATTTGGTTTAGAAAACCAAGTGGGTAGTTAAGAAAATATATATATATATAAAAAGAAAAAACATAAAAATGTTCTATATACTGCTGTCCAAAAAATAAATAATTGCAGGATAGATACAAGGAGGGGGACCATATATCAGGAGGGGGCACATATACCAGGATGGGGACATGGATACCAGAAGGGGGACCATATATCAGGAGGGGGGTACAGATACCAGGATGGGGGCATGGATACCAGGAGGGGGACCATATATCAGGAGGGGCACAGATACCAGGATGGGGACATGGATACCAGGAGGGGGTCCATATATCAGGAGGGGGCACAGATACCAGGATGGGGGCATGGATACCAGGAGGGGGACCATATATCAGGAGGGGGTACAGATACCAGGATGGGGGCATGGATACCAGGAGGGGGACCATATATCATAAGGGGGCACAGATACCAGGATGGGGGCATGGATACCAGGAGGGGGACCATATATCAGGAGGGGGCACATATACCAGGATGGGGGCATGGATACCAGGAGGGGGCACATATGCCAGGATGGGGGCATGATACCAGGAGGGGGCCATATATCAGGATGGAGGCACATATACCAGGATGGGGGCATGGATACCAGGAGGGGGCCATATATCAGGAGAGGCCACTTATACCAGGATGGGAGCATGGATTCCAGGAGGGGGCACATATACCAGGATGGGAGCATGGATACCAGGAGGGGACCATATATCAGGAGTGGGCACATATACCAGGATGGGGCATGGATACCAGGAGGCGGGACCATATATCAGGAGTGGGCACATATACCAGGATGGGGGCATGGATACCAGGAGTGGGACCATATATCAGGAGCGGGCACATATACCAGGATGGGGGCATGGATACCAGGAGGGGCACATATACCAGGATGGGGGCATGGATACCAGGAGGGGGGCCATATATCAGGATGGAGGCACATATACCAGTATGGGAGCATAGATACCAGGATAGGGACCATATATCAGGATGGAGGCACATATACCAGGATGGGGGCATGGATACCAGGAGTGGGCACATATACCAGGATGGGGGCATGGATACCAGGAGTGGACCATAAATCAGGAGGAGGCACATATACCATAATGGAGACAAATATACCAGGATGGGGGACATATAAACTGATTGTAAGATGGACACTGGCATTATAAGACGGACTCTATTTCACATTAAAATTTTTTCTTTTTCTGTTTTTCTTCACCATATTTGGGGGGTGCATCTTATAATCAGGTGCGTCTTATAAAGCGAAAAATACATACAAATATAAGCTTTACTTACTGGGCTTAGAAAATAATATAGTAGTAAAAAGTAAAAAAAAATATTAAAAAGATGAGAAACATAAGAGGTATAGAAGGTGTTGGGTGAGTTTGTAAGGAGTGTGCTGGTGTCAGTCAGCTGCTGTAAAGGGCCCACATTTTTATCGTTGCTGCTGGTTATGGGACTCATGGAAATATCCGGTTGTAGAAGAAGCAATGAGAGGTTCTCAGAGAAACATTTCCACACTTAACTATCTCAGTGTGTAAATGATTCAGGCAACAAAACCAGCGGGGGAGCCCCATTGATGCCTGGCGAAATCTCCGGCTGTAATGAGATGGTCGCGTTCATCACAGACGCGGGCGGTTACGTCCTCCTCTAATAGATGTGAAATGACATTTACGGGACGAGAGGAACGCTCGCCGCCAAGACCACACTTTATACGTCTCATGAAAAACTCAAGAGACGATTGAATAACTCCAAGACTGAGAAACGAGCGAATCTACGGATCTAATCTAATGCCCTTGGTTGTCCCAAACCCTTTGGGTAACCCTTTCGGGGTCCCTATTGGGTCATTCTAAAATTAAGAGCATTTTAATTGTGTAAAATATAAATTTTTCCAGTTTTTGTATTTTTCTTTAGCAGGTACACCCCAGCATTGGAGTCTGATGGGATCCAAAGACCATCTGCCACATAAGAAGATGGCACCAGTATGTTGGTCAGATGTATGGGCCCTATGAAGCATTCTACATCCTGTAAACACATAAATGTACTAATGTTCCCCATCCTGGGGCACTTGATGGTTTATATGTCTCCCATCGTGGTATATATGTCCCCATCCTGGTATATATGTTTCCTTCCTTGTATATATGTCTCCATTCTGGTATATATGATCCCACATCCTGGTAAATATGTTCTCAATCTAGGTATATATGTCCTCATCCTGGGCCCATCGTGGTATATGTGTCCCTTATCCAGGTGTATATGATCTCCATCCTGGTACGTCCACCAACTTGGCATCTTCCTAATATATAAGGTCCCCATCCTGGTATATATGTCCGCCACCTGGTAAATATGTCGCCATCCTGATATATATGTCCTCATTGTGATATACATGTCCCCATCCTGGTATATATGTCCCCATCCTAGTATATATTCCCCCTATCCTGCTATATATGTCCCCATCGTGGTATATATATCCCCATCCTAGTATATATTCCCCCTGTCCTGCTATATATGTCCCCATCCTGGTATATATGTCCCCATCCTAGTATATATTCCCCCTATCCTGCTATATATGTCCCCATCCTGGTATATATATCCCCATCCTAGTATATATTCCCCCTGTCCTGCTATACATGTCCCCATCCTGGTATATATATCCCCATCCTAGTATATATTCCCCCTGTCCTGCTATATATGTCCCCATCCTGGTATATATATCCCCATCCTAGTATATATTCCCCCTATCCTGCTATATATGTCCCCATCCTGGTATATATATCCCCATCCTAGTATATATTCCCCCTGTCCTGCTATACATGTCCCCATCCTGGTATATATATCCCCATCCTAGTATATATTCCCCCTGTCCTGCTATATATGTCCCCATCCTGGTATATATATCCCCATCCTAGTATATATTCCCCCTATCCTGCTATATATGTCCCCATCCTGGTATATATATCCCCATCCTAGTATATATTCCCCCTGTCCTGCTATACATGTCCCCATCCTGGTATATATATCCCCATCCTAGTATATATTCCCCCTGTCCTGCTATATATGTCCCTATCCTGGTATCTATGTTTTCCTTCCTGGTATAAACTGTATGCCCTCATCCTGGTATATCTGTCCTTATACTGGGCCCATCCTGGTATATATATCCTTATCCTGAGACCATTGTGGTATACAAGTATTTATCCTGGGCCCCCTCCCCCCCCTGGTTCCTGTTCTGTCTCCCAACACATAAAGCTCCCAAAAAAACCATTCTTCTCATCTCCCCCGGCATTCTCTGCATCCAGCATGCTGTGGCCGGCAGTTGACATTGGAGTGTGCGCCATGGCGCTTGACTTCACTGTTATGGGCCCCCAGTCATGGTACCACTGATGTCAGTTGCAGCATGTATAGCAGTGCAGTGGTCCATCAGGAATCTGTGCTGCAATGCTTTTCATCTGAATGGGCATCCTTGAACACACATCTAGCTGAAGTAACTGCTGGGGTTGGCGGGCTCCTCCATTCATGGCCTGCCTGTGACCTCTTTATTTATGGTCCACTGGTGACCAAGTTACACCTGGTCGATGGTAGGAAAAAGGAACCTCTATCCAAAAAGGATCTGGAGGTTGGTCTGGTAGTGTTGTCCCCTGTATAATGACCAGGGGTCCAAAGAAGATCCAGGGAGTCACAAACTGACACAGAGGCAGAAATAAACAACACTTTCTTTACTGTGAAGGGGTTGAAGTAACAGTCAGGATAGGATTCAGTTCTCTCAGATTCCCATAGGGCTACTATCCCTAGTATTTACACTCGCTCAACATAAGCCTGAAATCATTGTGCCCATTTCAAGGTTTTCCAGTTTATGTTTTGCATAGAGTAACAGGAACCAATTTACCTAACATCTGTGTCGTACCCCAGGGTAGGGGTATTTGGAGCCAGGTCCTCTCGTCAATCAGCAGAGGGGAAATATCACGGCGACGTGACCCAGCTCCGTATACCCGGGTGCGGCAATAAAAAGGGGAGTTTTAAAGAAAAAGGAGAAAAATAAAGATTATGAAAATTGTTTGTGACGCACACTATGGGACGTGGACAATGTGGCCACCGCTGCCGTTTAGACTGCTGGGGACGATGGTAATGGCGGCACTCGGGATGGTGAGCTCTCCACGGGTAGGGTTTTGTCCCCAAGCAGGATTAGAAATAATGCGTTGTCAGGGCACTGCACTTGTCTTCTCTCCGCAGCTTCTCCAGCCGGTGCACGCAAACGTCAAGGTACCGCTCTGTAGGCGAGCTCTGCTGCAGTTCCTCCAGGTGACCTCTCCTACGGCTGGAGCAGTCAGTGTGCGGCTCCACAGGTGAGCCTCCGCCACGGTGGCTGAAAATGATCTCACACAAATCCTGAGTTCACCGGGTCTTTACTCCACTGCACAAGTTACAAGTTCACAATCACAACCATTCCACAGTAGTTCTACTCTCGGTCTCAGTCAAATTAAAAAGTTATGGCTCTTGGAAGCAGGGGAGCAAAAAACGAAAATGAAAAAACGAAAAATTCCCGGGTCATGAAGCTTCTATTAAGCTGAGTACAGGAAGATGTAAAACAAGTGGGGGCATTCAATGGGAACCCCTGAAATGGCACACTGACTATAACTTAACACAACTAATGCAGGTGCACAAAACTACAACAGGTGTTATTGTACTCCAAACCTTACAGTACCTCGATACCTGGGTATCTTAACTCACGGTACCTTTAACCTCTGGTGGAGTCCCACACAGGCCTGTGATTCATGTTAGCTACAGCCAGTCTTCGGCGCCAAAAACAACTATCACAAAAACAAGGATCTGTGCCTTGTCGGCCGATGCTGAGCCCAGACGCTGGGGACTCGTAGTTCTGTATCCTCAGGGTCACACAGCTCTCACATACCCTGCACTTGTTCTTGGGGACTTGTAGTTCTGTATCCTCAGGGTCACACAGCTCTCACATACCCTGCACTTGTTCTTGGGGACTTGTAGTTCTGTATCCTCAGGGTCACACAGCTCTCACATACGCTGCACTTGTTCTTGGGGACTTGTAGTTCTGTACCCTCAGGGTCACACAGCTCTCACATACCCTGCACTTGTTCTTGGGGACTTGTAGTTCTGTATCTTCAGGGTCACACAGCTCTCACATACCCTGCACTTGTTCTTGGGGACTTGTGGTTCTGTATCCTCTGGGTCACACAGCTCTCACATACCCTGCACTTGTTCTTGGGGACTTGTAGTTCTGTATCCTCACGGTCACACAGCTCTCACATTCCCTGCACTTGTTCTTGGGGACTTGTAGTTCTGTATCCTCAAGGTAACACAGCTCTCACATACCCTGCACTTGTTCTTGGGGACTTGTAGGTCTGTATCCTCAGAGTCACACAGCTCTCACATACCCTGCACTTGTTCTTGGGGACTTGTAGTTCTGTATCCTCAAGGTCACACAGCTCTCACATACCCTACACTTGTTCTTGGGGACTTGTAGTTCTGTATCCTCAGGGTCACACAGCTCTCACATACCCTGCACTTGTTCTTGGGGACTTGTAGTTCTGTATCCTCAGGGTCACACAGCTCTCACATACCCTGCACTTGTTCTTGGGGACTTGTAGTTCTGTATTCTCAGGGTCACACAGCTCTCACATACCCTGCACTTGTTCTTGGGGACTTGTAGTTCTGTATCCTCAAGGTCACACAGCTCTCACATACCCTGCACTAGTTCTTAGGGACTTGTAGTTCTGTATCCTCAGGGTCACACAGCTCTCACATACCCTGCACTTGTTCTTGGGGACTTGTAGTTCTGTGTCCTCAGGTTCACACAGCTCTCACATACCCTGCACTTGTTCTTGGGGACTTGTATTTCTGTATCCTCAGGGTCATACAGCTCTCACATACCCTGCACTTGTTCTTGGGGACTTGTAGTTCTGTATCCTCAGGGTCACACAGCTCTCACATACCCTGCACTTGTTCTTGGGGACTTGTAGCTCTGTATCCTCAGGTTCACACAGCTCTCACATACCCTGCACTTGTTCTTGGGGACTTGTAGTTTTGTATCCTCAGGGTCACACAGCTCTCACATACCCTGCACTTGTTCTTGGGGACTTGTAGTTCTGTATCCTCAAGGTCACACAGCTCTCACATACCCTGCACTTGTTCTTGGGGACTTGTAGTTCTGTATCCTCAGGGTCACACAGCTCTCACATACCCTGCACTTGTTCTTGGGGACTTGTAGTTGTGTATCCTCAGGGTCACACAGCTCTCACATACTCTGCACTTGTTCTAAAGCAGAGACACATGTTCACCAGGGCAAGGGATTATCAGCCCCCACAGAAAAGCTTAGAAAAAATTTCCCAAAGGGAAAAGAAAACGATCATATAGTCATTTCTATGAAAGTATAAATTTCGAAATGTGCATCAGGGCGCACGCATGATATGACGGCTGAGACAACTAGGTATGGAATAGCATTTATAATAACTCTGTGGCTATAATTGGATGATGCAATAGATCCCCGAGTGTGTACCTGAGGGGAAATCACCTTATTCTAGCATGTATTAGAGGCTTTTAGGTTGCATCAGCAAATATCCTCCATTTGTACCATTGAGGTGCTGTTTTTTGCATGTATAGGTGATTCTTATTTGGTGAATTGGATCCCCCAGGTGGGAGATGATTTGACCAACATGCAATTGCTATGTGTAAGCATATATATAGGAGGAGATGATATGGTGGTCATATAATGACATAATTTTGCATACTTAAACTAATTGATTATTTGCAATTATTGCTGTAGATACATCTCCTGGCAATTCCTTGCTGGGAATAGGCATCAGTAGATTTCCTCTATTAATATCATTGAGGTGCTGTTTATAATTTGGCTTGCACATACAGGTGATTTCTATTCTATGAATTGAATCCCCTATGTGGGAGATGATCTGACCAACATGCAATTGCTATGTGTAAACATATAAATAGGAGGAGATGATATGCTAGTCATATAATGACAAACTTTTTGCATACTTAAACCAATTGATTAATTGCAGATTATTGCTGTAGATACATCCCCAGGTACTCCCTTGCTGTCTATAGGCAATATATAAGGTTGAATAATACACGGGATAGAGTTGTTGATTAATGCTTTTCCTTACCTTAAATTCAATATATGTATACCATCATGTGATATGTAATAAAATAAATTGAAATTGAATACTGGGTGTATACATGTATGATGTATTTGAATAATGAAAAAATAATATTGTATCATGCTGGTTTTCTACCTTGTCCCCACCCCTTATACCGCACATCCCTTAATTAATAATAAAATTTATACTTTCATAGAAATGACTATATGATCGTTTTCTTTTCCCTTTGGGAAATTTTTTTCTATTAATTTCGGTACGATCAGTCATGTTTGATTATATGTCCGGACCTATTCCAGGTATACTAGGTAATGGTATATGCATTGAATAATGGCATAGTATAGCTAGCCATGATGTACTGGATACAAAAACTGTGGTGTTCTCTACCCACAGTAAAGCTTGCAGAGCAAAAGTCTTATCAGAGTTCAGTCTTCACACTCCTCACCAGCATCTACTCTTGTAGCGACCGGTGGTAAGGCCGCGGGTGTGTGTGTATGATCTTTCTCAACAGAATCCCCATACTCAGATTTAACCGGTAGTAACATTTCTTTACTGTAAAACATGTCTATAACACAGTCAACTGATCTAGCTGCACACATGTATATGGTGGGGTCTCTGATCTTCACTTCTTCCGGGTACGCAGCTAGCAAAGAAAAAAACACAACAATGGAGATATCTTTCCCTAACTTTCCCTAAAATCACGTACCAGTCTATCACAGAAGAAGATGTCGCTCCCACGTCGCAGGCCTGGGGATCTCACGATGACGGGTCCCGGTGCAGCGCTGAAGGGGGAAACTCCTGAGTCTTCTTCTGTGGTCTCCTTCCGCAGGTAACAGAATCTTTCTTTGTTAGTCTCTCCCAGTCTCAGGGCACACCGAGCAGCAGAAGGGAGCCCACAGCAGCACAGAAGTCTCTCTCAGTCTCGGGGCAAACCGATGAGCAGAAGGGAGATCACAGTAGCACAGATGGCTCCCTTATGTCAGTCACAGCCCCCGCACATGTAATCCAGTGGCAATGTCCTGAATTCCGGAGGCAATGTCCTGAATTTGAGTGGGACCCTCGGTAAGGCAAGGTCCTGCAGACCGGGGGTTGCACAGCGATCCTCACAGGGTATTTCTTCCCAAGAATCTGGCTGCAAAAGAGCCCTATGTCTGTCCTGGCTGCGCTCTCTGGATCTGCACTGTTTTTCTGCTTTCACTTCCTGGGTAAACAACAGAGATGGTGGAGGCTTTCCACCCTCTGTGATTGTACAGTCCACTGATGCCCCCTGGTGGACAAGTGCGGACTGTGCACAGTTCATTTCAGTGTCAATTTCAATAATACAATCTGAATTGTACACTCTCATCATCTCACACATCAGACTCTAATCCTCCCTTCCCTTCACCTTCCGTCTCCTGCACAGCACACAGGGTTTCCGGGCTCCCCCTGCTTTCAGCTCAGGCAGGAGAACTGCAGGGTCCTAATGCTCTCCTGATGCTGTTACAGTCCACACTCTTACACCTGTCCAAAAGGCGTCTTTTTTTTGCCCATACCAACCAATCAGACCCCATGGTAGGTGGAGATCATGTTACCAGTAGTTCATTGTTACCCAAGAGCTCCAGTAGACCATTGTCCTCTTTAAAAATTGCCCATAACATTCAATCAGGAAATCCACCCTAGAGACAGCGCTATGGCCATTTATTTATTTTCCATATTTATAATACTTTCATTTTTGTAACTTCTGTTATTTGGATCTTTTATCTCGGCTCGTGTTCAGCCGCCTGTGCGCGATTTGCGCCGTTGAGTCCTTCACATACATAATTGACGCTGACGATAACAATGGCTCCGCTCTCGTTACTGGTCGGGACGAGAGAAGATTTTATTTATTTAGTTATGTTTTTCTTTATTATTTATCGCCCCCGTCCAATTCATTATATACATCGAGACTCCAGGAACGTATGCCGCCTCCCGACAATGTGACATTGGTTGGCAATCAAGGCGCGGCGTTAATGCGTCCCGTAGATTTCCGTCTTTGTGGAACAACAATGACAATCGCCATTCGCTTATTATTTTGCGCATTAAAATGCTGTCATAATATTATGTTATTTGTGAGAGGATAATGAGAGAAGCGTTTGGGATAATTAGGATACACGGCTCCATGCTGTAGGAGCAGGGGAAAGCAATTAAGGTTTTAAAAGGCAAAGCGGATGCACAATGCTGTGCCGTATTTCATGGAGGTAACCACCATTAACCATTGGATTGGGACAAAGGGAG
This sequence comes from Allobates femoralis, assembly GCA_033576535.1. NCBI lineage: Eukaryota > Metazoa > Chordata > Amphibia > Anura > Aromobatidae > Allobates > Allobates femoralis. The sequence continues at coordinate 607,503,536 of JARQOC010000004.1, read as the reverse complement.
CGTCCGGCAGAATTATTTAGCTGAGAATCTGAGAGTTTGCTATCGACCCCTATTTATGACCTCCTCTCGGTTGACTTATGACCATAGATCACATCAAAGTTAACCCAGCAAGGACAAAAAAAGAGCCTACAGTTGAAAATTTGTAGTGAAACCAATTGAAAATATGTTTTTTAGCCCCAAATACATGCAATTAAGTAAAAAAAACTAAAAATAAATAAGTATATCTGTTGGACTAGGGAGCACATCGGCACAACCCCAAAGAAAGCCTCCTGAGACCGTGGGACCTGCTCCGGTAAAGAGCTTTTCCTCCGCCACGGTATCTTCTCCCGCGTCACTTCCGGTTTGATATCACGTGACCCCAGATTCCGGTGACGTCACCGCAGGTCCTCAAGCGCGAGGCTGGGGTTTCCGGGCAATGCCAGGTCCTTCAAAGAGGTTAACAGGGCCCAGAAGCTGCTCCCGCCGCTATCCCTCAGCGAGGGAACATGAATTAAGGAGAGAATGAAGCGGTCTTATTAGGAGCGCTAGGGCAATGGGAGAAACAATTAGGACACTCTCAGGAGTGTGATTAAACAGACCTTTATTTGCCCCTCACTAGCCCACAACGTACTGTCTTCCTCAGGTGGAGTCTTTACAGGTTCTTTCAACCCATCGCCGAGCAGGATACCTAGTCCCTCTGGCCCTGATGTTAGCCTCAATAAAGAAATGACACTAGTCCCAATCAAGCTAATAACAACAAGAGGGAAGGGTAGACAGACAGGGGAACAACAAACAATTTCACACCCTGCTGCCACTCTCCTTTGCAGTAGACGGCTTGACAGTAAGTCAGCTCTCCAGAGAACTTCCTTACCTCAGGAAGCTTGGCCAATAATAAGTTCAATCACCAGCAAAGGATGCTAGAAACATGTGACCAGATAAAGGGAATGGGAGTGATCACAAAGTAGCCACACCTGGTAAGGAAACAAAGGTGCTTGGTCTGCAGGCAGCAGAAACTGACATTAACTCTGAACTGCCAAAGGAAAGATACACGTTCAAAATGAAGTCTCAAAAAAGGAATAAGACAGAGGTCCCAAAACCATGACAAGTTTCCAAAGTAAGAGAGACCATCATGACCCATAGACATTAAATCGTGGAGGTCGTAGTTGACAGTCTCTTCCTTCTTTTACGAACACTCTGACTTCTATCTACATCCATATTTTTCCTTTTGTACCATCAAAATAGCAGGGAACCTGATTCAAAACCAAAATGAGTGGTCAAAAGCAGAGGTACCCAACCTTTTGACCTTGACACCAGCATTCAGTTCTACGAAAGGGTCAAAAGCCATATCCAGCTCCCCCAGCCTGTTTGCAACACCTGATGCTTATACACCATGCTGAAAGACAGCCAGGAGCCACACATGTGCTTTGTGAGCTACAGGTTGGGGATCCCTGGTCAAAAGTATGAGAACCCACAATTAGTCCTTATGACACACCATAACAAGGTAGGGTAGGATCACCCTCAATGTTTCGGCACTGACATAGCATGTAATGATGAAAGTCATCAACTTTTTGAAGTCACCACTGAATAGTTCACAAGTCAGCACTGCTAGAGGTGACCAAGACACCTTGCTTTGATGTGGTGGCCACAGGGGGTAAAACCATTAGACCGTTGAGTGATGAGCGCCAAAGGTCAGATGGAGGCATGCAAAGCCCTCTACCACCAGATTGTTGTTTGAGTTATTGGAGGAGAAACTCTCCAGCTTTCCATTTCAAACTCTTGGCTTTTGTAGAGGTTTTAGTTTAAACATTCAAGCCTAAATAAGTCCACCAGGATCTTGCCCAAGCCTAGATAGGTCCACCAGGGTCTTCCTCAAGTCTAGATAGGTCCACCAGGGTCTTCTCCAACCTATAGCCATGAGTCTCCCAATCTAGATAGGTCCACCAGAGTCTTTCCAAGCCTAGATAAGTGCAACTGGTCTTCTCTAAGCCTAGATAGGTCCACCAGGTCTTCTCCAAGCCTAGATAGGTCCCATGGTCTTCTTCAAGCCTAGATATCCACAGGTCTTCTCCAAGCCTAGATAGTCACCGGGTCTTCTCAAGCCTAGATAGGTCCACCAGGGTCTTCTTCAAGCCTAGATAGGTCCACCAGGGTCTTCTCCAAGCCTAGATAGGTCCACCAGGGTCTTCTCCAAGCCTAGATAGGTCCACCAGGGTCTTCTTCAAGCCTAGATAGTCCACCAGGGTCTTCTCCAAGCCTAGATAGGTCCACCAGGGTCTTCTCCAAGCCTCGATAGGTCCACCAGTCTTCTCTGCCATTATCCTGATTGTATCAAGGTTGTTGGTCTTCCTCTTCACCTTGTTCCTTCTATTCGTCCGACCATGTTGTCCTTCTCCAGTGATTGCTCTCTTCGTATGATGTGTAGACAAGTCGTATCTTGGTGATCTTTCCTTCCAGTGACATGTGTCTGGTTGGTTCTTGATCTTCTTGCTATCCATGGTATTGATAACCTCATTCTCCAGCTCCACATTATGAAGGTGTTGATTCTTCTTCTATCTTGTTTCTTTATCGTCCAGGTGTCACTTCCATATGTTACTACAGAATAGACCAGACTGTGTACGAGCCGTGTCTTCACCACCAGTGAAATGTTACTACAGAATAGACCAGACTATGTACGAGCCGTGTCTTCATCACCAGTGAGATGTTCCTACAGAATAGACCAGACTATGTACGAGCCGTGTCTTCACCACCAGTGAAATGTTACTACAGAATAGACCAGACTATGTACGGCCGTGTCTCATCACAGTGAATGTTACTACAGAATAGACCAGACTATGTATGAGCCGTGTCTTCATCACCAGTGAAATGTTACTACAGAATAGACCAGACTATGTATGAGCCGTGTCTTCATCACCAGTGAAATGTTACTACAGAATAGACCAGACTATGTATGAGCCGTGTCTTCACCACCAGTGAAATGTTCCTTGATGTAAGACCTTGTCCCGTGACTTCATTGATGATTCGCCCATAGCTATTGAGAACGGGGTTAAAAAACTAAATATAGTAGCCTCACCGCTCACCTTTCCCACCTCGGAAGCTCCTTGCCCGGTGCTCCACTGGCTCCACCCAGCTCCAATCTTTTCTGGTCTTCCTTCACTCTGTAGCGGCTCTTCCTGAGACACATGAGACTTCCAGCATGGGTAAACAAAAAGACTATGTCTTATCTACTGCATCTGACCCAACTGGTTCCTGTACTGACTAATATTCCTAGCTGCACAGTCCCTGATGGCACCTGCACAGCCTGGAATAACCCTAGCTGCAACACTAGGAAACCACATCTATGACCTGGCTGTCTGAAAGGCCGTTGAGTAGTTCCTTGTACCTCCTTAGGAACCAAAGGGAGATAGCAGAACTCCATAACCCAGACTAGAGAAAACATTCAGAGATAAGAAAGGAGTCAAGGTGTGGAGACAAAAAAACATGTACACTAGTGGAAAAAGCTGAACTAGCTACTGCCAGAAAGAATACCCTCCTATAACATAAATATAACAGGAGAAAGGAGTAGGTTAGACAAGTAAAATAGCAGAGATCAAATACCAAGCTGGTCTCTATCTGACAGGCAAAACTTCTTGGCAGTGAGGCTGTAACTCCTTAGCAGGATCCACATAGCAATATAGCCATCAGAGAAGACCTGCATAAGGAGGGTGCAAATAGCCAATAGAAGAAGACATGGCAGCACTCGAAGCATCGTGACCAGGTGACCGAAGCTTCTTTGCACAAAATTACAAACAACCACATGTTCTTAGAGTTAGTAGAGGGAGACAACAGCTGGGGGGACTGACAACGCATGTTTTGTGCTTACCAACACCTGAGGAAGTGCTGGTAAGCATGAAACATGCGTTGTCCATTCCCCCAGCTGTCTTTTCCCACCCCTCACTGTAAGGCAATGTGGCCCATGCCTGTTTGTTAGTAACTTTGTTCAACAAAGCTCCGGTCACATGGTCACTCTACTTGGAGTGCTGCCGTAACTTCTCGTCTTGGCTTAGTGCAGAATTTACTCGCATCGCCGGATCTTTATGGAGTGCACCCGTTTGCCCAGGAAGGAGTTACAAGGTCCACTGACAAGCAGTTGAGGTGGTGTGTCAGATCCACATATGTCATTGCGGTCAGTGCCCTGGTGTTCAAACGCTTTCTGTTCTACTGTTTGTGCAGAGTATAAATAGCCACACCCAATACGTGATAGGACAGAACAAATGAAGAAATGAAAACCCCTGCTGACAGCAATTCCAAAAGGAACTGAGTAAAAGCAAAAGACAATCAGAACTTGGATAGGGATTGACCATGCTGTGGCCCAGCAGAAAGGGAAACCAACCACACGGCACAAGGTCTCCAGATCAAATCCAGAGGGACGACAATAAGGCTCAGTGGAGAAGGAAACTGACCACACAGTACTAGGTCACTGGATGGAATCCTGAGGCATTACAACTTGGCTCAGTGGAGAAGGAAACGCCAGCTGCAAATCACCGCCAGCCCATCGGTGGGGGGGGGGGGCAGCCCTAGATGAGGGCTGAACCACCTGCCCAGGGGGCACTTGCCCCCCAGCTACCTGGGCCAGTCCGACTCTGATCCTGAGGCATGACAATTAGGCTCAGTGGAGAAGGAAACTGACCACACAGTACTAGGTCACTGGATCGAATCCTGAGGCATGACCAAATGCAGAGAGTTGCACCGAGGTGCCACCTTATGCCATGCAACAGGACCCCCATTCTCGAGATAGATGTGGGTTTGACAAGTGTGTCGACATAATCTGTTCTGAAGGAGCGTTGACATCCGGAGCATTACCTGTGATAGGCCTCATGTACCTACATCCTTTTCTGCAGCTTGGGACACCCATGGACATTTCGACATGTTCTTTGTCGGAGAAATTGACAACTTCTTCTCTTCTGCGTTACGGCCAATACTTGTGACTTTGGATAGAGTCATCCTTCGGGCCAGACAAGATGTCTCGGAACTATTATATATAACAAGCTGCCAGGTGGGATAATCCACGGTGGTGACATGATTGAAGCTGATTCCGTCTTGGTCGTGAGAGTGACTCATCTGAGAACGTCTTGTCTTCTCAAAGACTTTGTAAGAGAGAGCAAGGTCCCCAAAGAGGTCAACGCGCTCCACAGTGGTGTCAAGTCTTACAGTTCGGAAGCGAAGAGTAGCTCATGAGTCAGTAGGTTATGGGAAAGTACAAGTAATGGGCCGGCCACGGTATTCGTCAGCCTGTCACTTCTTGACAAGTTGGCAGCTCTTGCTTGTCTAATCTACCGAGATTCGACTCTTACAAAAAAAGGCATCTGCTTTTAAGCTCGTCTTTGGTAACGGTGACAGCCTCGTCCAATGAACGCTGCAAACAAGGATTCTAATGAATGTTATTAAAAATAATAAGACGTCTGATATAAAGCAGCCCTTACTCCATAAATGTCACGAGATGGGAAGGCGCCTTGAGGGTGATTCCGACTGACACGCAATTAAGGAGATGATCCTGAACATTGTACCAGGTGTCACCGGAGAACCTGAGACGATGGGGTGAAGGCTTTTCTTATCTTGTCTATGTGCTCTTTTTGACATGTTGAGTCTTTATCGGGGCCTTGCAGTTTTAATAGGCGCCGTTATCTTCGGGAGTCGTGGACACGAGTTTTTGTAGTGCTGACGTTGTCATAAGAAGTTGTCAGACGAAGAACGAGACATATTGGCTTGAAGTAAACAAGAAGAAGCAAATGATATCAGGATTGTCCATGACAGACTGAGATGAGTGGTTGATCTGGTTGGATCTCACTTGATCTGTCATGCTTTGAGCCATCGCACCGTTACGACAGAGGACTTCAGAGTCGGTGGAGATCCAACCACGAGTTTTTACTTATCCTTTTCATTGCTCATAACTTTTAATGACTCGCATAACTCTATAAAATGGTGATAAATAAATGTTAGCTGAACTTGTTGATTTGGAATGCAGAGGTGACCATCTACTTGTTACAGGGCTCTCCTTGCTCTCCTACAATGGAAGATGGTGGTGGAAGAAAGATCAGTTCACAAATATATTCACAGAAGGCTTCAAAGAAAATGTGTTCTTTTCAGTTTCAGCTCCTTCAAGGCTCATAGAATGGTGGTAGAGTTGGAACGGACCTCCTGAGTCAGTGTGTGAAGGGACCTCCTGGATCATCATGTGAAGGGACCTCCTGGATCATCATGTGAAGGGACCTCCTGGATCATCATGTGAAGGGACCTCTTAGGTCATCGTGTGAAGGGAACTCCTGGGTCATTATGTGAAGGGACCTCCTTGGTCATGGTGTGAAGGGACCTCACGGGTCATCATGTGAAGGGACCTTCTCGGTCATCGTGTGAAGGGACCTCCTGGGTCATTATGTGAAGGGACCTCCTGAATCATCGTGTGAAGGGACCTCCTGGGTCATTGTGTGAAGGGACCTCCTGGGTCATTGTGTGAAGGGACCTCCTGGGTCAGTGTGTGAAGGGACCTCACGGGTCATCATGTGAAGAAACCTCCTGGGTCATGGTGTGAAGGGACCTCCTGAGTCAGTGTGTGAAGGGACCTCCTGAGTCAGTGTGTGAAGGGACCTCCTGGGTCATGGCGTGAAGGGACCTCCTGGGTCATGGTGTAAAGGGACCTCCTGGGTCATGGCGTGAAGGGACCTCCTGGGTCATGGCGTGAAGGGACCTCCTGGGTCATTGTGTGAAGGGACCTCCTGGGTCATCGTGTGAAGGGACCTCCTGGGTCATCGTGTGAAGGGACCTACTGGGTCATCGTGTGAAGGGACCTCCTGGGCAATCATGTGAAGAAACCTTCTGGGTCAATGTGTGAAGGGACCTCCTGGGTCATTGTGTAAAGGGACCTCCTGAATCATCGTGTGAAGGGACCTCCTGGGTCATTGTGTGAAGGGACCTCCTGGGTCATTGTGTGAAGGGACCTCCTGGGTCAGTGTGTGAAGGGACCTCACGGGTCATCATGTGAAGAAACCTCCTGGGTCATGGTGTGAAGGGACCTCCTGAGTCAGTGTGTGAAGGGACCTCCTGGGTCATGGCGTGAAGGGACCTCCTGGGTCATGGCGTGAAGGGACCTCCTGGGTCATGGCGTGAAGGGACCTCCTGGGTCATGGTGTGAAGGGACCTCCTGGGTCATTGTGTGGAGGGACCTCCTGGGTCATTGTGTGAAGGGACCTACTGGGTCATCGTGTGAAGGGACCTCCTGGGCAATCATGTGAAGAAACCTTCTGGGTCAATGTGTGAAGGGACCTCCTGGGTCATTGTGTAAAGGGACCTCTTGGGTCATCGTGTGAAGGGATCTCATGGGCCATCGTGTGATGGGACCTCCTGGGTCATCTGGTCCAACCCCCTGCTCAAAGCAGGATTCATTAAATTTTCCCAGACAGATGTCTGTCCAGCCTCTGTGTGAAGACTTCCATTGGAGAACTCACCTCCTCTCGTGGTCGCCTGTTCCACTCATTGATCACCCTCACTGTCACAATGATTTTTCTACTATCTAATCTGTGTCTCCTTCCATTCAGTCTCAGTCCCCTCTTGTAGGACAGCTGGTGTATACTGCCAAATTTACCAAAGGTCTCCATTGATACTTTAGATTTGGAGCCATCCTTGGCCAAAAACATCTTGGGTATTTTACAAAACCAGCCCCAAAATTGATTGGATTCGCCTGGTTTGGGTTCAATTGGAGTGTACTGTGGACTGTCCTAAGAACAGTAAGATTGGCGAGTGTGAATAGACTCCAAGGGTGCAGGCGTGCCAAACAATTTAAGGAAATTTGTGGGGCACCCAGTAGTTTTCCAGGCGCATCCTGAATATTTCAGGATTGTTGGCAAGTATGGTCTTCTGGTAGAAGATGATGAGTCTGGGTCACCATAGCATACCTAATAACATTTCTTGGTATGTTGAAATCTGCTCTACATTCGTCCAAATTTAAGCCATTGACATGACCATGATGGAAAACTGTTGTCACATCACAACCAGGGCTGTGGAGTCGGTGCCATTTTGGTGGAGTCGGACAGAAAGGAAATTGAGGAGTCAGAGTCAGATGTTTGTCTTACTGACTACATAGCCAGGGTTGTGGAGTTGGAGTCATGGAGTCGACGTCTATTTTGGTTGAACTGGGGTTGGAGTTGGGTTCAGGGAAATTGAGGAGTCGGAGTTTGATGTTTGGCTTACTGACTTCATAGCCACGGTTGGGGAGATGGAGTCATGGAGTTGCTGTTGGTGTACATTTTTGTGGAGTTGTACTCGGATTTAGGTAAATTGAGGAGTCGGAGGATAGGCTTACTGACTTCACAGCCATGGTTGTGGAGTCAGAGTCGGTGTCCATTTTGGTGAAGTTGGAGTCGGATTCAGGGAAATTGAGGAGTCGGAGTCCGATGTTTATCTTACTGACTTCACAGCCCTGGTTGTGGAGTCAGAGTCAGAGTTGGGGGTCAGACGTTTGGCTTACCGACTCCACAGCCCCTTAGTGGCCACACACAAACAATTATATCATAAACATCTCCTGGCAGAGTATCACGGAATCATCGTTTTTTATAGCTGGTCATCTAAGGCAACTTGTCTCAGGATATATTAAGCCAAGAAGAAAGTTAAGGAAGGAAACATCATGGCCCCATCGTAACATATGCTGCCTCGATCTTCATGGACGTCGTACAGATCAGCGAAGCATTTGATCCTGATCCATCTGAGACATTAATTAACGAGTTCTGAGGGCAATGAATGGACATTACACCCTCAGATCTTCATCCCCCTCAGGCAATTTCCTAAATCTTCAGATCCTTAAGCTGCGAGGCAAGTAAATATCCTTCATGAGACCCGCCGAAATATCTGCTCCGAGCTTTTGGCGTATGAAAGACGATGTTACGGGCGAGACAGTTCTCATTGTCTGAGTCTCGCTGTTTTCTAGGAGGCGTAAGTGCTGTATAAATCTCCTAGACTGCTCATTAAAATAATCGCCTTATTACGGCTAATGGCCGGGCTCTGAACTATATCTCTCTGTCTCTCGTTTGGCATTAGTGAGAAGAGAGCCATTTCCCTAAACACAAACAAAACAAATGTCATCCACCACTTCAGCCGCCCGAACCGGTGTAAAGTATGAGGCAGTCAAGTGCACGGCGCAGCACGGAACCCCCCGAGGGGCTGTAAACCTCTGCAGAGTCCCTGGGGCGACATTGCTGAATTCTGATTGGTGTTCTGTGTGTAGATGAATTTTACATAAAGATAACAGTATGCAGATACACAGTCCATAAATCCACCAGTATTAATATACCGATGCAAAAACAAGGCTCGTAAGATATGACCGTGTCTTGTTTGGAGATGCAAACACGACTATTGACCGCTACCGTTACCTACAGATCATCTGCTGACTCTTCTAGGGATGTTGTCCACATGAACATTTCACCATGGTATCAGGATTTTGACTTTTCCAGGTTACCTTATCCTCTGTCTCCTCGCCCTTATCCAAGATTGCATCTGCTACCTTGTCCTGTCCATGTGTTCCTGCTTATTTAAGCTCCTGTCCATCTTCCAGGCTTTTCTTGAGTATTTTGCTTCAATCTCTGGCTCCTATGTGTATGGCTCTTCTTATCTTGAGTCGTCTCGTCTCCAGTCTTCCAATCTTCCACTCTTCTTATCTTGATTCTTCTCGTCTTCAGTCTTCCAATCTTCCACTCCTCTGATCTTGAGTCTTCTCGTCTCCAGTCTTCCAATCTTCTACTCTTCTTATCTTGAGTCTTCTTGTCTTCAGTCTTCCAATCTTCCACTCTTCTTATCTTGAGTCTTCTCATCTTCAGTCTTCCAATCTTCCACTCTTCTTATCTGATTCTTCTCATCTTCAGTCTTCCAATCTTCCACTCTTCTTATCTTGAGTCTTCTTGTCTTCAGTCTTCCAATCTTCCACTCTTCTTATCTTGAGTCTTTTCGTCTTCAGTCTTCCAATCTTCCACTCTTCTTATCTTGAGTCTTCTCATCTTCAGTCTTCCAATCTTCCACTCCTCTGATCTTGAGTCTTCTTGTCTCCAGTCTTCCAATCTTCCACTCTTCTTATCTTGAGTCTTCTCATCTTCAGTCTTCCAATCTTCCACTCCTCTGATCTTGAGTCTTCTCGTCTTCAGTCTTCCAATCTTCCACTCCTCTGATCTTGAGCCTTTTCGTCTTCAGTCTTCCAATCTTCCACTCTTCTTATCTTGAGTCGTCTCGTCTCCAGTCTTCCAATCTTCCACTCTTCTTATCTTGATTCTTCTCGTCTTCAGTCTTCCAATCTTCCACTCCTCTGATCTTGAGTCTTCTCGTCTCCAGTCTTCCAATCTTCTACTCTTCTTATCTTGAGTCTTCTTGTCTTCAGTCTTCCAATCTTCCACTCTTCTTATCTTGAGTCTTCTCATCTTCAGTCTTCCAATCTTCCACTCTTCTTATCTTGATTCTTCTCATCTTCAGTCTTCCAATCTTCCACTCTTCTTATCTTGAGTCTTCTTGTCTTCAGTCTTCCAATCTTCCACTCTTCTTATCTTGAGTCTTTTCGTCTTCAGTCTTCCAATCTTCCACTCTTCTTATCTTGAGTCTTCTCATCTTCAGTCTTCCAATCTTCCACTCCTCTGATCTTGAGTCTTCTTGTCTCCAGTCTTCCAATCTTCCACTCTTCTTATCTTGAGTCTTCTCATCTTCAGTCTTCCAATCTTCCACTCCTCTGATCTTGAGTCTTCTCGTCTTCAGTCTTCCAATCTTCCACTCCTCTGATCTTGAGCCTTTTCGTCTTCAGTCTTCCAATCTTCCACTCTTCTTATCTTGAGTCTTCTCGTCTCCAGTCTTCCAATCTTCCACTCTTCTTATCTTGAGTCTTCTCGTCTTCAGTCTTCCAATCTTCCACTCTTCTTATCTTGAGTCTTCTCATCTTCAGTCTTCCAATCTTCCACTCCTCTGATCTTGAGTCTTCTCGTCTTCAGTCTTCCAATCTTCCACTCCTCTGATCTTGAGCCTTTTCGTCTTCAGTCTTCCAATCTTCCACTCTTCTTATCTTGAGTCTTCTCATCTTCAGTCTTCCAATCTTCCACTCCTCTGATCTTGAGTCTTCTCGTCTCCAGTCTTCCAATCTTCTACTCTTCTTATCTTGAGTCTTCTCGTCTTCAGTCTTCCAATCTTCCACTCTTCTTATCTTGAGTCTTCTCATCTTCAGTCTTCCAATCTTCCACTCCTCTGAACTTGAGTCTTCTCGTCTTCAGTCTTCCAATCTTCCACTCTTCTGATCTTGAGTCTTCTCGTCTTCAGTCTTCCAATCTTCCACTCTTCTTATCTTGAGTCTTCTCATCTTCAGTCTTCCAATCTTCCACTCTTCTTATCTTGAGTCTTCTCGTCTTCAGTCTTCCAATCTTCCACTCTTCTTATCTTGAGTCTTTTCGTCTTCAGTCTTCCAATCTTCCACTCTTCTTATCTTGAGTCTTCTCGTCTTCAGTCTTCCAATCTTCCACTCCTCTGATCTTGAGTCCTCTTCTCTCCAGTCTTCCAATCTTCCACTCCTCTGATCTTGAGTCTTCTCGTCTTCAGTCTTCCAATCTTCTACTCTTCTTATCTTCTGTCTTCTCGTCTTCAGTCTTCCAATCTTCCACTCTTCTTATCTTGAGTCTTCTTGTCTCCAGTCTTCCAATCTTTCACTCTTCTTATCTTAAGTCTTCTCATCTTCAGTCTTCCAATCTTCCACTCCTTTGATCTTGAATCTTCTTGTCTCCAGTCTTCCAATCTTCCACTCCTCTGATCTTGAGTCTTCTCGTCTTCAGTCTTCCAATCTTCCACTCTTCTTATCTTGAGTCTTCTTGTCTCCAGTCTTCCAATCTTTCACTCTTCTTATCTTAAAAGAGAGAGGGGAGGGGACAAGAGGCGCAATAGTGCCCTTATCACTCGACACTAAATTTCAGCGGTGAAAAACGTAATTCACTCACCTACTCCAGTTGTGTGACCCACAACCGGCTTGTGCGCATGTAGGATAGTATCCTGATGGCTGCCGCTGGACCTCCACCGACTCCACACACGTGGGGTTAAACCAGGAATTTCAGGGAAGAAAGGTGTACTGCGGTCCGCGCTGCCAGAAACATCAAGGAATACCCAAGACGAAGTTTTGATCCAAGCCTTCTTTATTCTCCTCCTACGCGTTTCAGTGCCCACCTGGCACCTTCATCAGGGATCCCTGATGAAGGTGCCAGGTGGGCACTGAAACGCGTAGGAGGAGAATAAAGAAGGCTTGGATCAAAACTTCGTCTTGGGTATTCCTTGATGTTTCTGGCAGCGCGGACCGCAGTACACCTTTCTTCCCTGAAATTCCACTCTTCTTATCTTGAGTCTTCTCGTCTTCAGTCTTCCAGTCTTCCATTCCTCTGATCTTAAGTCTTCCACTCTTCTCTTCTTCGTGCTATACATGATGATATTTTGAGGCCTTGACAGAATCGAAAAATGCCGGACCAAAGTCTAAAGCTATTAAGTGTTTGAGATCTTGAGGAAGAAGTTAGTGGCCTTCGAAAAGTGTTCATTGAATAAAGATCACCCTTCTTTCATCATTACGTCTTCTGAGTTATTGTCAGCAACGCAAGATAACACCACATTTATTCCTACGTAGCATTTATTGGTTTTATCAGCTAGTGGTACTGCAGCAGCTGACATACTTTTGTGCATTTTTTATCAGCTGTAAGGTAAGCATGTACCACTAATATTTCTGATATTTATCAGGGTAAAACCCTATTGTGCTGTCTCTCTCCCTATAGCTCAAGACATGAAGAATGTAAGGGTACCGTCACACACTGAGACTTTCCAGTGATCCGACCTGGCTTGGATCGCTGGAAAGTCTCACTGGAGTCGCTGGTGAGCTGTCACACAGACAGACTCACAGCGACTCACCAGCGACTCAGCACCCGTAAGATCGCTGGTATCCTTGATAAACAGCGGGTATCTGCTTAGTTACCCGCTGTTTATCATGGATACCAGTCTGTGAGGTCGCTGGTTCGCTCGTCTCTCGCGGTCACACACAGCGATGTGTGCTGACCAGCGGAGACTTGGGACCAAAAAATGGAGAGGTCGCAGTTAAGTCACAAAACCTATGACGTTGCAGTGACATCGTTAGCGATGTTGTAGTGTGTGAAGTGGCCTTAAGTGTTAAGACAAATAGACCAAATATGGTAATAGTTGAAGACTAAAGACGAGAAGACCAAAAGTGAGAAGAGTGGAAGACTAAAAACCAGAAGAGCAAATATGAGAAGAATAGAGGACTGAAGAGAAGAAGACCAACTATAAGAAGAGTGGAAGACTAAACATAAGGGTGCTTTTACGTTACGATTTTCGGTCATCCGATTGTATCCATTTCAAAATGGATACAATCAGGTCCGAAATCGGATCCCATGTTCCCTTATGGGAATCGGATGGGATCGGATGTGCCACTATTAGCATCCGATTTTGGCACCATCCGATCCGATTTAATCACGGGCCGTGACTGTCCGTGACTCTCCCTGCTGCTGCCTCCTCCATCTTCTTCCCCCCGCTATTCTATTCTGTCCCCCGCTCCTCTATCCTCATCTATCCCTATCCTGTCCCCTGTTCTCTGCCATGTGTGTAAAAAAAAAAAAAAGAAAAACTCCTCCCGGAGCATACATCACCTGTCACCGCTCCCACGCTGCAGCACCATCGGGGCTGAAGGACCTGTGATGATGTCACAGAGCCAGTCACATGACCCATCAGCTGACTGGCTCTCTGACATCATCTCAGGGTCTTCAGCCCCGATGGTGTCGCATCCTGGGAGCCGGTGACAGGGGATGTATGCTTTTTTTTTTACACACAAGGAAGAGAACAGGGGACAGGATAGGGATTAGATCAGGACAGAGGAGCGGGGGGACAGAATAGAATAGCGGGGGGAAGAAGATGGAGGAGGCAGCAGCAGGGAAAGACAGGGGACTGCAGGATTCACACGGATCCAGTCCGGTTAGCGGTTACTCCTCAGATGACCGTTCAGGTAACCATGGTGGCTGCTAACCATAGTGGGTACCATGGTTACCTGAGCTGTCCTCTGCTGACCTCAGGCGTCACCGGTTACTGAACCGGAACTGGCGGCTTATTCATTCAATGTTTGGAAGCTGCGGTGACAGATCGCTGTTTTCTTCACCACAGCCTCCAATCAAGAAGACGTTGCAGAGCATCGAGGAGGAGTATGAGGGAGTAATAAAGATGGAGTCCAGATACGTGTTTGTGGTTTTATTTCTAATAAAATGTTTTCTCAATCAAGAAGACGATCAAGGATGGGTATGAGGAAGTAAAAAAAGTTGGAGGTCAGATACGTGTTTAAAGCTACTAGAGAAACTCATCAATCTATTCTGTTCTGTTTGGAACCTGACATAGATGCGCAACGATATCCCTTGAGACTGCCCAGCTATTCTGGACTATATGAAGTTAAGTCTGCCTCAGGACTCCCTTCTCCATTACCGTATTTGTCTGTTAGGGCAAGCTTAGGGTAAGCCAACGGGGAGTGGGGGCACCACAAGTTGGGGTGCGTTAAAGCTCCTCTGGTAGGCAGGAGTAAGATTTGGGGTATTGATAGGGATTATTTTGCGGTTGTCCAATATTCTGAGTTCCTATGTGCTGCGTGTTATCACTGTCACATATGTAGGTCCCTGACCTTTTTAATCTTTTTCTAATAAAGATCTTTTATTCTATCTTTCCGTCTGTTCACCATTTTTCAGCATTAATGTACATCTACGCATTGTCTGGATTTGCTCGGTAATGAAGCTGATGAATGACTTTACTGCTCTTTACTTACTTAGGACTCATGTTTTTTAGTGATACCTTTTAATAAGTGAATTATCATCTGAGGAGTGCCGCCATCTTCTTCCAGACTTGTTACCTGCTCGGTCCATTTCATTATTTACACTCTCTGTCTTGGTTTGCTGAATGCTTTGTATTTCCACCGTCCAAGATACACAGATCTAAGTCATTTATTATTAACTAAAAACCGGGGGAAAATCAAAGTGTTTGTCTGGCCGCTCGGTCACAGCGTCAATCGCAGCTTCTACCTTTTATTGCCAAAGGGCTGAAACGTTTTCTCAATGTAAAAAGACTGTTTTTGACATTTACTTACCTCTGCCACAAGGGGGAGCTATTTTGAAAATTCCATTGACTTCTATGTGGAAAATGAATACCCGCACATGACTAGTTTCCAAAACCAGTGGCACAAAGTCCAATAGTAACACCCAAATGGGTGAAGGAGGATTACAAGGAGGATTTTAGAAACACATTTAAATTGAGAAACCGCAGTCACTCTGCAGCCGCACCTCCATCCAACTGGTTCCTGTACAGACTTGAACGTCCTAAAGGCACCTGCACAGATAGGAGTATCCCTAACCACAGGAGTAGGAGATGACTGCTCAGGCCTCCCTTCCTGATTAGCCTTCGAGAGCATCATGTACCTCCTAAGGAACCAAAGGAGAGTTGCTAGGCACAATAACACAATAAATGAAGCATTCAGAGGCAGATTATACACCCGTGACTGTAAGGTAGCATAGACATTGTGCACCTATGATGTCTCTCCAGCTAGCGATCTCTAGGCTAATCCTCTTTGCAAAAAATTACTCCTGAAGATAGGGTTGCCTGAGTCTTGAACTTTGCTAGTCTCATTGATATGACTCATCTAGATGTCCCACCTCCCCCCAAATGAAGTGAAGGGGCTGGAGTTCAAGGAAGCACATAGAGAACCCAGGCAGGGCAACAGGTGTAGCAAGAACAACAACACCACAGCTGAACAACAGGGAAGTGTACAAGTTATGGTATGGAGTGAAGTCAGAGGAGGGTAGATATAGCAGAAGGACAGGGTAATTAAAGGCTACAGCTGGAGGCTAAGAGAATATTCATCCAGCAGTGAAATGGTCCATAACACTGTCAACATAGAAGAGCAAGGACATAGGCAAACTGTCAAGTAAGCTTTACTGAAAGCCTACGATCTGGATAGTCCCAGGTACTGACCACTACTGCACAAGGTGTGATAGTCCACTACATGTCATTGCTGTAGCCTTTGGAGATGCACATCTGAAGCAGGTGAACCCACCAGATTCATGGGAATAGGGAAAACTGTGTTCCAATAGGTTCCCTGATGCCAGTCCCCAAAATACAGTGGGGTAAAAGGTATGTAGTCAGCCACCAATTGTGCAGGTTCTCTCACTTATAAAGCTGAGGTCGGCCTGTAATTGACATCATAGGTGACCTCAACTATGAGAGACAAAATGAGAAAACAAATCCTGATAATCACATTGTCTGATGTGGAAAGAATTTTTTTTTTTCAACTTTTGGTGGAAAATAAGTTTTGGTCAATAAAAAAAGTTCATCTCAATCCTTTGTTCTATCTCCTTTGTTGGCAATGACAGAGGTGAGACTTTTCTGTAAGTCTTCACAAGGTTGGCACACAGTGTGGCTGCTATGTCGGCCCATTCCTCCATACAGATCTCCCCTAGAGCAGTGATGTTTTTGGGCTGTTGCTGGACAACACAGACTTTCATCTCCCTCCAAATGTTTTCTATAGGGTTGAGATCTGGAGACTGGCTAGGCCACTCCAGGACCTTGAAATGCTTCTTATGAAGCCACTCCTTCATTATCCTTCCACTGTGCTTGGGATCATTGTCCTGCTGAAAGACCCAGCCACGTTTCATCTTCAATGCCCTTGTTGATGGAAGGAGGTTTTTACTCAAAATCTCACGATACATGGCCCCATTCATTCTTTCATGTACACGGATCAGTCATACTGGTCCCTTGGTAGAGAAACAGCCCCAAAGCATGATGTTGCCACCCCCATGCTTCACAGTAGGTATGGTGTTCTTTGGATGCAATTCAGCATTCATTCTCCGCCAAACACGATGCTTTGTGTTTCTACCAAACATTTCTACTTTGGTTTCATCTGACCGTATAACATTCTCCCAATACTCCTCTGGATCATCCAAATGCTCTCTAGCAAACTTCAGATAGGCCCAAACATGTAATGGCTTAAGCAGGGGGACACGTCTGGCACTGCAGGATCTGAGTCCCTGGTGGTGTAGTGTGTTACTGATGGTAGCCTGTGTTACATTGGTCTCAGCTCTCTGCAGGTCATTCACTAGGTCCCCCGTGTGGTTCTGGGATTTTTGCTCACCGTTCTTGAGATCATATTGACCCCATGGGGTGAGATCTTGCGTGGAGCCCCAGATGGAGGGAGATTATCAGTGGTCTTGTATGTCTTCCATTTTCTAATTATTGCTCCCTCAGTTGATTCTCTGCACACCAAGCTGCTGCCTATTCCAGATTCAGTCTTCCCAGCCTGGTGCAGGGATACAATGTTGTTTCTGGTGTCCTTCGACAGCTCTTTGGTCTTCACCATAGTGGAGTTTGGACTGTGACTGTTTGAGGTTGCGAACAGGTGACTTTTATACTGATAACAAGTTCATACAGGAGACAGTACTACAGGAAATGAGAGGAGGACAGAGGAGCCTCCAGTACTACAGGTAATGAGTGGAGGACAGAGGAGCCTCCAGTACTACAGGTAATGAGTGGAGGACAGAGGAGCCTCCAGTACTACAGGTAATGAGAGGAGGACAGAGGAGCCTCCAGTACTACAGGTAATGAGAGGAGGACAGAGGAGCCTCCAGTACTACAGATAATGAGAGGAGGACAGAGGAGCCTCCAGTACTACAGGTAATGAGAGGAGGACAGAGGAGCCTCCAGTACTACAGGTAATGAGAGGAGGACAGAGGAGCCTCCAGTACTACAGGTAATGAGTGGAGGACAGAGGAGCCTCCAGTACTACAGGTAATGAGTGGAGGACAGAGGAGCCTCCAGTACTACAGGTAATGAGAGGAGGACAGAGGAGCCTCCAGTACTACAGGTAATGAGAGGAGGACAGAGGAGCCTCCAGTACTACAGATAATGAGAGGAGGACAGAGGAGCCTCCAGTACTACAGGTAATGAGAGGAGGACAGAGGAGCCTCCAGTACTACAGGTAATGAGAGGAGGACAGAGGAGCCTCCAGTACTACAGGTAATGAGAGGAGGACAGAGGAGCCTCCAGTACTACAGATAATGAGTGGAGGACAGAGGAGCCTCCAGTACTACAGGTAATGAGAGGAGGACAGAGGAGCCTCCAGTACTACAGGTAATGAGAGGAGGACAGAGGAGCCTCCAGTACTACAGGTAATGAGAGGAGGACAGAGGAGCCTCCAGTACTACAGATAATGAGTGGAGGACAGAGGAGCCTCTTAAAGAAGAAGTTACAGGTCTGTGAGAGCCAGACATCTTGCTTGTTTGTTGGTGACCAAATTCTTATTTCCACCAAAATTTGACAAACCTTCCTTTCCAAATCAGACAATGTGATTTTCAGGATTTGTTTTCTCATTTTATCTCTCATAGTTGAGGTCCCCTATGATGTCAATTACAGGCCGACCTCATCTGGAGAAGTGGGAGAACTTGCACAATTGGGGGCTGACTAAAGACTTTCTTTCCCCCGCTGTTGTCCACAGTAAACAAGGAGACTTGACTCAGGTCAGAACTGATCTAATGGGCTCCCAACCAGAAGTCAGCAAAGGAGGATAAATAACCTGCATTCTGGGTGATGGATACAGCAGTGGGTCCTCTCTAAATATCTTGGGTGTATGAGGGCACAGAGTTGAGAGCTTACAGCTCCACATTGTCAAGGCGTTGATTCTTCTGTCTTGTTTCTTTATCGTCCAGGTGTCACATCCATATGTTACTACAGAATAGACCAGACTATGTACGAGCCGTGTCTTCATCACCAGTGAAATGTTACTACAGAATAGTCCAGACTATGTACGAGCCGTGTCTTCACCACCAGTGAAATGTTACTACAGAACAGACCAGACTGTGTACGAGCCGTGTCTTCATCACCAGTGAAATGTTACTACAGAATAGACCAGACTATGTACGAGCCGTGTCTTCATCACCAGTGAAATGTTACTACAGAATAGACCAGACTATGTACGAGCCGTGTCTTCATCACCAGTGAAATGTTACTACAGAATAGACCAGACTATGTACGAGCCGTGTCTTCATCACCAGTGAAATGTTACTACAGAATAGACCAGACTATGTACGAGCCGTGTCTTCATCACCAGTGAAATGTTACTACAGAATAGACCAGACTATGTACGAGCCGTGTCTTCATCACCAGTGAGATGTTACTACAGAATAGACCAGACTATGTACGAGCCGTGTCTTCATCACCAGTGAAATGTTACTACAGAATAGACCAGACTATGTACGAGCCGTGTCTTCATCACCAGTGAAATGTTCCTTGATGTGAAGACCTCGTCCCGTGACTTCATTGTTGACTTTCCAATAGCTCTTCTCCTATTGACTTCCGGTGTCGTCCCCATATGATAGAACCCGATGCCACAACTAACATCTAGCCAGGTGAGGATTATTGCAAAAAGAATTAGCTAAAACTGCACCTGAATCGGACCAAGTTTGACCACCAAGTTTTGGAACAGTCATACCTGATACCCCCTAAAAGTCCTCCTTGTGGGTAAATTACGAAAAACTGAAATCCCAATTCCTTTTTGGGAAACAAAGGCCTAAAGCACCTACAACCTTTCCAAAATCTTCATTTTGGTTCCAAAGAAAAAAATTAAAGTTGGTGAAGGATTAAGGATGGAGACATCAAGATGTGGCCTCCACTACTATTATGATACTAGATGGGAGGGCGGTGAAATGACAATGGGGTGGGCTCTGTGGCAATGGGGGCAGCAGGCGTCTCTCTCCGCCGTGCGGTTTTTCCTATGCGCTCTCTGTGTCCCCTCTGTGCTTTCTCCACTCTGTGTTCGCTACCCGGGCCCCCTCCCCATGCACACTCGCTGCCCACCTGTGCGCTGCCCTGTGTGAGCTCCCCGCTCCCCTATGTTAGCTCTCTGGCTCTCCCCATGCTGTCTCTCTGCCCTCCCTCTCTGGTTGCTGAGCACCCGCCTGTGGTGGATCTGCCCCCCTACCCCTTTTTCAGTGATCACTCTCATGCTGTGGGGCAGAGCAGGGGAGAAGCAGAGCAGGAGAGAGCGGGGCAGAGCAGGGGAGAGTGGGGGAGAGCAGCGGAGAGCAAGGCAGAGCAGGGATGAGCAGAGCAAGGCAGAGCAGGGGGAGTGTGGGGCAGAGCAGGGCAAGAGGGCGGGACAAGAGTGCAGGAGAGCAGAACAGAGTGTGGGAGAGAGCAGGGAGAGAGCAGAGTGGGGCAGTGCAGTGTGAGGCAGAGCAATTCGGGGCAGGAGCACAGTAGGGGCAGAGCGAGGGAAAGCAGGGCAGAGTAAGACAGAACAAAGCAGGGCAAAGCAGAGTGGAGCAGAGTGAAAGAGAGCAGAGTAGAGTGGAGTGGAGCAGGGGCAGAGCAGGGGCAGAGCAGAGCAGGGGCTGAGAAGCAAAGCAGGAGATGGACAATGCAAGGGCAATGCAGGTGTAGATCAAAGTGAAGGAGAGCAGAGTGGATCAGAGAGGGGCAGAGCAAGGCAATGCAGGGGAAGAGCAGAGCTGAGGAGAGAAGAGTGGAGCAGAGGCAGTGTGGGTCAGAGTGGGGCAGAGCACAACAGGTACAAAGCGGAGGGGGAAAGAAGAGCAGAGACAGAGCAGGCAGTGTGGGGCAGAGCTGGGGATGAGCGGGGCAGAGCTGGGGCAGAGCAGAGCAGGAGCTGGGAAGAGCAGAGTGGAGGCAGTGTGGGTCAGAGCACAACAGGGGCAGAATGTAGAGGGAGAGCAGAGTAGGCAGTGTCGGGGAGAGCGGGGCAGACCAGGGGAGAGTGGGGCGGAGTGGGGGAGGGGTTGAGCAAAGCAGAGCAGGGGGAGTGTGGGACAGAGCAGGGGAGAGCGAGGTAGAGTGTGGGAGTGCAGGGCAGGGCAGTGCTGAGGGAAGAGCAGAGCGTGGCAGATGGGGCAGAGCAAGAGAAGCAGGGGAAAGTGAGGCAGAGTAGGGGTGGGGCAGAGCAGGGCAAGAGCAGGGCAGGGCAGAGCGTGGAAGAGTAGGGGGAGAGCAGAGTGGAGCAAAGCGAGACAGGGCAGAGTGAGGCAGAGCAGAATAGAGCAGAGTGGAGTCTTGCAGAGCAGGGTAGAGTAAGGCAGGACAGGAGAGGAGCAGAGGCAGAGCGATGGAAAGTGGGGCAGATTAGGACAGAATGAAGCAGGCAGAGTGGAGCAGAGCAGAAAACAGCAGAGCAGAGTTGAGTGGAGCAGGGTGGAGCAAAGCAGGGGCAGAGCGGAGCAGGGGCTGAGAGAAGCAGAGCAGAAGCATAGTAGGCAGAACAAGTGCAGAACGGAGTGGAGGAGAGCAGAGTGGATCAGAGAGGGGCAGAGCAGGGAAATGCAGGGGCAGAGTGGAGCAGAGGCAGTGTGGGTCAGAGTTGGGTAGAGCACAACAGGGGGAAAGTAGAGCAGAGGCAGTGCAGGCAGTGTGGGGCAGAGCAGGGGGAGAGCTGGGGCAGAGCAGGAGCTGCACCTGGCTGCTCTTTGTGGTTCAGGACCTGTGATAATGTCAGGGTCATGTGATGTGGCACAGCTCCTAATTATGACACACCCAATACCAACCGTTTAATTTGAAGCATCTAATGAGCATGTGCAAAGGAAGGAGAGGAGGTGACGTCATAGGTGTATCCCATCCTTGGGAGACCATAGATGAGTCTGGGCCCTACAAGTCACATTGCCTTGTGAAGCTGTGATTTTTAACTGTGTTTTCTTTTTTTGGTGCTGCAAGGGTGAAGGCCTCTTTCTTTGCTGGCAGTTCTTTGTGAGTCCTATCACAGATGTAGCATTTTCTAACCACTCCCCTCCACTTTAAATAGTCATGTGTTCCATTATCTGATGCCGGTTATAGAATCCATTTCTATGCTGACCAATGTGAAAGGAGCAAGTATCTTTTAGTTGCTGGAGTCATGAAGCTTGAAGCTCTGGTGCTACATTGCAATTTTGAAGTTAAAGAGGACCTGTCACCCCCCCTGCTGCATTCAGGGAAGGGGTCCCCCATGTGTCTGTGTGCTCTGTACCCGAGATATAGACTTAGGAAAACTCAGTTTGAAGCCATGAAGGCAGTCCCTGTGGCTGGAGTGAGCTCGATTGACGGTGGCCATTCCCTCCCCCTGTGCCTCTGTGTGCCGCCTCCTGCTGTGCTGGCTCTGCCCTCCTCCTCTCCTCCTCTCTGTCTCACAGCAAGCAAATTATTTGTCCTGACTTCAGCTCCAGATTCCTGCCCTGACAAAGCATAAACAGCACAGCAGGAGGCGACACACAAAGGAGGAGGGAGAGGGAAGGGCCACTGTGAATCGAGCTCGCTCCAGCCACAGGGACTGCCTTCATGGCTTCTAACAGTGAGTTTTCCTAAGGCTATATATCGGGGTACAGAGCACACAGACACATGGGGGGCCCCTTCCCTGAATGCAACAGATATGATGTATTCAGTGCTGCATTTAGATTGCCACACAGCAGGGGGGTGACAGGTCCTCTTTAAAGTATATCCATTTTGTCTATGTCCTTCTGTCTGTCCTCCTTCTCTTGTGTCTGATTACTGCATTATCACTGGCCTATGCATTATCCAGGGTGAGTGGAGGAACAGTGATGGATTAAGCACATGATGGTGACAGGGGTAAGACCAGAATAGGGATATTAGGGAGTTCAGGATACTAGTACAGGTGAGTGTTAGGAGGTAAAAGTTTCCCTCTCCCTACCATTGGACCCATATATGGATGTTAGGGAGCTCAGAGTACTGATATAGACGAGTGTCAGGAGGTGACAGTTTCCCGTTCCCTACCGTTAGAACCGTATAGGGATGTTAGGGAGCTCAGTGTAATGATATAGGTGAGTGTCAAGAAGTGACAGTTTCCCTCTCCCTACCATTAGAGACATATAGGGAGTTCAGGGTACTGTTACAGGTGAGTGTCAGGAGGTGACAGTTTCCCTTTCCCTACCATTAGATCAGTATAGGGATGTTAGGGAGCTCAGGCTACTGATATATGTGAGTGTCAGAAGGTGACAGTTTCCCTCTCCCTACCATTAGACCCATATAGGGATGTTAGGAAGCTCAGGGTACTGATACAGGTGAGTGTCAGAAGGTGACAGTTTCCCTCTCCCTACCTTTAGACCCATATAGGGATGTTAGGATGCTCAGGGTACTAGTACAGGTGAGTGTCAGGAGGAGACCATTTCCGCTCTCCCAACCATTAGGGTCATCCTCTCTTTCAGCCACATTCTTTTTCTTGTGTTGCAAGCAGCACTCTGGAATACCAAGACATAAAATTGAATATAAAACAATATTATAGCTAGGGAGAAATTAAAAAATGAAACCCTTAAGTTATAAATATGGCCATATCCATAACCGCCCAGTAGCTACGTTGAGGTGTGTCGCTTATAAGGGGTCTCTATACTTCAGTCATAGCCTCTATATAGATTAAATACCTCCTCGCTTGAGCGTGACAGGTGAGCTGTGACATCGCCTATTCTGATTGGTGAATCCTGTGCTATCAGGGGTGTTACACGCCATAGTAGTCCTGCCTCTGATGATCATGAGGCTGCTGAAAAGTCTCCCAGGAAGAATAAGACGCGTTCCATTAAGCTCCAGCCAGTGTTCCTTTCTGCACATCTGTTCTCCAGCCCTGTCTGACCAGGGTTTACATTGCACAAGTTGAAACATTTCCCGCCAGACTCCAACAGGAGCGTTACATCTCCCCTGACTGTAAAACAGCAGAATAATAAGCCAGAATCTCCCAATGAATGATGTGCCGCCTCCGATGTCATCCGCACAAAGCTCCATAATGTAGCGGCTTCCCACAGATCATGCGCCAGCGCGGACGGTGAGGAGAGACGAACAGTTATACTCGTTAGCGATAATTAGTCCTTGATAGACCGATCCCCTCCTAATGCAGATAATTGGCCTCTGAAGCTTCGTACATGTTGCCCGTCCTGCTGCTGTTTGACTACCAAAGTTTGCAGAAAATAAATTATACAACAAGCAAATAAGTTATAGATAAGAAGGCGCGGGGGGCATCAGCGTCGTCAGCGGATTCAGCACTTATTATGCCATACATACTTTATCTATAGAATAGAAGGAACAAGGCAAAAAAGAAAACCAGTGACCTGATGGAAAAGTGCAGAGACCCTGGTGGATCTATTTAAGCTTGGAGAAGACCATGGTGGATCTATCAAGGCTTGGAGAAGACCCTGGTGGATCTATTGAGGCTTAGAGAAGACCCTGGTGGACCTATCTAGGCTTGGAGAAGACCCTGGTGGATCTATTGAGGCTTAGAGAAGACCCTGGTGGACCTATCTAGGCTTGGAGAAGACCATGGTGGACCTATCTAGGCTTGGAGAAGACCATGGTGGACCTATCTAGACTTGGAGAAGACCATGGTGGACCTATCTAGGCTTGGAGAAGACCCTGGTGGATCTATTGAGACTTAGAGAAGACCCTGGTGGACCTATCTAGGCTTGGAGAAGACCCTGGTGGATCTATTGAGGCTTAGAGAAGACCCTGGTGGACCTATCTAGGCTTGGAGAAGACCATGGTGGACCTATCTAGACTTGGAGAAGACCATGGTGGACCTATCTAGGCTAGGACAAGACCCTTGTGGAACTATCTAGGCTTGGAGAAGACCCTAGTGGAGCTATGTAGGCTTGGAGAAGACCCTGGTGGACCTATCAAGGCTGCACAAGATTGGTCTTCCTCCAGAGCGCTCATCTATCAAGTCGCCATGACTCGAGATCAAGCTGAAGGCCAATAAATAATAATACATAATAATTGGGTTCACACTATGCAGGAACATCCAACAACGGTGGATAAGACTCTGGTGGACCTATCTATGCTTGGAGAAGACCCTGGTGGACCTATCTAGGCTGTACAACATCGATCTTAAACCTCCTGCAGATGTACAAACATTCATGTCCAGGTGTGATAATAAATTCGGTACCAATCCAATTGGGTGGAAAGGAGTTGAGAAAAGAACCTCTGTCATCATCGCTCCTCTGTCCTCCCTATCTTTCTCTAGTCCTCCGTTACTCCTCCGTCCTCCCTATATTTCTCTAGTCCTCCGTTACTCCTCCGTCCTCCCTATATTTCTCTAGTCCTCCGTTACTCCTCCGTCCTCCCTATCTTTCTCTAGTCCTCCGTCACTCCTCCGTCCTCCCTATCTTTCTCTAGTCCTCCATCACTCCTCTGTCCTCCCTATCTTTCTCTAGTCCTCCATCACTCCTCTGTCCTCCCTATCTTTCTCTAGTCCTCCATCACTCCTCCGTCCTCCCTATCTTTCTCTAGTCCTCCATCACTCCTCTGTCCTCCCTACCTTTCTCTAGTCCTCCGTCACTCCTCCGTCCTCCCTATCTTTCTCTAGTCCTCCGTCACTCCTCCGTCCTCCCTATCTTTCTCTAGTCCTCCATCACTCCTCTGTCCTCCCTATCTTTCTCTAGTCCTCCATCACTCCTCTGTCCTCCCTATCTTTCTCTAGTCCTCCATCACTCCTCCGTCCTCCCTATCTTTCTCTAGTCCTCCATCACTCCTCTGTCCTCCCTATCTTTCTCCAGTCCTCCGTCACTCCTCTGTCCTCCCTATCTTTCTCTAGTCCTCCATCACTCCTCCGTCCTCCCTATCTTTCTCTAGTCCTCCATCACTCCTCTGTCCTCCCTACCTTTCTCTAGTCCTCCGTCACTCCTCCGTCCTCCCTATCTTTCTCTAGTCCTCCATCACTCCTCTGTCCTCCCTATCTTTCTCCAGTCCTCCGTCACTCCTCTGTCCTCCCTATCTTTCTCTAGTCCTCCATCACTCCTCTGTCCTCCCTATCTTTCTCTAGTCCTCCGTCACTCCTCCGTCCTCCCTATCTTTCTCTAGTCCTCCATCACTCCTCTGTCCTCCCTACCTTTCTCTAGTCCTCCGTCACTCCTCCGTCCTCCCTATCTTTCTCTAGTCCTCCGTCACTCCTCCGTCCTCCCTATCTTTCTCTAGTCCTCCATCACTCCTCTGTCCTCCCTATCTTTCTCTAGTCCTCCATCACTCCTCTGTCCTCCCTATCTTTCTCTAGTCCTCCATCACTCCTCCGTCCTCCCTATCTTTCTCTAGTCCTCCATCACTCCTCTGTCCTCCCTATCTTTCTCCAGTCCTCCGTCACTCCTCTGTCCTCCCTATCTTTCTCTAGTCCTCCATCACTCCTCTGTCCTCCCTATCTTTCTCTAGTCCTCCGTCACTCCTCCGTCCTCCCTATCTTTCTCTAGTCCTCCATCACTCCTCCGTCCTCCCTATCTTTCTCTAGTCCTCCATCACTCCTCTGTCCTCCCTATCTTTCTCCAGTCCTCCGTCACTCCTCTGTCCTCCCTATCTTTCTCTAGTCCTCCATCACTCCTCTGTCCTCCCTATCTTTCTCTAGTCCTCCGTCACTCCTACGTCCTCCCTATCTTCTCTAGTCCTCCATCCCTCCTCTGTCTTCTCCTCTCGGCCCTCGGACGCTGCCGTTCCTCACTTGGCCCCGCACCTCCACATCATTGATGGCACGCGATGTGCTTCACGTGACCCTCATCATTAATGTGCATTATCCCCTCGTGACTAGAAAAAGAGGAAAATTAACGGGTGAAGACAGAGAAGCCAAACGATGAAGCGCCTGCGCTGACAGGTGCAGAGAATAGGTGATTAGAGTCATTTCTCACTCAGAATTCAGTGAAATGCTGACCGGTGACCGGGGCTCTCAAAAGTGAAAAAGGTGAAAGAGTTTCATTCCGGAACCTCCTAATTTTTCAGAAAACACCTAAGAAATTTGAATTTGTTCCGATTTGCTCCTCCCTGGTCCAAACCCGATCATGTTAAAACATGAGTTCAAAGTAGAGCTGTGGAGTCGGTAAGCCAAACATCCAACTCCGACTCCTCAATTTCCCTTTAATCCGACTCTGATTCCATCACAATGGGCATCGACTCCACGACTCCAACTCCACAACCATGACTGTGAAGTCAGTAAGCCAAACATCCGACTCCGACTCCTCAATTTCCCTGAATCAAACTCTGACTCCACCGAAATGGACACCAACTCCAAGACTCAGACTCTGACTCTACAGCCCTACTTCCAAGCAATGATCCCGGTGAGAGATAAGCAGATGGATTTGCGGAACTCCGGCTCAACATTCGAGTCAATTGTAACTTGGGGCTTGATGGGTGTTCTGCAAATATCTTGTCTGCAGGAGTCCCTGGCATGGCTTTTGATTAGCCAAGGCTGGTGGGACATCATATGTGCATCAAATGCTCTGGGGACGGTGGAAGGTCCGTCTTCATCGGTGATCTAGCCACCAGGTACTATTGACCTGTACGTTGGAATGGAGTTCACACAAATCTATCTACTCATTTCTTGTCCCTGTCAAAGTGGTCCTAATTTGTCCTAATTTGTCACCCAGGTCAATATTACCAGGTGGTCAGATGGGTGTCCCGCGAATCTCTGGTCTTATGACGTCCCTGGTATGGCTTTTGATTAGCCATGACTCATGATACATCATGTGCGCAACAAATGTTGCAGAGATGATAGAAGGTCCGGCTTCATGGGCCACCGATCTAACCACCAGATACTATTGACCTGGACGATGGACCGGAGTCTCGCGAAGCAATGTACTCTAGTCCCTGTCAAAGTGCTCCTAATTTGTCACCCAGGTCAATAGTACCTGGTGGTCATATGGGTGTTCTGCAAATTTCATGTCTTTCAGAGTCCCTGGCAAGGCTTTTGATTAGCCAACACTGGGGGACTCATCTGTGTAATGTGACGTGCCAGGACTGACAAATCAAATGCTGCATCGGGAACGCCAGAATGTAGGAGCTTGGTGGGCAACCCATCTGGCCACCAGGTACTATTGACCTGGACGTTGGACTGGAGTCCCATGAACGGGGGATGCTGGAGATGCTTCGCGGGCCACCCATCTGGCCACCAGGTACTATTGACCTGGACGTTGGACTGGAGTCCCATGAACTAGGGATGCTTTTCGGGCCACCCATCTGGCCACCAGGTACTATTGACCTGGACGTTGGACTGGAGTCCCATGAACTGGGGATGCTTCGCGGGCCACCCATCTGGCCACCAGGTACTATTGACCTGGACAATGGACCGGAGTCCCATGAACTGGGGATGCTTCGCGGGTCACCCATCTAACCACCAGGTACTATTGACCTGGATGTTGGACTGGAGTCCCATGAACTGGGGATGCTTCGCAGGTCACCCATCTAACCACCATGTACTATTGACCTGGACGTTGGCCTGGAGTCCCATGAACTGGGGATGCTTCGCAGGCCACCCATCTGGCCACCAGGTACTATTGACCTGGACGTTGGACTGGAGTCCCATGAACTGGGGATGCTTCACGGGCCACCCATCTAACCACCATGTACTATTGACCTGGACGTTGGCCTGGAGTCCCATGAACTGGGGATGCTTCGCGGGCCACCCATCTGACCAACAGGTACTATTGACCTGGACGTTGGACTGGAGTCCCATGAACTGGGGATGCTTCGCGGGCCACCCATCTGGCCACCAGGTACTATTGACCTGGACGTCGGACTGGAGTCCTATGAACTGGGGAAGCTTCGCGGGCCACCCATCTGGCCACCAGGTACTATTGACCTGGACGTTGGACTGGAGTCCTATGAACTGGGGAAGCTTCGCGGGCCACCAATCTGACCACCAGGTACTATTGACCTGGACGTCGGACTGGAGTCCTATGAACTGGGGATGCTTCGCGGGCCACCCATCTGGCCACCAGGTACTATTGACCTGGACGTTGGACTGAAGTCCCATGAACGGGGGATGCTTCGCGGGCCACCCATCTGACCACCATGTACTATTGACCTTGACGTTGTACCAGAGTCCCTCGAATCAATCCACTCATATCTAGTCCCTGTCAAAGTGGTCCTAATTTGTCACCCAGGTACATATTACCTGGTTGTCAGAGGGGTGTCATTCGAGTGTCTTGTCTTCTGGCATCCCTGGCATGGCTTTTGATTAGCCAAGGCTGGTGGGACATCATCTAAGTGTCAAATGTGCCTGGAATGGTGGAAGTTCCAGCTTCATGGGTCAACGAATACTATTGACCTCGACGTTGTACCAGGGTCCCTCGAATCAATCCGCTCATATCTAGCCCCTGTCATAGTGGTCCTAATGTGTCACCCAGGTCTAACTCCACCACTTTCCATGACTTGAACAACATCTGGCCCATTCTCGTGAAAAGTAAGCAAAACCTATAGGCCAGCGCACCTTCACCCGTTCTCTCACCTTCTTACATTCATACAAACTGTGGACATATTCTGCCGCATCTGCGAAGATCATCTCCCCAGACGGATGATGAAATAAGACCAGAATGGCCGTCCTTTCATCAGTTTGGCTTCTCATGTTGCACTTCAGGCTGTTTGTGTTATTAAGGCCAACTGGACTGTGCAATCTATTCAATTAGAGGGAGAATATATTTGCACTTTTATTGTAGATTATGACTGGTCGTAATCATCTCTTATTGGTTTTACCGCCTTTAATGGTTCACATTTCCCATCAAAAAAGGGGAAAAAATAAATGAAAGAAACAAGAGGCAATGTTCTCTCCGACAAGAACAATCAAGGACATGGGCTGTAGATGGCCCTGGGCAAAATAAGGGGGTGGGGGATGGGGGCTGGGGCGCATCCTATATTGTGAGGAGTAGAAGAAAGATTGAGGATTTTCCAGGCTTTTTTTCCTGTCTAATTACTGAAAAATTTAGATGTACAAGATATCCATTGTTTGTTGATTTTGTGAATTATTCTGCAATCTGGGCGCATATATATATATACAATATAACCGATTTTCCAATCCCTAGAAGGAGCTCACTGCATACAGATTTATACAGCCACCACCAGAGGGAGCTCACTACATACAGATTTATACAGCCACCACTAGAGGGAGCTCACTGCATACATATTTAAACAGCCACCACTAGAGGGAGCTCACTGCATACAGATTTATACAGTCACCACTAGAGGGAGCTCACTGCATACAGATTTATACAGTCACCAGTAGAGGGAGCTCACTGCATACAGATTTATACAGTCACCAGTAGAGGGAGCTCACTGCATACAGATTTATACAGCCACCACTAGAGAGAGCTCACTACATACAGATTTATACAGCCACCACTAGAGGGAGCTCACTGCATACAGATTTATACAGCCACCACCAGAGGAAGCTCACTACATACAGATTTATACAGCCACCACTAGAGGGAGCTCACTACATACAGATTTATACAGTCACCACTAGGGGGAGACCACTACATACAGATTTATACAGCCACCCCTAGAGGTAGCTCACTACATATAGATTTATACAGTCACCACCAGAGGGAGCTCACTACATACATATTTATACAGCCACCACTAGAGTAAGCTCACTGCATACAGATTTATACAGCCACCACCAGAGGGAGCTCACTACATACAGATTTATACAGCCACCACTAGAGGGAGCTCACTGCATACAGATTTATACAGCCACCACTAGAGGGAGCTCACTGCATACAGATTGATACAGGGACATCTAGAGGGAGCTCACTGCATACAGATTTATACAGCCACCACTAGAGGGAGCTCACTGCTTACAGATTTATACAGCCACCACTAGAGGGAGCTCACTGCATACAGATTTATACAGGGACAACTAGAGGGAGCTCACTGCATACAGATTTATACAGCCACCACTAGAGGGAGCTCACTGCATACAGATTTATACAGGGACAACTAGAGGGAGCTCACTGCATACAGATTTATACAGCCACCACTAGAGGGAGCTCACTGCTTACAGATTTATACAGCCACCACTAGAGGGAGCTCACTGCATACAGATTTATACAGTCACCACTAGAGGGAACTCACTGCATACAGATTTATAGAGTCACCACTAGAGGGAGCTCACTGCATACAGATTTATACAGCCACCACTAGAGGGAGCTCACTGCATACAGATTTATACAGCCACCACTAGAGGGAGCTCACTGCATACAGATTTATACAGGGACAACTAGAGGGAGCTCACTGCATACAGATTTATACAGCCACCACTAGAGGGAGCTCACTGCTTACAGATTTATACAGCCACCACTAGAGGGAGCTCACTGCATACAGATTTATACAGTCACCACTAGAGGGAACTCACTGCATACAGATTTATAGAGTCACCACTAGAGGGAGCTCACTGCATACAGATTTATACAGGGACAACTAGAGGAAGCTCACTGCATACAGATTTATACAGCCACCACCAGAGGGAGCTCACTACATACAGATTTATACAGCCACCACTAGAGGGAGCTCACTGCATACAGATTTATACAGCCACCACTAGAGGGAGCTCACTGCATACAGATTTATACAGGGACAACTAGAGGGAGCTCACTGCATACAGATTTATACAGCCACCACTAGAGGGAGCTCACTGCTTACAGATTTATACAGCCACCACTAGAGGGAGCTTACTGTATACAGATTTATAGAGCCACCACTAGAGGGAGCTCACTGCATATAGATTTATACAGGGACAACTAGAGGAAGCTCACTGCATACAGATTTATACAGCCACCACTAGAGGGAGCTCACTGCATACAGATTTATACAGCCACCACCAGAGGGAGCTTACTACATACAGATTTATACAGCCACCACTAGAGGGAGCTCACTGCATACAGATTTATACAGCCACCACTAGAGGGAGCTCACTGCATACAGATTTATACAGGGACAACTAGAGGGAGCTCACTGCATACAGATTTATACAGCCACCACTAGAGGGAGCTCACTGCTTACAGATTTATACAGCCACCACTAGAGGGAGCTTACTATATACAGATTTATACAGCCACCACTAGAGGGAGCTCACTGCATACAGATTTATACAGCCATCACTAGAGGGAGACCACTAGAGGGAACTCACTACATACTGATTTATACAGCCACCCCTAGAGGTAGCTCACTACATATAGATTTATACAGTCATCACTAGAGGGAGCTCAATATATACAGATTTATACAGCCACTACTACGGGGAGCTCACTACATACAGATTTATACAGTCACCACTAAGAGGAGCTCACCTCATATAAATTTATACAGTCACTTCTAGGAGGAGCTCACTACATACAGATTTATAGAGCTACCACTAGATTGAGCTCACTGCATACAGATTTATACAGTCACCACTAGAGAGAGCTCACTACATACAGATTTATACAGTCACCACTAGAGGGAGCTCACTGCATACAGATTTATACAGTCACCACTAGAGAGAGCTCACTACATACAGATTTATACAGTCACCACTAGAGGGAGTTCATTACATTCAGATTTATACATCCACCACTAGAGAAAGATCACTACATACAGATTTATAGAGCCACCACTAGACGGAGCTCACTGCATATAGATTTATACAGTCACCACTAGAGGACCTCACTACATACAGATTTATACAGCCACCAATAGACGGACCTCATTACAAACAGATTTATACAGTCACTACATACAGATTTATACAGTCACCACTAGAGGGAGCTCACTACATACAGATTTATATAGTCACCACTAGAGGGAGTTCACTACATAAAGATTTATGCAGTCACCACTAGAGGGAGCTCACTACATACAGATTTATACAGTCACCACTAGAGGGAGCTCACTGCATACAGATTATCTAATATATAAAAGCCCAAGCTCACTTCCGTCACTTTGGGCAGGACTTCCGTAACTTTGTCCTCGGCTACGTGATGTCACTGGAGCCCTACACCCATTCAGGTAAACCAAGATGGCGGTCGTAAGCGGGAGCAGGACTCATATAGCCCGCTACGCTTACGGCCGCCCCTACAGTGCACACACACACACAGCCCCGCACATACCCCGGTGTGCCCCTCGCCGCGGCTCCGGCCCTGCACATACCCCGCTGTGCCTCCTCCACCATCCGGGAGCTGGCCCCGCCCACACTCCGGTCCGGTGGGCGCCCTCTGCCATCACCGGCACCGCCGCCAGCCCTCCCGCTCACCACCCACAGCCGGTTTTCTCCTCCATCCGGGAGCTGACCCCGCCCACACTCCGGTCCGGTGTGCGGGCTCCGGCATCGCCGCTCACCGCACACAGCCCGGTAAGTGTCCTCTGTGCCCTCCGGTCTCTGTGCCCTCCGGTCTCTGTGCCCTCCCCTGGCCTCCCCTGTGTCCTCCAGCCTCCCCTGTGCCCTCCAGCCTCCCCTGGCCTCCCCTGTGCCCTCCAGCCTCCCCTGGCCTCCCCTGTGCTCTCCAGCCTCCCCTGGCCTCCCCTGTGCCCTCCAGCCTCCCCTGTGCCCTCCAGCCTCCCCTGTGCCCTCCAGCCTCCCCTGGCCTCCCCTGTGCCCTCCAGCCTCCCCTGGCCTCCCCTGTGCTCTCCAGCCTCCCCTGGCCTCCCCTGTGCCCTCCAGCCTCCCCTGTGCCCTCCAGCCTCCCCTGTGCCCTGCAGCCTCCCTGGCTTCCCCTGTGCCCTCCAGCCTCCCCTGGCCTCCCCTGTGCTCTCCAGCCTCCCCTGTGCTCTCCAGCCTCCCCTGGCCTCCCCTGTGCTCTCCAGCCTCCCCTGTGCCCTCCAGCCTCCCCTGGCCTCCCCTGTGCTCTCCAGCCTCCCCTTTGCTCTCCAGCCTCCCCTGGCCTCCCCTGTGCTCTCCAGCCTCCCCTGGCCTCCCTGTGCCCTCCAGCCTCCCCTGGCCTCCCCTGTGCTCTCCAGCCTCCCCTGGCCTCCCCTGTGCCCTCCAGCCTCCCCTGTGCCCTCCAGCTTCCCTGGCCTCCCCTGTGCCCTCCAGCTTCCCCTGGCCTCCCCTGTGCTCTCCAGCCTCCCCTGTGCTCTCCAGCCTCCCCTGGCCTCCCCTGTGCTCTCCAGCCTTCCCTGGCCTCCCCTGTGCCCTCCAGCCTCCCCTGGCCTCTCCTGTGCCCTCCAGCCTCCCCTGGCCTCCCCTGTGTGCTCCAGCCTCCCCTGGCCTCCCCTGTGCCCTCCAGCCTCTCCTGACCTCCCCTGTGCCCTCCAGCCTCTCCTGGCCTCCCCTGTGCCCTCCAGCCTCCCCTGGCCGCCCATGTGCCCTCCAGCCTCCCCATGCCGCTCCTGTGCCCTCCAGCCTCTACTGGCCGCCCCTGTGACCTCCAGCCTCCCCTGGCCACAACTGTGCCCTCCAGCCTCCCCTGGCCACCCCTGTGCCCTCCAGCCCCCCCTGGCGGCCCCCGTGCCCTCCAGTCTCCCCAGGTGGCCCCCGCGCCCTCCAGCCTCCCCTGGTGGCCTCCGTGCCCTCCAGCCTCCCCTGGTGGCCTCCGTGCCCTCCAGCCTCCCCTGGTGGCCTCCGTGCCCTCCAGCCTCCCCTGGCCTCCGTGCCCTCCAGCCTCCCCTGGCCACCGTGCCCTCCAGCCTCCCCTGTCCTCCCTGCCCTCCAGCCTCCCCTGTCCTCTCTGCCCTCCATCCTCCCCTGTCCTCTCTGCCCTCCAGCCTCCCCTGTCCTCTCTGCCCTCCAGCCTCCCCTGTCCTCTCTGCCCTCCAGCCTCCCCTGTCCTCTCTGCCCTCCAGCCTCCCCTGTCCTCCCTGCCCTCCAGCCTCCCCTGTCCTCCCTGCTCTCCAGCCTCAGCTCTCCTCACCCCTCCTCACCCCTCCAGCCTCCGCTCTCCTCACCCCTCCAGCCTCTGCTCTCCTTACCCCTCCAGCCTCTGCTCTCCTCACCCCTCCTCACCCCTCCAGCCTCCGCTCTCCTCACCCCTCCTCACCCCTTCAGCTTCCGCTCTCCTCACCCTTCCATATGTAATGTACAGTATGTGTATATATGTGTGTATGTAATATAATTTGTGAATGATGTGTGTGTATGTATATATATATTTCTACATCTTTATAGATTTGCATGTGTGTACATATAATGTGTGTGTATCTAATATATAAAAGAGCAAGGCACTTCCGTCACTTTGTCCGCACTTCCGTCACTTTGTCCACACACACACACACATACACATACACACACATGCTCCGCTATACTTAACACCAGCCCAACCTCCGCCGCCTGGATCCTCAGTCGACATGTCGCCGCCCCCCAACTACTGGATCCAATATAGCGTCCAGGAAGGCTCGCCAAACTTCCCGGACACCATATTGGATCCAGTCGTCCGGGGGAGGCGACATGTCGACTCAGGATCCAGGCGGCGGGGAAGACTCAGAGCTGGTGGTAAGTATACCGGAGTGTGTGTATGTGTGTGTATGTGTGCGCTGACCACTCTGGCCACGGCGCTGCGCTGACCACTCTGGCCACGGCGCTGCACTGACCACTCTGACCACGGCGCTGCGCTGACCACTCTGGCCACGGCGCTGCGCTGACCACTCTGCCCACGGCGCTGCGCTGACCACTCTGCCCACGGCGCTGCGCTGACCATTCTGCCCACGGCGCTGCGCTGACCACTCTGCCCACGGCGCTGCGCTGATCACTCTCACCGCACTCACTGCTAACCACTGAGCCACCGCACTCACTGCTAACCACTGAGCCACTGCACTCACTGCTAACCACTGAGCCACTGCACTCACTGCTAACCACTGAGCCATCGCACTCACTGCTAACCACTGAGCCACCGTGCAGTGCTAACCACTGAGCCACCGCGCAGTGCTAACCACTGAGCCACTGCGCACTGCTAACCACTGAGCCACCGCGCACTGCTAACCACTGAGCCACCGCGCACTGCTAACCACTGAGCCACTGCGCAGTGCTAACCACTGAGCCACCACGCACTGCTAACCACTGAGCCACCGCGCACTGCTAACCACTGAGCCTCCGCGCAGTGCTAACCACTGAGCCACCGCGCAGTGCTAACCACTGAGCCACCGCGCAGTGCTAACCATTGAGCCACCGCGCACTGCTAACCACTGAGCCACCGCGCACTGCTAACCACTGAGCCACCGTGCACTGCTAGCCACTGAGCCACCATATACTCTGCTACCCACAGAGCCGCCTGTATACACACAATTCATTTCACCGCACTCCCCTAACTATTACTAAATGTACTATATATGGATTCTAGACTACCCGATTCTTTAGAATCAGGCCGCCATCTAGTATAACCATAAAAGGGCACCTTTCCCCCAAAACGATGTAGACTTCAAGTTAAAGAAACTAAAAACAAGAAGTTGCCTGATGTAATCAGTACTGGTGTTTTCCCTTTGTGCTGCTAGAAGGAATATGCAGATAATGGCAGTGCTTCTCTTGTGGGGCCAAAGCAAGTCATCCAGTTGTAATATGGCACACTGAGAAACTGCTAGTTGCAAGTGCGGTAATAGCTATCGACCTCTCCTGCCAGGGGCTGCAGTGATGTTTTATATATATATATATATATATATATTCTTGTTTTTTTGAGACTCTGACACACAGTTCTCAACTTGAGGTGTAGCTTTACCCCTTTGGGAACTGGTTAGTTGAGCACAGGTGTTCCTTAATTTTATAATTTTTTAAGATTATATAGCCACCACTAGAGGGAGCTCACTACATACAGATTATACAGCCACCATTAGAGGGAGCTCACTACATACAGATTTACACAGCCACCACTAGAGGGAGCTCACTACATACAGATTTATACAGCCACCACTAGAGGGAGCTCACTACATACAGATTTATACAGCCATCACTAGAGGGAGATCACTACATACAGATTATATAACCACCACTAGAGGGAGCTCACTACATACAGATTATATAGCCACCACTATTGTGTAGAGTTGAAGACCATCACCCACTTAATACAGATTAATATAGACTCAAGCAATTTTCTGTAAAAAAAAAATGAAAACTGCCCCCACTTCTTTTGGAGACTCAGGGCCTCGTCTCCCCTACTTCCTGTACAAAAATATAGACAGGCTACCCCTTTATGGAAAAAGCGTAAAACTTTCCACCACTTCCTATAGAAGCTAAGACTCCCCCCAATTTTTGGTAAATTGATAAAGACCTACCCCATTTCCTGTTGAAAAGATGGAAACCTGCTGCTACTTCCTTTAAAGACCAAGATTCCCAACTTCCAGTAAATAAATGCAAACTTGCTATCCCTCATCCTGTAAAGAATAAGACCCTACCCTATTTCTATGTATAGTGAAAGGCTGGCCCCCACTTATTCCAGGAATATAAAGACACGCCCCCACTAATTGCAGAACAATAAAGACCCGCCCCCACTTATTGCAGAACAATAAGACCCACCCCCATATTGCAGAACAATAAAGACCCACCTCCACTTATTGAAGAAAGATAAAGACCCACCCCCACTTATTCCAGATGATAAAAACCTGCCCCCACTTATTCCAGATGATAAAGACCCGCCCCCACTTATCGCAGAACAATAAAGACCCACCCCCACTTATTCCAGATGATAAAGACCCACCCCCACTTATTCCAGAAGATAAAGACCCACCCCCACTTAGTCCAGATGATAAAGACCCGCCTCCACTTATTCTAGAAGATAAAGACCCACCCCCACTTATTCTAGAAGATAAAGACCCCCCCACTTATTCTAGAAGATAAAGACCCACCCCCATTTATTGAAGATAGTTAAAGACCCGCCCCCACCTATTGCTGAAGATAAAGACCTGCCCCCATTTATTGCAGACGATAAAGACCCCCCCACTTATTGCAGAAGATAAAGACCTGTCCTCACCTATTGCAGATGATAAAGGCTCACCCCCACCTATTGCAGATGATAAAGGCCCACCCCTACCTATTGCAGATGATAAAGGCCTGCCCCTACCTATTGCAGATGATAAAGACCCACCCCCACTTATTGAAGAAAGATAAAGCCCCGCCCCCACTTCCCATCTCAATGACTCTTACTACAGAGGGTATACAGGCTATGGAAGCAAGTTACAAAGTAGTGCGCCACCTAGTGACTGGAATGTGGGGAGGATATTTTGAGGGTAAAACAACATAATTTCTATACAAAGTGATTTGCAGATTGCTTATTTATCAAATTATAAACTAAGATCAAATGAAGTCACCATTAACTTTACATTCACCTTGTGATATTGTGACTTAAACTTCCTTTCTGGAGATATTTCCATTATGCAAACCTCGACATTTCAAGAATAATTTCTCCTTATATAGAAAATGAAGTTCCACTCCAAAGGTTATTTGCTGTTTATTCAGAAAACCTGGGATTCAGCAGGATCCTCATTGTCTCATACCGGTGCCAGATCTGCTCCAGCAAGGTGTCCCGGCGTCCTCCAGCAACTCGCTGTCTTCGCAAAAACAAAGTATGTCAATGCAGGGGTTTCATCCCAGAACTCAACAAGCCACTGAGATGTAGAGACAGGTAGATAGGGGGGTCTGGCACATTCAAGATCAATATATAGGCGCCTATACTGGATAATAGGGACCTTCACTCAAGCTTTGAGGACCACCATTGATAGAGTGAGCACTTCCTAGGTAAATGGTAGTGAGTGAGTTCCTAGGTAAATCTACCTCGGTTGCGCGGGTCGGGGTACTTGGTAGTTGGGCAGGCAGTGTGACCGGGTATCACGGTGGAGATTGCCCAGTTCCATGGCCCTGACCGGACAAGTGAAAGGGGAAATTTGAAGGGGATAATAGTGTATGGTTTAACGTGACGCCAGCTGAGGTGTCTGGCCAGAGATGGCCAGCGCTGCATGTGGGGTCCCCAGGGATAGATGGTAGCGCAGCAAGGTGGATCACTGTCCCCCAGAACGAGTGGGTCCCTGGGGTCATGATAGGAGTTGTAGTGAGCGGTGCAGAAGAAAGAAGCAAGGAGGAAAAACAATTCAGTCTTTACCTTTACTGATGATGGATGGCAAGTTGAATCCAGGGATACTGGTCACCAGATTGAGTGTCTAGCCAGCCTGGAAGGAGCTGGAGTCCACTCCACCAGGTGGGATCAGTATGCCTTCCTACTGTGCTCAGATGCTTGTGAGCTGATCTGTTTCTCTTTGTGCTCCCTTCTCTGTGTAGCAGACAGTGCAAGCCTATCAGAGATGCTGTCTTGTTTCTCACAGCTCCAGGCTCTCTATACTGCTGTCCTCTTGAGTCCACACATGTGACCAGCAGACCTGTAGTCCTCTGGTCTCCAGACTTGGCTCCCAGGGCTTGCAATCCCTGAATAGCCCAGAATTCTGATGTACTCTTCTTAGCGCGATCCTGGGGTGAGCCTGCAATAGCTCCAACCCCAAGAGCTATTGTCTCTTTATGTGTCTTCTCCTTTCCTCATACTACACTGCTCTCTATTCCCTCCTTCCCAGCTAGAGGCAGCCACCCTAAACACTAGGTGCTTGAACTCCCCCTTCTGGTTAGGGATTGGGCTTGTGTGTGGATGCGTGGTTACCTAATATAGGGAGATCCACTTACTTCCAGACATGGTGCCACAACCGGTTAGGGAGGCGATACCATTGTGGCTGCCAGACTGCATGGAAGCCCCAAATCCAAATCCCTGTATAAGGGATAAAAGGTGAAGATCAGGTCTCCCCTATAACCTGTTAGTCAAAGCCTGCCATGGAAGTCCTATTTAGAGCTGCCAGTCAACCACATACTGCACCTAATCATAATAAGGGTATTAGATGTGGAACGTATTGCATTGTGAAGTCCCCCTCGATGGGTTAGGCTAGGGCATGCGCTATTTATGAACATGAGGGCATCCTATGGAAAAACATGTGCCAGATAAGTGTAGCTTTCATGGCCTTACTGCCAAGTCATGAGAAGTATGAGTACCATTGCCAGAAAGCTTTGATAGAACAGGGTAGGGTGGTGCAGGAGTGATAAGTCAAGAATGAAGGTTTTTGCTATCGGTAAGGTCTGGGAACATCAGAGAGAACCAATGAATCAGTTATTACAACTAATGAAATATTCCAGAGACAACGCGTTTCAGAGTTGGTACAACTCCTTCTTCAGTTTTGATGAGCCCAGGCCTGGCATGCAGAAAGGCGATAGCTGAGTGATGTGAGGTGCCAATGTGGCGCCCCTGCGGTCTGGTCACCACAGTAGTAGTTAACTCCATCAGTCCTAATACCATGTCTTAGGAGAATTCAGGTATTCTATAATGGACTCCCCATACATGCACACACTTCCCCCCCCAGACAGTGGACTGCTGGACACTGATTGGGGAAGGGAGTAGCTGTAGTGAGATGTAGGAGGGAGGGGTGGCATTATGAGGAGAACACAGAAACACTGGGTAGACAGAGTCGAGCAGTGGATGAGTGTAGACCTGCTAACAGCCGTCTGTGCAGGACACATGGTGTGGATGAGAGACAGAATCTCAGGCTGTCAGGATTTCATGCCTGGCAGCAATCTGGAGGCTGCTGAGTTACAAGCTTAGCAGTCACACTGTGGGACTACCAGAGGCACAGTGACCGTCATAGGGCTACAAGAACCGGTGTGGGTCTAGGGTCTCGAAGGTCCGTTGTCACCTGCCTGCCTGCTAGTAGCCATGAGGAAGAAAGAGGCACATGGGGAAGTGGATAGTACCTAGAACCTCAACCGAAGGAGAAAGACACTGGGAAGGACAGATACCTGTCAATCATAGCAGTGCTTAGATCTTCTCAGGTTGACCATATCGGTGAACCAGTACCCTGGATCTGTTGATGACTGCGATACTGAGTATAAGGTAAAAAACAGAGACTGTCTCCTTGATTTCTTTCTGCGGCTACCCTGCATCTCCTCACGGCAGCCTCCAACCTCTACAACCCCTACCATCTCATCCATCCTTCTATACCTTCCAAGGGACCCCTGCCCTGACTGGAGAGTGTTTACCACCTGGCTGCCCTACTACCCTTGGAAGCCTCTACAGCAAC
Organism: Allobates femoralis; assembly: GCA_033576535.1. Lineage (NCBI taxonomy): Eukaryota > Metazoa > Chordata > Amphibia > Anura > Aromobatidae > Allobates > Allobates femoralis. The sequence goes on along the minus strand of JARQOC010000004.1, from coordinate 607,462,721 downwards.
CCTTGGCTATCTATGGTCAGACCTCCAGTTGGTGTCACAAACTACTACAATCCCCTGTAAATAACCCCTTCACATGTCAAGCCAGGACCACAACCTCTGGGGACCGCCAGTTTGACTTCTGAATTGTTTGCCCCAGATGGTTGAATACCCCGGCTCCACCACAGCAGAGACACTGTGCATGTGTGCCAGCCAAACCAAGTAGAAGGGTATCTAGTTGAAGACCCTACAGTAGTGCTATGGAGACATTGTCTCAATCAAGTCCATCAACCTGGTTTGGCCAATATACGGAGGGCTCCGGTGGCCCAATGAACCCCAGTCCAGCATAGAACATCCCAATTAAGGATTTAGGTGGGACATATTTTGCTCCAGTTTCCAGATGGATGAGTGGTGGCAGTAATTCTGGTGATGTAACCGATTCTGATTTTGCCACATGCCAGCTTCCGCCAACACTCAGGACACCTCTCTACATGCCTTGAATACCAGGCGAGATCTCATTACGATGATGAGTCCAAAATGAAGAATTGGCCGTGATGAGGTCCCGGCACCACCAGAGAGGACCAATGAATCAGTTAATATGAGAAATGAAATATTCCAAAGACAACAGGGTTCGGAGTTGGTACAACTCCTTCTTCAGGTTGGGGAAAGGCGAAAGCTGAGTGACGTGAGCTGCCACCAAGTAGAGACACTGTGCCAGTGTGTCAGCCAAACCAAGTAGAAGGGTATCTAATCGAAGACCCTACAGTAGTGCGATGGGTACGGGCTCTTTATAGACCATTGTCCCAATCGAGTCCATCAACCTGGTTTGGCCAATATATGGTGGCCCAACGAACTCCAGTCCAATGTTGCACATCCCACTTAAGGATTTGGGTGCTCCAGTTTCCAGATGGATGAGTGGTGGCAGTAATTGTGGTGATGTAACCTCTTGGGGGACTAACGATTCTAATTTTGCCACATGCCAGCTGCCGCCAACACTCAGAACACCTCTCTGCGTGCCGTGAATACCAGGCGAGATCTCATTACGATGCCCCGCCATCCTCTGACTCCAGATTATGTTGGAGATGCATTATTAAAGTGAATGTTTAGCCTTTCAGAGGGGATCATTAGAACAAGTGCAGCTGCTCAGACGAACTCTCAGCACTTGTATGGAGTGCCGGAGCAGGTGGTTGGGGACGGCTCTGTAGGGTCCTCCAGCTCTTAAGTGCTTCTTTTTAAAAACGCGGCTGTTCCTCTGAAATCAGATTAGCCGGAAAGTTTGGTGAGAGGAGAAGTCAGAGAAACTTTTTTTTAATGCAGCAGACGCCATCATTGATCCCTATGCAGCCGCTCCGAGCTTTCTTATTGGTGGGAGAAGGAAAATTAATGCCACGTGCGCAGCTAATTACCATCCACATAGAATATTCTAGGCACAAATTTGCTAAACTTCTCTTAAACTTATAGAAGTAAAATTCGTTTTTCCATTTCGGAACCTTTTCTTGACCCTCTTTCTCCCCCGTCCCTGAAAATACTACCTGCCGATTGCCTCTGACAGTAGGAGTTATCATAGGGACATTGGTCCTTTTTGGAGAACGGTGGTGTCACACGGGATGGTGTCACAGTGATGCATGGACCAATGAGGTCTGGTGCACTACACAGAACAACAGATAGGGAGACACCGAGGGGTCTGCTCATAGGAATCAGGGAGGTGACCTCCTGCACTCACCTGCGGCTGTGCCCTAATCTCCCTACCGTCCCTATATGGGTTCTTTCAGCAGAATACCTAGCCCCTCGCTGGTCCTGATGTTAACCCTCAATAGGGAATGGCCAGCGAGAGCACTAGTCCCAATCGCTACACTAAAATCAACAAGAGGGGAAGCAAAGAAAGTAAGGGGAACAACAAACAACTTCACGCACACTGCCACCCTTCTAAGCAGCAGACGGATAGGCAGTAGTCAGATCTCCAGAATAGGACCTTCACCTTCAGGCCAGGAATGAAGTTCAATCACCAGCAAGGGATGCTGGAACCATGTGACCATATAAAGGGATGGGAGTGATCACAGAGTAGCAACACCTGGAAAAAGAATTAGCTAGAATGCTATCAACAGAAACTGACATTAACTCCTAAATTGCCAAAGAAAAGAAACACTTTTAATAGGAAGTCGCAATACAGGAGTGAGACAGAGGTCCCGAACCAGTCACAAGTCTCCAAAGGAAGAGAGACCATCGTGACAGGTGGCCAGTTCTTTCCATAGACTTAACTGGTGAAAGCTGGGGTTGCAATTAATGAGGCACTTTAAATCCATAAATCAAGAAATAGGGGTGACCGGGCTCCTGGTTCTTTTGATAAATGAGGGCCCCAGAGTTACCATGGATGGAAGTGCTCCTTTAAATCAACTGATCTCTGGGATAAAGAAAGACTATGAATAAGGGGTCTGTAATACAGATCTCAAGTGGAATCATAAATTAAAGCTGTGTATAACGCTCTTTCGAGGGAACGCCCGGCACACAGTGCAACACAGAGGTAACAACAAGAATGGATAAGGGGTAGGCCCTAGTGGTAGGGAGAGTGGAGACTGAGCACCTCCTGACATTCACCTGTCTCTTTACCCTAAACTCCCTAACATCCCTATACGGCTCCTTCCCCCTGTTGTCGTCACGTGCCTAATCCCCAGCTGTCCTTCCACTCATCCTGGTTAGTTCAAAGGCCGGTGAGCACACTAGACTTCACCACTGCAGTAATAATACAAGGGGAAAAAGGACAGACAGAGGGACATAGACATAAAAAAAATATGCTCCAACACCACAATAGCAGCGAAGCACCAGGGCTCCAAGTGACACGACTTCAGTAACTTCCAGAGACTAGCTCTTTCCATGGTGGTGTGCATGGAAACTAATTCTATAACCGACATCAGAAGAAGGAACACATGAAGTGGAGGGGAGTGGTCACAAAAACTGCACCTGAGATAGGACTAACAAAGAACTTCCCTGTCTATGGCAGATAGGAGGAGTTATTAGCAGCAGTTGGTTGCGCATGGACCTGGCGCAGCATGGCGCATGCGCAATCATAGGTGCAGCTCCTCTTGACACTGAGCTTTTTACAAGGGCATAAAATGAGCCACAAATCCCCCTCCTGATCTGCAGCCGGACCCAAACTGATGTATTAATTGTCCCCTATCCTGATGACCAGGGCGGTGGGTCCAGTGACTGCCAGATATGCATTTCCCATGAGATAACTTCATCATCTTCACATCACTTGTCCTGACTGATAAACAATCACGATTTTCTTATTTCTCTCAGACAGTGAAGCTTGTCCCTCAGCCTTTCCCTCCAGCACTTATGATTCCGTGCGTTGGTCGTGGCCCTGAGCGCCGCTGGCCTCTCATGCACATAATGTATGTGATGTGTAGAAACCCAGGTGTCCTGGAAGCGTGAAATAGAATTTATGCAAATATAGTCATTTCCGCAACATAACTTTACCTAAAAAAAATACAAAATCTTCCAAAAAGCATCAACTAAACTAAAGCCCCATTGTCAGGCAGCCGAGCGTTACATGTGCCCGGTCTCCAGCTGCGGCATTGTATTGTAATGGCTGATGGTTCACAACAGGCGAGAGACGGATAGAGGAGACCGGAAACATGGAAGGTTCCGCACAGCTTCAGAGATGTCATTCAGCAACTATTAATATAGAACTAATATATACAGGGCAGGACCCCACAGCCTATAGAGGACATCCATCGTCTATCTATCCATCTATCTATCTATCTATCTATCTATCTATCTATCTATCTATCTATCTATCTATCTATCTATCTATCTATCTATCGCTGCATCTCAATGAATTAGAATATCATCAAAAAGTTCATTTATTTCAGTTATTTTTCATGTGTTTATTTCTATTATGTTAATGATTATGCATTAGCTTTTTGTTGCTATAATACTGCTCCTATATACAAGAATATAACTACTATAATACTGCCCCTATGTACAAGAATATAACTACTATAATACTGCTCCTATATACAAGAATATAATACTATATAATACTGCCCTATGTACAAGAATATAACTACTATAATACTCCCCTATGTACAAGAATTAACTACTATATACTGCCCTATGTACAAGAATATAACTACTTAATACTGCTCCTATATACAAGAATATAACTACTATAATACTGCTCCTATATACAGGAATATAACTACTATAATACTGCCCCTATATACAAGAATATAACTACTATAATACTGCTCCTATGTACAAGAATATAACTACTATAATACTGCCCCTATATACAAGAATATAACTACTATAACACTGCTCCTATATACAAGAATATAACTACTATAACACTGCTCCTATGTACAAGAATATAACTACTATAATACTGCTCCTATATACAAGAATATAACTACTATAACACTGCTCCTATGTACAAGAATATAAACTACTATAATACTGCTCCTATATACAAGAATATAACTACTATAATACTGCTCCTATATACAAGAATATAACTACTATAATACTGCTCCTATATACAAGAATATAACTACTATAATACTGCTCCTATGTACAAGAATATAACTACTATAATACTGCCCCTATATACAAGAATATAACTACTATAATACTGCCCCTATATACAAGAATATAACTACTATAATACTGCTCCTATATACAAGAATATAACTACTATAATACTGCCCCTATATACAAGAATATAACTACTATAATACTGCCCCTATATACAAGAATATAACTACTATAATACTGCCCCTATATACAAGAATATAACTACTATAATACTGCTCCTATGTACAAGAATATAACTACTATAATACTGCTCCTATGTACAAGAATATAACTACTATAATACTGCTCCTATATACAAGAATATAACTACTATAATACTGCCCCTATGTACAAGAATATAACTACTATAATACTGCTCCTATGTACAAGAATATAACTACTATAATACTGCTCCTATATACAAGAATATAACTACTATAATACTGCCCCTATATACAAGAATATAACTACTATAATACTGCTCCTATGTACAAGATCACAAATACTCTCAGCCTTTCATCCTGTGGTTGTGGGTGACTGTAGCGGGATAATTCAGAGTCTTTTTTCATGATTCATACAAAACCTTAAAATGTAAGTGTGAAGTTTCCCACTGAGCAGTAAAATACTCCTGGAACAATCCCAGTGTAGGGACAGCACTGCGTCTCTTAATCCGTCCACTGCAGGAAGGGCAGAGAGTCATTGATGTGTGATGTGGTGTTAACAGATAGGGATGACCAGCAGAGATAGGAGCCGATCAAACACCGCGCGGCCGGAGAACAGCGGATTTTATCATCTGCTCATGGGCGGATTGGAGTTTTGATGTAAATAAATAATTTTACAAGAAAAAATGTCACCAGTATAAGTAATTTCCTGAAATTGAAATATCGCAATGTCCTTGACTAGTCACTTTATAAAAAATAATTCTGCCTACAAACTAGAATATAACCACTACACTGTGTGCAGAATTATTAGGCAAATGAGTATTTTGATCCCATGATACTTTTTATCCATGTTGTCCTCCTCCAAGCTGTATAGGCTGAGAGCCAACTACCAATGAAGTAAATCAGGTGATGGCATCTCTGTAATGAGGAGGGGTGTGGTGTAATGACATCATCACGCTATATAAGGTGTGCTTCATTATTAGGCAAATGCCTTTCCTTAGGCAAAATGGGTCAGAAGAGAGATGTGACGGCTCTGAAAAGTCCACAATTGTGAGATGTCTTGCAGAGGGACGCAGCAGTCTGGAAATTGCCAAACTTTTGAAGCGAGATCACTGAACAATCAAGAGTTTCTTATTAAATAGCCAACAGGGTCACAAGAAGCGTGAGGGCAAAAAAGGCGCAAGATAACTGTCCATGAATTGAGGAAAATGAAGCGTGAAGCTGCCAAGATGCCATTTGCCACCAGTTTTGCCATATTTCAGAGCTACAATGTTACTGGAGTATCAATAAGCACAAGGTGTGCTATACTCAGGGACATGGCCAAGGTAAGGAAGGCTGAAAAACCACCACCTCTGAACAAGAAACATAAGATAAAACGTCAAGACTGGGCCAAGAAATATCTTAAGACTGATTCTTCAAATGTTTTACGGACTGATGAAATGAGAGTGACTCTTGATGGGCCAGATGGATGGGCCAGAGGCTGGATCAGTAAAGGGCAGAGAGCTCCACTCCGACTCAGACACCAGCAAGGTGGAGGTGGGGTACTGGTATGGGCTGGGATCATCAAAGATCAACTTGTGGGACCTTTTCGGGTTGAGGATGGAGTGAAACTCAACTCCCGGACCTACTGCCAGTTTCTGGAAGACAACTTCTTCAAGCAGTGGTGCAAGAAGTCGGTATCCTTCAAGAAAAACATGATTTTCATGCAGGACAATGCTCCATCACATGCATCCAACTACTCCACAGCGTGGCTGGACAGTAAAGGTCTAAAGGAAGAAAAAATAATGACATGGCCCCCTTGTTCACCTGATCTGAACCCCATAGAGAACCTGTGGTCCCTCCTAAAATATGACATCTAGAGTATGTACAAAAATATAACTACTATAATACTGCCCCCTATGTAGAAGAATATAACTACTATAATACTGCTCCTATGTACAAGAATATATAACTACTATAATACTACCTCCATGTACAAGAATATAACTACTATAATACTGCCCCTATATACAAGAATATAACTACTATAATACTGCTCCCTATATTCAAGAATATAACTACTATAATACTGCTCCTATGTACAAGAATATAACTACTATAATACTGCCCCTATATACAAGAATATAACTACTATAATACTGCTCCTATATACAAGAATATAACTACTATAATACTGCTCCTATGTACAAGAATATAACTACTATAATACTGCCCCTATGTACAAGAATATAACTACTATAATACTGCCCCCTATATACAAGAATATAACTACTATAATACTGCTCCTATATACAAGAATATAACTACTATAATACTACCCCCATATACAAGAATATAACTACTATAATACTGCCCCTATATACAAGAATATAACTACTATAATACTGCTCCTATGTACAAGAATATAACTACTATAATACTGCCCCTATATACAAGAATATAACTACTATAATACTGCCCCTATATACAAGAATATAACTACTATAATACTGCTCCTATGTACAAGAATATAACTACTATAATACTGCCCCCTATATACAAGAATATAACTACTATAATACTGCCCCTATATACAAGAATATAACTACTATAATACTGCTCCTATATACAAGAATATAACTACTATAATACTGCTCCTATATACAAGAATATAACTACTATAATACTGCTCCTATATACAAGAATATAACTACTATAATACTGCTCCTATGTACAAGAATATAACTACTATAATACTGCCCCTATATACAAGAATACAACTACTATAATACTGCTCCTATGTACAAGAATATAACTACTATAATACTGCCCCCTATATACAAGAATATAACTACTATAATACTGCCCCTATATACAAGAATATAACTACTATAATACTGCTCCTATGTACAAGAATATAACTACTATAATACTGCCCCCTATGTACAAGAATATAACTACTATAATACTGCTCCTATGTACAAGAATATAACTACTATAATACTGCTCCTATGTACAAGAATATAACTACTATAATACTGCCCCCTATGTACAAGGATATAACTACTATAATACTGCTCCTATATACAAGAATATAACTACTATAATACTGCTCCTATATACAAGAATATAACTACTATAATACTGCTCCTATATACAAGAATATAACTACTATAATACTGCTCCTATATACAAGAATATAACTACTATAATACTGCTCCTATGTACAAGAATATAACTACTATAATACTGCCCCTATATACAAGAATATAACTACTATAATACTGCTCCTATATACAAGAATACAACTACTATAATACTGTTCCTATATACAAGAATATAACTACTACAATACTGCTCCTATGTATAAGAACATAACTACTATAATACTGCTCCTATGTACAAGAATATAACTACTATAATACTGCTCCTATGTACAAGAATATAACTACTATAATACTGCCCCTTTATGCAAGAATATAACTACTATAATACTGCCCCTATATACAAGAATATAACTACTATAATACTGCTCCTATATGCAAGAATATAACTACTATAATACTGCTCCTATGTACAAGAATATAACTACTATAACACTGCTCCTATAAACAAGAATACAACTACTATAATACTGCTCCTATGTACAAGAATATAACTACTATAATACTGCTCCTATGTACAAGAATATAACTGCTATAATACTGCTCCTATATACAACAATATAACTACTATAATACTGCTCCTATGTACAAGAATATAACTACTATAATACTGCTCCTATGTACAAGAAAATAACTACTATAATACTGCTCCTATATACAAGAATATAACTACTATAATACTGCCCCTATATACAAGAATATAACTAATATAATACTGCTCCAATATACAAGAATATAACTACTATAATACTGCCCCTATGTACAAGAATATAAATACTATAATACTGCCCCTATGTACAAGAATATAACTACTATAATACTGCTCCTATGTACAAGAATATAACTACTATAATACTGCCCCTATGTACAAGAATATAACTACTATAATACTGCTCCTATGTACAAGAATATAACTACTATAATACTGCCCCTATATACAAGAATATAACTACTATAATACTGCTCCTATGTACAAGATCACAAATACTCTCAGCCTTTCATCCTGTGGTTGTGGGTGACTGTAGCGGGATAATTCAGAGTCTTTTTTCATGATTCATACAAAACCTTAAAATGTAAGTGTGAAGTTTCCCACTGAGCAGTAAAATACTCCTGGAACAATCCCAGTGTAGGGACAGCACTGCGTCTCTTAATCCGTCCACTGCAGGAAGGGCAGAGAGTCATTGATGTGTGATGTGGTGTTAACAGATAGGGATGACCAGCAGAGATAGGAGCCGATCAAACACCGCGCGGCCGGAGAACAGCGGATTTTATCATCTGCTCATGGGCGGATTGGAGTTTTGATGTAAATAAATAATTTTACAAGAAAAAATGTCACCAGTATAAGTAATTTCCTGAAATTGAAATATCGCAATGTCCTTGACTAGTCACTTTATAAAAAATCATTCTGCCTACAAACTAGAATATAACCACTACACTGTGTGCAGAATTATTAGGCAAATGAGTATTTTGATCCCATGATACTTTTTATCCATGTTGTCCTCCTCCAGGCTGTATAGGCTGAGAGCCAACTACCAATGAAGTAAATCAGGTGATGGCATCTCTGTAATGAGGAGGGGTGTGGTGTAATGACATCATCACGCTATATAAGGTGTGCTTCATTATTAGGCAAATGCCTTTCCTTAGGCAAAATGGGTCAGAAGAGAGATGTGACGGCTCTGAAAAGTCCACAATTGTGAGATGTCTTGCAGAGGGACGCAGCAGTCTGGAAATTGCCAAACTTTTGAAGCGAGATCACTGAACAATCAAGAGTTTCTTATTAAATAGCCAACAGGGTCACAAGAAGCGTGAGGGCAAGAAAGGCGCAAAATAACTGTCCTTGAATTGAGGAAAATGAAGCGTGAAGCTGCCAAGATGCCATTTGCCACCAGTTTTGCCATATTTCAGAGCTACAATGTTACTGGAGTATCAATAAGCACAAGGTGTGCGATACTCAGGGACATGGCCAAGGTAAGGAAGGCTGAAAAACCACCACCTCTGAACAAGAAACATAAGATAAAACGTCAAGACTGGGCCAAGAAATATCTTAAGACTGATTCTTCAAATGTTTTACGGACTGATGAAATGAGAGTGACTCTTGATGGGCCAGATGGATGGGCCAGAGGCTGGATCAGTAAAGGGCAGAGAGCTCCACTCCGACTCAGACACCAGCAAGGTGGAGGTGGGGTACTGGTATGGGCTGGGATCATCAAAGATCAACTTGTGGGACCTTTTCGGGTTGAGGATGGAGTGAAACTCAACTCCCGGACCTACTGCCAGTTTCTGGAAGACAACTTCTTCAAGCAGTGGTACACGGAGAAGTCGGTATTGTTCAAGAAAAACATGATTTTCATGCAGGACAATGCTCCATCACATGCATCCAACTACTCCACAGCGTGGCTGGACAGTAAAGGTCTAAAGGAAGAAAAAATAATGACATGGCCCCCTTGTTCACCTGATCTGAACCCCATAGAGAACCTGTGGTCCCTCCTAAAATATGACATCTAGAGTATGTACAAAAATATAACTACTATAATACTGCCCCCTATGTAGAAGAATATAACTACTATAATACTGCTCCTATGTACAAGAATATATAACTACTATAATACTACCTCCATGTACAAGAATATAACTACTATAATACTGCCCCTATATACAAGAATATAACTACTATAATACTGCTCCCTATATTCAAGAATATAACTACTATAATACTGCTCCTATGTACAAGAATATAACTACTATAATACTGCCCCTATATACAAGAATATAACTACTATAATACTGCTCCTATATACAAGAATATAACTACTATAATACTGCTCCTATGTACAAGAATATAACTACTATAATACTGCCCCTATGTACAAGAATATAACTACTATAATACTGCCCCCTATATACAAGAATATAACTACTATAATACTGCTCCTATATACAAGAATATAACTACTATAATACTACCCCCATATACAAGAATATAACTACTATAATACTGCCCCTATATACAAGAATATAACTACTATAATACTGCTCCTATGTACAAGAATATAACTACTATAATACTGCCCCTATATACAAGAATATAACTACTATAATACTGCCCCTATATACAAGAATATAACTACTATAATACTGCTCCTATGTACAAGAATATAACTACTATAATACTGCCCCCTATATACAAGAATATAACTACTATAATACTGCCCCTATATACAAGAATATAACTACTATAATACTGCTCCTATATACAAGAATATAACTACTATAATACTGCTCCTATATACAAGAATATAACTACTATAATACTGCTCCTATATACAAGAATATAACTACTATAATACTGCTCCTATGTACAAGAATATAACTACTATAATACTGCCCCTATGTACAAGAATATAACTACTATAATACTGCCCCCTATATACAAGAATATAACTACTATAATACTGCTCCTATATACAAGAATATAACTACTATAATACTACCCCCATATACAAGAATATAACTACTATAATACTGCCCCTATATACAAGAATATAACTACTATAATACTGCTCCTATGTACAAGAATATAACTACTATAATACTGCCCCTATATACAAGAATATAACTACTATAATACTGCCCCTATATACAAGAATATAACTACTATAATACTGCTCCTATGTACAAGAATATAACTACTATAATACTGCCCCCTATATACAAGAATATAACTACTATAATACTGCCCCTATATACAAGAATATAACTACTATAATACTGCTCCTATATACAAGAATATAACTACTATAATACTGCTCCTATATACAAGAATATAACTACTATAATACTGCTCCTATATACAAGAATATAACTACTATAATACTGCTCCTATGTACAAGAATATAACTACTATAATACTGCTCCTATATACAAGAATATAACTACTATAATACTGCCCCTATATACAAGAATACAACTACTATAATACTGCTCCTATATACAAGAATATAACTACTATAATACTGCTCCTATATACAAGAATATAACTACTATAATACTGCTCCTATATACAAGAATATAACTACTATAATACTGCTCCTATATACAAGAATATAACTACTATAATACTGCTCCTATGTACAAGAATATAACTACTATAATACTGCCCCTATATACAAGAATATAACTACTATAATACTGCTCCTATATACAAGAATACAACTACTATAATACTGTTCCTATATACAAGAATATAACTACTACAATACTGCTCCTATGTATAAGAACATAACTACTATAATACTGCTCCTATGTACAAGAATATAACTACTATAATACTGCTCCTATGTACAAGAATATAACTACTATAATACTGCCCCTTTATGCAAGAATATAACTACTATAATACTGCCCCTATATACAAGAATATAACTACTATAATACTGCTCCTATATGCAAGAATATAACTACTATAATACTGCTCCTATGTACAAGAATATAACTACTATAACACTGCTCCTATAAACAAGAATACAACTACTATAATACTGCTCCTATGTACAAGAATATAACTACTATAAAACTGCCCCTATGTATAAGAATATAACTGCTATAATACTGCCCCTATATACAACAATATAACTACTATAATACTGCTCCTATGTACAAGAATATAACTGCTATAATACTGCTCCTATATACAACAATATAACTACTATAATACTGCTCCTATGTACAAGAATATAACTACTATAATACTGCTCCTATGTACAAGAAAATAACTACTATAATACTGCTCCTATATACAAGAATATAACTACTATAATACTGCCCCTATATACAAGAATATAACTAATATAATACTGCTCCAATATACAAGAATATAACTACTATAATACTGCCCCTATGTACAAGAATATAAATACTATAATACTGCCCCTATGTACAAGAATATAACTACTATAATACTGCTCCTATGTACAAGAATATAACTACTATAATACTGCCCCTATGTACAAGAATATAACTACTATAATACTGCTCCTATGTACAAGAATATAACTACTATAATACTGCTCCTATATACAAGAATATAACTACTATAATACTGCCCCTATATACAGGAATATAACTACTATAATACTGCCCCTATATACAAGAATATAACTACTATAATACTGCTCCTATGTACAAGAATATAACTACTATAATACTGCTCCTATGTACAAGATCACAAATACTCTCAGCCTTTCATCCTGTGGTTGTGGGTGACTGTAGCGGGATAATTCAGAGTCTTTTTTCATGATTCATACAAAACCTTAAAATGTAAGTGTGAAGTTTCCCACTGAGCAGTAAAATACTCCTGGAACAATCCCAGTGTAGGGACAGCACTGCGTCTCTTAATCCGTCCACTGCAGGAAGGGCAGAGAGTCATTGATGTGTGATGTGGTGTTAACAGATAGGGATGACCAGCAGAGATAGGAGCCGATCAAACACCGCGCGGCCGGAGAACAGCGGATTTTATCATCTGCTCATGGCGGATTGGAGTTTTGATGTAAATAAATAATTTTACAAGAAAAAATGTCACCAGTATAAGTAATTTCCTGAAATTGAAATATCGCAATGTCCTTGACTAGTCACTTTATAAAAAATAATTCTGCCTACAAACTAGAATATAACCACTACACTGTGTGCAGAATTATTAGGCAAATGAGTATTTTGATCCCATGATACTTTTTATCCATGTTGTCCTCCTCCAAGCTGTATAGGCTGAGAGCCAACTACCAATGAAGTAAATCAGGTGATGGCATCTCTGTAATGAGGAGGGGTGTGGTGTAATGACATCATCACGCTATATAAGGTGTGCTTCATTATTAGGCAAATGCCTTTCCTTAGGCAAAATGGGTCAGAAGAGAGATGTGACGGCTCTGAAAAGTCCACAATTGTGAGATGTCTTGCAGAGGGACGCAGCAGTCTGGAAATTGCCAAACTTTTGAAGCGAGATCACTGAACAATCAAGAGTTTCTTATTAAATAGCCAACAGGGTCACAAGAAGCGTGAGGGCAAGAAAGGCGCAAAATAACTGTCCTTGAATTGAGGAAAATGAAGCGTGAAGCTGCCAAGATGCCATTTGCCACCAGTTTTGCCATATTTCAGAGCTACAATGTTACTGGAGTATCAATAAGCACAAGGTGTGCGATACTCAGGGACATGGCCAAGGTAAGGAAGGCTGAAAAACCACCACCTCTGAACAAGAAACATAAGATAAAACGTCAAGACTGGGCCAAGAAATATCTTAAGACTGATTCTTCAAATGTTTTACGGACTGATGAAATGAGAGTGACTCTTGATGGGCCAGATGGATGGGCCAGAGGCTGGATCAGTAAAGGGCAGAGAGCTCCACTCCGACTCAGACACCAGCAAGGTGGAGGTGGGGTACTGGTATGGGCTGGGATCATCAAAGATCAACTTGTGGGACCTTTTCGGGTTGAGGATGGAGTGAAACTCAACTCCCGGACCTACTGCCAGTTTCTGGAAGACAACTTCTTCAAGCAGTGGTACACGGAGAAGTCGGTATTGTTCAAGAAAAACATGATTTTCATGCAGGACAATGCTCCATCACATGCATCCAACTACTCCACAGCGTGGCTGGCCAGTAAAGGTCTAAAAGAAGAAACAATAATGACATGGCCCCCTTGTTCACCTGATCTGAACCCCATAGAGAACCTGTGGTCCCTCCTAAAATATGACATCTAGAGTATGTACAAAAATATAACTACTATAATACTGCCCCCTATGTAGAAGAATATAACTACTATAATACTGCTCCTATGTACAAGAATATATAACTACTATAATACTACCTCCATGTACAAGAATATAACTACTATAATACTGCCCCTATATACAAGAATATAACTACTATAATACTGCTCCCTATATTCAAGAATATAACTACTATAATACTGCCCCTATGTACAAGAATATAAATACTATAATACTGCCCCTATGTACAAGAATATAACTACTATAATACTGCTCCTATGTACAAGAATATAACTACTATAATACTGCCCCTATATACAAGAATATAATACTATAATACTGCCCTATATACAAGAATATAACTACTATAATACTGCTCCTATGTACAAGAATATAACTACTATAATACTGTGTCCTATATACAAGAATGTAACTACTATAATACTGCCCCTATGTACAAGAATATAACTATATAATACTGCTCCTATATACAAGAATATAACTACTATAATACTGTCCGATATACAAGAATATAACTACTATAATACTGCTCCTATATACAAGAATTAACTACTATAATACTGCTCCTATTACAAGAATATAACTACTATAATACTGCCCCTATATACAAGAATATAAACTACTATAATACTGCTCCTATGTACAAGAATATAACTACTATAATACTGCCTCCTATATACAAGAATATAACTACTATAATACTGCCCCTATATACAAGAATATAATACTATAATACTGCTCCTATATACAAGAATATAACTACTATAATACTGCCCCTATAGTACAAGAATATAACTACTATATAATACTGCTCCTATGTACAAGAATATAACTACTATAATACTGCTCCTATGTACAAGAATATAACTACTATAATACTGCCCCTAATTACAAGGAATATAACTACTATAATACTGCTCCTATGTACAAGAATATAACTACTATAATACTGCTCCTATATTCAAGAATATAAATACTATAATACTGCTCCTATATACAAGAATATAACTACTATAATACTGCTCCTATATACAAGAATATAACTACTATAATACTGCCCTATGTACAAGAATATAATACTATAATACTGCCCTATATACAAGAATATAACTACTATAATACTGCTCCTATATACAAGAATATAACTACTATAATACTGCTCCTATTACAAGAATATAACTACTAAATACTGCTCCTATGTACAAGAATATAACTACTATAATACTGCCCTATAGTACAAGAATATAACTACTATAATACTGCTCCTATGTACAAGAATATAACTACTATAATACT
Source organism: Allobates femoralis (assembly GCA_033576535.1). Lineage (NCBI taxonomy): Eukaryota > Metazoa > Chordata > Amphibia > Anura > Aromobatidae > Allobates > Allobates femoralis. Next base: position 607,446,793 of record JARQOC010000004.1, on the reverse strand, counting down.
GCCCTCTATTACAAGAATATAAATACTATAATACTGCCCCTATGTACAAGAATAATACTATAAAGCCTTGCAGACTATACTACTAATACTGCTCCTATGTACAAGAATATAACTACTATAATACTGCCCTATATACAAAAGAATAAATACTATAATACTGCTCCTATGTACAAGAATATAACTACTATAATACTGCTCCTATATACAAGAATATAACTACTATAATACTGCTCCTATGTACAAGAATATAACTACTATAATACTGCTCCTATTACAAGAATATAACTACTATAATACTGCTCCTAGTACAAGAATATAACTACTATAATACTGCTCCTATATACAAGAATATAACTACTATAATACGTCCCTATACAAGAAATATAACTACTATAATACTGCTCCTATATACAAGAATATAACTACTATAATACTGCTCCTATGTACAAGAATATAACTACTATAATACTGCCCCTATGTACAAGAATATAACTACTATAATACTGCCCTATGTACAAGAATATAACTACTATAATACTGCCCCTATATACAAGAATATAACACTATAATATACTGCCCTATATACAAGAATATAACTACTATAATACTGCTCCTATGTACAAGAATATAACTACTATAATACTGCTCCTATTACAAGAATATAACTACTATAATACTGCCCCTATGTACAAGAATATAACTACTATAATACTGCTCCTATATACAAGAATATAACTACTATAATACTGCCCCTATATACAAGAATATAACTACTATAATACTGCTCCTATATACAAGATATAACTACTATAATACTGCCCCTATATACAAGAATATAACTACTATAATACTGCCCCTATATACAAGAATATAATACTATAATACTGCTCCTATGTACAAGAATATAACTACTATAATATGCCTCCTATATACAAGAATATAAACTTACTATAATACTGCCCTATTATATACAAGAATATAAACTACTATAACTACTGCTCCTATATACAAGAATATAACTACTATAATACTGCTCCTATATACAAGAATATAACTACTATAATACTGCTCCTATGTACAAGAATATAACTACTATAATACTGCTCCTATTACAAGAATAAACTACTATAATACTGCTCCCTATTACAAGAATATAACTACTATAATACTGCTCCTATGTACAAGAATATAATAACTACTATAATACTGCTCCTATATTCAAGAATTAAATACTATAATACTGCTCCTATTACAAGAATATAACTACTATAATACTGCTCCTATTATACAAGAATATAACTACTATAATACTGCCCCTATATACAAGAATATAAATACTATAATACTGCTCCTATATACAAGAATATAACTACTATAATACTGCCCTTATACAAGAATATAACTACTATAATACTGCCCTATGTATACAAGAATATAACTACTATAATACTGCTCCTATGTACAAGAATATAACTACTATAATACTGCCCCTATATACAAGAATATAACTACTATATACTGCTCCTATGTACAAGAATATAACTACTATAATACTGCTCCTATATACAAGAATATAAACTACTATAATACTGCTCCTATGTACAAGAATATAACTACTATAATACTGCTCCTATATACAAGAATATAACTACTATAATACTGCTCCTATATACAAGAATAAAAATACTATAATACTGCTCCTATGTACAAGAATATAACTACTATAATACTGCCCTATATACAAGAATATAACTACTATAATACTGCCCCTATATACAAGAATATAACTACTATAATACTGCTCCTATATACAAGAATATAACTACTATAATACTGCCCCTATATACAAGAATATAACTACTATAATACTGCTCCTATAAACAAGAATATAACTACTATAATACTGCCCCTATATACAAGAATATAACTACTATAATACTGCTCCTATAAACAAGAATATAACTACTATAATACTGCTTCTATGTACAAAATATAACTACTATAATATGCCCCTTATATACAAGAATATAACTACTATAATACTACTCTTATATTACAAGAATATAACTACTATAATATGCTCCTATATACAAGAATATAACTACTATAATACGCCTCTTATATACAAGAATATAACTACTATAATACTGCTCCTATATACAAGAATATAACTACTATAATACTGCTCCTATATACAAGAATATAACTACTATAATACTGCTCCTATATACAAGAATATAACTACTATAATACTGCTCCTATATTCAAGAATATAACTACTATAATACTGCTCCTACGTACAAGAATATAACTACTATACTACTGCTCCTATATACAAGAATATAACTACTATAATACCGTCCCTATGTACAAGAATATAACTACTATAAAACTGCTCCTATATACAAGAATATAACTACTATTAATATGCTCTATGTTACAAGAATATAACTACTATAATACTGCCCTATGTACAAGAATATAACTACTATAATACTGCCCCTATGTACAAGAATATAACTACTATAATACTGCCCCTATATACAAGAATATAACTACTATAATACTGCTCCTATATACAAGAATATAACTACTATAATACTGCTCCTATGTACAAGAATATAACTACTATAATACTGCCCTATGTACAAGTAATATAATACTTACTATAATACTGCCCCTATGTACAAGAATATAACTACTATAATACTGCCCCTATATACAAGAATATAACTACTATAATACTGCTCCTATGTACAAGAATATAACTACTATAATACTGCTCCTATATACAAGAATATAACTACTATAATACCGTCCCTATGTACAAGAATATAACTACTATAAAACTGCTCCTATATACAAGAATATAACTACTATAATACTGCTCCTATGTACAAGAATATAACTACTATAATACTGCCCCTATGTACAAGAATATAACTACTATAATACTGCCCCTATGTACAAGAATATAACTACTATAATACTGCCCCTATATACAAGAATATAACTACTATATATACTGCTCCTATATACAAGAATATAACTACTATAATACTGCTCCTATGTACAAGAATATAACTACTATAATACTGCCCCTATGTACAAGAATATAACTACTATAATACTGCCCCTATGTACAAGAATATAACTACTATAATACTGCCCCTATATACAAGAATATAACTACTATAATACTGCCCCTATATACAAGAATATAACTACTATAATACTGCTCCTACATACAAGAATATAACTACTTAAATACTGCCCCTATATACAAGAATATAACTACTATAATACTGCTCCTATAAACAAGAATATAACTACTATAATACTGCCCCTATATACAAGAATATAACTACTATAATACTGCTCCTATAAACAAGAATATAACTACTATAATACTGCTTCTATGTACAATAATATAACTACTATAATATTGCCCCTATATATACAAGAATATAACTACTATAATACTACTCCTATATACAAGAATATAACTACTATAATACTGCTCCTATATACAAGAATATAACTACTATAATACTGCCCCTATATATACAAGAATATAACTACTATAATACTGCTCCTATATACAAGAATATAACTACTATAATACTGCTCCTATATACAAGAATATAACTACTATAATACTGCTCCTATATACAGGAATATAACTACTATAATACTGCCCCTATATACAAGAATATAACTACTATAATACTGCCCCTATATACAAGAATATAACTACTATAATACTGCTCCTATATACAAGAATATAACTACTATAATACTGCCCCTATATACAAGAATATAACTACTATAACACTGCTCCTATGTACAAGAATATAACTACTATAATACTGCCCCTGTGTACAAGAATATAACTACTATAATACTGCTCCTATATACAAGAATATAACTACTATAATACTGCTCCTATATACAAGAATATAACTACTATAATACTGCCCCTATGTACAAGAATATAACTACTATAATACTGCCCCTATGTACAAGAATATAACTGCTATATTTTCTATTCATCAACTGTTTGTGAAAACCATGGATTGCACTCATAGGAGAAAAATTGATGGTGTGGACAAGCCCTTGTGTAAGACTAACCGCCCCTGTGTCCTTGGAGCAGGCAGTGTCAGACTGGGACTGTGAGGGCCCACCGGAGGATTACCCTGCGCACCCGTTGTCCAGTCCGAGCCTTGTTGCAGGTAATGTTACTATACTTCTTTTGTTCTGTGGGAATCTGTAAGATTTGTCATTACTTCTGGTTGATAGTTGGGGATAATCCAATCCTCGACTCATCGTACCTCTCTGACCTTCGTTTTACTATATCAAACCCGTTACCTAATTTCATTTCTTACGTCCAACTTTCCAGAAATGACATTTCAGAAAACGCCGAGGGGAATAAAGAGAAGTGTCTGAGACGATTGGAATCCTTCTCTAGAATGTTGTGACATCGCTTGGCCTTTGACCTTTACTGCGGAATGTTAGATCTCTCCCGTACAAGTCCTGTGTACCTATGTGTATGGTTTACTCATTCCAGCGATATCTCGTATTTTTAATGTGAGTGGCGGTATTTTATTCAGGGGTTTGACTATAATGTGCTTGTAAACTGAGGATCCCAAAATTGTTGGTAAAAGGGGGTAACAACAGAGGCTAATTACATATTTAAGGTATAGAGTGTTGTAAGTTATGTATTCCGCGGTACTGTGGCTAATTTTGTATTTTTGCAGCATAGTGTGGTAACTTTTTATGTTCAGGAGCTCAGTGTGTAGTAGCACTATTATACTTAGAAAACAAAGAGTGGAGATATTATATTTAGAGATAAGTGTCACGTGTTGACTGCTCTGCAGTCCACATGTAATGCTGCTTTAGTTTAATCAGAGTTAATTATCTTTGGCACATTCGGAGTTAATGCTAGAAAGCTGCTGTAGTCTATGGTGTGTGCGGCTCTGCAGGTGGAGGTGGAGGTGGAGGGGTGTGTCAGAGTCTAATCTCTACTCTCTCAGCCTTTAAGTAGTTCCACTTCCCTCCACTGGGTGTCACAGATAGAGTTCAGTCTCTACTTGCACCCCTTGCAGTGAGGACGTGCTGTGCTGCTGGTATTCCCTTTTATTGGAGTTGCTGTGTGTCCCTGTCCGTGGATGAAGGTAGTGGCTCTTAGCCTTGGGCTTGTCAGGAGAAAAGGGCAAGGGTTGCGGCCTGGACATCCTCTCCTCCAGGATCAGGATGATCCAGGGATCCCCAGTTTAAGGGTTAGACTAGTTCCTCAGTTCACCTTTGCCCCATCCTACCTCCCTGTTTCCTGAATCACTATCCGCTACACCAGCCCGTGACAGTAAGAAAACGTAACCAGAGAAAATATACATGGCTTTATAGTTCGGAAAATTGGCTGTGGTTTATGCAAAAAAAGTTAACAGATCTCTGTAAAAATTATATCCAAAATGTAGGTTGAATGAGTTTAGTATTAATATTGGATATTCCTTTAGGTTTTGTGTTTTCTCTATTCCTCCCCATTTACTGCACCGCTGCCTCTGTAGAGCAGCAAATTGTAGGAGATCCCTCTGCTGGGTGTTCCTGCTGATTGACTTTCATCCTTGGGGAATTTGACTCATAAGAATCATAAGTTTGGATTCCCGGGCCCCAATACAAACTGTGCAATGGGGCCCCAGATTATCATCAGCCATTTATGAGGCTTCCAAGGTCAAGGCTAAACCTCTGCACTAGAGTTGGTGTGAACCGATTTGCCTGTCCCCTCCCATCGGCCACCACAAATGTCTATGGCTGCTGCATGGAAGGTTGAGTACCTCCTTGTATCTCCTGGCATCCGCCGTTCTTCATTTCATTAGCCGGTTTGGCTCATTATTATATGTGCATCATGTGATCCTAGTCACTGCATATACAATTTGTGAGGCAAGGTAATCAGGTCGGGGTCCGGGGACAGAATACCAAGAGGAAAGCAGATCAAAGAAAATGGACAAGTTAATCAGATGATCAGAGGACGTCCAAGGTAGGGCAGCAATAGATCAAAACACAGAGCACCGATAAACGAGGCTAACATGCACCAATGAGCAAATGCTACCACTGGCAGTGATCTGGGATAAACTGCTCAGCTAAGTAGCTAGGCAATCACAGAGAACAGGGAACACCTAAAGAAGTCCAGCATCTCCCAGTCTCAAATTGAATGGCTGAGCTTTCAATCAACACACCAATAGCTCAGTGTGACGAAATGGACTTCTTCAATGTAGGACATATGATGATTTCTTATGTAATGCAGCCTTCCCACACCTGTTGATTCAGGGTCTAACCAGGAGGAGGTTGAAGTGTGGCTCATGGATGGCCCCCCACATCTGTTGTTTTGCAAGCTGACCCAGGACAAGGACTATCCAGCCAGTTTGTCACAGCCATCACCAACATCCAGGAAGCCAAGCAGCACCCTGATGTGGATCTTGCTACCCCACCTTCAGAGGATAATTCATGTTCCCAGCATCCATCATTCTTCTCTGAGCCATCAACAGTGAGTACAGCTAGCCAGACTGTGGTCATTGACTGGGGGGAAATTGATAACCAGAAGTTTATGGGAGCCCAACTCCTGAATCCCATTTTACTGCTTGTCCACAATATGTCTGCCCATCCTGGGGGAGGTAATCTGGGGGAGGTGTATAGATGGAAGCCTCGATTGCTGTCTTCAGCATTAAAAAAGACAATGCCGCCCAGAGGAGAAGGATGAAAAGAGACTTATCATATTTGACTGCCCTGTCTGGTTACATAAGAAGGGGGAGGTATGTGATGAAATGGACTTCTTCAATGTAGGACATATGAAGATTTCTTATGTAACCCAGGCAGATTATATATAGGCTTGTAAACTTGTATTGGCCAAGGAGAATTTCCTGCAGTATGTTCATAGATTACTTTAAGTTTAGCATGGTAATGTAATTATCTAACCTGTTTGTCATAGCAGGCCAGAGAACTTAATTATGCTAATCGTCCATTGTCTATTACCCTGTGAATGTTGATTCCATGTACAGGGGCCCCAGCCACAATTTGTTTAAGTGTCATTGATTGCAGACTCAATGTCTCATACTAACATTCCATTGTATCACTGCTAGGTGCTATATCAATCAGCATTTGGATTGCAATAGTACTAAAATATGTTAAATGAGGATTGGAGTTCAGCCAATGAAAAGACTGTGTTATTGAACCAATCATGACGTCCCCAATATCCTACAATGAGGGCTGAGGGTATATAAGGAGGACTGTTCACTTTGACCAGCAGATTAGAGTTAGATTCTGTCTAGTGGCCTCAGTCTAGGGATTTCGGTCCCGGCTAGAGGCCCACTGGATTGGAGATTGAAGATTGGATACAGGCAGCTAATCTAGGGTCTTCGGGTCCGATTAGCGAGCCATAACCCCAGGCCTAGGCATTTCGGTGCCGACCAAGGGGATCAGAACACGGACTAAAGAACCACAAGGACTTCAGTATCGGATTATCGGATTCGGCTGTGATGACACAGACTGCATAAGGACAAGGAAGCAACCCAGGTTGGGACGATACAGTCACCTGGCTACAGACTTTGCTGTGCTATATTCTATACCCTGGTGAGCCAGCGGAAGGGTGAGACTCTGTTGCCTGTTACATTTATGTGTTGTGCTTGGTTATGCGTTATATGCTGTTAACTGTTTGGGGATCCAATAAAGCCTTAATATTGTGATTCCCTCACCTGTGTTGTCTGAGTAGTGTTCCGCCCACGGTTAAGGAGCTCGGGCGTTCAGTTGGGGATGAGCCCTGGTCCACGTTGTCTTTGTAAAGGCGGCTGGGCCTGCGGATGACAGCACCCACTGACCCCGGGTCTCCACACTCAGTACCAGGTTGAACAAATCAGCTGTCACTAGCCAAACTTACAGTTCAGCACAACCCTAATTGTCACTGGGGAGGCCTCTCTCCTGTACAAGTCCTGTGGGGAGGCCTCTGACGAGTCTGGAACCAGAAGGTCACAATGCCTTACTGATCGCAGTTCTACAACTGATTAAGGACTCTTTTCTGTCTGGCTGGTCTTTGTAACCTTATTCTCAGGTGAAGTTTGTGACCACTCTCCTCCACTACAAAGAGTCACGTGTCTTACCATCTGAAGCCAGGTATAGAATCCCTTTCTGTGCTGAGCACTTTGGAAGGAGCCTGTCTCTGGAAAAAGGCGAGGAGTCATGATTATTGCAGCACTGGAGTTTGGTTGAGTTGGAGTGTTTTCCTGATTATGTCTTTTTCCTTCTGTCTGTCTCCCTTTCCTTCTTTTTCCTTCTGTCTGTCTCCCTTTCCTTAGTGTTGTATTATTGCAGTGGTGAGACTCGCTGGCGTTCAAACTAGCTATGGCTAGTTCAGGGCCAGCAAAGGGTTAGGCACATAACGATGGGGGGGAAGTTCCCGTAAAGGGTACAACCACATAGCATATTACTATCTGTGTCACGGCTTAAATATTATTAATTAGGACAGACAATTGTTCTTTTGTTTTCTTAACTCATGAGAAGCAAGTCATTGTTCTTATCAGACTTCTCCGAGCCTCCATTGTCTTAGTTTGTGGATTGCTAACTAAATGTAAATTACCTCAACCCCTTTCTGTCTACATCATTCAGAGAAAAATTATGCAGTAGGATTGAACTGCCAACCAATAAGAGAACAGCCTTATTTCACCAATCCTGTTAGGCCACTATACCATGAGGTGACGGTGAGGGGGAAAGGTCCCGTATAGGGGCATTAGGGAACGTAGGGCGAGTGTCAGGAGTTGACCCCTATCCCTATCGCTGGGGCCTTTCTTCTTTACCATCCCCATTGTCACCCCTGGGCATTCAACCGCTCCAGTGTGCCACTGATTCCATAGTATTGCAGGTGGAGAAATCATGACACATCACAATGATGCCATACCAGGGTAATCAAAAGATGAGACGCGGATACCGGCAGGTAAGAGGTGATGCTCAACCTCCCATGCAGCATCTACTATCATGACCAATGGAGTGAGAATAAATTTGCACCAACCTGTATAACATTATAAAATTGAGATATTTGGCAAAATATTGATCAATTTTTTGAGCCACCCTGCCAACGTCAAGGCAATCTCATCAGGGTGGAACCAACTCTATATATTTTATTTTAGTTGAGCCATATTGACTCCAACATACACATAAAGCTGAACCATTAACTCTTCTCCGTACCTCCAAAACCTTCACCCCTGATCATTCTTCTCTTGCTAAAAGACCAGTTCAGATCACGATAGACCCGTCTAAGGAGTAATCTATAGAAGAAAATTCCTGTAAATAAACTTATCTGGTATTTTAAGTCCCCCGGTGCTTTATTTTTTTCCTTGTCTTTCCATCACATCAATATAACAAGCCTTGTGTTCCCCGTCTGGATAGAGATATTTGAGTTGTTAAGCCCTGAGCCGCTTTGTACTGTAAGAGAATATACTAATCATACTCCGGAGTGATTTGCAGGCGGCACATCAGCAGCCAGTAGATGGGTTTTAGTGGCGGTAGCAGTAGGGGGTTCAGGACTTGCTTGCATGGGGTTGGAGTCATTATTTCTCATATCCTCGTCTGGGAAGTGGATTTTTTTTTACCTATCTTGGCACAGTCAAGGATTTCAGCACCGGAGGGGAGAGATAACTGGCGGCTTCATGTCAATCCCACAACTCTGTAATATTCTGTTAGTAGAGGACTGAGCTGTAGCTGTGCTTTTCTTCACCTGGGGGCAAACGTGCAATTAATTATGACAGCCCTATAATTAAAAAAATCTGATCATGCTGGTTTTGGCGCCTACCTTGACACCCAAAGCCATGTATCACGTAGAGAACGGCACTAGAAAGAGGTGAGGAGGCACAAGGGTCAGTGGGTGCTTCGTCTGTTGGCTTGGATGTCTTTAAATGACCTCCTGGGGCCGGGGATCATTCCACTAAATGTCCATACTCATTTCCCAATGGCAGAACACCTCTCAGACAACACAGGGTGACGATGCCACGCTCCGGTAAAACTTTATTGGGTCACCAACAGTCAACATCAGATAGCAAATTTCCAGCCAGAAGACAAGATGGTGCATGTGACAGAGTCTTACCCTTCCACTGGCTCACCAGGGATCAAAACCTCTACAACTTTACAGGATCTAGAACCAACTACTCCAGCCAGCTTCACCCACTTTGGGTTGGCCCCCACTGAGAGTAGGTGTCACCTGAATTAATAGCGCACAGGCGAGTAGTTGCAAAGTGGCAGAGATGGTATTAAGGGGAACTGGGAAGCTAGTGTGACCCTGTAAACTGAGGTTCCTCTAGCTAACCCTGTTACTGGTATTACCTCTAAAGGTGAGGAGGTCCAGGCTGGCCCCATTGCCCTTCTCCTTGCCAGCCCTGGCTAAGCCCCCTCAGCTCCACTCAGGGAAGGAACAGCAACTCTCACAGGATGAATCCCAAAGAGGTATCTTCAGGAAATTTCTGCACAACCACTATGTATCTTTACAGCATGAAGCCCACTCACCCCTACGACATGCTCTCACTCCCGCACAACCCACTTACCCCTGCAGCACCCTCCCTGCTCAGCCCCGCACAACCCACTCATCCCTGCGGCATGCTCTCCACTCACTCCTGCACAACCCACTCACCCCTAGAGAGCACATGAGCGCTTACTCACCCAGCCACCATCTTTGGACACTTTGATATAAAAGATGGCGGCCACGTGATGCATCACACCGCCCCCACAAGAATACAGTAATTACAGGATTACGTTGGAGGGGAAATTGGTGGGACATAATAAAGTGGATAACAAGGTGTCGTGTCTATTTTGTATGCAATAGAGGATTTTTCTCTGTGCTGTTTTTTTCATCTTCACTGAAAATATTGATAATGGCCGGTTGTCATACTGACAGCTGACATTAGCAATAGGACTTGATGTCAGCTGTCAAACAAAGCTGACATCAACCCCTTTATCAACCAGTCTGCCACCGCAACATGGCAGCTGGTAGAGCAGGGTAACCGCCAGTTTTGGCATCTCTCATGAAGGCGCCAATTCTGGGGCAGCTGGTGGCTGCAATTTTCCGCGAAGGGGGGGGCATCACCAAAATAATTGCATCCCCCAACTGCCTGGGTTACCTTGGCTGGCAACAGAGAATACGGTGGAACCACGCCAATTTTTTTTTAATTATTCACTTTAATAATAATAAAAAAATAGAGTTCCCCTGTATTCATTGCCAGTGAAGGTAACACCAGGCAGCGGGGGTTGGCAGCCAGTAGCTGCTTGGTTTACCTGCGCTGGCAATAGAAAATACAGCGAAGCCCTACACATTTTTTTACCAAGAATTTAAACACTTTATTAATAAAATAAAACACAGAAACAGATTGTTAAGTAAAAATACATTTATTTACATACATTGCACAGAGGAAGGAGAGCGCACAGAGGGAAGACAACTCAATGGAGAGAGCATATGATGGGACAAGACAGCGCACTGGGGGAGAGTGTAGAGGGGGAAGACAGCTCAATGGAGAGAGCACAAGAAGAGAAGACTGCACAGGGGGAGAGACACAGCACACAGGCCGGTGAGAGAGTAGAGGAGGGGAGAGAGCGGGCATGGGGAGAAGATTACACATAGGGAGACAATTTATAGGAGAGAGCACATGAGGGGAGAGTGCACAGGGGGAAGACAGCTCAATGGAGCACGCACGAGGGGAGAAGACGGCACAAGGGGAGTGAGAGAGCAGAGGAGGGGTGAGAGAGCAGGCAGGGGGAGAAGAGCACACATAGGGAGACAACTCATATCAGAGAGCACATGAGGGGAGAGTGCACAGGGGGAAGACAGCTCAATGGAGAGAGCACGAGGGGAGAAGACAGCACAGGGGGGAGAGAGACAGCACACAGGCCGGTGAGAGAGCAGAGGAGGGGAGAGATCAGGCAGGGGGAGAAGAGCACACAGGGAGACAACTCATAGGAGAGAGCACAGGGGGAAGACAGCTCAATGGACAGAGCACAGGGTGTAGAGACGACTGCCGTCCCCAGTGCCACACAACATGCCCCCATCATGTCTCCACCGTCCCGGTGCGATAGCCCAAATCTAGTAAATAATAATTGGGTCACACAATTCAGGCAACTTCCAACAATTATCAGAATGTTTACCCAATCGAAATGTTTTACTTTGTTGGAAACTTTTCTACCTTTGCACTTAAACAAGGCAGCTATAATTACTCAAAAAAATAACTTTTTAGTATATGTTCTTATGAAGTTTTTATGATTTTTCTAAACATTTTGCCTTACATTTTTTGTTGAATTATGTATTTATCGATCTTTCTTTGGCTCTTTTGTATTTCTTCTGCATTTGGATGTAGACGGTTGAGCGTTACATAAAGCCATTAGGTTGTAGGGCTCGGTGTGAGTCCGTGTAGAGCTGCACCGAGGTGGCAGGAGGTTGGCAGGGTCTTCGAGAGTCCTGGAGGGAGATCCAGGTTACGAGGAAACCTGTCAAAAAGAGAAGGTTAATCAAGCGAGTCAGGACTGCCCATGGGCCCCGCAGCATCTGCCTGTGGCTGACAGGGAGGGAATGAAGGCCGAGCGGCCAGGTACTGATGGCTTCTCAGCTGGATAAAGGATGGGACACAAACTAGGAGGCTAAAATGAAGTGACAGCAGTGATGGACTCACATAGGACTCTCAGGAGGCCTCCGCTCCGCGCCATGAAAAGCATCAACCCCCCCTTCTTCCCGCTCTTTCTGCTTGATAGTCAAGAAGATGACATGGGAAAGTTTGTACCCCCCCCCCGTGTGTCACATAGTCCGAATTGTACATTTACAGTGTACAACAAATTTAGAAGCTGAAAAGTAAAGGATTGCGTTGCACTTCGATGAATTCCGGAGTTTTCTGGATTTTTAACGTTTTTCTTGTCTCTACTGGTTGTTCCTATGATGCCTTCATGCAATAAGAACAGTTTTCACCGCACAATTTCAAGGAATTTTCCAAAATTCTAAACTTTTTTTTAATTAAGAAGACCGAATATAGGCAATATGTCCATGATCTCATCTTATCTCAGGGGTACTCCTGATGGTGATGAGGCCTGAGTCTCCACATTAGCCCTGCTCCTCCTCAGCCCTGAACTCTCCCTATCTCAGGGTTACTCCTGATGGTGGAGAGGTCTGAGTCTAGCCCTGCTCCTCCTCAGCCCTGAACTATCCCTAACTGAGGGATACTCCTGATGGTGGAGAGGCCTGAGTCTCCACCTTAGCCCTGCTCCTGTTCAGCCCTGAAGTCTCCCTATCTCAGGGTTATTCCTGATGGTGGAGAGGCCTGAGTCTCCACCCTAACCCTGCTTCTGCTCAGCCCTGAACTCTCCTTATCTCAGGGGTACTCCTGATGGTGGAGAGGCCTGAGTCTCCACCCTAAACCTGCTCGTCCTCAGCCCTGAACTCCCCCTATCTCAGGGTTACTCCTGATGATGGGGAGGCCTGAGTCTCCACCCTAAACCTTTTCCTGCTCAGCCCTGAACTCTCCCTACCTCAGGGGTACTCCTGATGGTGGAGAGGCCTGAGTCTCCACCATAGCCCTGCTTCTGCTCAGCCCTGAACTCTCCTTATCTCAGGGGTACTCCTGATAGTACATTGCCGCATATGCAGCATCTGTGCTCATATGCCACACAGATGCTGCATATGCAGTTTAACCCCCTAAATTTAAAAGAGGTGCACAGCAACTGGGTTTATCATAATCATCTTGCCCCGCTGACACAGCAGTGCAAGATGATTTATTACTGTACCGGGAAACCGGTAACGACAATTTAACGGCACACGGTGCATGCTGCAATTGCACTCGCATTGTCCTCGCAAAGCGAGTGTAATGTGTGAAAATCGCATTGATGTGACCTGTATCATTTAAAGATACAGGTCCGAGTGCAGTGCAATTTTTTCATGCATTACACTCGCGCGAGTTTTGCGCCAGTGTGCCTTCAGCCTTACTCAGAGAAACAAATGGAGAAGATTGTCTTACCTAGATGAGCTATCTGATATGTGCCTGCCATCTCTCTCTCCCTCCTTCCCATCAGAAGCACCATGCAGGACAGCAGAATGGAAATGAAACTAGAGAGGCAGACCACAGGGGGGAGGGAGGGGAAAGCTGCTGGAGAAGGAGCGAATAATAAATGCACATTTACATCCTGTGGACCATTCACTAGTCCGGTCAATTACTTTTACTGGTGAAGATAGCTGCCTGCTGGGTGTGAAGGTGCTTATAGCAAGAGAACTACAAAGGGTACAGTTGCAGTTTTTACATATTCTAAAATGGCTACCCCTGCACTATTCAAGGGTAATATTAGTATACTGAAAGATGACCTGACAAAGTCCAGAATTCTTGCATAAAAACAATTATGTCTCAACTCAAGGCTGCGCTACCGTTTGGTGACTTTTTCCACTCTTACTGCATCTGACAAAGTTGGTGGAATGGGAACAAGGCATTGTCTATTTTTCTGTCTTGAAGAGCTTTTGAGACCTTTTAGTGTAAGGAAGTCACATGTTTTGCAAATTAACGCAAAATAATTAAACTTTTTATCCTTTATGAATCAAACCCTAGTGATGAGCGAGCAGTTCAATGCTAGAGTGTTTTGTACTTGAAACGAGCTGGACAGACGCTCGGGCGGTGTTATGGATATCTGATAGCCTACATATGGTAACATATCGTGCATATGCTTTGATATAGTGTGTTCATTAAGGCCAAGGGTGGAGTGTATTGCAAATACGTATTTCAATATGGTTGTCTGGATCCATGTGCTCTATATTGCTGGGTAACATCATTGAAACACTTAACATTAAGAAGCTTGTTTGCTCATTTACAAAGCTCTGTGTTTACACAGTTAGAAAATGTACATTGCAGGATGTTATTTCTATCAGAGATATCTGGTCTTGATTTGTACATAAGCGACCACTGTGATATTTGCTTGGAACATACAAGCTGACAATGCAGTCATTGCAACAAAATATTGTGTCCAAATAACTAGTGTTGACTTATAAGTATCATCCACGAGAAATACACAGATTTATTGCCTGAAAATATTTGTTTATGAGTAACTTCCCGAGATTTCAGAATCTGGCCATTTCTGGATTATCGATGAGTCACATTTGTAGACGTTAAACAGCCTATGCTTCTATTGTCTAAGCACTATAGAATTATGATACAGACAGAAGGGATCCAGTGCTGATATTCCAGGTGTTTTCTAGCTCCTTGGTGAACCTGTATCTGTTGAGTTTTCACACTGAGCTCTCTGTCTTTATTGTGGTTTCTCCAATTTTCCAAACAGATGATCTACTATATAATCGTCTAATTCTATTTGTCTGTCTGTAACGGAAAACCCGCGTAGCTGATTGGTTGCGCCCGGCGCAAGGCGCAGTCCGGCCGCGAATTGGCGCTGTATTTCAACCACGCATGCCACCACTACCGTTGGTAGATCATCAGCGCTAGCCGCTGATCTCCCGACGGTAGCTGCGGGTCATCTCCTGCCAAACGGAGGTCAGCGGCAACGCAGCTGGGAGATGACTAGCGCTAGCCAGTCATCTCTCAGCTGCTCGCAGTGGAAGTACCCCAACTGGTGCTAGCGATCTCGCTCAGTGTGACACCCAGCAGCGACCAGGCTCCCGCTGTGAGATTGCTGATCGTGTCAGAATGGGGATACCGTCACACTTGGCGACGCTCCAGCGATCACTACAACAATACGACCTGGTAGGGACTCCCAACAGTAGCCGCGGGTCATCTCCTGCTGCACGAAGGTCAGCAGCAACGCATCCGGGATATGACTGGCGCTAGCCGTCACCTCCTAGCTGCTTGCAGCGTAAGTACCCCGACCGCCATATTGGAATACCCAAGTTATGGGTATTCCGATATGGTGGCCGGGATTCAAATCCCCCGCCAAGCCGGGCGGAACGACGACCAGCAACCTCAATACTCTAGAGTGACAGGGTCCCAATGACTGCCGTATCGTTGCTGCATCGCTGGTGAGATCTGACTGTTTGACATCTCACCAGTGACCACGTAGTGATGCTCCAGCGATCCCTACCAGGTCGTATCGTTGTCGGGATCACTGGAGCGCCGGCATGTGTGATGGTACCTTACTGATCGCATATTGAATTATTCTTAAATCTTCATAAATAAACTACATGCATATTCTAGAATACCCGATGCGATAGAATCAGGTCATATCCACCACAACCTTTAGTACCTACAGGTATATACCTACCATCATCTACATATATACCTGCCTGCATTGCTCAGCCTGTGGATTCGGGCTGTGATGAACGTAACAAAAGTCAATATGTTGGTAATCGATGTCCGGAGTCAGAGGAAAGCCTCGCTGCTCGGTATAGATCCTGCTGAGCAGTCACAAGCAGTTTTAGGTTTCATTTACTTAATGTTGCCTGAATTAATTGAGCTCCACGTTGTTCTCATGTCACTCCCAGGATCAATCCTGCATGGATCCGACAATCTGCAAAACGAACATAACAACATTCCGCAGCGGTAGCGGAAAGGGTTCATCCCCTTAATGGTTTATAGGAAGGACATGGAGATAATAGAGACCCCCTATTAGTCAGAGGTTATCACTAATTTCAGTAGGGCCTATCAAATACAACGATTCATGGTGCTCTATACTGCACAAAACCTCCAATAATTCACAGCAAAATCACTTTTGTACATTGGGGCAGTATTATAGTTGTTCTGCCCATTTATGCTCAGTAAGGAAAGTATTTGTAGTTTAACACTTGTTACAACCCGTAGTGGTAACATGTTATCCCTTTATGATGTTAAAATGTGTTAGCTGCATTCCTACAGATACAGGTGTCTTGCCCTTTAAGATTAAGTGTACTCTGTGGGACCACTCCCCTGCTTCCCTGGTGTAACAGGTCAGAATAACCCCCTGCCTAGAATATACCCGGGTTAAAGTGGCCTAGGCCAGATTATACCCCTCCGGGTCAGAATATACCTCAGCTGCTGTAGATCAGATTTTAACCATTGAGTGATATAGTCATTAACGGGGTTCCAGTCAGTGCACAAGGGCCCCAGGCAGCACACAAGGGCCCCAGGCAGTGCACGGGGCCTCAGGCAGCGCATAGTGCATTGGGAAGGAGACATTATTCAGACAAGCCCCGAGATCCAGGGCGATAACACAAAGTCCCTCGTTTCTGCTTGTGGTTCACAACTACTTCCCCTGTCTACATAATCCAGTGAGGAATGTAGTCCATATTGTATATCTATGTTAGAGTCTGTGTATGCAGGTCATGGTGCAGCCACTGTTATAGAAGTATTGTGTAGTAGAAGTGTGTTATGCTCTGTAATCCTCCATTTAAGTTAATGTCCTCTGCATTGTATACAACTTGGTAATACCCCTGTGTAGTATTTTACCTTGTGCAATGAATCTTGCCACAGTTACTCGTGTTTATTGTATATCTCTGTGCTGATTTCTATGATGTCCCCAGTACTGACTGAGACTATTTGTACTTTGTAGTTTTTATCATGCCCAGTGTATCGCCATGTGCATCTTCGTATCATCTCACCAAGAAACTAAGACTACTGAACCTCACAGTCTGTTTACTTGGGATGTGAAGAAAGGTTTAGCTGTATGCTGGAATCCACACAGCACCGGACGTGGAAGAATGCAGGACAATAGTAGTTATATTCTTGTACATAGGGAGCAGTATTATAGTAGTTATATTCTTGTATATAGAAGCAGTATTATAGTAGTTATATTCTTGTATATAGGAGCAGTATTATAGTAGTTATATTCCTGTACATAGGAGTAGTATTATAGTAGTTATATTCTTGTACATAGGAGCAGTATTATAGTAGTTATATTCTGGTACATAGGGGCAGTATTATAGTAGTTATATTCTTGTACATAGGGGCAGTATTATAGTAGTTATATTCTTGTATATAGGAGCACCGTATTATAGTAGTTATATTCTTGTATATAGGAGCAGTATTATAGTAGTTATATTCTTGTATATAGGAGCAGTATTATAGTAGTTATATTCTTGTACATAGGAGCAGTATTATAGTAGTTATATTCTTGTATATAGGAGCAGTATTATAGTAGTTATATTCTTGTATATAGGAGCAGTATTATAGTAGTTATATTCCTGTACATAGGAGTAGTATTATAGTAGTTATATTCTTGTACATAGGAGCAGTATTATAGTAGTTATATTCTGGTACATAGGGGCAGTATTATAGTAGTTATATTCTTGTACATAGGGGCAGTATTATAGTAGTTATATTCTTGTATATAGGAGCACCGTATTATAGTAGCTATATTCTTGTATATAGGAGCAGTATTATAGTAGTTATATTCTTGTATATAGGAGCAGTATTATAGTAGTTATATTCTTGTACATAGGAGCAGTATTATAGTAGTTATATTCTTGTATATAGGAGCAGTATTATAGTAGTTATATTCTTGTATATAGGGGCAGTATTATAGTAGTTATATTCTTGTACATAGGAGCAGTATTATAGTAGTTATATTCTTGTATATAGGAGCAGTATTATAGTAGTTATATTCTTGTATATGGGAGCAGTATTATAGTAGTTATATTCTTGTATATAGGAGCAGTATTATAGTAGTTATATTCTTGTATATAGGGGCAGTATTATAGTAGTTATATTCTTGTATATAGTGTAGTATTATTAGTAGTTATATTCTTGTATATAAGGAGCAGTATTATAGTAGTTATATTCTTGTACATAGGGGCAGTATTATAGTAGTTATATTTTTGTATATAGGAGCAGTATTATAGTAGTTATATTCTTGTATATAGGGGCAGTATTATAGTAGTTATATTCTTGTACATAGGAGCAGTATTATAGTAGTTATATTTCTTGTATATAGGGGCAGTATTATAGTAGTTATATTCTTGTACATAGGAGCAGTATTATAGTAATTATATTCTTGTATATAGGGGCAGTATTATAGTAGTTATATTCTTGTACATAGGAGCAGTATTATAGTAGTTATATTCTTGTACATAGGGGCAGTATTATAGTAGTTATATTTTTGTATATAGGAGCAGTATTATAGTAGTTATATTCTTGTATATATAGGAGCAGTATTATAAGTAGTTATATTCTTGTACATAGAAGCAGTATTATAGTAGTTATATTCTTGTACATTGGAGTAGAATTATAGTAGTTATATTCTTGTACATAGGAGCAGTATTATAGTAGTTATATTCTTGTGACATATGGAGCAGTATTATGGTAGTTATATTCTTGTATATAGGGGCAGTGTATTATAGTAGTTATATTCTTGTATATAGGGCAGTATTATAGTAGTTATATTCTTGTATATAGGAGCAGTATTAATAGTAGTTATATTCTTGTATATAGGAGCAGTATTATAGTAGTTATATTCTTGTATATAGGAGCAGTATTATAGTAGTTATATTCTTGTATATAGGAGCAGTTTTTATAGTAGTTATATTCTTGTACATAGGAGCAGTATTATAGTAGTTATATTCTTGTACATAGGGGCAGTATTATAGTAGTTATATTCTTGTACATAGGAGCAGTATTATAGTAGTTATCTTCTTGTACATAGGGGCAGTATTATAGTAGTTATATTCTTGTACATAGGGGCAGTATTATAGTAGTTATATTCTTGTACATAGGAGCAGTATTTATAGTAGTTATATTCTTGTATATAGGAGCAGTATTATAGTAGTTATATTCTTGTACATAGGAGCAGTATTATAGTAGTTATATTCTTGTACATAGGGGCAGTATTATAGTAGTTATATTCTTGTACATAGGGAGCAGTATTATAGTAGTTATATTCTTGTACATATGGAGCAGTATTATAGTAGTTATATTCTTGTATATATAGGGGCAGTGTATTATAGTAGTTATATTCTTGTATATAGGGGCTGTATTATAGTAGTTATATTCTTGTATATAGGGGCAGTATTATAGTAGTTATATTCTTGTACATAGGGGCAGTATTATAGTAGTTATATTCTTGTACATATGGAGCAGTATTATAGTAGTTATATTCTTGTATATAGGGCAGTGTATTATAGTAGTTATATTCTTGTATATAGGGGACAGTAATTATAGTAGTTATATTCTTGTAATATGGAGCAGTATTATAGTAGTTATATTCTTGCACATAGGAGCAGTATTATAGTAGTTATATTCTTGTATATAGGGGCAGTATTATAGTAGTTATTTACCTGTACATAGGGCAGTATTATAGTAATTATATTCTTGTACATAGGAGCAGTATATAGTAGTTATATTCTTGTATACAGGAGCAGTATTATAGTAGTTATATTCTTGTACATAGGGGCAGTATTATAGTAGTAGTTATATTCTTGTACATAGGAGCAGTATTATAGTAGTTATATTCTTGTACATATGAGCAGTATTATAGTAGTTATATTCTTGTACATAGGGGCAGTATTATAGTAGTTTATATTCTTGTACATAGGAGCAGTATTATAGTAGTTATATTCTTGTACATAGGAGCAGTATTATAGTAGTTATATTTTGTATATAGGAGCAGTATTATAGTAGTTATATTTCTTGTATATTAGGGTCAGTATTTATAGTAGTTTATATTCTTGTAATAGGGGCAGTATTATATAGTAATTATATTCTTGTATATAGGGGCAGTATTATAGTAGTTATATTCTTGTACATAGGAGGCAGTATTATAGTAGTTATATTCTTGAATATAGGAGCAGTATTATAGTAGTTATATTCTTGTACATAGGGGGCAGTATTATAGTAGTTATATTCTTGTGTATAGGGGGCAGTATTATAGTAGTTATATTCTTGTACATAGGGCAGTATTATAGTAGTTATATTCTTATATAGGAGCAGTATTATAGTAGTTATATTCTTGTACATAGGGCAGTATTATAGTAGTTATATTCTTGTACTATAGGGGCAGTATTATAGTAGTTATATTCTTATATGAGGCAGTATTATATAGTAGTTTAGTATTCTTGTACATAGGGGCAGTATTATAGTAGTTATATTCTTGTAATAGGGGCAGTATTATAGTAGTTATATTCTATTATAAGGAAGCAGTATTATAGTAGTTATATTTTTGTATATAGGGCAGTATATAGTTTTATAGTAGTTATATTCTTGTATATAGGACAGTATTATAGTAGTTATATTCTTGTATATAGGGGTATTATAGTAGTTATATTCTTGTATATAGTGAGTATTATAGTAGTTATATTCTTGTATATAGGAGCAGTATTATAGTAGTTATATTCTTGACATAGGGCGTATTATAGTAGTTAATTTTTGTAATAGAGCAGTATTATAGTAGTTATATTCTTGTATATAGGGGCAGTATTATAGTAGTTATATTCTTGTACATAGGAGCAGTATTATAGTAGTTATATTCTTGTATATAGGGCAGTATTATAGTAGTTATATTCTTGTACATAGGAGCAGTATTATAGTAATTATATCTTGTATAGGGCAGTATTATAGTAGTTATATTCTTGTACATAGGAGCAGTATTATAGTAGTTATATTGTTGTATATAGGAGCAGTATTATAGTAGTTATATTCTTGTATATAGGGGCAGTATTATAGTAGTTATATTCTTGTATATAGGGGCAGTATTATAGTAGTTATATTCTTGTATATAGGGGCAGTATTATAGTAGTTATATTCTTGTACATAGGGGGCAGTATTATAGTAGTTATATTCTTGAATATAGGAGCAGTATTATAGTAGTTATATTCTTGTACATAGGGGGCAGTATTATAGTAGTTATATTCTTGTGTATAGGGGGCAGTATTATAGTAGTTATATTCTTGTACATAGGGGCAGTATTATAGTAGTTATATTCTATATAGGAGCAGTATTATAGTAGTTATATTCTTGTACATAGGGGCAGTATTATAGTAGTTATATTCTTGTACATAGGGGCAGTATTATAGTAGTTATATTCTATATAGGAGCAGTATTATAGTAGTTATATTCTTGTACATAGGGGCAGTATTATAGTAGTTATATTCTTGTACATAGGGGCAGTATTATAGTAGTTATATTCTATATAGGAGCAGTATTATAGTAGTTATATTCTTGTATATAGGGGCAGTATTATAGTAGTTATATTCTTGTATATAGGGGCAGTATTATAGTAGTTATATTCTTGTACATAGGGACAGTATTATAGTAGTTATATTCTTGTACATAGGGACAGTATTATAGTAGTTATATTCTTGTACATAGGGGCAGTATTATAGTAGTTATATTCTTGTACATAGGAGCAGTATTATAGTAGTTATATTCTTGTATATAGGAGCAGTATTATAGTAGTTATATTCTTGTACATAGGAGCAGTATTATAGTAGTTATATTCTTGTATATAGGGGGCAGTATTATAGTAGTTCTATTCTTCTACATAGGGACAGTATTATAGTAGTTATATTCTTGTACATAGGGACAGTATTATAGTAGTTATATTCTTGTATATAGGAGCAGTATTATAGTAGTTATATTCTTGTACATAGGGACAGTATTATAGTAGTTATATTATTACACATATGAAAGATAGATAGGAGCACACAACCTTCTCAGTTCTATTCGTAGCATCATAATTTATGATAATCTCTGACACTTGTGGCTTTACGCTACTTGACCCTATTTCCTCCATTAATGTTCGGTATGGTCAGTCAAAAACCGCCTGTATTAATATAATCAGTCTCCATCACCTACTGTCCGTCTTAGGGATCATTTCGAGTCCATAGCACAACATCGTTATCATCACTATGAGAACGAGCTCATTATTTTACCATTTAAACTGAAACAAGAAAATCAATATTCATCAGAGATTCTCTATAAACAACAAATCAATCATCGGACTGAAAACTCAATGTACGCTGAGGACGGAGCGTGCGGGAACATCACAGCGAGGGCCGAGCACTGCAGGCAACGTCAAGGTGATTTCACGTGTGTTCAAATTAGAACTCATTAATTAATATTTCTATTTTTATAATTAGTGAAATGGAGAGTCCTGTGCTCAGGATACTCATCACGTCATCATAGGGCTTTGTTGGAGCCTTTTTTGCTCTGAAGGACCAGTCTTGTACAGAGACATAACTAGAGATGATGGGCCCTGATGCAAAATTTGGATCTGCCCCCTCCATATGTTGGTCAAGTGTACAGGCCCTTGTAGTTTTCTAAATCTAATGAGTTACCCTCCTCCAATTTGCACTATTGTCCCCCATCCTGGTGTATATGAGTCCCACCCTGGTATATATGTCCTCATCCTGGTATATATGTCCCCATCCTATGCCCATCCTGGTATACATATTCCCATCCTGCTATATATGTCCCCCATCCTGGGCCCCTTCCTGATATACATGTCCCCATCCTGGTATATATGTCCTCATCCTGGTATACACATTGCCCATCCTCATATATATGTCCCAATCCTGGTATATATGTTGTCTCCATCCTGTTATATATGTTGTCTCCATCCTGGTATATATGTTGTCTCCATCCTGGTATATATGTACGCCATTCTGGTGTGTATTTCCTTGACGTGGTATCTATGTCCCCATGCTGGTATATATATACCCATCCAGTATGAGTCTTCATCCTGGTATATATTTCTTCCATCCTAGGCCCAATCCAGTTATATATGCCTCCATCCTGGTATATATGTTCCCCTTCCGGGTGGATATGTCCTCATTCTGGAATATATGTCTCCATCCTGGTATATATGTCCCCCATCCTGGTATATATAGTCCCATCCTGGTGTATATGTTCTCCATCCAGGTATATATTTCTCCCATCCTAATATATATGTCTTCATCCTGGTATATATGGCCCCATCCTGATATATATGTTCCCATCCAGTGTATGAGTCTCCATCCTGGTGTATATTTCTCCCGTCTTATGCCCCATCCTGGTATATTTGTCACTCAACCTGGTATAAATGTCCCTATCCTGATATATATGTTCCCCATTCTGGTGTATATGTCCCCATCCTGGTATATATGTCCCCATCCCAGTATATCTGTCCCCATCCTGGTATATTGGACTCCATCCTGGTATATATGTCCCTCATCCTGGACTCAAATGGATAATTTATAAAGAAAGATTAACCAATATTTTTGAGCTTGATTCAATACTGACCACAGAGGGGCGCAACAACAAGATCCAGAAGTTTTTAAAGGCATTTTCTAAAAGACGTGACCCCTTTCTTTAAGACCATCCCTTTTGTTAGAAAGAGTCCCCAACGGAAGTCTGATAATCAGTTGTCCTACTACTAATAACCCAAGGTGATCGCTCGTGATCTGTAGAGAGATACAGTAGCAAGTGTTTTATTTCACTACAGCACCCCCGCAGGAGAAGTGAAGTATTACAATAAAAGATAGGCTGGGTCTTCAAGAGGAGCCCCCACTGCAGCTAATAGGTGAGGGTCTTATTGGAATCAGTGTTGATTGCTTTGCAGTCCATGAACGCTTCTGCTGTGATTAAATCTGTGTTTATTTTCCTTAGTCTGCTGTGTGCAGGTGGAGCGGTGAGTCATAGCATTTAGATGGAGGTGGAGGAGTGTGTCTTAGTATTCACATCTCCACTTCCCCAGCCCTGAAATAGCTCCACTTCCCTCCACTAGGTGTTGCAGATAGAGATAATTTCTACTTGGACCCTGCGCTGTGAAGTCATGCTGTGTTTTTGCTGCCATTGGCTTCCATTGAAGCTGCTGGGTTTTCCCAGTCTGTGGGTGGAGGTAGAGGCTCTTAGTCTAGGGCTGATCAGAAGCGAAGGGCTAGGGTGGCGGCCAGAACCTCCTCACCTTCAGAGGTCCCTTCGGGAACAGGGCTAGTAAGGGAGCCACTGTCCAGGGACACATTAGCTCCCCTGAACGCCCTTGCCCACCATACCATCTTGCCTCCTGATTTCCTATACGTTATACCACCCAGTGACAATAAGACAGCACATACGAATAATAATAATATCACAATGCATCATGGGTACAAGGCCACTACGTGGGGAGAAATGCCCTTGACAAGTCAGTGTTTGCCCAATGTACAACATATGGAGCCTTTTTGAAATCCTTCTTAGAATGCGGCACCAGCCTGCGGCATCGTGGACCACCCTCATAGGCGAACGCCCGGCATCTCGTTACACTAATTAATAGTTATCCGCAGCCTCTGATAAAACAAGAGGGGAAAAAGAAAAACTAACATATTGTTTTTATGCAGAAAAGACGACTTCCGGCGGACGGCAGCGCGGAGCGAGGAGGGACGTGACCTTTACTATTAGCATTTTATTAGTATCGGGCGGCTCCGAAATCTGCTAAATTCTTCAAAACATGGAAAAACATAAAAATATGAGACACATGGAAGAGAGAGCAGACTAATATTATTATGGTATTGTGGAGCACAGAGGGCTGAGGTATCCTGTAGTTGGACCAGTGGTCAGGATCATGGTGGCCGTGCCCAGTGCTGTGGTCCTGGATCACATTGAAAAGGGAAATAAAAATGGAGAAATAAAATAAATAATAAGTTTGTGACTCCCATTGGGACTTCCAGCCTTTGGGTGGCCGGCACCGCAGACGTGCCCTGGGAGAGAGGTGTTGTGGCAGTGTGGATGTTAGACCATTCCCAACCAGGGCTGGCTCCCAGGGGTTGAGGATGATGGTGGTAGTAATGGAGCGATGATATAGGGGGAAAAGAGGCACTTTGAGATTCACCGAAATAGGACATAAAATCAGAAAAAAATCACCAAAAAATTATCCACTGCACCCAGCAACAGGCTGCTAGCTCCGATGAGAAGCTACACAGGTGTCTGTATACCGGTGCTTAATCACCTGCAATCCACAGATGGGGGCAGTTGTGGCACCAGCATCCGGCCATACTGTCAGGGAGGTGACTGGTGGCATTTATAGACACAATGTTACCATAGGGCTCTGCCACTCAGAGGTGCATGTGAAGCATAGTGTCAGAGCTCGTCCTAATGATCACGCCCTGCTATTAGATCAGGTGGGCTGCTTCTCACTGATTATATGCCTCACAAATGACAGACGCCCCCCAGAGGGCCCAGCCTCAAACTGCAGATAAAAAAAATGCAAGAAAACTCTAAAGATGATAAATTACCTGGCACTCCACTAGTCTGAGGCTGGTTCTCTCTGAGGTTCCTCCGCTTGGAATTCGGGCGCCATGGGTGGATTCCTCACTTCCTGCGCCCCTGGGATCCCTTCAGTCTTTCTGGAGCCCGTCTCTGGCTCCTCAGCCTTTTTTTCTCCTGGGACAAGCTCCAACCGGCTCCAGTCCCCAGCACGTCTCTCTCTGTCCGTCCACACATAACGAAATCCAGTCGTCAACTCTCCCTGACTGTCTCCTTCCCTCCTTTTTCTCCTCCGCCCCCCGACGTCAGTCACGTTCTCTACATCCTCTGTTGTCACTACTTCTGCTCCAGTTCCTAGAGTGTTCTGTGGCGCCCCACTAAGAGTGCGTAACAGGAGGGTACTACACCCCTGACTAAGGTGTCGTATTCTCCGTCCCAGTGGTGAGTAGGATAATCCTGAGGCTCCATACACCACATGCAACACCTAGTGATAGAGGACCAATTAGGCACCCGTTCCCAGGGTAACTGGTCCTGGTGGGAGGAGAGCTAGGGTATATAGCAGTGGGGAAAGTAGTAAGGAGTTAGAATAAGTGGAGAGACAAGAACAGAAAGGTCAAGTCGTGACAGCAGAAGTAGCAGAGGGGAGACAGCTAACAGGGAGGGAACCGAGCACTGGTGGCCCAGAAGAGTAAGAGGGCAAAGTCAAAACGGGTGATTGAAGACCCGATCCCAGTCCAGAATCCGGAGTACCGGCTCCGACATGGTCCAGTTGGTTCATCCCTGCACCACAGAACCCGGAGTGGTCGACGGCTTCCTAGGAGCCCGACTCACAGCCTAACAACCACCGCAGCTATACCAGGGGGTACCCACCATTGAGGGCCAGGGACCGTAAGTCAGGGCCCTGACGGAAACCCAATCGAGGGCCCTCAGTACCCTGGCAAGGTATACCGAAGCAGCGAAGAGAAGGGACAGTCAGGGATAGAGAAGGACACCTGTGGAGCCTTGGAAGGACACTATTCACCGCAGGGACCACCCGGTCCACTATTTGGCATTGAGAACTGTGTTACCTTGTATGCCGTGAACTTCCCAGTAAATACCCGTTCAGAGGAGCAACGTGTCTGAGCCTTTTTTCCGGAACTGCCGTCTAATTACCTTGCCTTCACAGAAATAACCGAGCTGCTCTATTACTCCGCTGCAGCTCTCAACTCCGGGGACCCCGCTCGTCCTGTAGGGAGCGGTTCCACCTTGCTGCCGCACATCACCCCGGAGGTCCAAGGAGCGCCGGTGCCATCACCGGAACCCTACAGGTGGCGTCACGAACTAATAACTTTATTCTTTTTATTATTTTCTTTTTCCCCTTTTTCACTTACCACCGGGCCCACAGCCTCAGGCACCAGAACCGTGACCTATAGAGTGCGCCTGAGACCTGAGCATCCGGCCCACGGTGAGTCAGTTCCCCTTATCTACTTCCTCCACCCAAACCCTCCACCTAGTTCCCTCTCTAACCTGGGATGGGGAACTGTGCACTCACTCAGGAGCAATCTCGCCCCCACCCCCTGGGCAGAAGTGATGTGTTGGATGTGGTGTATGGGTACCGGGTACTGTTCTCTCCTTACCCGAGAGTGGGGTACCATACCTCTTGCTGAGGTGCAGTACCTCTGTGGCGAATGGACCCTCAGGGGTGCTCTATCTATCTATCTATCTATCTATCTACATATATATATAATATAATCTTGTCTTCACCTATTTCTAGGCGCCCAGTTGAGCCGAGGATTGAGCTCTCACCAGGTACCACATCGGACTTTATGTAAAGTGACAGTGCCCATTATCAGAGTGGTGTGGCAGACATGACTCAGGTGCAGGGTGTAATAGATAATCTGGTCCTGAAAACTCCACAATCCAGAGAATTATCCACTCAGATCCTTCAAGACTTGTAGTTTCTGATAAATTAACTTCTACATCAGATGTGACACGGAGCTGAGATCTGCACTGTGTCCCTCCACTTGTATGATGGCGTACAGCTCATGTAACCTCCACCCTCATGTGTATATAAATATGTCTATATATATATACAGTTAGGGCCAGAAATATTTGGACAGTGACACAATTTTGGCGAGTTGGGCTCTGCATGCCACCACATTGGATTTGAAATGAAACCTCTACAACAGAATTCAAGTGCAGATTGTAACGTTTAATTTGAAGGGTTGAACAAAAATATCTGATAGAAAATGTAGGAATTGTACACATTTCTTTACAAACACTCCACATTTTAGGAGGTCAAAAGTAATTGGACAAATAAACATAACCCAAACAAAATATTTTTATTTTCAATATTTTGTTGCGAATCCTTTGGAGGCAATCACTGCCTTAAGTCTGGAACCCATGGACATCACCAAACGCTGGGTTTCCTCCTTCTTAATGCTTTGCCAGGCCTTTACAGCCGCAGCCTTCAGGTCTTGCTTGTTTGTGGGTCTTTCCGTCTTAAGTCTGGATTTGAGCAAGTGAAATGCGGCTCAATTGGGTTAAGATCTGGTGATTGACTTGGCCATTGCAGAATGTTCCACTTTTTTGCACTCATGAACTCCTGGGTAGCTTTGGCTGTATGCTTGGGGTCATTGTCCATCTGTACTATGAAGCGCCGTCCAATCAACTTTGCAGCATTTGGCTGAATCTGGGCTGAAAGTATATCCCGGTACACTTCAGAATTCATCCGGCTACTCTTGTCTGCTGTTATGTCATCAATAAACACAAGTGACCCAGTGCCATTGAAAGCCATGCATGCCCATGCCATCACGTTGCCTCCACCATGTTTTACAGAGGATGTGGTGTGCCTTGGATCATGTGCCGTTCCCTTTCTTCTCCAAACTTTTTTCTTCCCATCATTCTGGTACAGGTTGATCTTTGTCTCATCTGTCCATAGAATACTTTTCCAGAGCTGAGCTGGCTTCTTGAGGTGTTTTTCAGCAAATGTAACTCTGGCCTATCTATTTTTGGAATTGATGAATGGTTTGCATCTAGATGTGAACCCTTTGTATTTACTGTCATGGAGTCTTCTCTTTACTGTTGACTTAGAGACAGATACACCTACTTCACTGAGAGTGTTCTGGACTTCAGTTGATGTTGTGAACGGGTTCTTCTTCACCAAATAAAGTATGTGGCGATCATCCACCACTGTTGTCATCCGTGGACGCCCAGGCCTTTTAGAGTTCCCAAGCTCACCAGTCAATTCCTTTTTTCTCAGAATGTGCCCAACTGTTGATTTTGCTACTCCAAGCATGTCTGCTATCTCTCTGATGGATTTTTTCTTTTTTTTCAGCCTCAGGATGTTCTGCTTCACCTCAATTGAGAGTTCCTTTGACCGCATGTTGTCTGGTCACAGCAACAGCTTCCAAATGCAAAACCACACACCTGGAATCCACCCCTGACCTTTTAACTACTTAATTGATTACAGGTTAACGAGGGAGACGCCTTCAGAGTTAATTGCAGCCCTTAGAGTCCATTGTCCAATTACTTTTGGTCCCTTGAAAAAGAGGAGGCTATGCATTACAGAGCTATGATTCCTAAACCCTTTCTCCTATTTGGATGTGGAAACTCTGATATTGCAGCTCAGACTGTGCACTTTCAGCCCATATTATATATATAATTGTATTTCTGAACATGTTTTTGTAAACAGCTAAAATAACAAAACTTGTGTCACTGTCCAAATATTTCTGGCCCTAACTGTATATATATATATATATATATATATATATATATATATATATTTCCTAAGGCATAAGCCAGATTACTCAGCTTTGCTGCATTGTTTTAGCAAAAGGGGATTATCATTGTTGGACTATGGTAGCTAGAGATAAACTAGTCCGGCACATTCCCTGCTATGATTAGTAGCTCACTGTCTATAGATTTTGTATACAGAGCCTAGTGTTGGCAGGGGCAGATTTCTCAGTTCTGCTCCATTGTTTTAGCATCAGGAGATTATCAATGTCAAACTAGGATAGCTACAAGTAAGCTAGTCCGGCACATTCCCTGCTATGACTAGTAGCTCACTGTCTATAGATTTTGTATACAGAGCCTAGTGTGGGCGGTGGAAGATTTCTCAGCTCTGCTGCATTGTTTTAGCATCAGGAGATTATCAATGTCAAATTCGGGGAGTTAGAGGTAAGCTAGTCTGGCACATTCCCAGCAGTGATTAACATCTCACTGTCTATATACATTATATACAGAGCCTGGTGTGGGTAGGGGCAGATTTCTCAGCTCTGCTGCATTGTTTTAGCTTCAGGAGAGTATCATTGTCATACTAGGGGATCTAGAGATAACCTAGTCCACCTCATTCCCTGCTGTGATTAGTAGCTCACTGTCCATAGACATTGTACATAGAGAGCCTGGTTTGGAAGGGGGCAGATTTCTCAGCTCTACTGCATTGTTTTAGCTTCAGGAGAGTATCATTGTCAGACTAGGGGATCTAGAGATAAGCTAGTCCACCACATTCCCTGCTGTGATTAGTAGCTCACTGTCTATAGAGATTGTACATACAGAGCATGGGGTGGGCAGGGGCAGATTTCTCAGCTCTGCTGCATTGTTTTAGTTCAGGAGATTATCATTGTCAGACTAGAGGAGTTAGAGAAAAGCTAGACCAGCACATTCCCTGCTGTGATTAGCAGCTCACTGTCTATAGACATTGTACATAGAGAGCCTAGAGTGGGAGGTGGCAGATTTCTCAGCTGTGCTGCATTGTTTTAGCTTCAGGAGATTATCATTGTCAGACTAGGGGAGAAGAACTAGTCTGGCACATTCCCTGCTGTGCTTAGCAGCTCACTATCTATGTACATTGTATACAAAGCCTGGGGTGAGCAGGGGAAGATTTCTCAGCTCTGCTGCATTGTTTTAGCTTCAGGAGATTATCATTGTCAGACTAGGGGAGAAGAACTAGTCTGGCACATTCCCTGCTGTGCTTAGCAGCTCACTGTCTATGTACATTGTATACAAAGCCTAGGGTGAGCAGGGGCAGATTTCTCAGCTCTACTGTATTGTTAAATGTGATTGTATCAGAACCGCTGCACTCAGTAATCTAAGTGATACATCGTTGGATTCAGGGTCTCTTTGTCTATCTCTTCCTGCTCTCAGATGAGGTAGCAAAAAGCTGCTGATAGATTCCCTTTAACTGTTAGGTCAGGGCATGCTGGCAGTTGTGGTTCTGCAGCAGCTGAAGAGTCGTGTGTTGGAGATGGACGTCACACATTCTGGAAACACACGGCATTAGCTTTTATTATGGGAGCTGTCGAGGCTCGGAGTGCGCCCCCGCCGCGGATGGCGGAGCACCTTTCCTCGTTCTACCTCAAACGTAACGATGTTAAAAGCAGCCAAATTAAAGACTGCGCAAAATGTATTTGTCTTCACGTCTCGTAAAATGATATAAAACAAACGTCTAGACCGACAGGAGCTGGAGCATTTCCCCACCATTGTCTGCAGCACACCTGCGGGAATGACTGATGGCTGCATGCTAATGGTAGGATGTAAGCTCAGCGTCAGGAGGGGGCTGCTGCTGATCACAGCACCACCACCCCCAGGCTGTGTCATCTATACGTTCACGGACACAAAGCATCATTTACCGTGAAGGTGACACTAATGCAAAAAGGCAGATGATGAGGTGGACAGTATCAAAAGTTGGGCAATCAGGAGGTCCTGCTCCAGTTGACTTTGCTCATAATGTAGGATAATTGTCCCAGGTCCTTCTCCGGTATCCCACAATCAACAGAGCGAGAGATCAGTGAACGGGCCAAGAACCTTTATCACATGCAAAGTGGAAGGTCCATAAAACAACAGAGGGTAAAATAGTCCAGGAACACGGATAAATGACCCGAGAGAAGAGTCACAATCCTCTGCTTAGGGATCCATATGACAGTGCGGCTCTATATACTTCTCCTCCGTATAGGGCTCCTCCAGCAATATCTTCCAGGGTAATAAGGCTTTCTCCAAGTCTCTCGAGTGCTGGTCTGAACATCAGCATCCCACAAAGGATGTATGTTACTGCTCTCTTTGTCCCCTTCAAACCCCCTCCTTATATCCAGGGGTAGGCAGACAGGTTGGATGGTTCTCAGGACCCCCAGTCCTGGGAACGGTGCCTCAGCGATCAAGGCGCTACAAGAGGTGAAGTGCAGCATTTGGAGGGGTCATGAATGGACAGTCAGGAAATGTCAGCAGGGGTTTATCAAGAGATATGGACACCTCCAGGGGTAGGCAGACAGGTTGGATGGTTCTCAGGACCCCCAGACCTGGGGACGGTGCCTCAGCGATCAAGGCACTACAAGAGGTGATGTGCAGCATTTGGAGGTAGTCATGAATGGACAGTCAGGAAATGTCAGCAGGGGTTCCTCAAGAGGTATGGACACATCCAGCTGGAGATGGAAAGTGAGCTAATTCAATTATTAGACCTTCATTAATGTAATTAAGACTCTAGACAAGACAGGGATTACAAGACAACACTCAGCACACCATATCAAACCATCACAACCACCTATATCAACAGCTAAGGTGTCCAGCAGTATGAAAAGTCTAGTGTCCTCAGCAACCCACCAGCGTGAGTCCAGGGCAAGAGAGGGCCTAGGCACGTGACAGCTACGGGGGGAAGGTAAAGGACCTGTATAGGGATGTTAGTGAGCTTAGGGTGACCTTTCTCCCATCTCCCTATTGCCAGGACCTTCCTTCCTTACCATCCCCACTGTCACTCTTGTGTTACCCGCGCATGCTGGGAGTCCATATGGCCAAGCGTGACACCCTGATTTAAATGACAGTACCTCATGACTGGTCTTCTTTAATGACAGAACATAATATGTGCCATGTTTAGAGCCCTATGGTAAAAATAAATTCTCCCTCTCTGGAGGACTCAGCCCTAGCAATACTTAACTTAACCTGAAGTGGTGCTGTGGACAAATGATCGATTTAGTCTACAGATTACAGATGATCACTGGAACGCCCTTCTTACTAAAAATGATTTTCCAAAGCCACTGGATGCTACTTTACCCTAAACCTACATTGGGGAGGTCCCAATAAATGCCCTGATTAAAAGGAGTCATCCCCATAGTCTTTTTCCTTGAGAATGTTACCAGATTTTACACCTTAGTTGAGTCATTTTAGGGACCCTCATTTATTAACCAGAGCTGAAAGCATTTACAGTATAAAAAGTATCTCACTCTCTCTTTGGAGGACCTAGACCCTGCAATACTTAATTTCCCCTGTGGTGGCACTGTAGGAAAGCAGAACAGCTTTGAATGATTTACCTTACAAGTATTAGCTGATCATTGGAGACCTCAAGCAACTATAAAGTAATAGTCCCAAACCATTGGGAATGCTATTTCACCCTAAATCTCCAATAGTGAGATACTAATAACAAATTTGATTTAAAGG
Organism: Allobates femoralis; assembly: GCA_033576535.1. Taxonomy (NCBI): domain Eukaryota; kingdom Metazoa; phylum Chordata; class Amphibia; order Anura; family Aromobatidae; genus Allobates; species Allobates femoralis. Next base: position 607,413,272 of record JARQOC010000004.1, on the reverse strand, counting down.
GGTTAACCCATTATCAATCTTACTTCAGCAGGATGTCACTAGATTTTGGATCTTAGAAGTGTCATGTTTAGGATTCTTACCTATTAACCTGAGCAGAAAGCATCAAACGTGTTTTTCTCTCTGGAGGACCCAGACCTTGTAATACTTAATTTCCCCTGTGGTGGCACTGTTGTAACATGAAACCATATGTAAATATGAAACCAGTGTGGTGCCAACTCCCGTGGGTTGGAGCAATGCCACCCTGCTCACCCACGGGAGGGAAAGCCTGACTGATGGAGAGAAGAGCCCTAAGGGTGCGGACGAGGCATTGACCCCTGTACACCTGAATTTGACGAGGCTGAGGGGTTGGTAGAGGACACAGGGACCAGCCCTGCAGACGGTGTGAAAGCTTCAAGCACGAGCCGAAATTGGAGGCCTCAGACTTCTAACGGGAGCTGTGGCCGAACACCCGACACATCTTGGGGAACGTGGCTGAACTAGGGAGCAGTGCCCGGGAGGGATCCTAATAGTGTCCGGGACACACAGAAGGACTCGTGGCCACCGGTACCTGAGCTCTGTGCTGCGAAGGGCGATGAAAGCCATGGGGCTTATGAAAGTTACTCCTTATAACGCCGAGAGAGAAGAGACCCACCAGATACTGTAACATGTAGAAGGGAGAGTAAGGGCACCAACCGTGGCTTGACTGTATTGACCTGGCTCTGGAGAGAGTAAAGTACCTGAAACTGGCAGAGAGTGTATCCGGCGGCCATGCTTAACACCTGAGTAAAAGTAATGGAACTGCAGCTGTGATGTGAGAGACTTTTATTTGCGGCAACCATCGGCCGGAGAGGCCACCTACGACACCGGAAGTACTGCTGACCGAGTGACCAACTGCCGAGGTACGAGCCAGCTGCACTGTCAACCAACTACTGACACCCCAGCAGACCAGATACCAACACAGCAATATCTATTATTGCGTTCTAGATGCATTGCACGGAGGAATCATGATACTTCCATTGGGGGCGGTTCAAATTGAAGTCCTGATTTAAAGGGGTCATTTGCAGGATTATTCCTTCTTAAGGAGAATGTTACTAGATTGTGTGTGGCACCCCAGAGTCATAGTGCCACAGTGTCACCATTGCTAGGTGTCACCAGAGAGCAGTAAGGGGTATTCCACTCAGGCAATGCGCAAACAACACCAAAACCTCCAGGCCAGAAGGCGGAGACCAAGCCCAGCTTTAGAGTCAGCTCCGCTATATATTCTGGTCTGAGGAGCAACAAGTGCAGTGCAGTTCCCAGGAGGACTGCGAAGAGCACAGTTCACTTCAGCTCCTGGGGGAGCTGTGAAGAGGACAGGTTCTGTGCAAACTGAGGACCTGACCTGGGTGTAGACGAGCTGTGCCAAGCTCATCCCAAGGTCCACTGCTGAACACCAGGTCTAAGGCTAGGGTCTGAGGAAGGAGGAGAGAGACAGAAACCTACCGGGAGGGGCTGCATCACTCATGCTTCCCCTCCGCAGAGGAACACTACAAGAATGGACACCGGAGTCCGAGACTGTGCAGGTTCAGACACACCGGCATTCAACACCGGAAAGTGGGGGACTCCAGATTCTCCAACTACCCAGTGCCAGGGACACAGCAACGTATAGACTCCAGAAACACTGACTCTCCGGGTGGGTGGACAAGTGAAGGACTCGAGTTGCCTGTCATACTGGTAGAAGCAGATAGAGACAGGGCCGGCAGCCTAGCTGAAGCAACTGCAGGGCCACTACGCAAGCAGAGTGAGGAAGCCAATATGACCCGGCCGGGTGAGAAATACCCTGAACTGCTCTCCAGACTCCAGGGACAGCGTGTAACATCTGCTCTGACTCCAGTAAACGGACTGAGAAACGGCTATCAGGAGTCTGTGTGTGTTAATTACATCTTTTGCCCTATGCCCTGTAACAAAGCTCTATACTTGCAGCGTCGCAGAGAAGTCCCACCTGAGGAGCCACAGCCTGTCAGCCCTGCACACTGACTGGAGAAGCTGCAGCAAAGTAAGTGACTGTGTGAATCGTCATCCTTCACAAAGCCCCATCCAAACCACCACTACTGCCCTGGGGACCCTCCAGCCCTACCCGAGGAGGGCTTACCATCCACGCTGCCACAAGTCGCCGTCCCCAGCAGGAATACGGCAGCGGTGGTTCTACTAACCACATACCCCGGGTGGCGTCACGACAAATCATCCCTTGTAAATATCCCCTTTATGGACTGATCCCAGGCCAGGGGACCGGGTCACGATTACCGTGATATCCCCGAAAGACCGCCACCGCTCCGGTTCCCGAGTACCCCATAGCCTGGGGGTGCATCATGTGTACCTGATAGGTGTCATGTTTTGGATCTTCTCCTATTAAATAGAGTGGAAAGCATTAACAATAAATATTTTTCTTTGGATTACCAAGATTGTGTAATACTGAATTTCCCCTGGGGAGGCACTGTGGGGAAATGAACAACGGCAATATTCAGCTGGTTGTTGGGACCCCCTTCTAACTCAAAGTGATTTTTCAATGCCATTGATACTATTGCCCCCAACACTGCCATTCACAGTGGAATTTAAATATTATCTCATTTAAAGGGGTTTGTCTCAAGTAAAGACTTTGCTTATGGGTATGATAGTGCACTGAGTTTTTGTCACGATCCCTTCATGAAATTCATCTCGGATGCAATAAGAGGTACTGCTGTGTTAAATATCTGGTGTGCAGAGCTGTAAGTAGTTAATTGACAGGCTTCTATTCTGGTTCTGGGATGTGTCGGGTTGCTCAGGTGTTCCATCTTCCCATTGACTGCTCTGCTACTTTACTGAGCAACCTCTCCCAGAACCATGCAAGTCATACATTTCATTTGAAGTGGTGTTTGGCTGCACTCCTGTTTCTGTTCTGATCTTTGCTACCTGACACTAGACTGTTGGTTGATTTCCTTTTGTCAACTCCCTGAATACTACGAGCACTCTAGAATCCTGACCCTTGACCATTGCATGACAACGTCTCTGTCTACTCCCTGAATACTATGAGCTCTCCTGGACCCTGACCCTGGATCATTGCATTATTATGTCTATTGTCTACTCCTGAATACCATGAGATCTCCTGGATCCATAACCCTGAATAATTGCATTACTACATCTTTGTCTACGACCTGAATACTACGAGCTCTCCTGAAATCCTGACCCTTGACCGTTCCATGACTTCGTTTCTGTCTACTCCCTGAATACCTATATATCTATGAGCTCTTCTGGAATCTGGACCCTTGCCCCTTGCATGACTATGTCTCTGTCTACTCCTTGAATATTACAAGCTTTTTTCGAATCCTGACCCTTGACCGTTGCGTGACCACGTCTCTGTCTACTCCCTGAATACTACAAGCTCTCCTTAAATCCTGACCCTTGACCGTTGCATGACCACATCTCTGTCTACTCCCTGAATACTACAAGCTCTCCTTAATCCTGTCCCTTGACCGTTGCATGACCATGTTTCTGTCTACTCCCTGAATACTACAAGTTCTCCTTAAATCTTGACCCTTGACTGTTGGATGACTATGTCTCTGTCTGCTCGGTGAATACTACAATCTCTTCTGGAATACTGACCCTTGCTTGACTATGTCTCTGTCTACTCCCTGAATACTATGATCTCTCCTGGACCTGACCCCATATTACCTGACTTCCCTGCTGTTTATGCTACCTGTAAGTAATGACTGTTTCATACCCTAGCTATTAGTAGTTTTATTTGATTTTGGACATGAGACATAGGCCCAAATAGTCTCCCAGAGGACGATTATTATGAGCAGGGCGATAAATAATTTCTAATTGGGACCTGGCAAACTCCTTTAAATTGGCAGCTGTAATAATGGCAATTTCCATGCCTGTGGTTGAAGGCTATTTTGCATAATTCCCTGGTTATATTGAAAACTTATACAACGAGGAAAGTTTCATCATAATTGCAATTTTAAAATAATAAATAAATGAGATTACATTAATGGCGCTGAACAATTAAAATGAGCTAATAATAATGTGCGCCACCGGTTCTTAACGGAATTGTCAGCGGCGATTCTAGCGGAGGCCTCCTGTCCTAGAGGACCGCGCCTTCATTACAATATCCCGCACAATTACTTTCACATTACGTCTGTTTGCAGATGTGATTATTCCTTTCCATTATGCAAATAATTCATAAAAACCAAATTACAGTCTGCATTTTGTTGGAGAAATTGTGTGCAAATATATCTTGTTGCAGACCTGATAGGAATGAATGATCATGAAGGCCGCACGAATCATACGCTCCTCAACGCCAAATAATGGAAAGCTGGTAAACACAGGATCGATAGAGAAGTTAGTCACTTGCACGTACTACTGTGAGCAGCAAGCGTGGCCTGAGGGTACCTTTACACGCCGCTACGGCAGGATGGATACAACCCGCTACAGGCTACAAATGTAGCTTGTAGCGTCAATATAGCCCGTAGTAGCGGCGTCTGAAGACGGGACGACACAGCCGGCAACAGATACATCTGTTTCCGAGCACTGCTCGAAAACAGATGGCTACAAAGCCGATGGTAGCGAGTTGTATCGGCGTGTAAAGAAGCTACAGAAGGGATGTCTGGACACCAGGCTATGTAGCTGTAATGTAGCTAGGGCGTGACACAGGCTCCGGGATACCGCGCCCCATCTGCGATCATTGGTGGAAGCTCCTGCATGACGATTGGTAGTCGCTGCATAGGGCGGCATATTTAAGGAGCTGACGAGTCACACTAAACAATTGCTCTAGCGTGCTGTATTACTCAGCCTCCTGCGATGCCTGCCCAATCATGATGTTCTGGCTTTGTCCTATCAGCGTACGGACGGCTCGTACTCCTCAATTGTGGCACGCCTATGTGTTGTCCCTGCTGCACCAGGTCCGCCCATATTAGCTTGTTGTAGCGGTGTGTAAATGAGGTAAGCTAAGCTACAGATGGCTACTTGAGACACCCGGCGATGTAGCTAGCTATAGATGTAGCGTAGCGTAGCGCACCTTGTGGCGGCGTGTAAAGATGGTGCGTTTACCGTTTGTAACCGTTTGAGCGTGCTCGTGCACGTGAAGTAGCGGGTTGTATCCATCCTGCCGTAGCGGCGTGTAAAGGTACCCTAAAAGTCCTCCTATGGCTGCAGCATCTCCGGTCTTGTCTCCCATGGCTGCAGCTTCTCTGGTCTTGTCTCACGTGCCTGAATCATCTCCGGTCTTGTCTGTCGCAGCCGCAGTGTCTCCGGCCTTGTTTCCCATGGCTGCAGCATCTCACGCCTTCCATGGCTACAGCGTCTCTGGTCTTGTCTCCCATGTCAGCAGCATCTCCGATCTTGTCTTCTATTGCTACAGTGTCTTCGATCTTTTCCGCCATTGCTGCAGCATCTTTGGTCTTGTCTCCTATGGCAGCAGAATCTCCAGTCTTGTCTTGAATTGCTACAGTGCCTCGATCTTGTCTCCCTTGGCAGCAGCATCTCCGGTCTTGTCTTCCATTGCTACAGCATCTCCAGTCTTGTATGCAGCATCTCTGGTCTTGTCTCCCGTGGCTGCAGCATCTCTGGTCTTGACTCCCATGGCTGCAGCATCTCTAAACTTGCCTTCTATGACTGCAGCATCTAAGGTTTTGTCTGCCGTGGCTGAAGCATCTCTGGCTGCAGCGTTTCTGGTCTTGTTTCCTGTGGCTGCAGCATGTCCGCATGGCTGCAGCATCTTGTTTCTTGTCTCCCATGGCTGCAGCATCTCTGGTCTTGTCTCCCATGGCTGCAGCGTCTCCGGTCTTGTCTCCCATGGCTGCTGCATGTCCGCATGGCTGCAGCATCTTGTTTCTTGTCTCCCATGGCTGCAGCATCTTTGGTCTTGCCTCCCATGGCTGCAGCGTCTCTGGTCTTGTCTCCTGTGGCTGCAGCATCTCCATTTTTGACTCCCATGCCTGCATCATCTCCGGTCTTATCTGTCGCAGCCTCAGTGTCTCCGTCCTTGTCTCCCATGGCTGTGCATCTCCAGTTTTGTCTCCTGTGGCTGCAGTGTCTCCGGTCTTGTCACTCATGGCTGCAGCATCTCCGGTCTTGTCTCCCGTGGTTGCAGCATCTCCAGTCTTGTCTCCCGTGGCTGCAGCATTTCTGGTCTTGCCTTCCATGGCTGCAGCATCTCCGGTCTTGTCTTCTGTGACTGCAGTGTCTCTGGTCTTGTCTCTCATGGCTGCAGAGTCTCCGGTCTTGACTCCCATGGCTGCAGCGTCTCCAAATTTGCCTTCCATGGCTGCAGCATCGCCGGTCTTGTCTCCCATGGCTGAAGCATCTCTGGACTTGTCTTCCATTGCTGCAGCATCTCTGGTCTTGTCTCCCGTGGATCCAGCATCTCCAATCTTGTCTCCCATGGCTGCAACGTCTCTGGTCTTGTCTCCTGTGGTTGCAGTGTCTCTGGTCCTGTCTCTCGTGGCTGCAGCATCTCAAATCTTTTCTCCCATTGCTGCAGTGTCTCTGGTCTTCTTTCCTGTGGCTGCAGCATCTCCAGTCTTGTCTCCTGTGGCTGCAGTGTCTCCGGTCTTGTTTCTCATGGCTCCAGCATCTCTGGTCTTGTCTCCCGTGGATGCAGCATCTCCAGTCTGGTCTCCCATGGCTTCAACATTTCCCATTGTGTCTCCCATGGCTGCAGCATCTCTGGTCTTTTCTCCCATGGCTGCAACATCTCTGGTCTTGTCTCCTGTGATTACAGCATCTCTGGTCTTGTCTCCCGTGGCTGCAGCATCTCCAATCTTTTCTCCCATGGCTGCAGTGTCTCTGGTCTACTCTCCTGTAGCTCAGTGTCTCCGATCTTGTCCGCCATGGTTGTAGCATCTCTGGTCTTTTCTCCCATGGCTGCAGCATTTCTGGTCTTGTCTCCCATGGCTGCAGTATCTACAAACTTGCCTTCCATGGCTGCAGCATCTCCGGTCTTGTCTCCCATGGCTGCAGCATCTCCGGTCTTGTCTCTCATGGTTGCAGCTTCTCCGGTCTTGACTCCCATGGCTGCATCGTTTCTGGACTTGTCTTCCATAGCTGCAGCATCTCTGATCTTGTCTCCCGTGGCTGCAACATTTCCAGTCTTGTCTCCCATGGCTGCAGCATCTCCAATCTTTTCTCCCATGGCTGCAGTGACTCTGGTCTACTCTCCTGTAGCTCAGTGTCTCCGATCTTGTCCGCCATGGTTGTAGCATCTCTGGTCTTTTCTCCCATGGCTGCAGCATCTCTGGTCTTGTCTCCCATGGCTGCAGTATCTCCAAACTTGCCTTCCATGGCTGCAGCATCTCCGGTCTTGTCTCCCATGGCTGCAGCATCTCCGGTCTTGTCTCCCGTGGCTGCAGCATCTCCGGTCTTGTCTCTCATGGCTGCAGCATCTCTGGTCTTGACTCCCATGGCTGCTTCGTTTCTGGACTTGTCTTCCATAGCTGCAGCATCTCTGATCTTGTCTCCCGTGGCTGCAACATTTCCAGTCTTGTCTCCCATGGCTGCAGCGTCTCCGGTCTTGACTCCCATGGCTGCAGCATCTCTGGTCTTGTTTCCCTTGGGTGCAACGTCTCAGGTCTTGTCTCCCTTGGGTGCAACGTCTCAGGTCTTTTCTCCCATGGCTGCAGCATCTCCGGTCTTGTCTCCCGTTGTTGCAGCATCTCTGGTCTTGTCTCCCATGGCTGCAGTGTCTCTGGTCTTGTCATGTGACTGCTGCTTCTCCAGTCTTGTCTCTTGTGGCTGCAGCATCTCTTGTCTTGTCTTCCATGGCTGCATCATCTCTGGTCTTGTCTGACGTGGCTGCAGCCTCTCCGGTCTTGACTTCTATAGCTGCAGCATCTCCGATCTTGTCTCCTATGGCTGCAGCATCTCCGTTCTTGTCTCCATAGTTGGAGCATCCCCGGTCTTGTCTCCCATGGCTGCAGTGTCTCCAATCTTGTCTGTCATCTAGAGAATCCAGGATATCATTGTCACGTCAGAGTGCGGAGACGCCCAGTGTGCAGCACAAATACAGTGAAAACCAGGGAAAGGGTAAAGGAAGCCCTGATGATAGGGAGAGGGAAGAGGGGTGACCCCTCAACACTTTCCTGAGACTTAACCCTGCACTCCTTATCATCCCTAGATGGGTTCTTCCCCCCATGCAAATAATGTGCCTAAGCCTTAGTTGGCCCTGTGCAAACCCTGGCTAGTAAGTAGGGCAGAAAAACACTAGGCTAACTACTATGATAAAACAACACTGAAAGAGAAACAAACTAATGTGAATCAAACAACAAAATGTAACTCCACAATTTCCATAAGTAATTGAAAGAAAAAACAGATATTGCGCCACACTGCAACTGGAGGAACTTGATATGCGGTTTTACTATGTTTGCAGTAACCTTTACTGGTTGTGCAACACCCCGCACAACCAGACTGATGGCTTAATGTGGGTCACTGTAGTGACAGGGGCCAATATTCCCTCCTCCTCTGATACTCCGGGCCTGGTGGTCGGCTCCTTAGTTCCTCTGGAGATGGAGGTGGGCTCCTTCACTCCTCCACTCGAAGAGGCAGACTCGCTGCACTGGCTTCAATCCCAGCTCCACACTGTGTATCAGTTGATCATTCAAGGGTGGGTCTTTATGATGTACTGCCAGGTCCTGTGGATCTTAGAGCAGCTCACACACCGCACTCCCAACAAGTGATCCACTTGAGAAAGACGCATCTGTGCGTCAAAACGCGTTGTGGCATACTGGACCTGTGCTTTTCGTGCAATAAAGTATTGGTAATATAATCACCAACCCGTGGTTTCTTTAGCGCTCCAAACCTCTGACACCGCTTGTTTTCTATATGACAATTTCCATAAGGACAGTTTAAATAATGAAAGGGAGTGGCAGCAAGAAGCCGCAGCTGAGATTAGAGCTATAAAGAACCTCCGTAGGATCAAAAAGGAACTTGGTTCCTTCAACATTAAATGAAAATAAACCCACCCCACTCATGTGATCTGATAATCGCCAAGACCTTCTAAACCCAGATATATCAAGGGGCTCAGCAGAATGCGACACAGTCGTGACAGTCATTGGTCGGTAATTACACAGGAGTTGCCAGCAGAGGATCTTGATGATTGTGCATTCAGAGCATTCCTGGCAGCCGAGGCCGTAAATTCCAGAGTTTATATATGTTACTTCTATTTGTTCATCAATTGCATATTAGTAATATAACCACATCCCATGACTTCCATAATTCCATGACAATTCCTTCTCAATATTGAGGGATGTAATAAAATACATTGAAAGCAACAATTGTAGATGGAATGAAAGATTATTCCAAAGTGTCAAGATGGAAAGCTCCAACATGGGACGGCTACTCAATACAAAGAAGACAAAGGTACTGACTACTGCCAGGTACGAGCGGGACACCTATGGAATGGACAGCGATGAACTAGAAGTGGTAAAGGACTTCACCCTACTTGGATCAATGATCACTCGAGATGCAGCAACGACACCGGAAGTCAATAGGAGAAAAGCTATGGGCAAATCAACAATGAAGTCACTGGACAAGGTCTTCACATCAAGGAACATTTCACTGGTGATGAAGACACGGCTCGTACATAGTCTGGTCTATTCTGTAGTAACATTTCACTGGTGATGGAGACACGGCTCGTACATAGTCTGGACTGTTCTGTAGTAACATATCACTGGTGATGAAGACACGGCTCGTACATAGTCTGGTCTATTCTGTAGTAACATTTCACTGGTGATGAAGACACGGCTCGTACATAGTCTGGTCTATTCTGTAGTAACATTTCACTGGTGATGAAGACACGGCTCGTACATAGTCTGGTCTATTCTGTAGTAACATTTCACTGGTGATGAAGACACGGCTCGTACATAGTCTGGTCTATTCTGTAGTAACATTTCACTGGTGATGAAGACACGGCTCGTACATAGTCTGGTCTATTCTGTAGGAACATATGGAAGAGACACCTGGACCATAAAGAAACAAGACAGAAGAAGAATCACCGCCTTCATAATGTGGAGCTGGAGAAGTATGTTATCAATACCATGGATGGCAAGAAGAACAAGAATCAAGACAGACATGTCACTGGAAGGAAGAATCACCAAGATACGACTTGTCTACACATGATACAAAGAGAGAGATCACTGGAGAAGGATATTATTGCCGGAAGAATAGAAGAAAGAAGACAAAGAGGAAGACCAGCAACCCGATGGCTTTATACTATCAAGATAATGGTGGACAAGGCCCTGGTGGACCTATCTAGACTCGTAGAAGACCCTGGTGGACCTATCTAGACTTGGAGCAGACCTTGGTGGACCTATCTAGACTTGGAGGAGACCTTGATGGACCTATCTAGTCTTGGAGAAGACCCTGGTGGACCTACTTAGGCTTGGAAAACTCTGTTGAATCTATGTAAGCTTGGAGAACACCCTGGTAGACCTATCTAGGCTTGGAAAACACCCTGGTAGACCTATCTAGGCTTGGAGAAGACCCTTGTGGACCTACTTAGGCTTGGAGAAGACTCTGGTGGACCTATCTAGGCTTGGAAAAGGCACGGGTGGATCTATTTAAGCTGCACAAAATCGATCTTCCTACAAAGTGTTCATGCATCAAGTTGCCATGGCTTGAGATCAAGCTGAAGGCCATTAAATAAATAAAATGCTAACATAGTGCCTGTTTCTCAAGTCAAGATGGGAGTTCCTCAGTGACAACAGCCATTATCCATCAGATAGAAAAAAGATGAGCTACAAAGCTTTATCCCTCTCTCTGCACAGGACTGGGTTCTTCCATGCACTGATTTCAATAATGGTGTAATACTTACTTTCCCCTGTGGAGGCACTGCAGGGAAAACAAACATTTGTTACAAGCTTCTCCATAGTTTACACTTGATCACTGCAGATCTCAGCAGGAAAATGCATGGTTATTTTATCATCATGGGACCATTTTAACAAAAGCTGATAGATAGATAGATAGATAGATAGATAGATAGATAGATAGATAGATAGATAGACAGATATAGATAGATAGATAGATAGATAGATAGATAGATAGACAGACAGACAGATAGAGAGATAGATAGATAGATAGATAGATAGATAGATAGATAGATAGATAGATAGATAGAGAGATAGATAGAGAGAGAGAGATAGATATCTTGAAGGAGTTCTGCAATCTTTTACTTGGTCTGTATACAAAAGAACATCTGAAAATTGTTCTAAATTGATTTTTGCACCCAATAGATGCAAGTGCTGCTCTTATTTTTTCTATTTTATATTAGATACAGGGATATATAGACAGATGATAGATAGAGGGATATATAGATGATAGAGCGATATATAGCTAGATAGATAGAGGGATAAAGAGAGAGGGATAGGTAGATAAATAAATAGATAAATAGAGGGATAGATAGATGGATAGATAGATAGATAGATAGATAGATAGATGGATGGATAGAAAGAGAGATAAATAGATGGATAGAGGGATAGATGATAGAGAGATAGATAGATATAGAATGATGGATAAATGGATACATAGATGATATAGCTATCAGTAGATTTGCCCCATTTGTACATTATCACTTAATGGATGTAAATTTATGTGGCAGCGATTTAGTGAATTACATTCCGGATTACATTTGTTTGTTTTCGTCCCTGAATTGGAGAACACAGAGCGAAGCCATTAGGGAGAACTCCGCATAATTGTGCGAGCGGATCCAGACGAGGGGCGCAGGAGCAATTATACCTGACAAAAGACACAAAGACGGAAGCTTTTATCAGAATCCGAGCAAACAGCGAACACGGCAGAATGCGGAGAGCGAGGAGAGCACGGAGAGAGTGGAGAGCACGGACATAGTGGAGAGTGAGGAGAGAGTGGAGAGTGAGGAGAGAGTGGAGAGCATGGAGAGTGAGGAGAGCAAGGAGAGAGTGGAGAGCGTGAAGAGTGTGGAGAGCGAGGAGAGAATGGAGAGTGAGGAGAGCTAGGAGAGTGCAGAGAGCACAGAGAGCGAGGAGAGCATAGAGAGCAGGGAGAGTGCGGGGAGTGGAGAGCGTGGGAAGCACAGAGAGTGAGGAGAGTGTGGAGAGCGAGGAGAGTGTGGAGAGTGAGGAGAGAGTGGAGAGCGAGGAGAGCACAAAGAGTGGGGAGAGCATGGAGAGCAATGAGGTCGTGGAGAGCGTAGAGTGTGGGAAGCGCAGACAGCGAGGAGAGCATGGAGAATGAGGAGAGCTAGGAGAGTGCAGAGAGCGCAGAGAGCGAGGAGAGCATAGAGAGCAGGGAGAGTGCGGAGAGTGGAGAGCGTGGGAAGCACAGAGAGTGAGTAGCGTGCGGAGAGTGAGGAGAAGGTGGAGAGTGAGGAGAGTGTGGAGAGTAAGGAGAGAGTGGAGAGCGAGGAGAGCACAAAGAGTGGGGAGAGCATGGAGAGCAATGAGGTCATGGAGAGCGTAGAGTCTGGGAAGCGCAGAGAGCGAGGAGAGCATGGAAAGCAAGGAGAGCACAGAGGGTGAGGAGAGTGAGGAGAGGGTGGAGAGTGAGGAGAGAATGGAGAGTGAGGAGAGCTAGGAGAGTGCAGAGAGCGAGGAGAGTATAGAGAGCAGGGAGAGTGCAGAGAGTGGAGAGTGTGGGAAGCACAGAGAGCGAGGAGAGTGAGGAGAGTGTGGAGAGTGAGGAGAGTGTGGAGAGTGAGGAGAGAGTGGAGAGCGAGGAGAGCACAAAGAGTGGGGAGAGCATAGAGAGCAATGAGGTCTTGGAGAGTGTAAAGTGTGGGAGAGCACAGAGAGCGAGGAGAGCGAAGAGCGTGGAGAGCAAGGAGAGCACAGAGAGTGGGGAGAGCGTGGAGAGCGAGGAGAGTACAAAAAGCAGAGAACATGGGGAACACAGAGAGCAAGGGGAGTGCGTAGAGCACAAAGAGTGAGGAGAGCGTGGAGAGCGAAGAGCGTGGAGAGCAAGGAGAGCACAGAGAGTGGGGAGAGCGTGGAGAGTACAAAAAGCAGAGAACATGGGGAACACAGAGAGTGAGGGGAGTGCGGAGAGCACAGAGAGTGAGGAGAGCACAAAGAGTGAGGAGAGCGTGGAGAGCGAAGAGTGTGGGGAGCGCAGAGAGCGTGGAGAGCACAGAGAGTGAGGAGAGTGCAAAGATCAGAGAGCGTGGGGAGCATAGAGAGCGAGGAGAGTGCAGTGAGCGCGAAGAGCACAAAGAGTGATGATAGCATGGAGATCCCATACTCTTTCCTTTTCGCCGCCCTCCTTCTTTTTCCCCATCCTCCTTCCATTTCCCAATCATCTTTCCTTTCCCATCCTCCTTCCTCTTCCCTATCCTCTTTCTTTTCCCCATCCTCCTTTCTACTCCCTGTCCTCCTTCCTTTTCCCCACCCTCCTTCCTTTTCCCCATTATCCTTTTTTTCTCCACTCTCCTTCCTTTTCCCCATCTTCTTTCTTTTTCCCCACCATCCTATTCCCCATCCACCTTCCTTTCCCCACCCTCCTATTTCCCATCCTCCTTCCTTTTCCCTACCCTCCTATTTCCCATCCTCCTTCCTTTTCCCCATCTTCTTTCTTTTTCCCCACCCTCCTATTTCCCATCCTCCTTCCTTTTCCCCGCCTTCTTTTTTCCCCAACCTCCTTTCTTTTCCCAATCATCCTTCCTTTCCCTATCCTCCTTTTCCCTGCTCTCCTTCATTTTCCCCATCCTCCTTTCTACTCCCTGTCCTCCTTCCTTTTACCCATCAGTCTTCATTTTGCCCACCCTTCTATTCCCCATCCTCCTTCCTTTTCCCCATTATCCTTTTTTTCCCCACTCTCCTTCCTTTTCCCCATCCTTTCTTTTCCCCATCTTCCTTCTTTTTCCCCACCCTCCTATTTCCCATCCTCCTTCCTTTTCCCGTCCTCCTTTTTCCCCTTCCTCCTTCTTTTTCGCAATCTTCTTTTCTCTATCCTCCTTTTCCCTACTCTCCTTCCTTTTCCCCATCCTCCTTCTTTTCCACATCCTCCTGCCTTTTCCCTGTCCTTCTTCCTTTATGATGATGTCCGTCCTCTCGAGAGTAATACCAACTTTTTGATTTTATAGATAAAATAGACATCTTTATTATACAAATAATTAAAAGGATCCAAACAGACAATTACATGAAAGGAACCGACAATTTCAATTAATTCAGGATCAAAAGAGGGTCTAATTTGCCCAATGATCAACCCTTCCTGTCAATGAGGGGCCAGTGCATACTGAGAGATAAAGATATTGTCAGGGGATTATCTTACTTGTTAGGCAGGCAGGTGTACTGATGTATACTTACAGGATAACACCAGTAATGTGAGACATCACTACGTAGGGGCTTTTTGATAAAAGTCCAGGACAGTCAGGTCTATTGCAAAAAATATAGCACAGACAATACGAGAAATGGTGGCAAAACCACCTTAAAGGGACTCTGTCATCAGGTTTTTGCCATCCCATCTGACAGCAGCATATTGTAGAGATAGAGACCCTGATTCCAACGATGTGTCACTTACTGGGCTGCGTGCTGTCACTTTGATAAAATTACTGTTTTCTCTGCTGCAGATTTAGCAGGAAATGACTATTTGAATAGTTGTATAATGTTAATCTCAACTGATTGAACAGTGATTTTATAAAAACTACACTGAGCAGCCGAGTAAGAGACACATCACTGGAATCAGGGTCTCTGTCTCTACATAATGCTGCTGTCAGATGAGATGGCAAAAACCTGGTGACGGTGTCCCTTTAAGTATATAGACATAATGAGGGTACTCACATTAATACAGCAAAAAGGTCCACTAAATAGTAAGATCAATGCGTTTTAATATCTTAACTTGAAAAGATTGGCACCTGCCCTAAAAAAGACCTGGCACAAGTTCCCCAAACATTGCATGGTAGTATGCCCACAATAGAGTTGTTCTGACCGGCCAGGATAAAGCCCCCAGATGTGAACACCTTTCATAATCAGGCGAATGACCTGGAGAGGCGCTTTTTGGATAGGGGATATCCGAGGGGTACCCTGAACAAGGCTTAAAAAATGCCATATGCTGCACTAGGGGCTCTCTCCTTATACCAAAAGCCAAAAAAG
This sequence comes from Allobates femoralis, assembly GCA_033576535.1. Taxonomy (NCBI): domain Eukaryota; kingdom Metazoa; phylum Chordata; class Amphibia; order Anura; family Aromobatidae; genus Allobates; species Allobates femoralis. Next base: position 607,398,222 of record JARQOC010000004.1, on the reverse strand, counting down.
AAGTGCATCAAAAAACACGAATTATTGGGACCTGTGACTCAGATTTGTGTCTTGTCTGTATTTGTCTTATGTTCTGTTCTCATGTTGTCCTGTCCTTTGCCCTACATGACGCACTATGAGATGTCTAAATGAGAACCCAAGCAAAGGTCTAATCCCACAAACCACAAGACGCTGATATTTCCTTCTCATTCTCCTCTTCTATCTGGTTTTCTGACCATTGTTATTTTTTCAGGGACAAAATGACTTCAAAGAATGTCCACATTGCAGCCAGATTGCACATTCCTGTCTGTGGGGTTTGACAAGTTACATTTATCTGTGTGTAACCGATAATTATCACAAAATCCCCTATATTGTATCATCGTTTTTTATATCTTTGGAGCACTATATAAGATCTCTGTTTCAATAAACAGTGGGACTCTCTCATCCTTTTCCCTGTCTTTATTCCTTTCCCCCACCCTCCTTCCTTTTTTCTGATTTCCTTTCTTTTCTCTGCCTTCCTTCCTTTCCCCACCCTCCTTACTTTTTTTCTGATTTCCTTTCTTTTCTCTGCCTTCCTTCCTTTCCCCACCCTCCTTACTTTTTTTCTGATTTCCTTTCTTTTCTCTGCCTTCCTTCCTTTCCCCACCCTCCTTACTTTTTCGCGCTTTCCTTTCTTTTCTTTTCTCTGCCTTCCTTCTTTTTCCCCATTCTCCTTCCTACTCCCCGTCCTCCTTCCTTTTCCCCACCCTCCTTCCTTTTCCCATTCTCATTCCTTTTCCCTATCTTCTTTCCTTTCCCCACCCTCCTATTCCCCGTCCTCCTTCCTTTTTCCCATTATTTTTCCTTTTCCCCATCCTCCTTTCTTTTCCCCAATCTCCTGTTCCTTGTCCTCCTTCCTTTTCCCCACCCTCCTATTCCCCACCCTTCTTCCTTTTCCACACCCACCTATTACCCATCCTCCTTCCTTTTCCCCATTATCCTTCTTTTTCCCCGACCCTCTTATTCCCTATCCTCCTTCCTTTTCACCTCCCTCGTATTCCCCGTACTCCTTCCTTTTCCCCATCCTCCTTCCTTTTTCAAATCCTCCTTTCTTTTCCCCTCCCTACTATTCCCCATCCTCCTTTCTTTTCCCCACCCTACTATTCCCCATCCTCCTTCCTTTTTCCTGTCCTCCTTCCTTTTCCCATCCTCCTTTCATTTCCCCACCTTCCTATTCCCCATCCTCCTTCCTTATCCATCCTCCTATTTCCCATCCGCCTTCCTTTTCTCACCTTCCTATTCCCCATCCTCCTTCCTTATCATGATCCTATTCCCCATCCTCCTTCCTTATCCACCCTCCTATTCCCCATCCTACTTCCTTATCTATCCTCCTATTCCCCATCCGCCTTCCTTTTCCCACCCTCCTATTCCCCATCCTCCTTCCTTATCCATCCTCCTATTCCCCATCCTCCTTCCTTATCCACCCTCCTATTCCCCATCCTCCTTCCTTATCCACCCTCCTATTCCCCATCCTCCTTCCTCATCCATCCTCCTATTCCCCATCCTCCTTCCTTTTCCCCGTCCTCCAGTGTGTGTGGATCAGTCAGTAGTGGTTGTGAATGTCTTCTCTCCCTCTTCGCTTCCCATTATTCCAGCGCTCAGCTTTGTAATTCATTTTTGGGTCTTGAGGAATGTATTAGACGTTGTAATCTTCTCGCACATTTTATCTTAATTGACTGTAAAGTTGGAAATTGGTTTTAAATTTTAAATCAGGATTTGATATTCAAATCAGTCAAACTCCCGTCTTGTGAAGTCTTTTCTCTTCTCCTGCTCCCCCGTCTGGTCGTCCTCTCATTTCTGCAGGGGCCGACATTGACCCCATGAGACTTTCCTCCTCCGGCTCGGAGTCATCCACTTACCCACAGATTGGATGTTACTTTCCAAGACGAGATACTTAATTTTTCCAGATTGTCTTTTCGTCTCCTATTGTTTTAAGGGTAATGGGAAAGATAAAAGAAGGAGGGAAGTGATTAAAATTTGCGAACAACTTCACGAGAGGGGAAAGTTTCTTCATTTTCTTGTCGAAAACTTTGTGATCCTTTTCTTGGCTGTTGTCCATTGAGCACCATGGCTTATTAAAGAACCTCTCAATAAAAGAAGGGGAACTTTACTATAACCTATTGGTAGTTGATTTGCCCCTCATAAGTGCCCTTACCTCTGATTTTTTCTGAAGTCTTTTCTCTTCTCCCTCTCCCCGTCTGGTCGTCCTCTCATTTCTGTAGGGGCCGACATTGACTCCATGAGAGTTCAAATCTCAACCTTTTCCCTCCTCCGGCTCGGAGTTATCCACTTACCCATGGATAGGATGATACATTCCAAAACGACAAACTTAATTTTTCCAGATTGTCTTCTCGTCTCCTATTGTTTTAAGGGTAATGGGAACAATAAAAGGAGAAGGGAAGTGATTAAAATTTACAAACACAACTTCAGGAGAGGGAAACTTTCTTAATTTTCTCATTGAAAACTTCATGATCCTTTTCTTGGCTGCCGTCCATTCAGCACCACGGCTTATTGAACAGCATCTCATTAAAAGAAGGGGGACTTTATGGTAACTTCTTGGTGGTTGATTTGGATGATGCAACAAAGCTTCAGCCAAGGCTGGAGCATGGGTGGACACACAATAATTGTGCTTCTTGGTATTACTAAGGTGTGGTCCTTGATTTGTAATATACACCTATCACTGCTGACATCAATGGGTGGTGCAGATGCCCCAAAAAGTTGTAGTAGGACCCAAGGCTGGCTCCAGGTTTTTGTGGGACCCGGGTGAAAGAGCCTCAGTGGACCCCTTTAACACATACTGGTTTTATATATAATATAAAGGCTGCGGACTGTATTATATATGTATATAATCCCCATAAATATAGCTCTCGTCTGCTGTTTTCCACCCATGCAGTGTGTCCCTCCCCCTGTTCGCTGTCTTACCCACCAGTATGCTATCTCTCCTCCCTGATCACTCTCTACCCCTGTGCGCTATCTCTCCCTCCAGTGTGCTGTCTCTCCCCGTTGTGCACTGTATGTCCTCCCTGTGCACTACTCTTTTCCACCTGTGCGCTGTTTCTCTCCCCTATGCACTGTCTCTACCCCAGTGTGCTGTCTCCCATGTGCTGTGGCTCACCTACCTGTGCGCTGTCTCTCCCATCCTGTGCGCTGTCTCTCCCCCCTGTGTGCTGTCTCACCCCCTGTGCACTGTCTCACCCTATGTGTGCTGTCTCTCCCACCTTGTGCCCTGTCTCTCCCCTCTCTGTGCCTGTCTACCCTCTGTGCACTGTGTGTCCCCTGTCTGTGCCTGCCTCTCCCCTGTACGCTGTCTCTCTCCCCCATTGTACATGGTCTCTCCCCTCTCTACACCTGTCTCTCCCCAGTACACTCTCTCCCCCTGTCACCTTCCTGTGACGGTGTCCCAGATGGCGAGTGGCCCTCCCCCCCGGCAGTCCGGGGCTCTGGCACTTGCCTGGGTGCGCAGGGTGCCGACCTCAGCCCTGGTACAGCCAAACTAAGAGTAGAAGCATCACAAAGACAGACATGTACTGTGTGTCTCTGCTGATTAGCGTATTTTGGGGGGCTTCATCAGGTCTGATTCTTTGGCCAATAGAACAGCACCACTCTCAATGTGAACTCCCTGTAGTCTTTTTGATGGATCTTATTGTCTGACTTTGCCCGCATAACAGTATCAGTCGCAGTTATCTCATCACATAAATAGCCACAATACTTTGTTATCCATAGTCCAACCCATAATTGTCACAATGATTATGTGATAACTGATCTGTTCATTAAGCTGGGGGAGAGGCCTGAGTCTCCACCCTGGCCCCTGCTCCTGACCAGTCCTGATTGATTCCGCTTCCACCTAGGACATCAGAGTAATGAATAGATGAAGACAGACAGGGGAGAACCAAAACTCAGTCTCTAAGCATGTACACATAAAGGTAAAGAAGAGTAGCACGAGGAAAAACAAGAGCAGAAAGGGAGCTACAGAACAACAGGGGAGAACTTTACCAACTGCTCCAAGGAAATAGCACAACTTTCATCACACCTCACAGACCAACATAGGATAAACTATAGCTAGAATAGATAGAAGGATCCCTCCCATTAAAATAGGATGGGAGCCATTGTGATAGGCCTCCCCACAACATGTGAAAAAAGGGGCAAGCAGACCAACAGAGATTAACTCTTAGTAGCCTGCCTATGAGTCAGCACACAGCAGGTCAATGCCTGAGTATGGGACACCACACCTCACAGACCAACATAGGATAAACTATAGCTGGCATGGGAAGATGGATTCTACCAGCATAAATAGGAGAGGAGCCGCTGTGACAGTTTCTTAAATTCAAGCATAGTCCCATTCAATAACAGCAAGGAACTGGTTAAAAAGGGGATAAAATTCATTTTTCCTTCTCTGGTGGACAATCCCTTTAAGAGCAGATATCCTTTACCATTACTACTGCAATACCAGCAAACACAGCAATGGAGGCAATCTCAATCTGTGGAATAAGAAAACCGGAGAACTGTCCCCCTCGGACATAAGATGCACATTCAATGTTGGACAGAAAAGAAGGGGATTTTGATTTAACTGGTTCTTCCTCCTCCGTAACACTCAATAAGTCAAAACAATAGTGTGGCCGCCGTACCCAGAGCCCTGATCAATGCGCCCGCCCAACACTACAGGGGCGATCCTATATACAAAGCAGAAAGTAAGAATATGGAGCCGTCCTTCCATTCATCGTCATCCACTCTACAGTGTCAGGCGGCACAATACCCGACCTTTACCAGACTGCCGTGACATTTGAATCACAACAGGAAAAGTAAGAGCAACTCATGAAGGAAACACATAGAGAACATGATATATCCAAGATATACTATGTGATACTAATCTCCACAGAGAAAATGAGAAGTATCAGGGATATACCATAATACTGCCCCATATATACAAGAATATAACTACCATAATACTGCTCCCTATATACAAGAATATAACTACTATAATACTGCCCCTATATACAAGAATATAACTACTATAATACTGCTCCTATGTACAAGAATATAACTACTATAATACTGCTCCTATGTACAAGAATATAACTACTATAATACTGCCCCTATGTACAAGAATATAACTACTATAATACTGCCCCTATATACAAGAATATAACTACTATAATACTGCTCCTATGTACAAGAATATAACTACTATAATACTGCCCCTATATACAAGAATATAACTACTATAATACTGCTCCTATATACAAGAATATAACTACTATAATACTGCTCCTATATACAAGAATATAACTACTATAATACTGCCCCTATGTACAAGAATATAACTACTATAATACTGCTCCTATATACAAGAATAAAACTACTATAATACTGCCCCCATATACAAGAATATAACTACTATAATACTGCTCCTATATACAAGAATATAACTACTATAATACTGCTCCTATATACAAGAATATAACTACTATAATACTGCCCCTATATACAAGAATATAACTACTATAATACTGCTCCTATGTACAAGAATATAACTACTATAATACTGCCCCTATATACAAGAATATACCTACTATAATACTGCTCCTATGTACAAGAATATAACTACTATAATACTACCCCTATATACAAGAATATAACTACTATAATACTGCTCCTATATACAAGAATATAACTACTATAATACTGCTCCTATGTACAAGAATATAACTACTATAACACTGCTCCTATGTACAAGAATATAACTACTATAATACTGCCCCTATATACAAGAATATAACTACTATAATACTGCCCCTATGTACAAGAATATAACTACTATAATACTGCCCCTATATACAAGAATATAACTACTATAATACTGCCCCTATATACAAGAATATAACTACTATAATACTGCCCCTATGTACAAGAATATAACTACTATAATACTGCCCCTATATACAAGAATATAACTACTATAATACTGCTCCTATGTACAAGAATATAACCACTATAATACTGCCCCTATATACAAGAATATAACTACTATAATACTGCTCCTATATACAAGAATATAACTTCTATAATACTGCCCCTATATACAAGAATATAACTACTATAATACTGCCCCTATATACAAGAATATAACTACTATAATACTGCCTCTATATACAAGAATATAACTACTATAATACTGCTCCTATGTACAAGAATATAACTACTATAATACTGATCCCTATATACAAGAATATAACTACTATAATACTGCTCCCTATATACAAGAATATAACTACTATAATACTGCTCCTATAACTACTATAATACTGCTCCCATGTACAAGAATATAACTATTATAATACTGCCCCTATATACAAGAATATAACTACTATAATACTGCTCCTATATACAAGAATATAACTACTATAATACTGCTCCCATGTACAAGAATATAACTACTATAATACTGCCCCTATATGCAAGAATATAACTACTATAATACTGCTCCTATGTACAAGAATGACTGTTTACAGTAAAGTACCCGGGAGAGTGACTCTGCCTCCGTGTCTTTGTGCCATTTATCATCGACCTCTTTGCTTACAGCAACGTTGCCCCGGAGGCCAGCTCCACCTGTAGGGAGCGTTGCCATCCTTGCCGCGATACCATCTCCCTCTGGAGGACTGTGGCGGCGCTGGTGACCCATCACCAGGTACTACAGGTGGCGTCACATGACAATAACTCTTTTCCTTGTACATAACCCCTCTATTAAAGTGTCAGCCAGGCCACGGGCTCAGGCACCACCACCCGTGACATCCCCGCGAACCCCTCTGAGTCTGATACCCGAGTACCCCAGGGCCTGGGGCTCAGGGCTCGACACTATAATACAGATATAATGTTGCTCCTTCATGTGGAAAGGACAAAAGGGAAATCCGGTTTCCATAGATGCTATGACTGTTGTATAACGCGTAGCACAACAATGCCTAATTCCTCTTTCATCATCTATTGATTCTTCCACCGTCTCACGGAACGTTCATGACTCTGTTAGAAGAAAACACATTTCTATTATCGTTATGGATCTCACGTCTCCTTTCTTCTGTGGCGGCCATCCCCGGGCTCCGGTGACATTCCCACTATTTCACTCTTGGAGCTGGTGGGTGTATGGCTATTATTGTGTAGTTGGCGGTAAATCATCGGTTCTCAGGAAGTCTTGTAAATTTTTCTCCGGTTGCTCCTCGGAGGTATCGACGCCTTTGACCTGGAGCCAGAATCCAGCGGTTTGAGTGTGTAATAGAATTGGCTCGAAATAAAATTTCTCGTGTTCATATAATGGTGAAGGTTCTTCATGAATTATGTAGCTACATTACCCACATCCCAGCCACTGCCTTCGAACTATAATATATGTTTTTTCTTCCTGCTGCCGAGTTCTTTAACCCACACGGAGCTAGAAGAAGCAGAAAATGTTCACATGTACTCCTACAATATATACAACTGCTTGTTCACCTATTGAGACTCCTTAGGCTCCATATTTACTGTGAAGACCCGGGGATCAGTGGGTCCTCTGTGGAGTCACGGGGGTCAGTGGGTGCTCTCTCTAGTCCGCTGGCCCGGCCGCCTTTAGAAGGACCGCATGGACCAGGGCTCATTCCAACTGAATGCATGAACTCCTTATCCATGGGTTGTACACTACTCAGACAACACAGGGGGAGGGAACCACACAATGGTAAGGCTTTATAGGATCCCCAACAGTCAAAGGCATATAACACATAACCAGCAAGAACACACAATGTAACAAGCAACACAGTCTCATCTTTCCGCTGGCTCACCTGGGATTAGAATGTTCGTGCCTCGGGGCTCCCAAGGCCACTTACCCCAGTCCAGCAGCACCCACCAAAAAAGGAATATCGGTAGGTTTAGGAAGCTGTTAGAGCACAGCAAAATCTGTAGCCAGGTGACCAAACTGTCCCAACCTGTGTATCTTCCTTACATAGTCTCTGACATTTCAGCCGAATTCTAGAATCCTAGGCTGAACTCCTTCAGAATATAATCCAGTTCTGGTAGTCCTCAAGTTGGGGCTGAAGTCCCTAGACCAGGGGTCTCAAACTCCAGGCCTCGAGGGCCACACACAGTGCAGGTTTTCAAGATTTCCTTGCAATTTGACAGTTGGTCATTTGATTACCAACTGTCAAATACTATGGAGATCCTGAAAACCTGGACTGTGTGCGGCCCTCAAGGCCTGGAGTTTGAGACCCCTGCCCTAGACTGAGGCCATGCAGAGTATGAAGACATGATGTGAACCTGGTATTTCGGATTCTGGCTGGAACAGAAGCTTCTGGGCTTTGGACACAAAGTATATGACTCCTGGTGAATGAAGCAGGCCCCCATTATATATCCCTAGCACTCATTTCAGGACATTGTGGTCTTCCAGGATTAGTGGAATAAGGCTGGGCTATCATTGGTTGGCATTTCAATCTGATATCTGCATAATTCTCTGAGTGATGAAGAAAGAGTGGGTAAGGGGTGAGGTAATTTACATTAAATTAGCAATACACAAACTCAGGGCACGAAAGGCTCCGAATCGTCTGGCAAGAAACAATCTTTTAGCAAACATGATATAACCAACAAAAGACCTATATTTCTGGCCAAATTAAGAAAATTTTCCCACACCACGCACTGTAAAAGGCTGTGTCATCCACTTACCTTCACAAATATATGGACCATTACATATTTACTTGCCCCCTTTTTTGTATTTTTATCTTTTCTCCGAAAGCCATCATGGGTCTTCTACTCATGGACAAAACTGTCTTCCTGACTGATCTTCAAGACCGAGCTCAGCTCCTTACCCATATGGCCATTAGCCTTTGTTGTGCTTCACATTACGTCTTTCAAGTGACTGGTGTTCTTCAGTAACATTATCTCCCAAGGCTTTTTAAGGCCCACTTGGACACTTGGACACTCCCCTGAGATGGAATGTGTTTACTTTGTTTGTAGACTGCCACTATCTAGATTCTTCTGTTACCATCATCTCCTCAGATTCATTTGGTTTCCTTCCTTCATTTGCTGTAAGCATCACAAATCTTTCTTAGAGTTTATTCACAGCGCACTTTAATATACTTTGCATTCTTCAACATGGATCTGCTGCTTTTCCGGCCTGCTGGTAATACATCTTTTGCTGTAAGCATCACAAACTATTATTACAGTTTATTCACATCACAATACAATCTGATGTGCATTTTAAAACATGCATCTACTGCTATTCTGACCTGCTGGTTAATCCATCTTTTGTTGTAGGCATCACAAACTTTTATTTCAGTTTATTCACTTCACACTACAATCTGCTGAGCATTCTTCATAATGCATCTGCTGCTTTACTGACCTGCTGGTTAGTTCATCATTTGCTTTAAGGTTCACAAACGTTTATTAGATTTCATTCACATCACACTACAATCTACAGTGCATTCTATAAAATGCATCTGCTGGTTTTCTGACCTGCTGGTTAACAAATCTTTTGCTGTAAGCATCGCAAAAGTTTATTAGAGTTTATTCACATTACACTACGATCTGCTGTCCAAGTCTAAAGCATGCACCTGCTGTTTTTCTGATCTGGTTAATCCTTTGCTGGCTGTAAGCATCACAAACTTTATTACAGTTTATTCACATCACAATACAATCTGATGTGCATTCTAAAACATGGATATGCAGCTTTTCTGAACTGCTAGTTAATCCATCTTTTGCTATAAGCATCACAAACTTTTATTATGGGTCACACATGGTACCACCTAGGCCTCTAGCAGCTCTTTACATTCACTCAGCTAGCTCCGGTGTATACCATAATTAATTAGTAGTGATGAGCGAGCATGCTCGCCACTACTCGGTACTCGCACGAGTATCACTGTACTCGGGCTACTCGGCGAGCACCGAGTAATCTCGCGATACTCGTGCTGTGCTCGTGGTCATCATCTCTGCATGTTGGCGCTCTTTAGAGAGCCAGCAGGGATTGGCTGGCAGACCACTGCAATACCACAGCCCTGTTAGTTGTAGCATTGCAGTGATTGGCCGGCCTGCACAGCGTGACCGAGCCTTTATAAGACCCGGCCGCGCTGTGCTCTGCACACAGCCATCCAGACAGTGAGTGTAGGGCAGTGTCTGCTGCTGCTTAGAGACAGATTTGCGGCCCTCATAGGTAGATCCGGAGCAGGGCTGCAAACTGCTGCTGACCACAACAGTCCTTCTCAGGACTAATCTAGGAGGATATAGGCAGGGTGATCCAGATCGGGATCCAAGCTTTTCTGTGACCATAACAGTCACCAGACTGTTGTACTTACTACCTTGATACAGGTTAGGGACTAAAATCCAAATCTCCTGTGACCATTACAGTCACCAGACTGGTGTACTTACTACCTTGATACAGGTTAGGGACTAAAATCCTACTCTCCTGTGACCATTACAGTCACCAGACTGGTGTACTTACTACCTTTGAAACAGGTTAGGGACTAAAATCCTACTCTCCTGTGACCATTACAGTCACCAGACTGGTGTACTTACTACCTTAATACAGGTTAGGGACTAAAATCCTACTCTCCTGTGACCATTACATTCACCAGACTGGTGTACTTACTACCTTAATACAGGTTAGGAACTAAAATCCTAATCTCCTGTGACCATTACAGTTACCAGACTGGTGTACTTACTACCTTGATACAGGTTAGGGACTAAAATCCTAATCTCCTGTGACCATTACAGTCACCAGACTGGTGTACCTACTACCTTGATACAGGTTAGGGACCAAAATCCTACTCTCCTGTGACCATTAAAGTCACTAGACTGGTGTACTTACTACCTTGATACAGGTTAGGGACTAAAATCCTTCTCTCCTGTGACCATAACAGTCACCAAACTGTTGTACTTACTACCTTGATACAGGTTAGGGACTAAAATCCTACTCTCCTGTGACCATTACAGTCACCAGACTGGTGTACTTACTACCTTGATACAGGTTAGGGACTAAAATCCTACTCTCCTGTGACCATGACAGTCACCAGACTGGTGTACTTACTACCTTAATACAGGTTAGGGACTAAAATCCTAATCTCCTGTGACCATTACATTCACCAGACTGGTGTACTTACTACCTTGATACAGGTTAGGGACTAAAATCCTAATGTCCTGTGACCATGACAGTCACCAGACTGGTGTACTTACTACCTTGATACAGGTTAGGGACTAAAATCCTAATCTCCTGTGACCTCTCTAGTCACCAGACAGTTGTCGCTGTATACAGGCAAAATGCGCAAGGGCGTTGGCAAGGAACAAGGAAGTGAACGTGATGGTGGTGCAGGCAGAGGCCGAGGTCGTGTGCAAGCACTAATTTCGCAACAACAAAGGGGCACATCTCCTCGCTCGCACGTCCTGTCCCAAATTCTTGCGGCCCGCAGCAGTACACCGCTCTTGAACCAAGACCAGTGTCAACAGGTTGTTACTTGGATAGCGGATAATGCTTCAAGTCAGATGGGCACCTCCACAAACACCCTGTCTTCCACACGGTCAAGTGTCAGTAGCCGTGATACTGCACCGCACATTTCCCAACCTGATCCTCCTTCCTACCACCAGGACGAGTACACGTCCACGGACATTACTGATCCCACACTAGGACACTTGGAAGAGCTGTTCACGTATCCATTCGCAGAATCTGGCCTGTCGCCAGCTCCTCTTGAAGTGGGTGATGAGGAGATGGTATGTACAGATGCCCAAATATTTGAGCAGCCACGTTCTCACGAACGGAACGTTGGCAACGTGTCTCAACAAGGGGTGGACGATGATGAGACACAATTGCCAGGAAGTCAGGAGGAGGATCAGGGTGCGGAAGAGGAAGACGACGTGGTGGATGATCCAGTAGCTGACCCAACATGGCAGGAGGATATGCAGAGCGAGGACAGCAGTGCACAGGGGGAGGGAGGCGTAGCATCCCAACAGGCAGTACGAAGCAGGGTCGTGTCCGCAGGCAGAAGGCAGCCAACCGTTCCCCGGAACACCAACACGACTCAAGGTGCCTGTGCAAATGTTCGGTCTTCCAGAGTCTGGGAGTTTTTTAAGTTGGCTCCAGATGACTCTAAAAAGGCCATTTGCAACACCTGCCATGCCAGTATCAGCAGGGGTACGAAAACTAGCAGCCTGACCACCATCAGCATGATCAGGCACATGTCAGCCAAGCACCCGACTTTGTGGGAAGTACAACAGAGTCGAGGAGCTTGCTGATGTCACTGCTACGTCTTCGCGTGTTGTGCGTGCGAGCCAATCCCCTGTCCATGCTGGCCACGAACAAGCCTCCGGCCCTGCACCTGAAGTTGCCCACGCACAAATTACACCACCATCAAGCACGTCCTTGTCCCAGCGCAGCGTTCAATTATCCATTCAGAAAACATTTGAACGCAGGCGCAAATACGCTGCCAACGCCCCACATGCCACAGTCCTGAATTATCACATTTCGCGACTCATAGCGCTAGAAATGTTGCCTTTCCGGCTGGTGGAGACGGAAGCATTCCGCGACCTGATGGCGGCTGTTGTCCCATGTTACTCGGTCCCCAGCCGCCACTATTTCTCCAGATGTGCCGTCCCCGCATTGCATAACCACGTGTCCAACAGCATCACACGTGCCCTGAACAACGCTGTTTCAGCCAAAGTCCACCTAACCACAGACACGTGGACAAGTGCTTGTGGGCAAGGCCGCTACATCTCCTTGACGGCACACTGGATTAATATTGTGGAGGCTGGGACCCAGTCTGAGCGAGGGACGGAACACGTCCTTCCCACACCAAGGATAGCAGGCCCTACCTCTGTCAGGGTTTCACCGACACTCTACAGCTCCGGAATGTCATGCTCTTCAGCCTCCTCCTCCTGCGCATCCTCATCCACTGTACCCTCCACACCAGTCCCAAGCTGGAAGCACTGCAGCACTGCCTCAGCAAAGCGGCAACAGGCTGTGCTGAAGCTAGTCTGCATAGGTGACAAACCCCACAATGCAGAAGAGGTGTGGACAGCTCTGAAACAGCAGGCAGATCACTGGCTCACACCTCTGAACCTAAAGCCAGGAAAGGTTGTGTGTGACAATGGCCGGAACCTGGTGGCAGCTTTGAGGCGAGGGCAGCTGACGCATGTTCCATGCGTGGCCCATGTGCTCAACCTGGTGGTTCAGAGGTTTGTAAAGTCATACCCAGAGCTGTCTGAGCAGCTGGTAAAAGTTCGCCGTCTGTCTGCACATTTTCGCAAGTCACCTGCTGCTTCAGCCGGCCTTGCCGGCTTTCAGCGCCGTTTGCATCTTCCGGCCCACAGACTGGTGTGTGATGTCCCCACGCGTTGGAATTCAACTCTGCACATGTTGGTCAGGATATGTGAGCAGAAGAGGGCAGTTGTGGACTACCTGCATCACCTAAGCCGTCGGGAAATGGGTCAAACTCCACACATAACACCTGAGGAGTGGAGATGGATGTCCGACCTATGTACCGTCCTCCAAAACTTTGAGGACTCCACCAAGATGGTGAGCGGCGATGACGCCATTATTAGCGTCACCATACCACTACTCTGCCTTCTAAAACGGTCTCTGCTGAAAAACAAAGAGGATGCATTGCAGGCCAAGCGCGATGACTTGGAGCAAGAAACAGTAGTGGGTGAGGGTGAAAACACACAGCCCAGCCTCATATCATCACAACGTGCAGTGGAGGACTATGACGAGGAGGAGGAGGATGAAGACATGGAGCAACTCTCTGGCCAAATTGAGGATATGACATGCACACCAGTCATACCCTCGATTCAGCGTGGCTGGCCAGAGGACAAGGGAGATGAGGAGGAGGAGGAGGAGGAGGAGGACAGCATGTTCAGTCATCGTGTTGGTCTGGATACTGAAGTGATGGCTGTTAAGAGTCTGGCGCACATGGCTGACTTTATGGTAAGCTGCCTGGCTCGTGACCCTCGCGTTCAGATCATCTTGGCCGACAATCAGTACTGGTTGGCAACACTGTTAGACCCACGCTACAAGGAGAACTTTATGTCTCTCATTCCTGAGGCGAAGAGGTCAGCCAAAATGCAGCAGTTCCACAGGGCCATAGTCACGGAAGTAGTGAAATCATTCCCCTCACAAAACGCTAGCGGCATAGGTCAGGAATTGGTGGACAACCAAGGCGTACGGCCGAGAGGGGCACAAGTCCAATCCGCCAGAGGTAGGGGAACAGTCTTTATGATGTGGGACAGTTTTCTCAGCCCCTCCCGTACCACAGCCCCTGAGGTGCGGGGTAGTGCCACAAGAAATGCTAAGTTTGGCCAGATGCTGAAGGAGTACCTTGCAGATCGAACAACTGTACTGCGAGATTCCTCTGTGCCTTTCAATTATTGGGTCTCCAAGCTGGACACGAGGCATGAATTGGCTCTCTACGCCTTGGAAGTCCTGGCCTGCCCTGCCGCTAGTGTGTTGTCAGAGCGTGTTTTCAGTGCCGCAGGTGTAATCATTACTGATAAACGCACCCGCCTGTCAACTGAAAATGCTGACAGGCTGACTGAGATCAAGATGAACAAGGGTTGGATTGGGCCAGACTTCACCACACCACCAGCAAATGACAACTGAATTAAAATTTTGTTATGGGAATTTGCCATGTACCTCCACTCACCCATGGGTACACACTTCTGGACTTTGGCTAATCGCTGGACAGCTCCTCCTTCTCCTCATGTGCCACCATGATGACCGTTACAATAGTTAGGCTGTTGTTTGAGGTATACCCGCAGTGGTAAATTTTTTTGCCCATTCTTTTAGAATGGGCATTACAACGACAGGAGACCCGCTCCTTTTCAATGGGAAAAATGTTTTGAGGCCCTCATGCACGTCTCTATCCAGGGACAATGTGGAGCCTCCCAATTTTTGGCTGCCCTGCCAAAGGGCTATACTACAATACACCCACTTGAGGTTTACAGGCCCTACTGCATGTCTGTATGCATGGGTCATTGTTGAACCTCCCAATTTTTGGCTGCCCTGCCAAAGGGCTATACTACAATACACCCATTTGAGGTTTACAGGCCCTCCTGCACGTCTCTATCCTGGGACAATGTGGAGCCTCCCAATTTTTGGCTGCCCTGGCCAAAGGGCTATACTACAATACACCCACTTGAGGTCTACAGGCCCTCCTGCACGTCTCTATCCTGGGACAATGTGGAGCCTCCCAATTTTTGGCTGCCCTGGCCAAAGGACTATACTACAATACACCCACTTGAGGTTTACAGGCCCTCCTGCACGTCTCTATCCTGGGACAATGTGGAGCCTCCCAATTTTTGGCTGCCCTGGCCAAAGGGCTAAACTACAATACACCCACTTGAGGGTTACAGGCCCTACTACATGTCTGTATGCATGGGTCATTGTTGAACCTCCCAATTTTAGGCTGCCCTGCCAAAGGGCCATACTACAATACACCCACTTCAGATTTACAGGCCCTCCTGCACGTCTCTATCCGGGGACAATGTGGAGCCTCTCAATTTTTGGCTGCCCTGGCCAAAGGGCTATACTACAATACACCCACTTCAGGTTTACAGGCCCTCCTGCACGTCTCTATCCAGGGACAATGTGGAACCTCCCAATTTTAGGCTGCCCTGCCAAAGGGCTATACTACAATACACCCACTTCAGGTTTACAGGCCCTCCTGCACGTCTCTATCCGGGGACAATGTGGAGCCTCCCAATTTTTGGCTGCCCTGGCCAAAGGGCTATACTACAATACACCCACTTCCTTACAATGGGCACTTCAGGTTTACAGGCCCTCATGCACGTCTCTATCCAGGGGCATTGGTGAACCTCCAAATTTTGGACTGCTCTGTCAAAGGAAAATACTACAATAGACCCAGTTCCTCAAAATGGGCACATTATGTCAAGAGGCCTTCATGTACGTCTCTTCTCAGGGACATCGGAGTGCCGCACAATGTTTTCACGTAAAATCTTTCATGTAATCACAAAAAGTAACATACACCAGCTGTATCTCACTATTGGGTATGTGCCCTTAACATTTCCACCCTGAATATTCATTTTGGTGTCATTTTGGAAGGTTTTCTGGAGACTCCGTAAAATTGGTGTGAAACTCCGACAAGATTGTTCACAGCTGTGACTTTTGAGTGAGAAATGCTTCCAGGGGTCTTCCCCATGGTGTTGCCATGTCATTTCAGCACTCTTCTGAGACTTTTGTGACATTTTTAGGGTTTCTACATGCTGCCGGCAGTCATTTCATAAAAATACTCGGGTCTCCCATAGGATAACATTGGTCTCGGTACTTGGGCCGAGTACAAGAGTATCTCAGGATGCTCGGCCCGAGCTTCGAGCACCCGAGCATTTTAGTACTCGCTCATCACTATTAATTAGTAGTTTATTCACATTACATTACAATCTGCTGTCCATTCTAAAGCATGCATCTGCTGCTTTTCTGATCTGCTGGTTAATCCTTTGCTGGCTGTAAGCATCTCAAACTTTATTACAGTTTATTCACATCACAAAACAATCTGCGGTGCATTCTAAAACACTGCATCTGCTGCTTTTCTGACCTGGTGGTTAATCCATCTTTTGTTTTAAGCATCACAAAAGTTTATTAGAGTTTATTCACATTACACTACGATCTGCTGTCCAAGTCTAAAGCATGCATCTGCTGCTTTTCTGACCTGCTGGTTAATTCATCTTTTGCTGTAAGCTTCACAGTCCTTTATTAGAGTTTATTTTCAATATACTACAATCAGCTATGCATTCTAAAAAAATGCCTCTGATCATTTTCTGACTAGCTGGTTTATCAATCTTTTGCTGTAAGCATCACAAACCTTTATTATAATTTATTCACATCACAATACAATCTACAGTGCATTCTATATCATGCATCTGCCGCTTTTCTTGCCTGCTGGTTAATCCATCTTTTGCTGTAAGCATCACAAACCTTTATTACAGTTTATTCGCATCACAATAGAAACTACAGCACATTTTATAACATGCATCTGACGCTTTTCTAGCCTGCTGGTTAATCCATCTTTTGCTCTAACTTTTATTACAGTTTTTTTACATCACAATACAATCTGCTGTGCAATTTAAAACTTTGCATCTGCTGCTTTTTCTGACCTGCTGATTAATCCATCTTTTGCTGTGAGCATCACAAATTTTTATTACAGTTTATTCACATCACTCTATAATCTGCTGTGCATTCCAAAACATACAACTGCTGCATTTTTGATCTGCTGGTTAATGGTGGTTTCACACTTGTGTTCAGGTGTGATCAGGCTGAAAACACGTCCAACAGCATCCGGGATTGCTTGTGCAACCATAGCGGAATTATGTCTGATCCGAGTGTTGGATCAGGCAACACAAATGCTGCATTTGCATACAATTGCATCCGTATTTTTTGCCTGATCCATCGTAAGATTGGAACTATACATAGCACACGCCTAATGGGAGGGTGTTGGGAGGACCTCTGTCCAAGCTCAGTGTGAAAGCCAGATCCAGCATGGCCGGATCTGCCCCTGAGCAGATCAGTCCCCATTGAAGCCCATTCTATTTTTTTGCCACAGTGCACTGCATCCAGTGACATCAGGCTTTTTAACCTGCCGCAAAATCACAACATTGTGCTTCCGGGGAGAAGGACAAAAGGATGCATTTGTAAGGCTCAGCATAAACCTGATGCCACCTGATATGCCTGCTTCTCGATTGTGAGTCAATAGAGACAGACCTGATCAGGGAGCATCAGGTTTTGAACAGATTACAATGAATTCCCCCAAAACACCCAACACAGTCCAAACTATAATCAGAGAGTGCAGGGCGGAAGAGACCCACCTTAGGGCAGACCCCACTTCTGGTCGGAGGGAGGAGTTAGGTGAGGGAGAGGTAGCAAAGGATAAGTTCTAGACTGGATGTCAGGCCATGAGGCTGACTGGTCACATCTGCTGCCAGCTCAGAAAAGCTAGGCAGAGGAATGTTGCTGCATGCAGGGACCAGGCCCTAGGTGTCCAGGTCTTGAGGACCTGGCCACAGATCCTGAAGGATATCAGATTGCACATCTGGTAGTCACCTTTGTGGACCCGTCCTGGACACAGTGGCTATGAAAGAGCCAGGGGACTTAAGAGAGGTCACTCGCAGGGCTCATGCCACCTGTCCGGCTGGAGGGTAGCCACAGACCAGGAAAGACTGGAGGACAATGCAGAGGGGAAACTAATTACCTGGAGTTAGGAGAAAGCTGGTAGGCCTCCCCAATTTATTCCAACAGGATGGTCCCATCTTTCTCCAGACTGGCTGAGCTGCATACCTGGTTCAACACTGAAATCCTGGTTGTGCTGCAAAGTCTTCAGTAAAGGAACTGTGAATCTGCCTCTTTGTCTTCTTCCTGCAACTTACCTGCACTCTCCACCACAACTCCTGTCATCTTCTACATCTGCAACATCTACTACTTCTCCCATAGGCCTGCTCCTGCTGAGGGGAGTAATAGACCTTGCTGCAATAACATCCATCCCCTGGGAGTCTACTACATGCAGCGCTGGCAATCCCTGGCCGGATACCTCAGCAGGCGTCACAAACTATCTACAAACTCTTATTCCCTGTAAATGTACCCCTTCAATTTCTGGTCAGGGCCATGATATTGGGCAAATACCAGCATGATAGAAACTGCCTGACTGGCTACTGAGTACCCCAGCCCTTGCGACCGTGCATAAACATCACAAAACATTTATTAAAATTTATTCACATCACACTAAAATCTGATATGCATAATAAAGCATGCATCTGCAGGTTTTCTGACTCACTAATTAACCCATCATTTGCTATAAGCATCACAAACTTTATTACAGTTCATTCACATCAACTAAAATCTGTTGAGCCTTCCACAACATGCATCTAATCCATATTTATCCATAAGCATCACAAACTTATGTTAGAGTCTATTCACTTCACACTACATTCTGATGAGCATTCTACAACATGCATCTGCTGCTTGTCTGACCTGCTGGTTAATCCATCTTTTGCTGTAAGCATCAAAAACTGTTATTCCCACATGTTTCGATAAGGTTTCAATCTGTTGTAGAGTCTGCTACCTACATCTAAATTCTGCTGCAAACTTGCTGTTTTCCTTTTCATTTGCTCTCCCAAGTTCTTCGGCTTCTGGTGTATCCTGCCTTGTATGTTTATCTGATGTTCGTCATAGCCTGTTGTCCATGTCCAAGTCCTTACTTTTCTACAAGCTTTTCCTCAACCCTGGGTTCACGTGTCGAACCTGACCTGTGGCTACATGAATAAATCTCAGTAAGTTAATCTAAAATTTTTGTTTTCGGCTATGCTGGTCTGATGAGGCAACCAGCCGTCCTTAATGATGTCGGAAACAGATTTGCATTTTTGACTACTTTTATTTTGATCTTGACTTTGACCCCAGCCTGTCCACTGATTCCAAGCCTTGCACCTTCTTGTAGTCAGCTGATACCTATTTATTCTCATCACACTACATCTTTTGCTGTAAGCATCACAAACTGTAAATTTAATTAATCCATCTTTTGCTGTAAGCATCACAAACTTTACATTTTTATCCCTTCTTTGAGTAATCCTCATATTCTCTCACTTGACACCTCGTTATCCACCCCTATCTTGTGCTACTTTAAATTCTTTTTCTACTTCTATTTTATACATTTCAATACATCTCCTGCTACCGACTGGTGGCTTGTCTGTAGACCATGGCCTGATTATCCGATCGGGGAGAATCCTTTGACACCGCTCTTCAGTTTACCCAGCATTAAACCAATTGCACATTAAGAATTCACATTTCTGGTGAGAGTTTTAACATTGATACAGGACCATGTATTGAGTGAGATTCTCACAAGCAACAGGGTGAAAGGGATCTCATAACTATTTGGAACTGCGCTGTCCCATTATCTTCCAAAACCATGTGAAGCCGAGGGAGTGTGAGATGTCTTCCTGAGGCCGTCAACTTGAAAAGACTATTTCAGAAAGACTTGACACAAGCCATGCCATCTAGCAGACCCCAGAGGAATCTCAGCCTTTATCCTTTAATCCCTACCTTTTTTCCCTGAGGCCCCTTGGTTGCATCCATGGAGTAGCTGCTGGCTGTCAGAGCGAGCTTTAGACAAGTATAGTCAAACAAAACCAGTTCTGTGTCAGGAGGGACGAAAGAAGTAGACAAAACTAAATTCAGAGGATAATCCGGGTGAAATAAAGAGTTCAGACAAGAGCAGAGTGGGTTCAAAATAATATTAAAATTATAATAATAATAATATTTATTCATTCCATAGCGCTTTACATACATTTGTAGCACTATCCCCATTGGAGCTCACAATTCAAAATCAGGAGAGATTACAGGTGAGGAGGATCATTAGCCTGGTCAGAATCATGGACAGGGAATAACGATAGCACCAGAGTTGGCTAGGAAAGCCAAACAATAACTAGCAATTGCCAGCAGTATGATTGGAGGTTAAATAGGCTGTGGTGATGCCACATTCAGCCTGGCTTATGGAACCACTGGTTCCAACCACATCAGTATCCCTTCGCTGGAGAGAGAAGGTGACACCCAGATATATTGTCCCCTCCATCACCAATGCAACAGAGGCAGACAGTGCTTTAGCTGGCTTTGGTGGAGATTCATTAAGAACACACTAAAAGACCTCTAATACCTGATTGGGTGGTGACCTCCACTCATAGACGTTGGAGATACAATCTTTGGTGAGAATATGGCAATTCCCAGTAGTATGCTGTGAGGTTAAATAGGGTGCGGTGATGCCACATTGAGCCTAGCTTGATGGAACCACTGGTTCCAGCCACACCAGTATTCCTGGTTAAGAAGAGAGCCTGCAACACTCAGAGATATTGACCACAATGTCTTCTCCATCACCAGTGCGACAGAGGCAGATGTTGCTAGAGCTGATCCGGGTGGAGATTTGTCAAGAACACACTAGAAGACCTCTAATACCTGATTGGGTGGTGGGCTTCACTAATGAATGATGGAGATACATAGATGATGGTGTACATAATCTTCGAGGGTTTCCTGGCTGCTAATGTTTTTTATCCTCACATTCTTACAAGACTATGGTGGACAACTATTGACCATGTTGAGATTCGTCAAGAACACACTAGGAGACCTTTAATACCTTATTGGGTGGTTTCCACTCATGGATGATGGAGATTTAATCTTTGGTGAAGGTGTACATAATCTCCGAGGGTTCCTTGGCTAATGTCTTCTATCCTCCAAACTCTTACAAGACTAGGGTGGACAACTATTGACCATGTTGAGATTCGTCAAGAACACACTAGGAGACCTCTAATACCTTATTGGGTAGTGGTCTCCCCTCGTGGATGATGGAAATACAATCTTCTGTGAAGGTGTACATAATTTCCAAGGGTTCCCAGGCTAATGTCATCTATCCTCCACACTCTTACAAGACTAAGGTGGACAACCATTGACCACAGAACCTTTTAATGTATCTGGAGACAAAAGGTCTGTCACTCAACCAAAGAAATAGACATCTCGCCTACTCTCTAAAAGAAATAAGATGCAGTGGTGGATACACTCTTGGAGTGCAAGCCTAATGGTCAAAGTCAATATACAGCCAATTTAGATGCATCATTAGCCACAGAGTATATATCAACCTTATGTGAGCCAAAGGTTCCCTTTAAGCACACTTAACCCCTTAGTGACTGCGGTTAATAGAGCCGCAGCAAGGGAAACTCGAGATGACGCAGCATATGCGTCCAAGGTCGGGAACGCACTTGTTTTCATGACGCATATGCTGCGTCACGGGTCGGGAAGGGGTTAAAGGGATCCTATATAGATATGATGTATACTCAGGTGTGAAACTACATTCCTTAACCTGAAGTTCAGATCGAAATCACGAAATGACAATGACACCATTACCCAAGTTGCACCGCCGGCACTGAGGTCCTTTGAGTCCACAAGACGTCTCCAGTCTCCCACCCGCTTCCCAGCTGATGCGTAACAAAATTTACACCGCGTTAACCTTGTGTCGGCACAAATGCGGCAGCGCAGAATTAGATTATGGAGTGAGGACCATACGTGGAGTCGTCTCTTATGTGGAAGTCGTCCGCACTTCGCAGGCTTCGCCAAGGGCAGTTTGGGATTTCAGAGGCCTTTTAATCTTGCAGCACATAACAGATTTAACTGTGTTTATTAACATTCCTTTTTACGGTTCCCTGGAGCATCTTGGCAGATAAAGCGGCAGCCTGCACTGGAGGAAGCCTCGAAAGTGAATACAAATCAGCTTGGTTCTGCTGCCCTGGAGCTGCTAGGCGCCTGCAGTCACCTGCACACTACACACTACATACACAGATGTAGCAGAGCTGAGATCGCCCCATTTGTCATACACATGTACAAAGCCTCTGCTACAAGGTCACGATATACTGTGCTCCAGGTGATGTCTGTGTTCCAGCCATAGAGTGACCCCATAAAAGTGCCACAGGCATGAAGTGCACCCATAAAAGTGCTGCAGGATAGGTGCCCCCATAAAAGTGCTCCAAGATAGAGTGCATCTATAAAAGTACTCCAAGATAGAGTGCATCTATAAAAGTACTCCAAGATAGAGTGCATCTATAAAAGTGGTCCAAGATAGATGTCCTCATAAAAATGCTCCAGGATAGGTGCCCCCATAAAAGTGCTCCAGGATAGGTGCCCCCATAAAAGTGCTGCAGGATAGAGTGCATCTATAAAAGTACTCCAGGCATTGAGAGATCCCAAAAAAAATCCCCAAGCATAGAGTGCCTCCATAAAAGTGCTCTAGGATACAGTGTATCTATAAAAGTGCTCCAGGATAGAGTGCCCCCATGAAAGTGCTTCAGAATAGGGTGCATCCATTAAAGTGCTTTAGGATAGAGTGTATCTATAAAGGTGCTTCAGATAGAGTGTCCCCATAAAAATGCCCCAGAATAGAGTGACCCAAAAAAATGCCCCAGAATAGAGTGTCCCCATAAAAGTGTTCCATAATAGAGTGTCCCCATAAAAGTACTCCAGGTTAGAATGTCCCCATAAAAATGTTCCATGATAGAGTTTGTCCATTAAAGTGCTCTAGGATAGAGTGGATCTATAGAGGTGCCCAAGGATAGAGTGCTCCCATAAAAGTGACCAGGATAGAGTGCCCCCATAAAGTTCCATAGACAGCAAATGTCAACATAAAAGTGCCCCAGATGTAGAATGCACCAATAAAAATGCTTCAGGATAAAGTACCCCATGAAGGTTCTTCAGGACAGAGTGCATCCATAAAAGTGCTCCAAGACAGAGTACATCTATAAAAGTGCCCCAGACATATAGTGCACCCATAAAACCCCAGGCAGAGGATGCAACTCTTCATAGTGCCATAGTGATAAAGTGCCCCCATGAACTGTGCTATTGGTAGGGAATTGATACTATAAATAGTGCTCCATCCATAGAGTGCCCCCATTAAAAGTGCCCCGAGCAGAATTTGCTTCCATAAAAGTGTCCCAGGCTGGAGCATGTGCGACCATATAAACTGTCCCAGGCAGAACTCATAATGTGATACCTTATACAGCACACCAGCCAGAGAGAGAGCGTTATTAGAAAACAGTACCCCACATACAGTGCCTTTACTACTGTGTGTCCCCAATAAAGTGTCAAAACCAAAGAGCGCCCCTTAAAGCACCACAGGCACAAAATACCTAGAGAGATCCATCATAAACATTGCCACTGCCAGAGAGAGTCCTGCTAAAGTGACACAGGCACAAGATGCCCCATATACAGAGCCAGAGAGTGCCAAGCAGGTCTGTGATGGAACCGTGGAGTCGGATGTTTGGCTTACAGACTTCACAGTCACGGTTGTAGAGTTGGAGTCGGTGTCCATTTTGGTCGCGTCGGAGTCATATTCAGGAAATTGAGGAGTCGGATGTTTGGCTTACTGACGTCACAGTCAGAGTCCATTTTGTTGGAGTTGGAGTCGTATTCAGGGAAAAAGAGGAGTCAGTGTCAGATTCTGAGACTCATCATCTTTCCTCCATCCCATCTTTCATCGTCACCACCTGATCTATCTATTGTGGTAAATGGCATCATGCTCTCTCCTACCCCTTCACTGCCTCGGAGTAACTCTTGACTCTGCCTTATCCTTCAGACCACACATCCAAACTCTCGCCACCTCCTGTCGCCTCCAGCTCAAGAATATTTCCAGAATCCGTCCTTTCCACAGCCCTCAATCTACTAAAATTCTTGTACATGCCCTCATCATCTCCCGCCTTGATTACTGCAACCTCCTCCTCTGTGGCCTCCCTGCTAACACTCTTGCACCTCTCCAATCTGTCCTTAACTCTGCTGCCCGACTAATCTACCTCTCTCCGCGCTACTCCTCTTTTTCTCCCCTCTGCAAATCCCTCCACTGGCTCCAAATTCCCCAACAAATCCAGTTCAAACCACTAACACTGACCTACAAAGCCGTCCATAAACTGTCCCCTCCATATATCTCTGAACTAATCTCACTCTATCTTCCCTCACGTAATCTTCGATCCTCCCAAGACCTCCTCCCCTCCTCCACACTTATCCGTTCCTCACACAACCGCCTCCCGAATATCCCCCATCCTCTGGAATTCCGCGCCCAACACGTCTGATTATCCACCACGCTCAGATCCTTCAGACGGAACCTGAAAACCCATCTCTTCAGGAAAGATTACAGCCTGCAATGACCGAGCCACTGCCACACCGTCACCAGAGCTACCGCCCGACCGCCACCAGAGCTACCGCCCGACCGCCACCAGAGCAACCGCCCGACCGCCACCAGAGCTACCACCCGACCGCCACCAGAGCTACCTCCCGACCGCCACCAGAGCTACCGCCCGACCGCCACCCAGAGCTACCGCCCGACCGCCACCAGAGCTACCGCCCGACCGCCACCAGAGCTACCTCCCGACCGCCACCAGAGCTACCTCCCGACCGCCACCAGAGCTACCGCCCGACCGCCACCAGAGCTGCCACCCCACCGCCACCAGATCTGCTGCACCCCCGACCTACTGTCTCCTCACCATTATCCTGTAGACTGTAAGCCCGCAAGGGCAGGGTCCTCTCCCCTTGGTACCAGTCTGTCATTGTTAATTTGTATATCTATAATTTTGTATGTAGCCCCTTCTCATGTACAGAACCATGAAATTAATGGTGCTATATAAATAATAATAATAATAGATTTAGGGAAATTGAGCAGTTGGAGTCAGATGTTTGGCTTACTGACTTCACAGCCTGGTGTTGGTGTATGTGGCACCCCAGCGTCCGGTTGCCACAATGGAATTGCCTCCTTCGGGAGGTGATGTCATGCGTGGAAGCAAGAAGGGGTATCCACACCAGGTAAACCCACAGCATACAACACTTTCCCTGACTCCAGGCCTGAAGGGGGAGCTCAAAACCTGGGTTCAGGGGAGCTTCCCTATAAATTCCGGCCTCGGGGAGGGGTTAGTGAGAAGTCAGTTAGTGAGTCAGTCTGAGAGGAAGAACAGTACAATAAATTAATATACAGCACGGTCTCTCGTGGGCGCTCAAATCACAGTGCGGACTCCGGTCCAGTTGAAAATCCTTTATTTGCAAAACCTCCTTTTTAAATTTTTTTTTTTTTCAATTTTTTTATTTTTTATTATTATAATTTATTTTTTTTTATTTTTTAAATTATTTTTTTTTTTATTATTATTTCATCATTTTTTGAAAACCAAGATCAAAGATGGATTGTAGTGGAGGGCTGTCAGGGATAATGAATATTTCAATTTTGGTATAAGGAATGTTTTAATATGTTTTAATATATGAAGGGTTAATTCCATATAGACTATGATTGTTTGATTATGTCATTTTTAGAAGTTTTATACTAACATAGGAGAAATTTTTTTTTTTTTTTTTTTTTTTATCTATTATTACCTTTTATACAATTTTAATTGGTTTATAATCTGTGTTTTTAATATAAACCAGAATCTTGGTTAGTTTACACAGTTACCTCTGGTTTTAGGGATGAGTGAGTTAATAGAAAGGTGTATACTAATCTTATTGGCCCAATGGGATTCTGGGCCACCCAAACACTGGAACTCTGGAGGTCCGAGGTAGGAGACTCCCAGCCCACCATAAGGAGAGGGTAACGGTGTGAGCCACTATAAAGGGGAGGACCCCTAAAACCTTTCTCCTTTCTCACCAGTGTTGTGCATGGACCGCACAACACTATAAGGTTAGTAGGCACAGGTCCACAATTAAGGAAATCTATCTCACAGGCGATATTGCACTATTGCGCCCCCTTTTCTTTTTGTCTTTCATAGGAAGAACAGTACAGACATCCTGGGGACTGGAGTCAGAGGAGCTTGTCCAAGAATAGAGAGCAGCAAGCGTGAGAGGCCTGTCGGAGAGGGTCTGAGGAAGGAGAGGAGAGGGCCTGGGGGAGCGAAGCCAGTTGCCGGCTCACCCCAGAGCAGAGCGCCAGAAACGGACCGAGGTTGTGCGGGTACTCAAGACCCAGCAGCCAAAACCAGAGGATGGGAGACTCCACATCTCCCAGCCACAACAAAGCAAATGTAGGCACAGCAGCACCTGAGAGGTCAGGGACAGTCGCCAGAGGAGTGGTACAGGAGAAGGCTCATGCTGCCTGTCATATGGGCAGGGGTGCACCAAGCCCCACTGCCGCCTGAGCCGCAGGCTGATGACCGGGGGGGGGGGGGTGCTGGTGGAGCCCAGCACCGCCGCCCCGTCAGCAGCGACTGAGTGAGGACGGGGGAGGGAAGGGGGGTGCTGGCAAGGCCCAGCACCGCCGCCCCTTGAGCTGGGCTTACGTGCCCTGAGCCGCCGGCGCCATGACAGGGGGACGCTGTGTGCATAAGGAGCCGCCCCCTTCTGCACAGCCGCTCCCCCTGCCTCTTGCCGCTGAATGATAGGGCTCACACTGTCCAATGGACGGTGTGGCCCTGCATATGGTTGAGAGACTTACCAGCAGGAAAATAGGGTCGCAGCTTAGCTACAGGCAGCCAGGACCAGCAAAGAGGAGCGCAGCAGGGAGGCCTCAGAACTCACCAGGTGTGGAGATCACCAACTTGCTTCCAGGTTGCCCGGACTCCCAACATCACCTATGGTCAGTGGCCTGGTCTGAACCTTCAACTAACAGTAAAGAAGACTACATACTGAGTGTCTGTTGGCTATTTCACACCCTCAGTCCTGCAACCCAATGGCCTACCACCGCCAAAGACTACACCTTAGCTGCGAATACATCATCCACCAGAGGTCCCGCACCGCAGCGTCAGCCATCAATAGCTGAACATCACGGGTGGCCTCACGACTTCAACTCCCAAAACCTTAACTCCCAAATTTTTATTGACACCGTCAGGGTCACGGAGCTGGGTGTCGACCCCCATGGCTCCCCAGCAGTACTGTAGCCCGGTTCCGAGTACCCCATGGCCCTTGAGGGTGGGGGGGGGGGCTATATATGTACATTTTTTGGATTCAGGGAAATTGAGGAGTCAGAGTAGATGTCGGAGACAGATTTGGAGTCAGATGTATTGAAATTTAGGAGTTAGAGTTGGATGTTTGGCTTACTGACTTCACAGACATCATTGTGGAGTCAAAGTCATGGAGTCGGATTCCATTTTGGTGGAGTCGGAGTTGGAGTCAGATTCAAGAAAATTGAGTCAGATTCGGATGTTTGGCTTGCTGACTCCATAGCCCTGGTGCGAAGTACAGTTCCCCAGTCAAACAGATCTCTATGTAGTGACCAAGCCAGAAGGTGGACTGATATCCAAGTGGGGCCCCACCAGGTAGGCCGCCACCAGACGTACTGCACGCATGCAGTTAAGGGTAATAGTGCTTCTGCTCTCCAGTTGCTGGGATGGTGCAGTCGAGCCCAAAACACACACACACACAACAGTAGGCCCCTGGGACTGTGGGTTGACCCTGAGGGAGGGCCCAGGTCAAAAAAGGGGAACAAGAGATTAGAGAGGAGAAGTAGAGGAGTGGAGTGGAAGCTGGGAGTGTAGCGGGAGTGCGGTGCCGACTCCCATGGGCTGGAGCACGACTACACTCATCC
This sequence comes from Allobates femoralis, assembly GCA_033576535.1. NCBI lineage: Eukaryota > Metazoa > Chordata > Amphibia > Anura > Aromobatidae > Allobates > Allobates femoralis. The sequence goes on along the minus strand of JARQOC010000004.1, from coordinate 607,370,194 downwards.
AGAGGAGGAAGAAGCCAATAGGTGGGAGAAGACAAGAGCCCTTGGAGTGCGGATGAGACATCGATCCCTGTACACCTGAATCTGACGAACCGGAGGGGCTAGTGGACAGGGACCCGGCCCTGAACACGGTGTGGCAGCTGCACATCCGAGCTGTTGAACCGGAGGCCCCAAGGTTCTAATGGGAGCTGTGGCCAAACACCCAACACAACTTGGGGAAGGTGGCAGAACTAGAGAGCAGTGCCTTGGAGTGGGGACACAAATAAGCACTCGCGGCTGTCGGTACTTGAGCTCTGTGCTACGGAGGGCGCTGAGAGCCTGAGGGGCAGAGCGATAGCCCTCTCGCTTCAAAAGAGAACTACCCCGTATAGCGCTGAGAGATCGACACCAGAGAAAGGAACACCTAGAGAGGACAAAAAGGGCACCAACCGTGGCTCGACTGCACTGACCCGAATCTGGAGACAACGCTGAACTGGAGGTTGGCAAGGGAAGTACCTGGCGGCCATGCTGAAACTACTGAGTAAAAGTAACAGAACTCCAGCTGTGGTGTGTGAGACCACCGGCCGCAGAGGCCGCATTAAACACCGGGGTACTGATAACCCAGTGAACATCTGCCAAGATACGAACTGACTCCTCCATCCCGCTGCCCTGGGGACCGCGCTCCAGATGCGGGGAGCGGAACCATCCAAGCTGCCGGCCACCATCCCCAGAGGCATACCACAGGTGGCGTCACAAATACCCTAATCCCCTTAGACTTTCCCTGTCATCTTCCCCCGTTTATTTACATTCACACCGCCAGGGTCACTGGACCGAGTCTCGGCCTCCATCTGTCCCCGAGAAAAAGAACCGAAAGAGGTGACGAGAACCACGAGTTACCGCCCGGTTCCCGAGTCTTCCCAGGCCCAGGAGTGGGCGTGTCATATATACAGAACAGGGTCCTTCTCTACACGAAAAGAGACTCGTGTGAACATCCAATCAGCAGTGGGGATCAGTGACGGAACACGCAATGTAACGGGTCGTGGTGAGAGGTCCGACGTAAGGAAAAGCCGATACCGCTCTGTAAATTTGGACATTATGACGCCCCGCGGCGCTGACGGATGTTTTTTTTTATCATTATCCTCGCAAAACAGATTAGATTTCCTGCTCATTGAACATCTTCAATTGAACTTTACCTCCAGCGGCTCCAAGACAAAAGTATTTAGCACTCGGCTGAGTTGTGAGGCTTCGAGGGAGAAGTCAAACACAAGCTCCCAGCGTGAGAGAAATCAATCTGTACTGATCCCAAATCCACTCGCTTTACCTAATCTCTAATCAGGAAACATTCAGGCGGAAGAACCAGGAATCCAATATCAAACAATCAACCTCAAAGTAAGACATCACCGTCCTCAGCCAAAAACACAGGGGAGAGCCGGACCGAGAGAGTGGACGACTGACGAAGTACCACCAAAAATACACTGTAGTATTATAGTAGTTATATTCTTGTACATAGGAGCAGTATTATAGTAGTTATATTCTTGTATATAGGGGCAGTAATATAGTAGTTATATTCTTGTACATAGGAGCAGTATTATAGTAGTTATATTCTTGTACATAGGGGCAGTATTATAGTAGTTATATTCTTGTACATAGGAGCAGTATTATAGTAGTTATATTCTTGTATATAGGGGCAGTAATATAGTAGTTATATTCTTGTACATAGGAGCAGTATTATAGTAGTTATATTCTTGTATATAGGAGCAGTATTATAGTAGTTATATTCTTGTATATAGGAGCAGTATTATAGTAGTTATATTCTTGTATAATAGGGCAGTATTATAGTAGTTATATTCTTGTATATAGGGGCAGTATTATAGTAGTTATATTCTTGTAATAGGGCAGTATTATAGTAGTTATATTCTTGTAATAGTGGCAGTATTATAGTAGTTATATTCTTGTACATAGGGCAGTATTATAGTAGTATATATTTTGTATATAGGGCAGTATTATAGTAGTTATATTCTTGTATATAGGGAGTATTATAGTAGTTATATTCTTGTATATAGGAGCAGTATTATAGTAGTTATATTCTTGTATATAGGGCAGTATTATAGTAGTTATATTCTTGTATATAGGGCAGTATTATAGTAGTTATATTCTTGTATATAGGGGCAGTATTATAGTAGATTATATTCTTGTACATAGGGCAGTATTATAGTAGTTATATTCTTGTATATAGGGGCAGTATTATAGTAGTTATATTCTTGTATATAGGGGCAGTATTATATAGTATATCTTGTATAGATATTCTATGTATTATATTTGGATAGGCAGTATTATAGTAGTTATATATTCTTGTTATAGCAGTATTATAGTAGTTATATTTTGTATTAACAGTATTATAGTAGTATATTCTTGTACATAGAGGCAGTATTATAGTAGTTATATTCTTGTATCATAGGGGCAGTATTATAGTAGTTATATTCTTGTACATAGGGGCAGTATTATAGTAGTTATATTCTTGTATATAGGAGCAGTTTATAGTAGTTATATTCTTGTATATAGGGCAGTATTATAGTAGTTATATTCTTGTATATAGAAGCAGTATTATAGTAGTTATATTCTTGTACATAGGGGCAGTATTATATAGATAGAAGATTATATATATCTTGTATATAGGGGTCAGTATTTAGTAGTTATATTCTTGTATATAGGGCAGTATTATGTAGTTATATTCTTGTATTAGAGCAGTATTATAGTAGTTATATCTTGTATATAGGGCAGTATTATAGTAGTTATATTCTTGTATATAGGGGCAGTATTATAGTAGTTATATTCTGGTATATAGGAGCAGTATTATAGTAGTTATATTCTTGTATAAGGAGCAGTATTATAGTAGTTATATTCTTGTATATAGGGGCAGTATTATAGTAGTTATATTCTTGTATATAGGACAGTATTATAGTAGTTATATTCTTGTATAAAGGAGCAGTATTATAGTAGTTATATTTCTTGTATATAGGGGCAGTATTATAGTAGTTATATTCTTGTATATAGGGGCAGTATTATAGTAGTTATATATTCTTGTATAAAGGAGCAGTATATAGTAGTTATATATTGTATAGGCAGTATTATATATTATATCTGGTATATAGGGGCAGTATTATAGTAGTTATATTCTTGTATATAGGAGCAGTATTATAGTAGTTATATTCTGGTATGTAGGGCAGTATTATAGTAGTTATATTCTTGTATATAGGAGCAGTATTATAGTAGTTATATTCTGGTATATAGGGGCAGTATTATAGTAGTTATATTCTTGTATATAGGAGCAGTATTATAGTAGTTATATTCTTGTATATAGGGGCAGTATTATAGTAGTTATATTCTTGTATATAGAAGCAGTATTATAGTAGTTATATTCTTGTATATGGGGCAGTATTATATTAGTTATATTCTGTACTAGGAGCAGTATTATAGTAGTTATATTCTTGTATATAGGGCAGTATTATATAGTTATATTCTGTATTAGGGCAGTATTATAGTAGTTATATTCTTGTATATAGAAGTATTATAGTAGTTAATTCTGATATAGGGGCAGTATTATAGTAGTTATAATCTGGTATATAGGGCAGTATTATAGTAGTTATATTCTTGTACATGGAGCAGTATTATAGTAGTTATATTCTGGTATATAGGGGCAGTATTATAGTAGTTATATTCTTGTACATAGGAGCAGTATTATAGTAGTTATATTCTTGTATATAGGGCAGTATTATAGTAGTTATATTCTTGTATATAGGAACAGTATTATAGTAGTTATATTCTGATATATAGGGGCAGTATTATAGTAGTTATAATCTGGTATATTAGGGCAGTATTATAGTAGTTATATTCTTGTACATGGGAGCAGTATTATAGTAGTTATATTCTGGTATATAGGGGCAGTATTATAGTAGTTATATTCTTGTACATAGGAGCAGTATTATAGTAGTTATATTCTGGTATATAGGGGCAGTATTATAGTAGTCATATTCTTGTACATAGGGGCAGTATTATAGTAGTTATATTCTGGTATATAGGGGCTGTATTATAGTAGTTATATTCTGGTATATAGGAGCAGTATTATAGTAGTTATATTCTGGTATATAGGAGCAGTATTATAGTAGTTATATTCTTGTATATAGGGGCAGTATTATAGTAGTTATATTCTTGTATATAGAAGCAGTATTATAGTAGTTATATTCTTGTATATAGGGGCAGTATTATAGTAGTTATATTCTTGTATAAAGGAGCAGTATTATAGAGTTATATTCTTGTATATAGGGCAGTATTATAGTAGTTATATTCTTGTATATAGGAACAATATTATAGTAGTTATATTCTGGTATATAGGGGCAGTATTATAGTAGTTATATTCTTGTATATGGGGCAGTATTATAGTAGTTATATTCTTGTATATAGGGCAGTATTATAGTAGTTATATTCTGGTATATAGGGCAGTATTATAGTAGTTATATTCTTGTATATAGGAGCAGTATTATAGTAGTTATATTCTGGTATATAGGGGTAGTATTATAGTAGTTCTATTCTTGTATATAGGAGCAGTATTATAGTAGTTATATTCTTGTACATAGGGCAGTATTATAGTAGTTATATTCTGGTATATAGGGGCAGTATTATAGTAGTTATATTCTTGTATATAGGGGCAGTATTATAGTAGTTATATTCTTGTATATAGAAGCAGTATTATAGTAGTTATATTCCTGTATATAGGGGCAGTATTATAGTAGTTATATTCTTGTACATAGGAGCAGTATTATAGTAGTTATATTCTTGTATATAGGGGCAGTATTATAGTAGTTATATTCTGGTATCTAGGAGCAGTATTATAGTAGTTATATTCTGGTATATAGGGGCAGTATTATAGTAGTTTATATTCTTGTATATAGGGGCAGTATTATAGTAGTTATATTCTTGTATATAGAAGCAGTATTATAGTAGTTATATTCTTGTATATAGGAGCAGAGTTATAGTAGTTATATTCTTGTATATAGGAGCAGTATTATAGTAGTTATATTCTTGTACATAGAAGCAGTATTATAGTAGTTATATTCTTGTACATAGGGCAGTATTATAGTAGTTATATTCTTGTACATAGGGCAGAATTATAGTAGTTATATTCTTGTATATAGGGTCAGTATTGTAGTAGTTATATTCTTGTATATAGGGCAGTATTATGGTAGTTATATTCTTGTATATAGGAGCAGTATTATAGTAGTTATATTCTTGTATATAGGGGGCAGTATTATAGTAGTTATATTCTTGTATATAGGGGGCAGTATTATAGTAGTTATATTCTGGTATGTAGTGGCAGTATTATAGTAGTTATATTCTTGTATATAGGAGCAGTATTATAGTAGTTATATTCTGGTATATAGGGCAGTATTATAGTAGTTATATTCTGGTATATAGGAGCAGTATTATAGTAGTTATATTCTTGTATAAAGGAGCAGTATTATAGTAGTTAATTCTTGTATATAGGGGCAGTATTATAGTAGTTATATTCTTGTATATAGGAACAGTATTATAGTAGTTATATTCTTGTATAAAGGAGCAGTATTATAGTAGTTATATTCTTGTACATAGGGCAGTATTATAGTAGTTATATTCTTGTACATAGGAGCAGTATTATAGTAGTTATATTCTTGTATATAGGGGCAGTAATATAGTAGTTATATTCTTGTACATAGGAGCAGTATTATAGTAGTTATATTCTTGTATATAGGAGCAGTATTATAGTAGTTATATTCTTGTATATAGGAGCAGTATTATAGTTTATATTCTTGTATATAGGGGCAGTATTATAGTAGTTATATTCTTGTATATAGGGGCAGTATTATAGTAGTTATATTCTTGTATATAGGGGCAGTATTATAGTAGTTATATTCTTGTACATAGTGGCAGTATTATAGTAATTATATTCTTGTACATAGGGGCAGTATTATAGTAGTAATATATATGTATATAGGGGCAGTATTATAGTAGTTATATTCTTGTATATAGGGTAGTATTATAGTAGTTATATTCTTGTATATAGGAGCAATATTATAGTAGTTATATTCTGGTATATAGGAGCAGTATTATAGTAGTTATATTCTTGTCTATAGGAGCAGTATTATAGTAGTTATATTCTTGTATATAGGGGCAGTATTATAGTAGATATATTCTTGTACATAGGGCAGTATTATAGTAGTTATATTCTTGTATATAGGGGCAGTATTATAGTAGTTATATTCTTGTATATAGGGGCAGTATTATAGTAGTTATATTCTTGTATATAGGAGCAGTGTTATAGTAGTTATATTCTTGTATATAGGAGCAGTATTATAGTAGTTATATTCTTGTACATAGAAGCAGTATTATAGTAGTTATATTCTTGTACATAGGGGCAGTATTATAGTAGTTATATTCTTGTACATAGGGGCAGAATTATAGTAGTTATATTCTTGTATATAGGGTCAGTATTGTAGTAGTTATATTCTTGTATATAGGGGCAGTATTATGGTAGTTATATTCTTGTATATAGGAGCAGTATTATAGTAGTTATATTCTTGTATATAGGGGGCAGTATTATAGTAGTTATATTCTTGTATATAGGGGGCAGTATTATAGTAGTTATATTCTGGTATGTAGTGGCAGTATTATAGTAGTTATATTCTTGTATATAGGGGCAGTATTATAGTAGTTATATTCTTGTATATAGAAGCAGTATTATAGTAATTATATTCTTGTATATAGGGGCAGTATTATAGTAGTTATATTCTTGTACATAGAAGCAGTATTATAGTAGTTATATTCTTGTATATAGGGGCAGTATTATAGTAGTTATATTCTGGTATCTAGGAGCAGTATTATAGTAGTTATATTCTTGTATATAGCAACAGTATTATAGTAGTTATATTCTGATATATAGGGGCAGTATTATAGTAGTTATAATCTGGTATATAGGGGCAGTATTATAGTATTTTATATTCTTGTACATGGGAGCAGTATTATAGTAGTTATATTCTGGTATATAGGGGCAGTATTATAGTAGTTATATTCTTGTACATAGGAGCAGTATTATAGTAGTTATATTCTTGTATATAGGGGCAGTATTATAGTAGTTATATTCTTGTATATAGGAACAGTATTATAGTAGTTATATTCTGATATATAGGGGCAGTATTATAGTAGTTATAATCTGGTATATAGGGGCAGTATTATAGTAGTTATATTCTTGTACATGGGAGCAGTATTATAGTAGTTATATTCTGGTATATAGGGGCAGTATTATAGTAGTTATATTCTTGTACATAGGAGCAGTATTATAGTAGTTATATTCTGGTATATAGGGCAGTATTATAGTAGTTATATTCTTGTACATAGGAGCAGTATTATAGTAGTTATATTCTGGTATATAGGGGCAGTATTATAGTAGTTATATTCTTGTATATAGGGGCAGTATTATAGTAGTTATATTCTTGTATATAGGGGCAGTATTATAGTAGTTATATTCTTGTATATAGAAGCAGTATTATAGTAGTTATATTCTTGTATATAGGAGCAGTATTATAGTAGTTATATTCTGGTATATTGGGGCAGTATTATAGTAGTTATATTCTTGTATAAAGGAGCAGTATTATAGTAGTTATATTATTGTATATAGGGGCAGTATTATAGTAGTTATATTCTTGTATATAGGAACAATATTATAGTAGTTATATTCTGGTATATAGGGGCAGTATTATAGTAGTTATATTCTTGTATATTGGGGCAGTATTATAGTAGTTGTATTCTTGTATATAGGGGCAGTATTATAGTAGTTATATTCTGGTATATAGGAGCAGTATTATAGTAGTTATATTCTTGTATATAGGAGCAGTATTATAGTAGTTATATTCTGGTATATAGGGGTAGTATTATAGTAGTTCTATTCTTGTATATAGTAGCAGTATTATAGTAGTCATATTCTTGTACATAGGGGCAGTATTATAGTAGTTATATTCTGGTATATAGGGGCTGTATTATAGTAGTTATATTCTGGTATATAGGAGCAGTATTATAGTAGTTATATTCTGGTATATAGGAGCAGTATTATAGTAGTTATATTCTGGTATATAGGGGCAGTATTATAGTAGTTATATTCTTGTATATAGGGGCAGTATTATAGTAGTTATATTCTTGTATATAGAAGCAGTATTATAGTAGTTATATTCTTGTATATAGGGGCAGTATTATAGTAGTTATATTCTTGTACATAGGAGCAGTATTATAGTAGTTATATTCTTGTATATAGGGGCAGTATTATAGTAGTTATATTCTGGTATCTAGGAGCAGTATTATAGTAGTTATATTCTGGTATATAGGGGCAGTATTATAGTAGTTATATTCTTGTATATAGGGGCAGTATTATAGTAGTTATATTCTTGTATATAGAAGCAGTATTATAGTAGTTATATTCTTGTATATAGGGGCAGTATTATAGTAGTTATATTCTTGTATATAGGGGCAGTATTATAGTAGTTATATTCTTGTATATAGAAGCAGTATTATAGTAGTTATATTCTTGATATATAGGGGCAGTATTATAGTAGTTATATTCTTGTATAAAGGAGCAGTATTATAGTAGTTATATTCTTGTATAAAGGAGCAGTATTATAGTAGTTATATCCTTGTACATAGGAGCAGTATTATAGTAGTTATATTTTTGTATATAGGGGCAGTATTATAGTAGTTATATTCTTGTACATAGGGGCAGTATTATAGTAGTTATATTCTGGTATCTAGGAGCAGTATTATAGTAGTTATATTCTTGTATATAGGGGCAGTATTATAGTAGTTATATTCTTGTATATAGGGGCAGTATTATAGTAGTTATATTCTGGTATATAGGGGCAGTATTATAGTAGTTATATTCTTGTACATAGGAGCAGTATTATAGCAGTTATATTCTTGTACATAGGGGCAGTATTATAGTAGTTATATTCTTGTATATAGGAGCAGTATTATAGTAGTTATATTCTTGTACATAGGGGAAGTATTATAGTAGTTGTATTCTTGTATATAGGAGCAGTATTATACTAGTTATATTCTTGTACGTAGGGGAAGTATTATAGTAGTTGTATTCTTGTATATAGGGGCAGTATTATAGTAGTTATATTCTGGTATATAGGAGCAGTATTATAGTAGTTATATTCTGGTATATAGGGGCAGTATTATAGTAGTTATATTCTTGTATATAGGGGCAGTATTATAGTAGTTATATTCTTGTATATAGGCGAAGTATTATAGTAGTTATATTCTTGTAGATAGGGGCAGTATTATAGTAGTTATATTCTTGTACATAGGAGCAGTATTATAGTAGTTATATTCTTGTATATAGGGGCAGTATTATAATAGTTATATTCTGGTATATAGGGCAGTATTATAGTAGTTATATTCTTGTACATAGGAGCAGTATTATAGCAGTTATATTCTTGTACATAGGGGCAGTATTATAGTAGTCATATTCTTGTATATAGGAGCAGTATTATAGTAGTTATATTCTTGTACATAGGGGAAGTATTATAGTAGTTGTATTCTTGTATATAGGAGCAGTATTATACTAGTTATATTCTTGTATATAGGGGCAGTATTATAGTAGTTATATTCTTGTATATAAGAGCAGTATTATAGTAGTTATATTCTGGTATATAGGAGCAGTATTATAGTAGTTATATTCTGGTATATAGAGGCAGTATTATAGTAGTTTATATTCTTGTATATAGGGGCAGTATTATAGTAGTTATATTCTTGTATATAGGAGAAGTATTATAGTAGTTATATTCTTGTAGATAGGGGGCAGTATTATAGTAGTTATATTCTTGTACATAGGAGCAGTATTATAGTAGTTATATTCTTGTAGATAGGGGGCAGTATTATAGTAGTTATATTCTTGTACATAGGGGCAGTATTATAGTAGTTATATTCTTGTATATAGGGGCAGCATTATAGTAGTTATATTCCTGTATATAGGAGCAGTATTATAGTAGTTATATTCTTGTACATAGGAGCAGTATTATAGTAGTTATATTCTGGTATATAGGGGCAGTATTATAGTAGTTATATTCTTGTATATAGGGGCAGCATTATAGTAGTTATATTCCTGTATATAGGAGCAGTATTATAGTAGTTATATTCTTGTACATAGGAGCAGTATTATAGTAGTTATATTCTGGTATATAGGGGCAGTATTATAGTAGTTATATTCCTGTATATAGGAGCAGTATTATAGTAGTTATATTCCTGTATATAGGGGAAGTATTATAATAGTTGTATTCTTGTACATAGGATCAGTATTATAGTAGTTATATTCTTGTATATAGGGCCAGTATTATAGTAGTTATATTCTTGTATATAGGAGCAGTATTATAGTAGTTATATTCTTGTATATAGGGGCAGTATTATAGTAGTTATATTCTTGTATATAGGGGCAGTATTATAGTAGTTATATTCCTGTATATAGGAGCAGTATTATAGTAGTTATATTCTTGTACATAGGAGCAGTATTATAGTAGTTATATTCTTGTATATAGGGGCAGTATTATAGTAGTTATATTCTGGTATATAGGGGCAGTATTATAGTAGTTATATTCTTGTATATAGGAGCAGTATTATAGTAGTTATATTCTGGTATATAGGGGCAGTATTATAGTAGTTATATTCTTGTATATAGGAGCAGTATTATAGTAGTTATATTCTTGTATATAGGAGCAGTATTATAGTAGTTATATTCTTGTACCTAGGGCAGTATTATAGTAGTTATATTCTTGTATATAGGGGCAGTATTATAGTAGTTATATTCTTGTATATAGGGGCAGTATTATAGTAGTTATATTCTTGTATATAGGGGCAGTATTATAGTAGTTATATTCTTGTACATAGGGGCAGTATTATAGTAGTTTATATTCTTGTATATAGGGGCAGTATTATAGTAGTTATATTGTGGTATATAGGGGCAGTATTATAGTAGTTATATTCTTGTATATAGGGGCAGTATTATAGTAGTTATATTCTAGCATACACTGGCGGCTCGCTGTATTTTTACATTTCCCGTTAACCAAGGCAATTTAGGTTCCGAGGATTAACAATACGGTAATAATTCCCAGAACCGCTTAGTTTCCTTCTTGGTAGAGGTGCCTGGTCAGTGGTAGGGAGCTGAAAGCTAATGTGATGTGACAGCCGGGATATATCTTGTCCTGGATGATACATATGAAGCTGAAGTGAATACCGCAGTTCAGAGTATTTTTTTCAGCCTGAAAAGGTCATTTATCCGCAGACAAGAGGCCGAGCACAGACCTGGAGCCGAACACGTGTTCCATTCACGCAGAATCTGGCTCGGGCCGCACCGCGCTATTATGTCCAGCAATGCTAATTAGGAGGATTATCCTCATTTGGACACCTTGGCGGAAACATATGGAGTTCACAATCTGCTCCTCGGATGCCAGGAAGAGTCCTCCTCATTTTTGCTCTTTTGCAAAAAGCTCCATTATTTGCATTGTCTTTTTAAGCGCTTAGCCTCCTAAAATCAATCTTTAGCCGGATTTCCACCTAAAACCGAGGGCTTGTTGTGTGGCACAGGGGCGTTTTATGATGTTTGTGAAATCGATTTTTGTCTCCTATTAATATATTTACTACACAAAACTGTGTCTCTTCTTTGGAAACAGCGCCACACCTGTCCACAGGTTGTATGCGGTATTGCAGTCCATCTCTTTTTACTTATCAGAGCTGAGCTGTGATACCATCCGCAACTAGAGAGTATTTGTGATTGCCCATAATCTTACAATTATGGCTTACTAGATATGAGCCCGATGCTATTTCCCGATGCTGTTTCCAAATGAGAGACACAAGTTAATGTGCAACTGTACTTACATCAATTTAGGGTCTGCTCACATCTGCCTATACTGTCTCCATTAAGGGAAAGAATGGAGGATAGAGGACATGGACTCTAAGATGGTGATGGCTCGTGGAGGAAAGGAAGAGTATCCGCTTTCGTTCGTGGGAGTGGATGGCTCTTGGTGCGAGATGGGATCTGGCCATGAGAAGGTGCCATGACCCGGCCAAGGATCGAGGGTGCACGTTGGATGAGGGTGTGGTTAAAAATGAAGTATGGCACGTTAAGGAAAAGAATGGAGGACAGAGGACATGGGTTCTAAGATGGTAATGGCTCGTGGATGAAAAGGAGAAGTATCGGCCCTTCATGTGAGTGGACGGTGCTTGGTGCCAGATGGAACCTGGCCCAAGAAAGTGTGCCATGACCCGGCCAAGGTTTGAAGGTATGTGTTGGATGATGGTCCGTTAAGGAAAAGAATGGAGGACAGAAGATAAGGGCTCTTAGGTGGCGATGACTCGTGGATGGAAAGGGGGAGTATAGAGACAAGGAAAGAATAGAGTACAGAAGACAAGGGCTCTAAGATGGCTACAGCCTGTGGATGGAAATGAGAAGTATGGTGAGGTTGGATGGCGCTTGGTGCCAGATGGGACCTGGCCCAAGAGATTCTGCCATGACCCAGCCAAGGATTGAAGGTATGTGTTGGTTGATGGTGTGGTTAAAAATGAAGTACGACCCATTAGGGAAAAGAATAGAGGACAGAAAACACCATGAGTAAGGCTACATAGTAGCCAAAACGCGTTGCCGTGTACCTGTGGCCAATTCTTTGGGTTTGTCTGTATTTGTTACATGCTCAACTTTTTTTGATAACTTTCGTGAAACAAATGGATATTTTATAATACGACTCATGGTGCTGGACATTCCCTAACTCACTGGATCAACTTCACTGGTTTGGTTGTGCTTATCAACAGAAAACATGATCTCTAAGATGGCGATGGCTCGTGGACAGAATTATCACCCTTTCATGGGGATGGATGGCGTGAAAATGTGACTGGCCCATCCAACTCTTGTAAGGTGCCTCAGGAAGGTAGGTGAGACACTTATGTCACCTGTTAGGCTCTGTTCTCATCTGTCGATATGGTCTCCGTCTAGGAAAAGTATGGAAGACAAAGGACATGGACTCTAAGATGGCAATGATTAGTGGATGGAAAAGAGAAGTCTCCACCTTTCATGGTAGTGGACAACGCTTGGTGGCGTGAAAATGTATCCTGCCCATCAGAACATTGACCTGAAAGAAGGTATGCGTGGCAGATAAGACCTGGCCCAAGACAATATGCCATGACCTGGCCTAGGATGATGATGTGGTTCTAAATGAAGTTCAACCCATCGGATCATGACTACAGGAAGTTAGGCCAGAGCTGGAGTCGCCAAGAGTGACGATTGACGCTGTCGACGTGTCAGAAGGATGGCCTCCAGAAGGATGGAGTCAGAGGAAAAGAGCTTCAGGAAGATGGAGTGGTTGATGCTTGGTAGCAGATAGGACCTGGGCCAAGAGTGTGTGCCATGAACTGGCTCACGATGGGAGGGTGTTGTTTAAAATGAACTTTGGCCCATCAGGTCACAAGTACAGGAGGCTATGGCGAAGGTGGAGTCTTCAAGAGTTAAGAGTGATGCTGTGGATGGATCAGAAGGATGGTCTACACAAGGGAGGGGTCAGAGCAAAAGACCACCAGGAAGCGCCATTTCTCTGCCACCTGCTGTCAGTAAGATTTTGAGCCAGGACAGAAGTGAAGAGCCAAAGTCCAGCTGGCTGATGGACATTAGTGATGAGGAGGAGTGGAGGTTGAGGAGATCCCCAAAATAGTGATATCGGGAGCGGTGGAAACCCCAGAGATCACTGACATGACTGAAGAACTTTGCACTCATATAAGGACTTTGCCCCATCCAACTCTTGTAAGGCGGCTCAGGATGGTAGATTTGGGTGAAGCACTTATATACTTTGAGGCTTATATGGTCTCGTTTAAGGACAGGGATGGAAGCCAGAGGCATAGCTTGTGGATGGAAAGGAGGAATATCCGTCTTTCATGGGAGTGGGCAGCGCTTGGTGGCAAATGGGACCTGACCCCAGAGAGTGTGCCATGACCCAGTCTAGCATGGTAAGTGGGCGCATGATGAGGACACAATGAAGTTCAGCCCATAGGGTCACACCTGCAGGAAGTTGGGCCGAAGACGGAGTCGTCAAGAATGACGATTAGCGCTGTGGATGTGTCAGAAGGATGGCCTCCCGAAGGAAGGGGTCAGAAGAAAAAGACCACCAGGAAACTACAGCTAGTGCCATTTTCTCTGCCACAAGCTAATATCAAGGAGATGGCGAGCCGAGACAGAAGGGAAGGGCAACAGTCCGGCTGGTGTATGGAGATTAGTGATGAGAAGGAGTAACGGCTGAAGAGTTCCCCGAAAAAGTGACATCAGGAGCAGTGGAAGTTTGCACGTCTGAAAGACTTTACCCTCAAATAAGGACTGTGCCCCAACTAACTCTTGTATCGTGCCTCAGTATCATTCTCCATGTCCCAGAATGCTACAGACAGATGGGGGCTCTGGGTCTGTGTGGTGTTACTGTTGCTTCAGACTCATGGACATGTACAAAGAGTAGAAAGTATTGCACTTGTAGTAATCTTCTGTGCAATACATAGTAGTACTTAGATTAACTTCGCTGTAAGTCTCTAGGGGGTATAAAAGAGAAAAAGTCCCGGCGCAACTCTAAGCGCAGTAATTAAATTTCAACATAGAGATGTTATACTTTGATATTGCTCACCTTTTAGGTGTCTTGGTTATATTGCATATAAGATCTCCTTTGGTGTGCAGCTCTCCCACTCCGGATGGATCATACTTATTACTGTGCAATACATAGGCACTTGTATCCTCCATCTGAATGTTACAAATGAACAGCACGGCAATTGGGGTGACTGCATACTCTTAGGAACTAACATAAGGGCGCTCTTGGCTATCTAACACCTTACTAGATGTGCCACCAGCATGGCTGAACCCACCTTCTCTTCATTCTGTCCCCAGTCCACCAATGCTGCATTACAGCTTATCAAATACTAAAGTACCCACTCTTGCCCGCTTCAGAAAACTGCCATCACTGTAGATCCCTTGCTGTGGTTGCTCCCTTGCTCATCATACACACCCAAAGTTGTAGTCATTTTCTTGAGGGTGTCCTCTCTTCTTCCTTCCTCACCAAAAAAAAATACTCCCTCCTAAGAGAAGAAACAGTCTCTTTCCCTGTACTCTAGCTCCTCCCACTGTGAGTTGGTCTCAACTGTCAACTCCAAGTGTCGTTGTTCATTGTCTGTTGTTGGGCAGAACTCAACTTCCTCACATGGCAATGCTCAACATTATAAAGGCAAACATTAACTCCTATTTTAATCTAAGTCCAGCAAATCCATCTCTTCTTCGTTGGTCACCAACAAACAAGTACTCCCTCCTAAGAGAAAAACAGTCTCTTTCCCTGGACTTTAGCCCCTCCCACCATGGGATAGTCCCAACTGGTTAATTCTAACTGTCCTTGTTTACTGCTTGTTGCTGGGCAGACCACAACTTCCTCACTTGGCAATGCTGAACATTAGGCAGGCAAACTACTCTATCTTAACCTATGTCCTGCAAACCCTCTTTTCTTCCATTCTCACCAACAAAATATACTCCTTCCTAAGAGAAAACAGTCTCTTTCCCACCACTATAGCCCCTCCTACTGTGATCTAGTCCCAACTGTTAACTCCAAGTGTCTTTGTTCATTGCCTGTTGCTGGGCAGAACACAACTTCCTCACATGACAATGCTCAACATTATGCAGGCAAACATTAAAGGGCCCGTCACACGGGGCGAAATCGTCGCCGATTACATAGGTGATGTAGGGGCGTGGCCTATCGCCCCTACGTCGCCTCATGTAAAGGGGCGTTGTCGGCGACGCCGGTAGGTCGCCTGGTTTCAGAGCAGTGCTCTGAAACCAGGCGACCGATCTGGGGCGATGTGCACACATCGCCCCATGTAACCGGCCGCCGGTGACCTGTCAGGCAATGGGAGCCATAGGCTCCCATTATCCTGCATCGCTGCTGGGGTTTTCAGACACCCCGGCGGCGATGCTGCCTGACAGCTTGCCGGCGCGGGGCTGGAGATGTCGCCCCATGTAAATGGGGGACGGCGACGCTGGCGGGCGCCAAAAACGTGCACGCTCCCTCCAGTCGCCGCCGACATCCCCAGCCCCGTCGCCCCGTGTGACGGTACCTTAACTTCTATCTTATTCTATGTACATCAAACCCATTTAAACATTGCACATCACAATTCACATTGCATCAATTGGTGTCCACCTTGCACAAGAGGAGGAGGGACTATCATTGACAGTAAAAAAGCAGAGGCAGGGAATGCAGCAGACCCTTTGTAGTGATTCTAAACAGTAATAGCTAAGCCATTGCGGTAAGGAAAACACTGAATAAACTTACAGATAGTGTGTAACAGATCAGTGTACTGACTTGGGCATTACTAAGACTGGATTTCGATTCAATAGCTTGCAAAGTGTTCATTTTATCCCTAGGAGACCTCAGGGTGTTACACGCATCTTTTCAGGGCAATTGGAGGCTCTGTCCCATCTTTTTTTTACGAGAAAGGAACAGAACAAACCAAGTCTGATTTCTTCAAGAAGGTTGAATAAGAAGCTACCCCTCCCCCACCATGGACATTTTCTTTAGCAGTTCTATCATTTAGTCCAAGCAGTGTAAAAAAGATAAAAAATCACTTAAAAAGCTTTTATCATAAATCCCGACTGACCAGTCTACAAGAAAGATAGAAAATGCCAGTGCTGTAATAGAAAAAGTGCTGATAACATCGAGACATCGGCATCAATGCAAAGTGGCAATGAAAATACAGAAATCAGCAAGTAACCGTGAATACAGCCTTCTAGCTGACGAGGACACGCCGTATTATCGCTATATACTGCACCCAGCTCCAGTTTATTAAGAAAGGGTTTTTTGCAGTTACTTAATAATCTATTGACAATCCCTTGAAATCCTCATCTACCCGCTTTTTGCTTTAAAGTACACTGCCTTTCCCTGGTGCACAGACTTGTTTTGATTTAGAGCAAATGAAGAATGAGACCGTTGCACAAAGAAATCATAAGGTGTTACGGGGTGATTATAGAGCACAAGCGGAGTAGTAGCAGGAAGCCAGGGATGGGTTGAGAGAATCAGGGAAGCTAGTCTGACCATGATCCCAGAGTTACCGCTAAAGGTGGAGATGTCTGGGCTGCCAACCTTGCCCTTGTTTCTATCCACCCCCTCACCTCCACCCAGGGAAAGGAACAGCAACTCCCAAAAGATAGTTCTCACAAAGGGTTTTGCGTCAGAGTTTGGGATTTTTCAACCAGTTGATGGTTTTCCCATACACGGAGACTCTCAGGTTCCCATTGACTTCCACTGTACTCAGTAATCAAGTCAAGCCTATCCGAGGGTCCAACCTGCTCGTTTCGAGTACTGAGCACCCGAGCATGGTACTGCTTGTTTATCATCAGCCATGACCAGATAGAAATTAACGACAAACAAGTCAGGTATGGAGGAGCTAGAGACACGTCCAAGTAACAGGACATAAAAATATTTAACAATAGAAATCTACAGTTTTAATGAGCTGATGTTTAATTTAATACATGATAGTTTTTTCATGATGCCAACTCTCCTGTAAGGATCTAGGAATTCTCATGAAAAAAAGCATGCCTCACTATTCAGAGTATGGACATCCAGAGATGCTCCAAGTTAATTAATAGGGGTGTGACCCTGAATAAATTCACTTCATCATTCACCAGCCATGTTTATATTAAGACTGGTGTAAGGAGCATCAAACTAAACTGTAAGAAACATCAAACTAAATTCTCCCCATTGTGTTATTCCTAGAGGGCGGGGCATAGATAAAGCTCTTGCTCCTCCCTTGAGGAGCTAAATGTTATCCTTTAGTGTTCTTTTAAGCAAAAACATTTAATCTTCATAAACTAAATTGTAAGAAACATCAATCTAAATTTCCCCCATTGTGTTATTCCTAGAGGGCGGGTCATAGATAAACTCTTGTTCCACCCCTGAGGAGCTATTTTTTTTATTATTTTTTTAAGCCAAATCATTAAATCTGCATAAACCAAAGTGTAGAACATCAAATTAAATTGTAAGAAACATCAAACTAAATTCTCCCCATTGTATTATTCCGAGGGGGTGGGGCATAGATAAAGCTATTGTTCCTCCCCTGAGGAGCCAATTTTTTTCCTTTAGTGTTTTTTTAAGCCAAATTCTTAAAATCTGCATAAACTATTTCACCAATATTTTGCTTGTAAGGATCTAGATCTACAACATCATTATGTCATCCAGAGCTGTATTAAGAATTCTGCTGGCCAGTATTTGAAATCTGCGACCTCCGTCACTCACCTTAATAAATTCAGTTCATCATTCACCAGCCATGCTTACATTAAGACTATTGTAAGAAACATCAAACTAAACTGTAAGAAATATCAAACCAAATTTTCCCATTTTGTTATTCCTAGAGGGATAGATAAAGCTCTTGTTCCACCCCTGAGGAGCTATTTTTTTTTAATTATTTTTTTAAGCCAAATCATTAAATCTGCATAAACCAAAGTGTAGAACATCAAATTAAATTGTAAGAAACATTAAACTAAATTGTAAGAAACATCAAACTTAATTTTTCCCATTTTGTTATTCCTAGAGGGCGGGGCATAGATAAAGCTCTTGTTCCACCCCTGAGGAGCTATTTTTTTTTTATTATTATTTTTTTAAGCCAAATCATTATGTGCCGCCCAGCTTAGGGGACCGGGATACCCGGCGCAGGGTCCCTTTCCTTGGGGGAAGTCACTGGTGGCTGGACCCAGGCCGTGGCCCCAGGCTGGCACACTCCTAAAAGGGGGTATTTACAGGGGATTTAGAAGTTTATATAGTTTATAAAGTTTGTAGATGTTATTGTCGTGACGCCATCCGGAATAATGTGGTTATATATGGCCACCGCTGCCTTGTACTGGCCAGGGGATGATGGTGAGAGGCAGCTGAGATGGTATAGCCCTTTTCCGGGTAGGGCTGTAGGGTCCCCTGGACAGGTGATGTTAAAGTTAATGATGGATGAAGATGGAAGTATGGTGAGGAGATGTTAAGGGCACAGACACTTACTTGATTCACAGCAAATTCTCTCAGCGGTGATGGTCCCAATCCTGGATAGATGGTAGCTGTTAAATCAGAGGCTGAGGCACAGATGAGGTTTAACTGGTTTACTTTCAACCAAACTATAATACAACAAGTCCCGTCTCCGGAGTCGACAATAGGGGTTCAGTTGCTCAGGCCCCACCGGGTCCTTTACCTCCTGCTTGCGCTGTCTATGTGGCCCTGCTGCCGTGTGTGAACTCGCTGCCGGCCCAAATCTGTCCTCTCTGGGTCCCACTCAACAGGCAACTTGAGTCCTTTGTCTCTCTCTGCTTACCCCCTCCGGGAGTACTGCTGAACTCTTAGTATGTTGCTGTGTCTGGCCCTGTGAAGCTTGTAGTTACCTCAGGTTTTTCCGGTTGCTGTATTGTATATAACTAATGCAGCCACGGATCCGGTATCCGTATCTGCGCTTTTTATCTAGGGTAGATAATGATGCTACCCGATTCTGAAAGTGTTTCTCTTATCAGTTTTCTCCTCCTCAGACCGATGGCTTGGCCCTGGAAATTGTCAGCCAGTCCTCAGGAACTCAATGCAGCTCCTGTCACTCTGAGCTCCTGGCTCCAACTGTCTGAAAATTTACCTCAAACCAGTGTTTTATCTCTAGGGAAGTCTCTGGTGTCTCTGGAGCTCCCCCTACTGGCCAAAGGTGGTAGTGCAGTGGCATGGCTTTCTAAGTGAGTGCAACTATTATGATCTTATACTGTGGCTAATACCCGCAGGGGCGCCACAATTAAATCTGCATAAACCAAAGTGTAGAACATCCAATTAAATTGTAAGAAACATCAAACTAAATTCTCCCCATTGTGTTATTCATAGGGGGTGGGGCACAGATAAAGCTATTGTTCCTCCCCTGAGGATCCAATTTTTTTCCTTTAGTGTTTTTTTAAGCCAAATCATTAAAATCTGCATAAATTATTATTAAATTAAATTAAATAAATTAATGTTTTAGGGTTATTTTGCATTGGAATTATATGTAGAGATATAATCTCCAACCTGGGACTCTGTAATGATTGAATAACTACAAATCTCAGCAGGCTTAACTAAAATTTAGATGCAGTTCTGATTGTGACGAAGATGAGTTGAGCATCAGGCGGATGACAGAACCTGAAAAAATATTACAGCTGATTAGATATTCCTTGTCTCTGACTGTACATATATTATTTCATCAATAAAGTACATGATGAGCCGTTACCTTTGCCAGCCGTGATGTCAATGGCAAGAATGAGCCAGTCATGTCACAGAAGGACTAATAAACCTCCCATGAAATTCACCATCTGCTCCTCAAATAATGATGCATACACAAGTATCATTGCTGGCAAAAAGAATAATCACCACTATGTAGTGCCAATACCCAGGAATACTATTATTATGATTAATCAAGGAGCCACAATCACAGATGCAGATTCTTTACTGTAAGAGCAGTGAGAGCATGAGACGCTCTGACGAATGATGTTCCAATGGTGGGCTCTCTTAAAAGGGCCTGGATACCTTTCTTAAAAAATATAATAT
This sequence comes from Allobates femoralis, assembly GCA_033576535.1. Classification (NCBI taxonomy): domain Eukaryota; kingdom Metazoa; phylum Chordata; class Amphibia; order Anura; family Aromobatidae; genus Allobates; species Allobates femoralis. The sequence continues at coordinate 607,349,558 of JARQOC010000004.1, read as the reverse complement.
TATAGGATATCGGTACTAGATGAGATTCAATGATGGAGAGGTTGATCCATGAAACTAGTCAGATTGTCATGTGTGGAGTCAGGCGATTAGCATCTGCCCCTTGCATTGTGCCTTCCTGTGGATCCACATGTTAGGGTATAGGTTGAACTTGATGGATTTATGTCTACCACCAACCTTAAAACTTTAAAACTAAGATATAGTCAAGAAGACGACATCACTATGGTATAGTCAAGAAGAACACATCATAATATAGTCAAGAGCACATCACCAGGATATAGTCAAGAAGAGCACACCACCATGATATAGTCAAGAAGAGCACACCACCATGATATAGTCAAGAAGAGCACACCACCATGATATAGTCAAGAAGAGCACACCACCATGATATAGTCAAGGAGACAACATCACTATGGTATAGTCAATAAGGGCACACCACCATGAAGAGCACATCACCAAAATATAGTAAAGAAGAGCACATCACCATGATACAGTCAAGAAGAGCACATAACCATAATATACTCAAGAAGACAACATCACTATGGTACAGTCAATAAGGGCACACCCCCATGAAGAGCACATCACCAGGATATAGTGAAGAGCACATCACTAGGATATAGTGAAGAGCACATCACTAGGATATAGTGAAGAGCACATCACTAGGATATAGTGAAGAGCACATCACTAGGATATAGTGAAGAGCACACACTAGGATATAGTGAAGAGCACATCACCAGGATATAGTGAAGAGCACATCACTAGGATATAGTAAAGAACAACATAGAAACATGATACAGTCAAGGAGGGCACACCACCATGATATGTTCAAGAAGAATATATACCATGATATAGTAAAGAAGAGCACATAACCATGGTATGGTCAAGAAGAGCACACCACCATGGTATGGTCAAGAAGAGCACACCACCATGATATAGTCAAGAAGAGCACATCACCATGATATAGTCAGGAAGGTCATACTACCAAGACATAGTCAAGAAGACTACATCACCATGACATAGTCAAGAGCACACCACCATGATATAGCCAAGAAGAGCACACCACCATGATATAGTCAAGAAGAGCACACCACCATGATATAGCCAAGAAGAGCACACCACCATGATATAGTCAAGAAGAGCACACCACCATGATATAGCCAAGAAGAGCACACCACCATGATATAGTCAAGAAGAGCACACTACCATGATATAGTCAAGAAGAGCACACTACCATGATATAGTCAAGAAGAGCTTATCACCATGATATAGTCAAGAAGGGCACAGCACCATGATATAGTCAAGGAGAGCATATTACCATGATATAGTCAAGAAGAGTATTTAACCATGATGTAGTCAAGAAGAGCTCATAACCATGGTACAGGCATTAAGACTACATCACCATGACATAGTCAAGAAGAGCACACCACCATGATATAGTTAAGAAGAGCTCACCACCATGATATAGTCAAGAAAAGCACATAACCATGGTACAGGCATTAAGAGCATACCACCATGATATAATTAAGAAGAGCATACCACCATGATATAATAAAGAAGAGCACACCACCATGATATAGTCAAGAAGACCATATCACCATGATATAGTCAAGAAGAGCATATCACCATGATATAGTCATGAAGAGCACACCGCCATGATATAGTCAAGAAAAGCACACCACCATGATATAGTCAAGAAGAGCACATAACCATGACAAAGTCAAAAATACCACACTACTATTACATAGTCAAGAAGACCACATCATCATGATATAGACAAGATGACCACACCACCACTTGACATAGAAAAGAAGACCACACCACCATGACAGTACAGAAGACCACGCCACAATGACATAGTAAAGAACACCACACCACCATGGATATAGTTAAAACTCATCATCAAATAGTCAAGAAGTCCTCATCCCCAATGTAAGTCAAGAAACACATACACCTAGTAAAGTCAGGAGGACCATATCAACCTGGTAGAGTCAAGAGACCATATCACCCTGGTAGAGTCAAGATGACCATATATCACCCTTGTAGAGTCAAGACCACATCACCATGGTAGAGTCAAAAAGGGTGCACCCCAAAGATATAGTTAAGAAGACCTTATCACCATGATATAGTCAAGAAGACCACATCACACCAATATACCTTTTTTACCCTTAACAGGTTGGCTATCCTGAAATGAACTTTTAAGTTGCTGCATCTTCCTCCTGATAGTCTAGCAGTGTGAGCAGTGTGTGGCCATCACTAGTAGGAGCATTGACTAGCTGCATACAGATTACACATTGAACTTAATAATAACTCTGTATGCAGTAAACTCATGAGCTCCCTCTAGTGGTGATTGCAGACAACAGAATTGTATCTTGTGGTCTTTGAAGCTCTGTATCACAAAACCTGAGCTTTAACGATATAGATTGCCTTAGGGAGAGTTTACTTTAAGAACCTATAAAGTTCTTCGTCCATGAATGAAGAACATCTGTGGTCCTTGCTGTGAAGGCAGAGAATGTGTGAGGGAGCCTGGCCAGGATCAGCGCAAATTTATCATTGTTAAGTCTCTACGGACCCATAACCAAAGCATCATTAGGCCATTTGTCTTCCTGCACATCCAGCAATATTCATGGGCTCTAAGACCGTCTGCTGCATTTATCTTACTTTCCATTTGAATCATTGCCCGCTGGAGAGGCATTAGGCTTCTGTGCGCTCTCTCCGAAATGCAATCTGCTTCCCCTTGTGGATACATCGGAGCGAGCGCCGATTGAGCTTTATTGCAAGTTTGCATAAACATAATGCAACAGATAGGAGAATGCAAGTCGTGTTGTCTCAATATTGATAGAGCCGGGGAAAGAGCAGGAGGTGTTTGTGTATAGAGTAAAGAGGCAGGAAAATATATACAGTATTTACTATACATATAAAGAAATGACCGTAAAACGCTGCATAAATGTCTAAGTAATAAATATTGCATGATCATAAACACAGTACTGAGAAAAAGCTGTGCAAAAATTGCTTTTCAAACTGGATGCGTTTGTTACATGTCTTCTATCAGATAAACAGCATGAAAATAAGCAAGTTTGCAATTGACTTGCTTTTCAATATGTTGTTATTCTCGTGCAATGAAAGCTTTTCTCTTTCTTAGTGTACACTGGTTTTCATGGAGCTCGGCCACCAGAACCTGGTCAAATGGAGCAGTTAATATATGTTAGGCTGAGGAGTTAACTCATGAGACCCCAGCCACCTCTCTCCAGCATATTTTCTATACAACAGTTAACTGGTTAGGAGCTAGGAGGGTGGTGAGCAGCTTTCAGTCCTGCCCCACTTCAGTGCCTGGGCAAGCATGTTCAGTAGTTATTAGAGATGAGTGGTTGAGTGGAATTCGAGTTGTGGGGGTTCAGCCGGACTTTTCATAAAGTTCTGTTCTGGCCCCAAACTTGACGTGAACCTATTGGAAGTCACCACTTGGGCAGTTCACATCTCGCCCACATATAGTCAGCCATAAGCAAAGCACTTCGAGGGAGGGTGGAGTATTGTCATATTCTTATTTTTTTGCAGACTCTATATCTGATAACGCTGATTTTATCTCCAGTGCGAGCCATTAAACACTGCAAGTGGCTCACACTGGACCGAGCACCAAGCATACCCAAGCACAGTGATGCTTGCTCCAGTGACTGCATGCGTAAAGCACCAGAACTCCGAAGTCGAGTACTGAAAACTTTTGTAAAGTCTGTTTTCGGTACAAACACCGAACTTGAAAGTCCGGTTTTCTCATCCCTAGTAGTTATTTTCCAGAGAGAGGAGTTAACTCTTAACATAACAAGCCACCCTCTCTCTCCAGCTTATTGATTGTTTTATACTGCTTTTATCTATTCTCCTCTTCTCCATCACAGCTCCTGACCAGCTGTTGTTATAAATGTTGCAGAATCACCAGCCTGCATCATCTACTTCTCCCAAGTAGCCATCATCTTCTTAAATCACTGCTCTCACTTTCTAGAGCCGTGGTGCTTATTCAAATATCTTGTCAGCTCAATGTGTAAATTTAAGTGATTGCAGTGTTTACTCTATAACAAACCACTGATAGCTGAATGTGTTAAGGGTACTTCACACACACAAATTTCCAGCGATCCCATCAGCGATCCGAGCAGGCCGGGATCGCTGGAAAGTCTCTCTGGAGTCGTGGTGAGCTGTCAAACAGGCAGACTCACCAGCGACTCTCCAGGACTCAGCAGCCTGAGATCGCTGGTAACTATGATAAACGTTAATAGGCAGTGCGCTACTAGTTACCTGGTGTTTATCATGGTTACCAGCTTCCTCCTGCTTACAGGCTGCGCTAAGTAGAGTGGTAACTATGATAAACATCGGGTAACTAGGCAGCCGCGCGCTCGTAGATACCCGATGTTTATCATGGATACCAGCATCCTCCTGCTTAGAGCAGCCTGTAAGCTGGAGGATGCTGGTAACCATGATAAACACCGGGTAACTAAGCAGCATGCGCTGCCTAGTTACCCGGTGTTTATCATAGTAACCAGCCTGTGAGGTCGCTGGTTCGCGGATGTGTGCTGACCAGCGGGAGACGAAGGACCAAAAAATGGTCCTGAGCGACGTGCAGCCACCAGCGACCTCACAGCAGCGGCCAGGTCGCTGGTGCGTGTCGCACGCTGTGACATCGCTGGAGAGGTCGCTGTGACGTCACAAAACCTGTGACGTTGCAGCAACATCACTAGCGATGTTGCAGTGTGTGAAGGTACCCTTACAGCAAAACCTGACCTTTATGGTTCTTGGTGTTAGTGAGGTCAGGGGTGAAGGGCACTGGGTCAGTATTATAATGTAATAAGTGGAGGGAGGTCACATTTGGATATCTCCCTATAGAGACTCCATCCTGGGTATTGAATGATCTCGTTTTAGGAGTATTTTTGCATTTCAACGTTTGCAGTCCTAAATCAATCATTGTTCTGTGTTTCTGCACAAAACTTCACATATCTAATATTGGAGCCATAAAAATGAGCAATAAACATAACAGCAAACTTTCATTGCCGCTCTGCGTGGATAGAAACGCCATTCTGAAGACATTACATATCCATTTCCCATCTGCACCGCAGATTTTAGGGAATATTACACCAGTTGTGACCACATACCTTTGCTCAATGATATTATTGGCAAGGAAGACAGCTGCTATCCGGAGATAATAAAGCTAAGTGATCACAAAGAATCCCTTAAAGAGAACCATCCTGCAGGAGTTAGGGCTATAAAGTGAAGCAAGGCTCTGGGATACTGAATGCAATCATACCTTTACTTTAATGATTCCAGGTTTGATTGCAGAGAAAAGTGTTTATAAAACTCCTGGAGAACAGGGCAGCAGATGACTGATGTGTGCAGTACTGCGTCACTATTTGGGGTTGTTGTTTTTTTTCCTCCCCTGTGGGCATGCCTTTCAGCTGTAAGCCAAACCCTACACTCCTCCCTTTCATCTGTAATTTCAGCTTTGTCAGGTACCATGTGGCTGGAGTATAGTGACAGCCAGTAACTGAAAGAAATAAGAGGGTAGGGGAGAGGGTTTGGCTTACAGCTGAGATGTCCACAGAAAATGAAAAAAAAATTATCTCAAATAGTGACTCAGTGCTGCACTCATCAGTCATCTGCTGCCCTGTTTTCCAGGAGTTTTATGATACTTTTCTCTGCAATCAAACCTAGAATCATTCAAGTAAAAGTATGATTGCATTCAGCATCCCATTGCCTGTAAGGCCCTGGCTTCACTTTATAGCTCTAAATCCTGCTGGTTGGTTCCCTTTAAAGGATTAGTGTACCTTTAAATATGCTCCACAATGAAGTGTCCCAGGAGATGGTACCAGTTGAGCTTTTCCTGGTGTCAAGCTCCCACTAAAAGTTGGAAAGTTGGAGCCTTGATAGAGCTACGCAGAAATGTGCAAGTAAAAGTTATGGAACCCAAAGGGGCACCATGCTCACTCCTCCACTATCTTATGTTTAGGGTGCGTATACCCCAAACTGTCTCCAGAGTCACAATGGGCTCCTCGTTCTACTATCTTGAGCTTAACAGATAAATATATAAAGGGCCGGGAGCAATCATAGTGCTGGGCACACATCAAGAGAACATTTGAAAAGAAAGAGAACATAGATGTTTTTGTAACCCAGATAGAAGCATCTGATTGTCCACACTGGCAATTCAATAAATATTATTTATTAAGTATATAGTGGTACAGACAAATACATTCATGCGGTAAAACCAGGACAGTGTGGGAAGAGGGAGATGGGAGAGGGAAGCTAGGAGAAGCAAAGGGCAAAGGAAACCTCACCCTGGTTGCAGAGGATAAGTGCTGGTGCTCAAGGGGGGAGACAATCCAACAGCATTTGCTGTATGAACCTGTCACCTGACTAAATAGTTAGAGCTACCGGCAAACCCATCTGAAACTTACCCATGGGTGAATATTGGGGGTCCAATGCACTCCTGCCTCCGTCTCCGAGGCCCCGACACGTGTTTCGCGTGGCTTTCTCAAGGGGCGAGTGGTGAAGAAGTGCTCAGAAAAACTGGCTTATATGCGTATACCATCATCAGCTGCAGCTTGTCTGGCTGCATGACGCGCATCCCCGCCGGAAGCAACGCGGCGAGGGGGACACTCTTGGGTGTTGGTAATCCCCTTTATCAATCTTTCTCCGTTATCGTTATTAGTCCTTTTATTATTGCCTATGTATATAATGAAAAATCCTATTAAAATATCATAAATATTGGAGTGGGGCAAAAAAGAGCTCTTTTGCCCTTTTCCAAAATGGTGGCGGGCAGCGCGCGCATGCGCGCAGAACCGCCGGAGGCTCGCGGTGACGGGGACCTCTATTATGGATGCACAACGGATGTGACGTCACGGGAAGTTCCGTTCCCGACCACGGTGCACCCAAGAGTGTCCCCCTCGCCGCGTTGCTTCCGGCGGGGATGCGCGTCATGCAGCCAGACAAGCTGCAGCTGATGATGGTATACGCATATAAGCCAGTTTTTCTGAGCACTTCTTCACCACTCGCCCCTTGAGAAAGCCACGCGAAACACGTGTCGGGGCCTCGGAGACGGAGGCAGGAGTGCATTGGACCCCCAATATTCACCCATGGGTAAGTTTCAGATGGGTTTGCCGGTAGCTCTAACTATTTAGTCAGGTGACAGGTTCATACAGCAAATGCTGTTGGATTGTCTCCCCCCTTGAGCACCAGCACTTATCCTCTGCAACCAGGGTGAGGTTTCCTTTGCCCTTTGCTTCTCCTAGCTTCCCTCTCCCATCTCCCTCTTCCCACACTGTCCTGGTTTTACCGCATGAATGTATTTGTCTGTACCACTATATACTTAATAAATAATATTTATTGAATTGCCAGTGTGGACAATCAGATGCTTCTATCTGGGTTACAAAAACATCTATGTTCTCTTTCTTTTCATATCTTGAGCTTAACAAGCATATAGCATATTTTCCCATATTTTCTCTATTTAAGGGGGAAAATTTGATTTACGAGGGACCTAGTCAACGGTGGTGCCTGATGGAAACCCAGGAAGAAAAAAGAAGTAGAGCAGATGGAAGTACCAGTTGGGAAGTGACGGCAACGCCACGGGTAAGGGGGAAGATCTAGAGGGAAAAGAAGATGGAAGAGGAGATGATCAGAGGCCAGGATGGTGATGGACATGGTGGGACAATGCTAAAAAGAGTCAAGAAGAGAGGAGAGAATCCAGGAAGAGTGACGGCGATGGAACACGTGAGATAATCTGGCAAGGCCAGAAGAGACCTGGTCATCTGCCATTTTTCTGCATAAGGAGAAGAAATTTCAATTTGAGTGGCACCGGAAGACCTGGAGGGTAAAGAAAAAGGAAGACGAGGTCTGGGCAGTGATAGTGTGGCACTCTGCGGTACAGGAGCCACAGGAACACCTAGTGCATGGAGGGATTTCCACGTCAGGTGCACTTACACACACAACACCTTCCACCCCAGGCCTGTAGGGGGAGCCCCACTTGCTGACTTAGGTAAGATCCCCTATAAATACAGGTGCTGGGGCGGAGTTAGTCAGTCCGTGCAATACGGAGCTGTACTGTGAAGAGAACCTGGTAGCGGAGCCACGCTAGGCCCGAACCAGAGGACAGCCTAGGCAGAGTAAGGAACCCGAGAAATAGGAAATAGGGTTGGAGGCAAGGTGAGAGATACAGTGGGGGCAGAGGAACCATACCGGTTCACCACAGGAAGCAACCCGGACACCCGAGTCCGATACCAAGGAGCACTTAGCCCAGCAGAAAACATCGGTTCACCGAGGAGACTCCAGTCTGCCAGACACCTGTATAAGCAACCAACACAAGAGCCAGGAACTGCAAGAGAGAGAGAGTCAGCGGCAATCCACAGAAGGTTCTTACTACCTACCATACGGGTGAGAGACACAGAGGAGGCCAGGCCAGGTTCTACACAGGTCAGGGCTTCAACACAAGTCAGACAGGAACAAGGAGGCTTTACAAATCACTCGCTGTGAAAATCCTGAAGTGTTTCCGGACCACCTGGAGTGTACCCTGGACAGTGCCGCTTTAACATCAGTAAAGGTACGGAACACTACTCCCAGCGTGTGTGTCAGTTCTTACAGCCCTGATCCTGTCCAACCCAGAGACTGTAGAGACATCCCACCTGCAGAGCCACCTCCTTGTGCCAAATCCTATTCCACATCACTGCGTCGGGGACCTATGGGGAGCATCACCATCAGGTTGCCCATTCATCATCCCCGGAGGTCTGCAGCAGCACTGGTGCCATCACCAGACACCGTAGGTGGCGTCACAAACTATTCAACAAAACCCCTTTATTTTTGAAAACCCCTTTTTAAGTGACCACCAGGGCGACGGACCCCGGTATCAACTGCCCGTGACAATCCCCCGTAACCAACGCCCGGGATCCAAGTCCCAACGGCCTTGGGGTGGGTCAGTAGCCATAGTGGGACAACTCTGAAGAGAGTCAACAAGAGGTAAGAGAGTCCAGCAAGAGTCATGGCAATGGGACAGGTATGGGGCGGACCAGTCAGAGTTGAGATAATCCGGCAAGAACGGACCTTGGCCGGCTGCCATTTTTTGGTAAGGGGGGTGGGGATTAATTTGTGTAGAGTCGGAAGACCTGGAGGGAAAAGAAGATGAAAGAGTTTGACAAGAAGAGGTGACAGAATTCTGAGCAAAGCCTTTCTTGGTAATATAAGGTGATCGGCAGAGGTTAGAGAAGCCACAAACTTGATGATCAGTTGATCTCCATCAAAAAAGGGTTGGCCTTATTAAAGCTTGAGATTAAAGGTGATTTTATTTTGGCTTGTTTTAAGTCAAGTTTTGTAACATTGTATTTTCTGTAAAGTTTCACTTCCACTGTTCGTGAACATACACATGCAAAATTGATGTTCATCCAATAGAGGATTGAGATGAGATTGTCTCCTTGTGATGTCCTTCCCGCTGCCCCTTGTGATTATCGAGATATGTCATTAATTAACATTCCCCGGCGTTCTCCTCATTTCCATCCCAATTACCTGGATCCTCGGTGTATGGCTTTCATTCTTTTGGGCTGATTAAAGACTCCTATGACTGTGAGGGAAGTGACTGCGGCAGTAGGTTCGTGAGGACGACCTCATATGTCCAACTCGCAAAGCCTCTTCATTTTCGGGGGAGATAGCCCGGTGACTTGACATAAAGCATAACCTCTGGTTTGGTTGATATGAGATTATTTTTTTTGCCATAGAGCATTCTCTTTAATTTAGTCTTCATATCCCATCTGAGGAAACAGTACAAGCTCAACGAAGTCTTTGGTGGGCAACCTGTGGGCCTCCAGATGCTAGACTTCCCAGCCCCTGGCTGTCCAAGTAGATGGGAGCTGTAGTTGAAGAGCATCTGGCCACCCATATGATGCCCACCAGTTGTGTCAAGGGGCCAACCCAAATTTTCCAGGAATATATACTGTATTGATGGTCTATCCTTAAGAACATCAGTAGAATGAAGGACCAAAGAAGCTCTTCATGATTGAGGCCAATCATACATCAGCTGTGCTCGATATGGTAGAGTGAACCCAATCTACCTATTGGAACTGGGCAGTGCCAGGCAGGTTTGAGTCTTAAAGGTTGGATGCCCACCAATGGATAAAGAATGATCATCAATGTATGTCTTCTCATCGGTTCTTTGATCTCCATTGTTTTGTCCTTCCGGCCGGTTTTCCATTCATCAGTTCATTTGTGGTCACGTGGGGCACAACCCAAATCAGTGACCATCGCACCCAACATGAGCGGCCTGATAAATGCAAGACCCAACTAGAAGGAAAAGCCAAGAAAAATGAATGATCCTATCGGAGGTCCAGTGGTGATGGGACCGGGATGGACCAACAATGGCTCCTCTCTCCCCACACCCTACTGATTCAATATCATCTTCTAGTTTGTTTAGTCTCTAGTCTAACTTCAAGTCCTTGTCATGAGTGTGCTGTATCTTGATGTCACCTTTGGACCTGGAGTCAGGAGGTTTCAGCATTTAATAGATCACAGGCCTTCCATAGAGCTCACTTAGTTGTTATTTTGCTGATGTACGTCCTCTTCTATGCTGAAGGGGTTATGGACCTCTTCCCCGCTGGCTGAGTATTCTCTTAGCCTTCTTTCCAGCTGCAGCTTGTGATTGTCTCCCCATTCCACTATATCTACCTGTCCCTGGTCTCACTCCACGCCGGATGTAGAATATTTACTCCTTCCTATGGAGGAGCTCATTGCTGTTAAGCAGAGGTGTCATTCCTTTTGCAGCAGCAAAGCTTCTATCTTGAGAACTTCTTTGAGCCCTGCTATATCTATTGCCTTTCCTTAGTTGCCTGTGTGTTTTCTTGCTCTCCAGCCCCTTCACTTCCTTAGGAGAGGAGGAGGACATCTATATTAGTCATATCCATGAGTCAAGTACGTAGGAGACCCAGACATCAACAACTTCGAGGGGTAATCTTGTTAACAGGGATTAGCCTAAGAATCCCTAGCTGAAGGAACAGTTTATGTGCACACTGTTTCCGCTACCTTATAGTCATGGACGTATAGTCTTTGTATGCTTGTTGTGCTTAGCAACCTCTTCCTCCTTACATGAAACTCTCGACGGCCGATCAGGAAGTTAGGCCCAAGCAATCATCTTCTTATCCTGTGGATAGAGGTATTCCAAACTGTGCAGGCACCTTTAGGGACTGTGAAGTTGGAGTACTAGTCTGTACAAGAACCAGTGGGGTGAAGGTGCGGCAACAGAGAGACTGTGTTTTCCCATCCTACGAGAGTGTGTGTTTTATTTTCTTAGCTTTCACTGCTTCATAATTTTGGTGTCAGTGTCCTCCAGCTTGGATGCATTGCTTGTTGGGGTTCCTGGTAGTCATAAAAGTACGATATCAAGGGATACAACCCATTCCCTAGTCCAATCTTGTACTGACGATCCGCTTGGTCAGATCGGCACCTGAATATCAGCACAAACTTTGCAGGAGTCAGTACATGGAGGGATGATTTTTAAGACCTCAGTTTTGCTGCCTTGTTTTTAGTTTTCTGAAGGGTAAAAAAATATATATACATATATATATATATATATTCACCTGTCTTATGTGTGCCCCTGGAAAGGTGAGTATATGTCAGGATGGTCTCTCTTACTTTGGAGACTTGTGACTGGGACCTCTGTCTCATTTCTGTATTGAGACTTCATATTAACTGTATTTCTTTCCTTTGGCAGTGTTGGAGTTAATGTCAGCAAGCTCCTTAGGTCTCTCTCCAGGTGTGGCTACTTTGTGATCACTCCCATCTCCTTTATATGGTAACATGATCCAGCATTCCTTGCTGGTGATTGAACTCATTCCTGGCCTGGTTAAATGAGGTAAAGGAGCTACTCTGGAGAGCTGATCGTTGCCATGCCATCTGCTACCTAGGAGAATGGCAGCAGTTGTGAAGTTGCCTTGCCCTCCACTGTATTTGTGCCCACTGGTGTTTTCCCAGTCTGTTGTGTGTTGTGCAATGGACATCGTTGGTCCGTGTGCCGCTGTCATGAACTGTATTCGGACGCTCCCAAGTCCACAGCGTGATAGCATATATATATTTATATATATATATATATATATATATCTTATTGCCCTTGTTTATTATGCTTTAGAGACCTGAGGGCAAAAAATACATTTTCGAGTAAATCCACCAGGAATAAATTTGTCAAAGATTCGCTTCTCTTTATTTAAGAGATTCAAGAACAATCACTGACGCCTGTATTTCATCATAACTGAACGACGTCTCCTAATTCTGAGATTCCCGTGATTTTCTGAGTTTTCTCAGATGAGAGGTAATGATTTACTCCCATACAGCAGACGTCTTTCCCGCCCTCGTGATTGATGGCGTTGTGTTCGCCGGTTGTACATGGCGTAATTGACTGATGGTTGACCGGTGAGACTGGTGACATTTCTGGTACAGAGAATGTTATTCCACCTAATACAAACCTGCTTCACAATTATGACTGAGCACTCAATCATGGCAGCTCAATGGAATAGCACTCCGGGGCGTTATCGGGTGTGAAGACTTTTGCAATCAGTTTTGATTTCGCTCCAATGAAGCTAAAATGGGAAAAACATTGAAAGGATCATCCGATTGATTATGTCTCACCTGAAGAATCATCTGTGATCCCATGCTGTAAAGTCGTATACTCTTTTGTGTTACCCAATGCCCAGGACATGTGGTATGACCATGTATGGTTAGACACATCCATTACACAGTACATAGCAGGACACATATATAAGATTATCTCAGCACAGGAGATGTGGTATGATCAGACCATGTCCCTGTACGGTCAGACACATCCATTACACAGTACATAGCAGGGACACATATATACGATTATCTCAGCACAGGAGATGTGGTATGATCAGACCATGTCCCTGTACAGTAAGACACATCCATTACACAGTACATAGCAGGGACACATATATAAGATTATCTCAGCGCAGGAGATGTGGTATGATCAGACCATGTCCCTGTATGGTCAGACACATCCATTACACAGTACATAGCAGGGACACATATATAAGATTATCTCAGCACAGGAGATGTGATATGATCAGATCATGTCCCTGTACAGTCAGACACATCCATTACACAGTACATAGCAGGGACACATATATAAGATTATCTCAGCACAGGAGATGTGATATGATCAGATCATGTCCCTGTACGGTCAGAAGAAAGAGGTTTGGTACCGTGTTAGCCAGTTGAGAAAATATTGATTGCTCTCAGTGTGAGAAACAAGATAAAAATCTTGTGGTTGTGATACCTTTTAATGGCTAACAAAAATTAAATAAATGATGTAATAAGGCGGGCTTTCGAGACGACTCAGGTCTCTTCATCAGGCATGGTATGACAAGATATTGAATGAAACTCAAAATATATGCATGCACAACTAAAATGATTGGACATTTGACTGAATAAACATTACAGGGACTGGACATTTGGCAAAATAAACAAAGCAGCCTTGGAGAGGATCTTCAATCAGGCAGGCCCAGTGGTCATAAAGTCTTTAGGACACTAATTTATAAGAAAACTTGGTGTCTTTTAGATTTCCAATGAGCCATAAAACCATCAGCAATGTTCAGTCCGTTCTGTATACAATTGAAACTTCTAATTAGCTTGGATTCACAGACTCTTCGATGTTTTTGGGATTTGAAATTACCCCTCAAAATTAAAACCTTCATATTATCAATGTTATGTCCCTGGCCAGAACAAATGCTCCACTACTGGAAAATGGATTTTTTTTTGTGTGTAATTGTGTGACGATGAGACCTCATCCTTGCTCTGATGGTGGGTTTACACGGCGCGATATCGGCGGCCAACTCCGACCCAACTCCGACAAAAAGTCACGTGGGTTGCGAGTTGGACCCGATATCGTGTGCGCGTTGTACGGTTTGAGCGTACAACGCGATGCTGGAACGATGCCAAAACGATATCGGAGTTGAATAGCAGAGCTATTCAACTCCCCGATATGCAAAAGGCCGTTGTACCAGCATCGTCCCGTGTGACAGCCCAACTCCGATCTGTACTCGCACCTCACCCATTAACTCCCATGTTAAATGGTCGTTACTGGGTTGGTGAGCGTACACATCAGAGGGACGTTGTTTCCCGATATCGCAGCGTGTAAACCGCTCCCGCTCCCGCGGCGTTGCCTCCGATATCGCCGCGATATCGGGACGTGTAACCCCACCATTAGACGTTGCCCAGTGTCACCAACATAAAACCCCCCACTGGGCATATGGTGCACATAATTAAATATACCACATTGGAAGAGGAGCATGTGAAAGCCCCAGCAATCTTATAATCCTGCTGTGTGTTGGGGATCTGAATCCTGTCTCAGGTCTTGCAGCTCTTCACATTGCATGGATAAGTTCCTTTTGATGTATCTGAGGGCATCAAACTTCGGACCATGACGTTTCTTAAATTGGGAGGCTGCCTGTAGCACAGCAAGGGAGGGTCTTTGAATATTATCTTTAGTCGGTCATCCTTATGTAGGATGTGATGAAGTTTCCTGGCAGTTTTCCTGAGTACCTCAAGCTGTGGGTTGTAGGTCACCACCAGAGGAACACGATGGTTCTCTTCTTCTTCTCTGTATTGGAGCGCTCGACTTCTAGGGATCCTTGTGGTTTTAATGATCTGATCCTCAATGGAGGTACGGTCAGACACATCCATTACAATTATATAAGATATTAAATTATATAAGACTATTTCAACACAGGAACATTATTTTGAAACACATCCAATTGAAATTATTATTATTCCAAAACCAACTTTGCTCATGGGAAAGACCCCTATAAGTTAATGTTTTTCTGTCATTTATCCATATTGTGTGACGCTAATAATGATGGCGTGTTTGAATCCAGTGCAGAATAATAAAACGTGTGGTGTGAGGAGACGTCCCAGGTTCTGTGATGAAGGATCTCATTCATAAGTCATCAGGCCGCGGTGTATTGATGTGGAGGAGCGGCAGCGTCGTGACTTTTTAATATTCTGTCATGAGACGTCTCCGGCACCGCTCTCCCTGTCAGGAAGGTTGTCATAGTCGGGTCTTGTATCCCGCGCTCTATGACATATGCTTTACTTCACAGGCAGGAGAACCAGACGTCCATTACTGCCCCTCAGGACTGGATTCTCTTATCTTGTCTCTTTGCTTCTCTTCAGAAATCTATCGACCCTGGGCCTTGTCGGGATGAAATTGTGTGTCCTGTTCATCGGACATATGACTATTTGACGTTTTAGAGGATATAAATATTATGCAACTAACAGCCTGTGTGTCTCCACATTAAAAAAAATTACATATATATATCAAAATAT
Organism: Allobates femoralis; assembly: GCA_033576535.1. Classification (NCBI taxonomy): domain Eukaryota; kingdom Metazoa; phylum Chordata; class Amphibia; order Anura; family Aromobatidae; genus Allobates; species Allobates femoralis. The sequence continues at coordinate 607,334,222 of JARQOC010000004.1, read as the reverse complement.
ATAGCAACCAATCAGAGCTCTGCTTTCACTTTACCTCAGCAGCTTCAGTGCTACAAGCTGCACTTTGGTTGCTATAGGCGACCAGAACGATCTGACTGTGAGGTAATTCTCATATGTTAGGCCCCAGTTACTTCCGCAGAGGATATAGGCAGTGGCGTAACGTTCTAAATACTTTAAAGACTCATAGATTGACCCTCTTCTCATTATGTATTAATGTCCCTCATCCTGCAATATATGGTCCTCCTACTGGAATATGGCCCTTATCGTGGTATATATGTCCCCCGTCCTGGTATATATGGTCTTCCTCCGCTCCTCCCATCACTATAGTCTCTCCAGTTATTATAATGCACCCCATTTCCTCCATATATTACAATGTAACGCATAGTCCTCTATGTATTATAATGCATCCCATAGTCTCCATTCATAAGTAGCCCCAATAGTCATCCAATTATATAATACCCCATATCCTCAATATATAATGCACCTCCCATTATCCTACATATATGTATAATGCAGCCTCATAACTTTCCATATAGTATAATCAGCCTCATAACCTTCCACATAGTATAATGCACATACTCATATCGCTCCATATATATAATGCAGCCTCAATCCCTCCATGTAGTATAATGCAGCCTATATCCTCCATATAGTATAATGTAGCTCATACTCTCCATATAGTATAATGCAGCCTCACAACCCTCAATATAGTATAATGCAGCCTCATAACCTTCCATATAGTATAATTGCTACCTCATACCTCCATATATTATATTGCAGCCTCACATCCCTCCATAAGGTATGATGCAGCCTCATAACCCTCCATATAATATAATGCAGATTTCATCTCTAGCAATATCATAATGCAGCCTCATAGCCCTCCTTATAGCATAATACAGCCTCATATCCTCTCCAATAGTATAATACAGCCTCATAGCCCATCCAATAGTATAATGCAGCCTAACAACCCTCGATATAGTACAATGCAGCCTCACATCCCTCCATATAATATAATGCAGCCTCATAGCCCTCTATACAGTATAATGCAGCTCATATCCCTCCAAATAGTATAATTAGCCTCATATCTCTCCATGTAGTATAATGAACCTCACAGCTCTCCATATGGTATAATGCAGCCTCATATCCTCCATATAGTATAATGTAGCCTCATATCTCTCCATATAGTATAATACAGCCTCATAGCCCTCTATAAGTATAATGCAGTCTCAGTTCATCATATAGTGCAGCCTCAAACTCTCCTATACTGCAGCCTGATATCTCTATATAGTGCAGCCTGATATATGCAGCTTATAGCGTTTCCATAGAGTGCAGCCTCATATCTCTCCATATAGTGCAGCCTTATAACTCTCCATATAGTGCGGCACTTATATATGCAGCCTCATAACTCTCCATATAGTGCAGCCTCATAGCCTCTCCATATAGTATCATTCACCCCTCTCATCCTCCCATAGTCCTCTGGCCACCTTGCATTCACTTATTAAAAAAAAAATCTGTACGTACCTCTCCTGGTTCCCCCGCTGCTCCATTATCCAAAAAAATTGAAAGAAGACTCAGGAGGAGGCGGCACCAGCCTGCTAAATGCGTTCCACAATGGAACGCAGATTGAAAGCAGGCAGTGGTAAGAGGAAGTGAGGGGAGGAGCTGCAGCAGTAGGAAGTCGGAGGCTCCCTTCTCCACCCCTCCCCTCCTCTTCCTGACACACGGCCCCATAGCTGCGTGTAGCACGCTGCCGCCAGTGCAGCACGTCTATGTGAAGCGGGCACCCCGTGCAGGGATCGGCAGTTCGCTGGGTGGTGGCGGCCGGACCCCTGTAATTCCGGGCCCAGTTGCAGCTGCAACTCTTTCGACCGTGATCCTTTATGCCCTGGATATAGGTGAGAGAAGATCTTGCTGTGAGGATTAAATGAGGCCCATTACTCTGGGCTATGTAATAGAATGATTACTGTGAACACTCTTAAAATGAGACTCCAGTTACTTCTGCAGAGGATATAGGTGACCAGAACGATCTTACTGTGAGGTAATTCCTTATAAATGAGGCTCCAGTTACTTCTGCAGGGCTATAGACACCAGAACGATCTTACTGTGAGGTAATTCTCATAAATGAGGCCCAGTTACTCTGCAGGGGCTGATGACCTTGATGTCTATGATCAGCTAAGGGGAAGATGAAAGAAATGACGTCGGTCAGGCTGTGAAGATCTGAAGTTGTGTGTTGTAATAATCACCTAGGAATATTAACGATGAACAATTTTTATTTATATCCGTACATGGTATTACAGCAACTCCAGGTAGAAGCCACAATGGATGCCTAGAGTCCACAAGATCAGAACCCAGCTGGCAACATAGTCCTTAAGGTCTTACAGAGGACGGATATCACAACCATAGCACGTGTATCCAGGTCCAGTCACCAAGAATAGGATAGTCCTTACTTTTAGATGCACCACCCTCCTCCAGATGCAGGACATTGAATGTACACCTAATTTCATTATTGACTATGAAATCAGACTGAAATTGACACTCTGGTACATCCCTTCCCCCTATGTGAACAATAAAATCGATGTAATACTTGCTATCTGTGGTGGAAAGGTCCTGATAGTCATTAATCCATGGCCAGCTCCTCACACATCATGTGCATCCTTCTGACTAATGATAGAGATCAGTAAACCACTGCACTTCTAGGCCTCTTCACTGCCCTAGACTACCAGGGAGTCTGCCACTAACAGGAATTCTAAGAATAGGTATTTCCCACCTCAGGCCACCAGGGATAAAACCAACCTAAGTAGGTACTATCTTCAACTCTACCCTAGACCACAGGGATGTTGTCCTTAATGACTTCAGTTCCCTAGCCCACAGGACAATTATCATTAACCACTGCACTAACCTAGACTACCAGGTCCACTAACAGGAATGCTAGAATAGGATTTCACTTAACTAAGCTACCAAGCATTAAACCGCCTACATATGAACCAGCTTCATCACTGTCCTAGAGAGCCCGGTATGCTGTGCTTAATTACTTCTATTTCCCAACCCCCAGGAAAATGATCATTAGCCATTTCACTACCCTAGCCCACCAGGAAGTTAATAATGAATGACTGAACTCACCTAGACTACCAGGTCCACTAACAGGATTGCTAAGAATAGGGATTCACTACTCTAGGCCACCAGATATTCAACTGCCTATATATAAAATGACTTCAGTTCCTTATCCCAGCAGGAAAATTATCATTAGCAGCTTCACTACCCTAGACCACCAGGGTTGTGGTTCCTTAATCACTATAAATCCTCTACACCATCTGGGACATTATAATTAACCACTTCATTACCCTACTCATCACTTTGCTACCATAATGTAAAGAAATGCTGACAATAGGAAGCAACAAGACCCCCAGAGATACTATCCTTAACAAGTAATTTCCCTGGGCTATTAGTCAAGTATTTATTAACTATTTCACTACCAAGAACAACTAAGAATGCCTACCTAGTACTTTCAATCCAGTGATTGAGCTATGCATTTGAGAACTAGCATCTTCATTAGCCTAGACCACCAGGGACACTATTCTTAACCACATCGATTCTCTAGACCACCTGGGAAATTGTCATTAAACACTTCATTACCCTAGGCCACCAGGGATGCTATTACTAACCACTTTACTGCCCCTGATGTAAAGAAATGCTGACAATAGATATCAACTAGAACACCAGGGACACTATTCTTTACCACATTGATTTTCTAGACCACCTGTAAAATTATCTTTAAACACTTCATTACCCCAGGTCACCAGGGATGCTATTACTAACCACTTTACTACCTGTTATGTAAAAAAATGCTGACAATAGATATCAACTAGACCACCAGGGACACTATTCTTAACCACATCAATTTTATAGACCACCTGGGAAATTATCATTACACACTTCATTACCCTAGGCCACCAGGGATGCTATTACTATCCACTTTACCACCTGTGATGTAAAGAAATACTGACAATAGGTATAAACCAGACCACCAGGGACACTATTCTTAACCACATCAATTCTCTAGACCATCTGTAAAATTATCATTAAACACTTCATTACCCAGGTCACCAGGGATGCTATTACTAACCACTTTACTACCTGTGATGTAAAAAAATGCTGACAATAGATATCAACTAGACCCCCAGGGACACTATTCTTAACCACATCAATTCTCTAGACCACCAGGGACACTATTCTTAACCACATCAATTCTCTAGACCACCAGGGACACTATTCTTACCCACATCAATTCTATAGACCACCTGGGAAATTATCATTACACACTTCATTACACTAGGCCACCAGGGATGCTATTACTATCCACTTTACCACCTGTGATGTAAAGAAATACTGACAATAGGTATAAACCAGACCACCAGGGACACTATTCTTAACCACATCAATTCTCTAGACCACCAGGGACACTATGTTTAACCACTTCAGTTCTCTACACCACCTGGGCAATTATTATTAAACACTTCACTACCCTAGACCAGAGGTCCCCAACTCCAGTCCTCAAGGCCCATCGACACTCCTGGTTTTCAGGATTTCCTTAGCATTTGACAGTGGGTAATGCAACCTCATGCACAGGTGAGGATTCCAACTGTCAAATGCTAAGGAAATCCTGAAAACCTGGTCTGTTGGTCGGCCTTGAGGATTGAAGTTGAGGATCTTTGCCCTAGACCACTAGGGAGACTTTTCTTGACCACATTGACTCTCTAGACCACCTGGGAAATTATCATTAAACCCTTTCATTACTTTAGATGAACGGGGATGCTATTGCCAACCATTTTACAACCTGTGATGCAAAGAAATGCTGACAATAGGTATCAACTAGAACACCAGGGATACTATTCTTGACAACATCGACTCTCTGGACCACCTGGGAAATTATTATTAAACACTTGATTACTTTAGATGAACAGGGATGCTATTGCTAACCACTTTACCACCCATGATGTAAAGAAATGCTGACAATAGGTATCAACTAGACCACCAGGGATACTGTTCTTAACATTCTTAAAAACATTGATTCTCCTGGGAAATTATCATTAAACACTTCATTACCCTAGACTGCCAGGGATGCTGTTCTTAACCCCGTCGATTCTCTAGACCACCTGGGAAATTATCATTAAACGCTTCATTACACTAGGGCACCAGGGATTTATATCATTAACTTTTAAGTGACCCTAGGGCACCAGGGATGCTATCAATTATTCCTAAGCCACCTGTAGCATTTGGTATGTCACCCGAGCAGTGTAGAATGTTTCCATCCCTGTTCTGGATGCTTAGTGGTAGCCTGAGGGTCCTGGACCCCCGCCTAATTACTGATGGCTGTATACCCCTGTATATACCCCGGTATATACTCCTGACCCATTGCATGCACTGTTCTTTCCTTTAAACAACAAAGAAATAGGGGAAATATCAGCATAATTGCTGTTGTCAGGCAAGCATGGAAAGCGGCCGGTGTAGAGAAAATATCAACATACTAATCAGAAAAGGCCGGCATGGCGCCTCCTTTGCATGCAGACCCCTGGGTCTTTCCTTGGCCAGCGCATCGATTTTCTGCTAGGCCACACACACACGCGCACACACACACACACGCTCCTTCTATGCTCTGTTTCCATTTTAGTGGAGTCCACATGATTCTATATTATTACGTCTCAGCGTGATATTGAGTAATGCTTAGCTCTCCAGACAAGGGGCTGCGAAGGGTTTATTCTGCAAAAGCCGGGAATGTAGAATAGGACTGCAAATGTCATCCTGAAGGTTAATTGCCCTTATGGAGCGGTTAGACATCTGTATTTGGAGGGGTGTGAAGACTTTTGCAACCACCATTTTTAATATTTGGGTGCATCATAAATCAACTGCACAATACAGAGTTTAATCACCCTTCTGGAGTGTTGAAATACCTGCATTTGGAGGGGCGTGTAGACTTTTGCACCCAACATTTTATTGCTTGGGTGCATCATAAACCAACGCTGCACAAAACAGAGGTCAATCGTCCTCATGGAGCGTTTACATATCTGTATATGGCAGGGTGTGTAGACTTTTGCAACCAACATTTTTATTGAATCAACTGTGCACAAAGCAGAGGTCAGTCGCCCCTTTGGAGCGTTTTAATATCTGTATTTGAAGGGGCGTGAAGACTTGCAATCGCCATTTATATTGTTTGGGTGTATCATGAATTCAGTGCAAAAAATAGAGGTCAATTGTCATTAAGAAGTGTTGAAACACCTATAATTGTAGGGGCGTGTAGACTTTTGCAGCCAACATTTTATTGTTTGAGTGCATTATGAACCAACTCTGCACAGCAGGGGCGTATCTAGGGGGGTGCAGCCGGACCTTTTGCCCCGGGCGCAACTCAGCGGGGGGGCGCCGGCGGCAACCCCACTGCTCCTCAACCAAGGCTGCAACAGGGGCGGCGGGGCTGAAAGCTGACAGCACCCCCCCCCCCCGGTTCTCACCAACTTTGGGAGGGGGCGCCAAGATAGATCTTTGCCCCGGGCGCCGTCAAACCTAGTTACACCGCTGCTGCACAGAACAGAAGTCATGGCCCCTATGAAGTGTTTTAATATCTGTATATGGAGGGTCGTGTAGACTTTTGCAGCCAACATTTTATTGTTTGGGTGCATCATGAACTCTGCACAAAACAGAAGTCATGGCCCCTATGAAGTGTTTTAATATCTGTATTTGGAGGGGCGTGTAGACTTTTGCAACCAACATTTTTATTGAATCAAGTCAGCACAAAACAGTGGTCAATCGCCCTCTTAGAGCGTTTTAATATCTGCATTTAGAGCGGCGTGAAGACTTTTGCAACCATTTATATTGTTTGTGTGTATCATGATTCAACGACACAAAAAAAAGAGGTTCATTGATCTTAAGGAGCATTTCAATATCTGTATTTGGAGGTGTGTGTACACTTTTGCAACAAATATTTGTATTGTTTGGGTGCTTCATGAAACAACTGCACAAAACGGAGGTCAGTCCCCATTATGGAGCATTAAAATATCTATATTTGGAGGGGTGTGAAAACTTTTGCAACCGACATTGTATTGTTTGGGTGCATCATGAACCAACTGCACAAAACGGAGGTCATTTGCCATTATGATGCATTGAAATATCTATATTTGGAGGGGTGTGAAGACTTTTACAACCAATATTTTTATTATATTGATGCATAAATGAACTTTGCAATTAATCTTAATTAAATAGTCTAATATTGCTTTGTGTTCTCAGCTGCTGTGCAAAACAATGTGCCTCTATGATGCACAGTCACCATCCAGACCCCAACGTTTTGGAAACACAGCGTCCCCTTCCCCCGCCCGGTCATCCGATCAGTCCATCCGGCTCAGGTATCATCTTCATCCGAATCTTAAACTTTCACCTGGGCAATCAGGTCTAATTGGCGACACGGTGACATTGTGACGCCAACTGGTCCAGGTGGTGACGGTGCCCATGCCCAATGCGTGCTCATACCATTATGTCATTATACCACCACGTTGTTGGTCTAGTCAGTGCCGGCAAAGTTGAGGATCTGTATAGGTCATCCATCATCCTACCGGGAGAGATCAGATGACTGGGCATGCACCTGTGGCGGCGGACAGGTGAGGGGTGAGGTAAGTACTGTAACCTTTTTTTCAACCTCTTCCTGGCTCATAGGAATTCAGCACCATGGTAGCCGGCTGGCCAAAAAATTGCCAAAAATTCTGATCCAGGAAATCCAAATTTTAAGCAAGATTCAAGGTGAATTAGACTCCCCTCGATTACACAATGGACAATTCACTGATCTGCTTCATCGAAGATGATTTTAAGGGGATCGATGTCGATTGTGACTTTCACTTGTAGGCTGATTATTGGGGAACTCACAGTGAACATATAGTATATACACATCCAATTCCAACACATGGAATCTATATATACCCCAGTATGGTCACTGCCAAGCTCCACAATAACACAACAAAAACTATTAGCTGCCACCACCAATTGATTATACAAGCCGATTGGACACCCATCACAGATAGTGTATGGCTTCCGGGGATGCGATTTACAGATCAAGAGGAACGAAGCTATTAAATGGTATATATTTATTCCAAAGAGTAGGCGGTACAAAAGATGGTACAAAAGATGACTAAACAATACAGTGTAGACAATTACATAAAATAAAAGGGATAACAAAAGAAAAGTGTCATGGAAATGGCTCAGTGCTTAGCGGAGGTAAGAACTCCTTTTATTAGGAAACTCAAAGTATGGTATATACACATCCAAATCCAATGCATTGAGTCCATTGAGACCTCGGCATGGTCACTGCCATGCTCCACAATAACCCAAGGAAAACTATGTAAACTGCCTCCACCATTCATTTACACAGGCCGATTGAACACCAGTTACACGGCTTCCAGGGAAGCGGCAAAACTATTACATTTTATATATTTATTTCAAAAAGTATTTATAAAAATATACAAAGGATATTACAAAGGGGACAAAACAATACAGTATAGACAATCATATAAAATAAAAGGGATAACAAAAGAAAAGTACTGAACCTGTGTCACAGAAATGGCTCAGCAGAGGGAAGAACTCCTTTAATTGGGAAACTCAAAGTGAATGTATACCATAGTATATAGACATCCAATTCTAATACATGGTATCTATATACTGTATACCTCAATACGGTTACTGCCAAGCGCTTCAATAACCAAAGGAAAACTATATATGCTACCACCACCAATTATTTACACAAGCCGATTGGACACCAGTTACAGGTAGCGTATGGCTTCTGGGGATGCGGATTATAGAGCAAGAGGAACAAAGCTATTAAATCTTAGATATTTATTCCAAAAAGTAGACAGTGTTTATAAAAATATACAAAAGATGTTACAAAGGGGAACTAAACAATACAGTATAGACAATTACATAAAATAAAAGGGATAACAAAAGAAACATACTAAACCCGTGTCATTGAAATGGCTCAAAGTTTAGCGGAGAGAAGTACTTTTATTGGGAAACTCAAAGTGAATTTATAGTATTTTCATATCCGATTCCAACATATGAATTCTATATATACCTCGTACAGTCACTGCCATGCTCCACAATAACCCAAGGAAAATTATATAAGCTGCCACCACCATTCATTTATACTGGTAGATTGGACACCCATCACAGCTAAGGTATGGCTTTTAGGAATGCAGGTTATAGAGCAAAACGAATAAAGGTGTTAAATTTGATATAATTAATACAAAAAGTATAAAACAATAGAGTACAGACAATTACATAAAATAAAAGAGATATTAAAAGAAACGTACTGAACCAGTGTCATTGAAATGGCTCAAAGTTTAGCGGAGAGAAGTACTTTTATTGGGAAACTCAAAGTGAATTTATAGTATTTTCATATCCTATTCCAACATATGAATTCTATATATACCTCGGTGCGGTCACTGCCATGCTCCACAATAACCCAAGAAAACTTATATAAGCTGCCACCACCATTCATTTATACTGGTAGATTGGACACCCATCACAGGTAAGGTATGGCTTTTAGGAATGCAGGTTATAGAGCAAGAGGAACAAAGGTGTTAAATTTGATATAATTAATACAAAAAGTATAAAACAATAGAGTACAGACAATAACATAAAATAAAAGGGATAACAAAAGAAACGTACTGAACCAGTGTCATTGAAATGGCTCAAAGTTTAGCGTCGAGAAGTACTTTTATTGGGAAACTCAAAGTGAATTTATAGTATTTTCATATCCAATTACAACACATGAATTCTATATATATATACCTCAGCACGGTCACTGCCATGCTCCACAATAACCCAAGAAAAATTATATAAGCTGCCACCACCATTCATTTATACTGGTAGATTGGACACCCATCACAGGTAAGGTATGGCTTTTAGGAATGCAGGTTATAGAGCAAAACGAATAAAGGTGTTAAATTTGATATAATTAATACAAAAAGTATAAAACAATAGAGTATACACAATAACATAAAATAAAAGGGATAACAAAAGAAACGTACTGAACCAGTGTCATTGAAATGGCTCAAAGTTTAGCGGAGAGAAGTACTTTTATTGGGAAACTCAAAGTGAATTTATAGTATTTTCATATCCAATTCCAACACATGAATTCTATATATATATACCTCGGTACAGTCACTGCCATGCTCCACAATAACCCAAGAAAAATTATATAAGCTGCCACCACCATTCATTTATACTGGTAGATTGGACACCCATCACAGGTAAGGTAAGGCTTTTAGGAAGGCAGGTTATAGAGCAAAATGAATAAAGGTGTTAAATTTGATATAATTAATACAAAAAGTGGGCAGTGTTTCTAAAACTATACAAAATATGTTACTAAGGGGACAAAACAATAGAGTATAGACAATTACATAAAATAAAAGGGATAACAAAAGAAACGTACTAAACCCGGAGGGAGTGACTCCTTTTAGAAATATGCTGAAACTGTGTCCCCTGGAACCGTAGGATCTTTGCTTTCCCCCAAAACCCCAAATAAGTCCCCTTTAAAGGGTTAAAAGTAAGCCGACGTGTACAGGGAAGACTATACAGAGACGTCTTTGGAGTTTTCACCTGAATACGATATAACAATATCACGTCTATTATTCTCTTTCACCAATCACATATCAAAGGCCATAATTCAACAAGGCAACAAGCAACGTCCTTGGGCAGAAGATGAACGCACACATAGCGGTACGTGCCTTCATGCGAGCAGGTCATACTACGCAGCCAAATAATATGGGATTCTGCATCCTTGTGTGACGACTCTCTGGAGCAATATAATTGCTGGCAGTCCCATGTAAATATCGCATTGGGAATACTCTGCAAAATTCAGCTCCTCCGAGTGGTTGTCCAAGTCAACAACCTTTTGATGTCACCACCAGATTGTATCTTTTCTTGCAGAGCGGAAGACATCAGCACCTTGGACAGCGGCTCCACAGTAATCCGGAGATCATCCGCTGCCCCCTCCGAGGAATGACGAAGACCCGTTGTTCAATTTGAATGTAAAATCAGCTGAATCAATTCTCCTCCGAAGGAATTTCTCCTAACATCGTCTGTCATTTCATTTCATATACAGTCTGAACAGTTTGTGCTCCGAAGAAACCTCGGTAATTGCAAATTACAGGTAAGAAAACAGATCTGCAAAACAATCTCCCGGAACGTCACCCATCCCCTGCACCGGCTCATGTGCCGAGCAGAAAACTAACAATGACACAACCTAAAGCAATTCAATTACCAATGCTCAAGACAGCTGGATATTAAATGTGCAGTATAAGTCTGCACCAGTGCTACACAAAAAAGTAGATGCACCCTTCCGGTCACCTTCATGTCCTTGTGTAACGCTCACAGGGATGAGTGTCCGGAAGATGACCCACTGGACCCAAGAACCAAGAACGTACATAAGTGGCTACCAAGTCTTCTTTCTAGAGCCCCAGATGGAGAGGTTAGGCTGATGCAGATAGGTAGCTGTCAGGTGTAACTCCTGGGGTCGAGCTCCTATGCATAGGTACAGTGTCTGGGTTGAGGCAGCCGATACGGCTGAATGGTGACGCAGAAGATGGGGCAGCAGGCTGGTCCAGATGGTGCGGTAGGACTTATGCAGATGGATGGACTGGACTGGTGGAGATGGAACGGCAGGACTGATGCAAATGGTGTGGCAGCAGGCTGGTCTAGATGGTGCGACAGGACTGATGCAGATGGTGCGGCAGCAGGCTGGTCTAGATGGTGCGACAGGACTGATGCAAATGGCGCGGCAGCAGGCTGGTCTAGATGGTGCAGCAGGACTGATACAGATGGTGCGGCAGCAGGTTGGTCTAGATGGTGCAGCAGGACTGATACAGATGGTGTGGCAGCAGGCTGGTCTAGATGGTGCGACAGGACTGATGCAAATGGTGCGGCAGCAGGCTGGTCTAGATGGTGCAACAGGACTGATGCAAATGGTGCAGCAGCAGGCTGGTCTAGATGGTGCGACAGGACTGATACAGATCGTGTGGCAGCAGGCTGGTCTAGATGGTGCAACAGGACCGATACAGATGGTGCGGCAGCAGGCTGGTCGAGATGGTGCGACAGGACTGATGCAAATGGTGAGGCAGCAGGCTGGTCTAGATGGTGCGACAGGACTGATGCAGATGGTGCGGCAGCTGGCTGGTCTAGATGGTGCGACAGGACTGATGAAAATGGTGCAGCAGCAGGCTGGTCTAGATGGTGCAACAGGACTGATGCAAATGGTGCAGCAGCAGGCTGGTCTAGATGGTGCGACAGGACTGATACAGATCGGTGTGGCAGCAGGCTGGTCTAGATGGTGCAACAGGACTGATACAAATGATGCGGCAGCAGGCTGGTCTAGATGGTGCAACAGGACTGATACAGATGGTGCGGCAGCAGGCTGGTCTAGATGGTGCAACAGGACTGATGAAAATGGTGCGGCAGCAGGCTGGTCTAGATGGTGCAACAGGACTGATGCAAATGGTGCGGCAGCAGGCTGGTCTAGATGGTGCAACAGGACTGATGAAAATGGTGCGGCAGCAGGCTGGTCTAGATGGTGCAACAGGACTGATGCAAATGGTGCAGCAGCATTGCTGGTCTAGATGGTGTGACAGGACTGATACAGATGGTGCGGCAGCAGGCTGGTCTAGATGGTGCAACAGGACTGATGAAAATGGTGCGGCAGCAGGCTGGTCTAGATGGTGCAACAGGACTGATGCAAATGGTGCGGCAGCAGGCTGGTCTAGATGGTGCAACAGGACTGATACAGATGGTGCGGCAGCAGGCTGGTCTAGATGGTGCGACAGGACTGATGCAAATGGTGCGGCAGCAGGCTGGTCTAGATGGTGCAACAGGACTGATGAAAATGGTGCGGCAGCAGGCTGGTCTAGATGGTGCGACAGGACTGATGCAAATGGTGCGGCAGCATTGCTGGTCTAGATGGTGCGACAGGACTGATACAGATGGTGTGGCAGCAGGCTGGTCTAGATGGTGCAACAGGACTGATGAAAATGGTGCGGCAGCAGGCTGGTCTAGATGGTGCAACAGGACTGATACAGATGGTGCGGCAGCAGGCTGGTCTAGATGGTGCGACAGGACTAATGCAAATGGTGCGGCAGCAGGCTGGACTAGATGGTGCGTCAAGACTGATGCAAATGGTGCGGCAGCAAGCTGGTCTAGATGGTGCAACAGGACTGATGAAAATGGTGCGGCAGCAGGCTGGTCTAGATGGTGCGACAGGACTGATGCAAATGGTGCGGCAGCATTGCTGGTCTAGATGGTGCGACAGGACTGATACAGATGGTGCGGCAGCAGGCTGGTCTAGATGGTGCAACAGGACTGATGCAGATGGTGCGGCAGCAGGCTGGTCTAGATGGTGAGGCAGAACTGATGCAGATGGTGTGGCAGCAGGCTGGTCTAGATGGTGAGGCAGAACTGATGCAGATGGTGTGGCAGCAGGTTGGTCTAGATGGTGCAACAGGACTGATGCACATGGTGCGGCAGCAGGCTGGTCTAGATGGTGAGAAAGGACTGATGCACATGGTGAGGCCGCAGGTTGGTCCAGATGGTGCGACAGGACTGATACAGATGGTGCGGCAGCAGGCTGGTCTAGATGGTGAGACAGGACTGATACAGATGGTGCGGCAGCAGGCTGGTCTAGATGATGCTACAGGACTGATGCACATGGTGAGGCCGCAGGTTGGTCCAGATGGTACATGTTCGTCAGCAGAACAACAGAAAGACACAGATACTGGACAAAGCAGGGGAACCTGACAACAAGCAGCATGTCTCCTAATGCATAGACCATGTTGTTTAGGCACCTTCCAAATGGGGAATGCGCCTTAAATATTCAGTCCTCCTCAGCCACAATCTGAGAAGCATTTCCAGGTAGGGTGCTTTAGCCCTTTAACGAGCGGGGGCGTGCCATGCGCGTGGCCTATGGTTGCTCCCAGGGGGCCTGTACAGTGTGCGCAGGCCCTGGAAAGACAGCCTGGGCAGATGTCGTGGACCGCTGAATATGTGAGTAATCAGCGGCCGCTGGTCTCCCTGCTGAGGAGGTGCTCAGTCCATGGTGGATGTAAGAACTTGTTCCAAAACTTTGTGAGAAGGTTTGCTGCTTTATCCTCCTCTGTGGTTTTCCACTAAACAATACTATGACTTTTTGAATTCACATTTAACCAGAGGAGGTCAAGTCATCATTTTAGCTGACAGCGTCAGGCTCAGCTAATCCAAAATGCTGATTTTCTTCTGGAAATGCCATTCTTTCATTAATTTCGTTGTCGATTAGGGTCATTCTTGAGTCAAAAGGTGAATCTACTCTTCATCTTCAGCTTCTTAGCAGAGGCTTGAAGGTTTCGATACAACATTGTCTGATATTTGGCACTGTTCAGAAGCCCCATAGCACAGTGCTGCTTCCACCATGCCTTAGTGTGGGGATGGTGACCTTCTGGTGATGTGCCAAACATACCTTTTGGAATTATGGACAAAAAGATCCATCTTGGTCTCCTTAGACCATAACAGGTTTCCCTACAGGATTTTGGCAGACTTGATGTAGGCCTTGGCAAAATAGAGCCCTATTGGATAATTTCCTTTGTAAGAAAAAGCTTCAATCTTGCCACCAGACCACACAGGCCGGAAATATGGAGTATACATGAGACTACTGTCACATGCAGTACACAACCAGTACTTGATAGAAATACCTGCAGCTCCTTTAACGTTGCTCTTGGAAGCCTCCTGACTAACCTTCCTGACTTTTGATGACATTTTGAGAAACGTCCAGTTCTAGGTAACACTGCTGTTGTGCCAGATTTAGGCTACTTCTTGATGACATCTTCACAGTGTTCCATGGTAGGTTTAATGCCTTAAAACCTTCTCCTGGCATAACTTTCAACAATGAGATCCCTTTGCTGTGTGGTCAGCTGTTTATGAATCAGTTAATGTCAGGCAAATCCTTCTAGAACAGCGAAACTTTTATGGGGTTAATCAAAATCCCTGTAAGTGACGGCGGCCGAGCACTAACCATTATGTAAGTCTAATTGTGATTGGCTAATTCTGAACACAACCACATCCCCAATTATAAGGGGGTGTTCACACTCATTTTAGCTTCTGACATCTTAACAGGGGTGTGTAGAACCTTAATATCCAGTGTACCAAGATAAAATCATAAGAAAAAGACCTTATCCCTACAGACTAGAGACCATATATAGTATACTCACCTGCTGTTCTATGGCCACCGCACCCTGTCCGGTTCTTCACTGGCTCCCTGCAGTTTCGGTCTTTGCTGGTCTTTCTCGACTCTGTCCCATTGCCTCTTGTGAGGAGTAGACCTTACGATATCTCAAAACATGATCAATATTTCCATAAACAACAATTAGAAGTGATATACACCAAAACTTGACCATCATAAGTGCACAGTATCTGTCATGCAAGTGTAGGGTGGGAAACCACAGTCTTTGTGTAGCCACACCTCCACCCAACTGGTTCCTGTACAGACTAGCACTCAAACTGCTCAGTCCCTGCACAGATAGGAGTATCCCTAACTGCATGACTAGGAGATGACTGCTTGGACCTAACTTCCTGATCGGTCATCGAGTGTATCAATACCTCCTAAGGAACAAGTGGAGAGATTTCTAAGCGCAACAAACATAAAGAGAAAGATTATATGAACATGGCTGTAAGGTAGCAGGGACAGTGTGCACTTAATGCATCCATCCAGTTAGAGATCACCCTATCTCCAAAATATCCCCTGAAGGGGGATGCCTGGGTCTTGTACCTTCCTAGGTTCTTGGAAATGGCTCACCTACATGCTCCCCAAAGAAGTGAAGGGGCAGGAGAGCAAGGAAACACATAGGAAACCCAGGCAAGGTAACAGGTATAGCAGGGTTCCAAAAATGTATCTAGACACAAGCTCCACTGCTGCAAAAGTATCGACACCACAGTTTAATAACAGTGATCTCCTCCACAGGTAAGCATACCAATTCTAGAACCAGTATGGAGTGAGGCCAGGTTGGGTATACATAGCAGAAGGGGAGACAATCACAAGCTGCAGCTGGAAAGAAGGCTAAGAGAATACTCAGCCAGTAGGGAAGAGGTCCTTAACCCCATGGCATAGAAGAGGACGTACATCAGCAAAATAACAGCAAGTGAGCTTTACAGAAGGCTTATGTATTTATTACATGCTGAGACCTCCGGAACCAAGGTCCAGAGGTAACATCAGGACAATATCCACATAAACATGGATGTCATGACTGCTAATACCTCCAGACACATGGTCAACATGAGAGCTACATATACTTATATATGATTTTATATTTTTGACCACCATAATTGAACAAACCATTACAAATTTGATTTTCTGATAAAAGATAAATGGTTCTGATAAGTTACAAATTTTGGACCGATCAATTGGACCTCTCCCTTGGTAAGAATAGGTCACTTTTTGCCTGTCTACTCTCGGCTTCCTTTTCCAGCATGGAGTGAGACCAGGGGTGGGTAGATATAGCAGAAGGGGGAGACAATCACAAGCTGCAGCTGGAAAGAAGGCTAAGAGAATACTCAGCCAGCTGGGAAGAGGTACCTAGCCCCTTCAGCATAAAAGAGGATGGACATCAGCAAAATAACACTAAGTGAGCTCTACAGAAGGCTTGCGATTTAATCAATTGGGACCTCTCTCTTGACCACCTCAATAATTCTTTGGTAAGAATAGGTCACTTTTTTCCTGTCTACTCTTAGCTTCCTTCTCCAGCATGGAGTGAGGCCAGGGGTGGGTAGATATAGCAGAAGGGGGAGACAATCACAAGCTGCAGCTGGAAAGAAGGATAAGAGAATACTCAGCCAGCTGGGAAGAGATCCCTAGCCCCTTCAGCATAGAAGAGGATGGACGTAACACTAAGTGAGCTCTACAGAAGGCTTTCGATTTAATCAATTGTGACCTCTCTCTTGACCACCCCAATGGTTCTTTGGTAAGAATTGGCCACTTTTTGCTCGTCTACTCTCGCTTTCCTCCTCCACCTCCTCATCCCTCAGGTCCCATCCATAACTTTCAGTAGACATTGCTCTGGAGAATTAATCCTTTGCTTCTGTATAAACTGTGTATAAATAAAATCCTACTTATAGACTTAATCTTCTCGCACAACTTATTCCTTCCAGCGATATCAAGGGATATTGTGGCAGCGCTGTCATTGCCTCCCGTCACCTTGACATGCCTGCGGTAGTAAAATAATATTTAGAATCAAATCTCCTTTGAAGAGAATGCAGATGACATTGCTCGCATCACAAAGTGAAGTTATTATCTTCCAGTAGAAAAGGACTAAGCCGGAATCAAGAGTTAACTCTTTATTCCCAGGACGAAAAAAAAGGAAGGGCTTCCAGTATCCGCGATAAAAACTCAAGTCGTATGTATAATGTATCTCTTGTCATGCGGTGTTCCGCTCTGCACTCATCTGGTGTTTTGCCATCTTCTGACTCTGTTCACACTTTGGTGTCTAATTAGTAACCTTGTGCTTCTTTTTTTGCTCAGGGGTTTGGGCCAACTGTTTTGTGCTCAATGGTCATCAGTTAACTCCCTAATGGCTGGTAATGTGCTGCTGGAGTCTCAGGCTGCTCCTGTCCTATCACGGCCGTCTCCTATGTCAATTATAGCTTCAGCTTTGCTCCAGTGATACCGGTGTGTGCTGCAGTGTTCCACACTCCCCTGTGGAATTTCTATCTCCTGCTTGTATTTGTTTTGTCCCAAATCACATATTGTATTCTCCCTGTGCATGAGTGCTGTGAGCTTGTGTTTGTGTCCCCCCCCCTGTCTGTCTTTATCTGTGGGTTTCTTTATTTCCCTGCTCTGGGGGGAGGGGCAGTGTGAATCAGCTCAGGGATGAGCAGGAGCAGGGCCAGGGTGGAGACTCAGGCCTCTCCACCATCAGGAGTACCCCTGAGATAGGGAGAGTTCGGGGCTGAGTAGGAGCAGGGCTAGGGTAGAGACTCAGACCTCTCCACAATCAGGAGTACCCCTGAGATAGGAAGAGTTCAGGATTGAGCAGGGCTAGGGTGGAGACTCAGGCCTCTCCACAATCATGAGTACCACTGAGATAGGGTGAGTTCAGTACTGAGCAGTAGCAGGGATAGGGTGGAGACTCAGGCCTCTCCACCATCAGGAGAACCCCTGATATAGGGAGGGAGAGTTCAGGACTGAGTAGGAGCAGGACTAGGGTGGAGACTCAGGCCTCTCCACTATCAGGAGAACCCCTGATATAGGGAGAGTTCAGGACTGAGTAGGAACGGGACTAGGGTGGAGACTCAGGCCTCTCCACAATCATGAGTACTCCTGAGATAGGGAGAGTTCAGGGCTGAGTAGGAGCAGGACTAGGATGGAGACTCAGGCCTCTCCACCATTAGGAGTACCACTGAGATAGGTAGAGTTCAGGGCTGAGCAGGAGCAGGTCTAGGGTGGAGACTCAGGCCTCTCCACAATCAGGAGTACCACTGAGATAGGGAGAGTTCAGGGCTGAGTAGGAGCAGGTCTAGGGTGGAGACTCAGGCCTCTCCACCCTCAGGAGTACCACTGAAATAAGGTGAGTTCAGGACTTAGCAGGAGCAGGGCTAGGGTGGAGACTCAGGCTTCTCCAGCATCAGGAGTACCCCTGAGATAGGGAGAGTTCAGGGCTCCCTAGCTTGTGGGGCAGATCAGGCACCCCGGTTCCCCTTTTACCCTAAATTATTCTGACATTGCTATAAGATTCCTATGAAAGAGTAATTTTCCTTAGATCCCCAGCGAGAAGGAACAAGGAATTACGTGTTTAATCTCTCTGCAGCGCCACCAGAGAAGAAGTGAAGAATTACACTGTATCCATTCAAATCAATCCCTTTAATGGTACCTTTACACGCCGCGACGGCAGGCTGGATACATCGCGCTACAAGCTACAATTGTAGCTTGTAGCATCCATATCGCCTGTAGTAGCGGCGTCTGAAGAGGCGACGCTACAGCCGGCGACAGATACATCTGTTTATGGGCTCTGCTCATAAACTTAAGGCAACATCGCCGATTGTAGCGAGCTGTATCGGCGTGTAAAGAAGCAACGGAAGGCAACTCTGGACACCCGGCGATGTGGCTGCCATGTATCTAAGGCGTGACACAGTCGCCATGTTACCGCGCCCCATCTGCGATCATTGGAGGTCGCTCCTGCTTTATGATTGGTAGTCGCAGCATAGGGCGGGATATTTAAGGAGCTGACCAGTCACACTACACAATTACTCGAGCGTGCTGTATTAACCAGCCTCCTGCGATGCCTGGCCAATCCTGATGATATTGCGCTGTCCTATCATCATACGGACGGCTCGTAATCCAAGATTGTTGCACGCCTATGTGCTATCCCTGCTGCACCGGGTCCGCCCATAGTAGCTTGTTGGAGCGGTGTGTAAACATGGTACGCTACGCTACAGCTGGCTACTTGAGACACCCGGCGATGTAGCTAGCTAGAGATGTAGCGTGGCGTAGCGCACCTTGTCGCGGCGTGTAAAGAGGGTGCGTTGACCGTTTGTAGCCGTTTGAGCATGCTCGTGCACGTGAAGTAGCGCGATGTATCCAGCCTGCCGTCGCGGCGTGTAAAGGTACCATTAGATATTTACTTTCCAAGAAAACCCATGTTAACCCTTATTCAGCAATATAAAACCAGATGTGTTTTCTGATAAGACATAGATTTATGTATTTAATGTATTTAAAAAAAAAGTCTGTTAATAATTTAAAATTTTGATTACAAATTAGAAATCAGACCGTGTTCACATTGGCCACTTGGGTTTCTTTAGATCGTAACTTCATTGTTTCAAGAAATTCACACGTACATTAGCCTCAATGGTCCCGCCCTGTATTGAAGCATCTAATGAGTGTGTGCAAAAAAAGGGAAGAAGGTGAGCTGTGACTGGCTGTTGTAATTGGTGGATCCTGTGTTGTAAGGTAAGGAAAAAAGAGAGGATTCCAGATCAACACTCATATATCTGTGGCGCCCCTGCGTCTGGCTGCCACAAAATGGTATTGCAAGTAAACATCATATAATGCCATGTCTGAGGTGGTCCCACTGCTGGATGTCTGAAGTGAACACACACACTGCCTGAGCCCTTATTAAGAGACTTTACACCTGTTTTGGGCATGTGACACACTTCCTGCTGAGTGGGAGGGGTTTGTTAGGGTGTAGTAGGACAAAGGAGAGGTCCAGTGAGGAGGCAGCAGAAGCTGCTCTGAAGGGAACCAGTGTCTATGTCTATGTCATCAAGACCTAGAGGGCCTGGTGGTAGAACTGGATGTTGGTGAGTTTCAAGGTCAAGAGCAACTTACGTGGAGTTCTCCGCGGCTTCGTATATAGGGTCAGGGAATTAGTATAGGCACAGATACCCACAGGACCCGTACTACCAGCCTAGTAGGAAGTAACTCACAGCAACCACGTGGGAGTACTAGAAAGCAACAAGCACCAAGAAACCTGAAGTACAGACAAAGTCAGCAGGGAGGCCAATATATACTCACCCAGCAGAGCGGACTACAGTTCTCATCAGACTGGCCTGCCCACCTGTCTGATGGTGTATGTACAACCCTTGTATTGCTACAGAAACCTCACTAAAAAGGTATTGCAAAGACTGAATGCTGCTGTCTACTTTCTCCACTACAATATCATCACCCCATTATCCCCTTGGGAGCCAGCCCTAGTTGGAAAGGGTTAACCACCTGCTCTGCTGTCACCACCTATCTCACACAGGGACCCCCTGCAGAGCAAGCCACATCTGGCTCCCTAATTACCTTTTTACCTACTACTATCCCTTTACATATGTGGTCAAGACCAAACTCTAGCCCAGCTGCTTAGTACCCAGGCCCTTGTGAGTGACTCATCCTATGCAGTCTAGAGCATGGAGGAAAAGCTCTGTCTAAGCTTGTAGAAATGGCAGAATAAAGAAGAAAATCCAGTGCCATGGAGGTGCAGACTTCTATATATGGGTAAGTATAACGCAGATAAAACTTCATCTTAGCATCAATATATTTCATGTTTCACAGCATCCTTAATCATGATCCTGGATGCTAACATGAAGTTTTATCTTATGTCCTGTGTGTTATACTTACCGTCTGCACATTCGTGGAGCTGAACCAATAAACTACTTTTCCTGTCTAAGCCTATCGTGATATATTTCTTGCATTTTTTGCAAATACTACTCAAACTAGCATTTTACCATTGTCTCCCCTGCATCGTGCCATTGTCTCCCCTGCATTGTGCCATTGCCTCCCCTGCATCGTGCCATTGTCTCCCCTGCATTGTGCCATTGTCTCTTCATTGTGCCATTGCCTCCTCTGCATTTTGCCATTGTCTCCTCTGCATTGTGCCATTGCCTCCACTGCATTGTGCCATTGTCTCCGCTGCATTGTGCCATTGCCTCCTCTTCATTGTGCCATTGTCTCTGCTACATTGTGCCGTTGCCTCCCCTGCATTGTGTCATTGTCTCCACTGCATTGTGCCATTGTCTCTTCATTGTGCCATTGTCTCCTCTGCATTGTGCCATTGTCTCCTCTGCATTGTGCCATTGTCTCCTCTGCATTGTGCCATTGCCTCCTCTGCATTGTGCCATTGTCTCCTTTGTATTGTGCCATTGTCTACTCTGCATTGTGCCATTGCCTCCTCTGCATTGTGCTATTGTCTCCTCTGCATTGTGCCATTGCCTCCCTTGCATCGTGCCATTGTCTCACCTGCATTGTGCCATTGTCTCCTCTGCATTGTGCCATTGTCTCCTCTGCATTGCGCCATTGTCTCCTCTGCATTGCGCCATTGTTTCCTCTGCATTGTGCCATTGTCTCCCTGCATTGTGCCATTGCCTCCTCTGCATTGTGCCATTGTCTCCTCTGCATTGTGCCATTGTCTGCTCTGCATTGTGCCATTGTCTCCTCTGCATTGTGCCATTGTCTCCTCTGCATTGTGCCATTGTCTCCTCTGCATTGTGCCATTGTCTCCTCTGCATTGTGCCATTGTCTCCTCTGCATTGTGCCATTGCCTCCTCTGCATTGTGCCATTGTCCCCTCTGCATTGTGCCATTGTCTCCTCTGCATTGTGCCATTGCCTCCTCTGCATTGTGCCATTGCCTCCTCTCTCCATATTCTGTGTGTTACATCTTGATAGTGAAGAATGGGGCATCAAAGCCAATGACTACATCATACGTGGAACATGTCACGTGTGCAGTAAAGTGTTAAAGGGCATTTTTGATCCAATAACCCACGTGTGCTGTTTGAGAAATTAGCAAAAATGTCCATGATGTAACAAGATGAAACATCAAAAAAGTCTTTGACAAATCGTCGATGAACCGGCTCTCATTGTTGTAAGTTTCTGCCTGTCTCTAGTTGAGCACATGACTGATGTGATGAGCGTCAGACGTTTCTCGCACGCTGCACTAGCTTTACCTCTCACCCGGCTGGGAAAATCTCACTGTATTGATTAAATGTTGATTAAATAGAAAACTTTACAGAAGGAAGAAGCGATGTGGTCCCAGCACGACCCTGGAGCAAGGACTCCAGCTGTAAATTCTGGAAACCAACAAGATAATAATAGAATACACAAAAAAATAAAAAAAACTATGCCGAGGGTTAGAGGTGCAGCTGATGATTTCCCAATCAATAGTGAGGACTCAGGCGGCCGATCAATAGAAGAGAGATATATATAACCATACAAAGACCAGGATTGGCCAAAATAAGTCACAATTCATATTACAATCTAAGACCGAGACTAAGGGAAAGTGTTGCAAAAGTTGTATGCAATGCATTGTTGCACTTTCAGGAGTGGGCAATGCTGGGTGAACGGCCCAACACAGAGGGGAACACCAGGCAAGATGACAATGGAAGGCCATAGCATTAGGAAGAGGTGAGTGGTCACCTCCTAACACTCACCCAAGGCTGAATCCTGCGCTGTAAGTTTGTGACGCCAGCTGAGGTGTCCAGCCAGAGATGCTGCATATGAGTACTCCCACGGGATAGGTGTTCTAGCAGCTAGGTGTTGTACCTCATCAGCCATGGCAGACCCCTGAGATGTAGTATGATGAAGGTGATAATGATGGTGATAGTTGTGAAGCAAAAGGTACAGGGATGCAACAGGAAGAAGGTACGGAGACAGTCTCTTACTTCTTTACCTTTTACTGTACAGTGCAGTAGCGAGTCCAGGGTACTGGTTCACCGGGTGTTTGGGTCTGGCCAGTCTCAGGAGAACTAGGGTCCGCTCTGCTGGACAGGTATTTAGCCTACCAGCTGACATCTCTTTAGGATGAGGTTGTAGGTGCCTGTAGCTATTTTGTTCCCCTGTGCTAGGCAGCACGATCTCTGTGAGCAGCTGTACCCACCGGCTCTCTAGTCCTCTTTGTTGCTGTGCCCCGGACAGTCCCATGTAGTGTGGCTTCTGAGCAGCCTCTAGTTTCTGTGGCCAGGATCTGAAATCCCTGACCTCCTAGAACCTGGTGTCCTGCTTGCAGCCTGTCATCATGTCGGCCCCACACAGACTGACTTCTCCTTCGCCTACCCCTCCCTATTACCCACTACTGCTAACCCCTCCCTCCAACCAGAGTATGTCACAGCCTCAAAAAGGCCTTTGTGCCCAGCCCTGTGGTTAGAGCTCAGGCAGTGTGTGAAGCTTCAGAGGTCCAGCATAGGGCACCCCAATTCTCCCAAACATGGCATTACCTAAGGTAGAACTACAATACCATTGTGGCAGCCAGGCCACAGTCACATGCCTAGGACCTTGCTGACCCTGAACTCACCTTGCCTAGGGTGCAAGCTAGTGAGACACTAGTCTCGCTACTACAATAAACAACATGAAGGCGGTAAGACAAACAGATGGGAAAAGACACAACAAACAACAATCTTCAGCTGCTCCAACAGGAACTTCACTGCAGCTACAGCAACAAACTCCTCAGCTTCTCCAGAGACAGCCTCCTTCAAAGTGGTCAGTAATACAGAATATAACCGCACTGAACAGGAGTCAAGCGTGTGTATATAGTGTAAGGTCATGGTCATAAGGAACTGCAGCTGAGATAAAGGCTATTACTTCTCAGTTAGAAGGGAAAAGGTTCTTAACCCTTTTAGCACTAATATGGAGTAAATCCACTCAAATATGTGATAATACTCAAGTGGGCAGCAGCGAGGATCTGTGATCAATTATGCATTGAGACCTTCTGATCTCAGATCCCTTAAAGGTCTCATGAGGACGCAGCACACCCATGACACTACCACTTGTATTTTGCATTTGTTACATACCGTTAGTGCAACTATTCACTCCTAAAACTGCAATCCAGTTGGCACAGGTACATCAACAGCAAAATGAGTTTCTTGCCGATTGTGGCAAATTTGCTGGAACTTTCATGAGTTTTCTGGTGGGTTTGGAGAGTTTAATATTCTTTGATTAAACCTCTCTGTTCAATGTGTGCTGCAGCTGCAATTAGAGATCATAGCATTTAAGTGGAGGTGAAGGGGCGTTGTCTTAGTATTTTCACGAAGACTTAGTCAGGACCTGCAGCTCTCTGGCGCCCTCTTATTGTGCTGGCCAAATCCGGGATTGCCAGAGGATAAGAAAGGAGCCCAGCTGCTCTAATTTATGTCGTATACTGCGGAGCGTGATGTGACAGGATGTATATATACCACCAGTTCCTACCAGGAACGTATATATACCTCGATCCAGTCACCCTCAGGCCCACAATATCACATAATACTAAAATAATGCTGCCGCCACCGATCTCTTCAGGTGGATCGGGAACCCGTGAGGACGTGGTGAGCTCGCTCATAGGACATGAAGAACGACACTAGTAATTATAATATTTTACTCCCAAAGTTGGTAGTGTTTATAAAAAGACATACAAGATATTACAAAAGAGACAATTTACATGTATGCATAAACAGTTATTAAAATAAAAGGTATAAAGTAAGAAATTGCCAGACCAGCCACGCGGTCACAAACTTAGATCTGTTGGGGGGGAAGCGGCTCCCCAGAGATGTATGATTCCTCCACACAGTGATAGGATCATGCTGTGTGTCCGTAGCCACTTTAGTTTAATAAAGGCAGTGAAATTTGCAGCCCCCCCTCGTAGTTTTCCCCTCCCTGGTGGGATGCTCCTCTGAGATCCTCCTCTTTCACCATGCTTAATAAACCTTCATTTTTCATATCTGGGTATGGGTTGGGCCCACATCCATGATAAACACCTCATGTTTACTTTCATTTAATTTAGAGAATATTGATACCAAATATGACATATTTATGATGTTCACAAAGCCAGAACTCATTTCCCAGGTTCCTGAGTGTTACATAGATATAGAAGACATAAATATGAATAATCTAAAAATATGAATTATGTGTTTGTGGCATGAATTTTTTAAATTTGACATTAACAAGACATAGAACTTTTGGAGGGACAGATAGAAGCTCTAGCCCTGATTCAGGAATTTATGGCAGGTCGTAAATGTTCTTACTGGGGGTCGCTGGGGAAAGCAAGCGCCGATCTATGTAATTCTTGTACAAACAAACACGAGGTGGAGACTAAGCTCGCTCTGAGTGAGTGTTCAAACATCTTAGAAGGATGAGCAATATTCTTACATTCCTGACAGTATTCAGATCTCCACTCCTCAGCCTTTAAATAGCTTCCCTTCCCTCCACTAGGTGTCGCATATAGAGCTCATTTTCTACCTGGACTCCGTGGTGTGAAGTTGTGCTATGCTAAGCTGTGCTGTGTTATTAGTGCCGTTGACTTCCATCGAAGCTGCAGGGCTTCTGAAGTCTGTGGGCGGAGGTACAGGCCCTTAGTCTAGGGCTGATCAGAAGCAAAGGGCCCCAAACCTCCTCACATTCAGAGGTACCTTCCCGAACAGGGCTAGTCAGTGACCCCAAGTCCAGGGCCAGACTAGCTCCCCTGAACACTCTTGCCCATTTTACCATCTGGCCTCCTGATTCCCTATCCGTTATACCACCCCATGACAATTTCCTTTTGCAAGGTGGGCGAGGTCTGCGTCTTCTGCGCCCCGGCACGTTACATGACAGATGGTATCTGAGCTGGATGTGTGTACTCATATTGAGGAGATAATATACCTATGCAGGCCTCATGTTGCCATTGACTCTCTCCAATAGGCGAAGGCTCTGGAGGGCTGGGCAGGTCTTCACACCCTTTCATGCCTTTGATGTTCAAAGTGGGAAGGATCTCTTTTCAAAACTGTGCCACTAAGCGCCATCTTGCAGGTTGTAGGCAGCGCCATTTTTGACCATGAAACGGTCGCTATCTTCCATGTATCTCGAGTCTTCCCTGCATCATTTTGATCTTCTGGCTGGAGGACTCTATCCCACTGACCATGCCAAGTGTAAAGTGGCACAGGGCAGTAGTAGTGGGTGGCAACCAGTCATTGAGAGAGACAACCAGCTTTTTAAAAATAAAGCTTTACTCAACTGTAGTTTCATGATAACTGAGTGCAGGAGATAGTGGGCACAAGTCTACTCATACGTTTATTCATTAACACAGATCATTTGGAAACACACCCTCTCCACTTCCTTCACTTCACCTGCTCCATCCTCCACTAGTCTCTTCTGTTCCACCACTACCCAGACTAGTGACTCACCCAATGGCCTATGGGGACTCCGTACCCGGGCGTGGAGTTGCAGGGATGTCACCGGTGGCCCTAGTGAACAGCCTAAAACTTGGGGGCTGATTGAAGGGAAATAAAGTTTATAAGTTTATCGTGACGCCACCTGCAGATTCTGATGATGATCACCAGCGCCGCTTCAGACCTCCAGGGACGATGGTATAGCAGCTTGGATGGTGCAGCTCCCTGCAGGCAGAGCTGGGTCCCCGGGGCAGGATGATGCAGTAATGCAGATTTATGGACAGAGCAGCTGTGAGTGAAGAAAGCAGACAGAGATTGTATGACTCTGTACGGGTGCTTTTACTGGTTTAGATGGCAGCTTAGGTTACACCTTTTACAGTCTTTAGACGGGTAGCTGGCCGGGTAGTCAGAGAAGTGGGTAAAGTCTTTTTGAGGCTCCCGTAGAATACTTTCTTTTGTCAAACCTATGTCGTTTAGCTGCGCCTGCCCTGCACAACCCTCTTGTTATCAGGCCCGTTGGGTACTATGAGGTACCCTTCTTCTCTCTAAGGGGCTTGACCCAGTTTGGGCAATCCTGGTGGGGCTGTACGTTCTGGACAGGGTGTCGGGGCTGCTGAACTAACCTGCGACGAAGTCGACAGCTCAGGGGATGAACTCGCCTGTAACGTTTCGTCGGAGCCGACACTCCATTGGTGGACTAGCATTCCCCCGGATTATGCTCGATCTGATACGGGGTTTCCTCTCTCTTTTCCTGGGCTGACTTCTATCTCAGGCCCCCTCCCTGGGAGACCCCTTCTTTCTCTCGGGGCTCCCCGTTGCTTCTTTACTCAGACCAAACTAAAACTGTTCTGTGTATCTTCCCTCCTCCCCTAACTCCACCATCTGGGAATGGGTCTGCCCATCTACCCTGGCTTTGTGTGGGAGTGCTGGGATAAGGAGCCTCATGCAGACTTTACACGCCCCTACGACAGGAATACTGCACACTCTATTGTGGATGCAGTACCCCTACTGTGGCGCACTGACCAGTGGGGCGCCAGACGAGCACCACAGGACAGTCCATAAAAGTCATATTTTCCTCTTGCAATCCCCTGTCTTCTCCCTCTTTACTTGTCAACATGACCTCGTTTGCACTTTGCTAAAGCATAGGGAACTTCTGACCGGGGCACTCACTTCGTTGCACGTTCTGCTCTGTCCTTATTCGTCACCTCTAAAAGTTGTAAACTCCTTCACGCCACACTGTTAGGCATCACCTCTTATCTCCTTGAAGCAATGTTCCCTTGGCCACTTAGTCTTTCGGTCACTCTTCTGACCTGTCTCACCTGATAACTCTGTCTCTCAGTTTTTTCTCACTCAAGATATTGCTACCTCTGTCTTGGTTCTTTCTCATGTCATGAAAAACTGCTACTAGCTAGACATTAGGTCTGCTTCTCTGGAATGCTGGGCCCTATCTGATGTTCTGTCTTTTTCCTGCTAGCACCTTCACATGTAGGTGTGCCAGTTGTCCTCTGCTTTAATACTATCTGACATTCTGACAGGAAACTTTCACTGTGGTGCCTAAACTAAAGACCCTCCCACTTTGGGCTAGTCCCAAACATTATCACCTTCTTGCCCTACTGTCAGCTTAACACAATAAATCACTAAAAAATCTCACACTTCACGTTACACAACACCAACACATCACATTATACATTATGCATCAGAATGATATTTCCATCTCCTTACAGTTCCCCGTCCTTTAATAATGGTCGTCCTCGACCATCCTGGAACTTGGTGCAAATGAATGTCCTTCAGATAACATCACTTATTACTAGATGTCAGATGAAAAAACTGGTGCAAATGAAGGTCCTTCATATAATATTACATCATATATTGTGAAAAATTGCAATTCTACATGCACATTGCTCCTAAAGTAATAATTTTATCTACTTTTTGGAGGCAGTTGCAGTTGTAGCTAGCTGTGAGTTTTTGGATTTCTGTTACTTATTGATTGAAATAGTGGAATTTGTCACCTCTCATATCTTTTATCACAACACTCTTTTGATAAAGTTTATGATTTTGCTGCCAACTTTTAATCTCAAAACAACTTTTTGCTTATCTCTACCCAAAGTCTTATTTTGTTGACTACATCGGTGACTCGTAGCCATCAATCATCCGTAAGTTTACACTCATGACGAGTATCGTATGACTGGTTACCCCAGGATCCTTTTCTATCTCCTTACAGTTCCCCCTCCGTTAATTATGGTCGTCCTCGACCATCCGGACACCTGGTGCAAATGAATATCCTTCAAATAACATAACTTATAGATGTCAAGGATGAAAAACTGGTGTGATTGAAGGTCCTTCAAATAATATTACATTACATATTGTGAAAAATTGCAATTCCACATGAACATTGCTCCTAAAGTAACAATTTTATCTACTTTTTGGAGGCAGTTGTAGCTAATCTCAAAACAACTTTTTGGTTATCTCTACGCAAAGTCTTATTTTGTTGACTACCGTACATCAGTAACACACAGCCATCAATCATCTGTAAGTTTACACTTGTGACGAGTATCGTATGACTGGTTACCCCAGGATCCTTTACCATCTCCTTACAGTTCCCCCTCCGTTAATAATGGTCGTCCTCGACCATCCGGATACCTGGTGCAAATGAATGTCATCACTTATAGATGTCACAGTTTAAAAACTGGTGTGATTGAAGGTCCTTCAAATAATATTACATTACATATTGTGAAAAATTGCAATTCCACATGAACATTGCTCCTAAAGTAACAATTTTATCTACTTTTTGGAGGCAGTTGCAGCTAATCTCAAAACAACTTTTTGGTTATCTCTACCCAAAGTCTTATTTTATTGACTACCGTACATCAGTAACACGCAGCCATCAATCAACCGTAATTTTACACTCGTGACGAGTATCGTATGACTGGTTACCCCAGGATCCTTTTCTATCTCCTTACAGTTCCCCCTCCGTTAATAATGGTCGTCCTCGACCATCCGGATACCTGGTGCAAATTAATGTCCTTCAAATAACATCACTTATAGATGTCAAGGATGAAAAACTGGTGTAATCGAAGGTCCTTCAAATAATATTACATTACATATTGTGAAAAATTGCAATTCCACATGAACATTTCTCCAAAAGTAACAACTATATCACTTTTTTTGGAGGAAGTCACATGGTTATTTTTGAAGACTGGAAACCCATGTAGCTAGCTATGAGTATAGGGATTTGTGGTACTTATTGACTGAAATAGCAGACTTTGTCACCTCTCACATCTTTTATCACAACACTTCTGATTACTTTTGATAAACTTTATGATTTTGCTGTCAACTTTTAATCTCAAAACAACTTTTTGCTTATCTCTACCCGGAGTCATATTTTGTTGACTACATCGGTGACTCGTAGCCATCAATCATCCGTAAGTTTACACACGTGACGAGTAACGTATGACTGGATCCTTTTCCTTTTCTGACTTCCTTAGCTCTCTTCCTCCCTCATCACGCCGATCCCTGAAACTTTCGTCTATTAGAATTCATGGCCATCCCTCCTTCCTTCTTCCTTGTCTGTGAGGGAGATATGAGACCTAATCTTCTTGCTTGGTGGAGAGATAAAGACTGGGGCGAACAGTTAGAAAAGACATCCATAATTCAGTGGGGAGATAAAGCGATCATTAGCTATTGTTTTCCCTTCTTTTTTTTTTTCTTTACAGCTAAATCACAATCTGAATATTTAACCTATTATTTGCCAGAAAACGTTCAGTGCTTCCTGCTAGTGATGGGCGAATCCTAAATTACTCGGAATCGCTTGACTCTAGCGAGTCCGAGCCCAGGACTCGCTACTCGTTGCGAGTCTAGCGAGTCCAATGTTAATGAATGGGGAAGCGAGTAATAGCGAGTAGTGTGAGATTTACAACTCGCAGATGTGTCTCGGAAGCTTCAGCCTGAAGCAATCCTAGTTTTGTCATTTATTTGCATTGCTCGTTTACTTTGTAAGTAATCGCTGACTCGCACAGATAAGAGTCCTGCTTTCTCCTCTGTGCTGGCTGCCAGCTCCAGGGTCCTAGAGCCCGCCTGCTGCCTGATGTAGCAGTGCTGAGATTGTTCTCAGTCTGCTCAATCCCTGTGTACAGACATGAATGTCTGTGCACAGAGATGATGTAGCAGAGCTGAGATTGTTCTCAGTCTGCTCATTCCCGTGCATAGAGATCTATATCTATACACAGGGGATGTAGCAGAGAGGACATCGCGTTTTGGACTGCGTCGGACGGAAGAGGATTTTTTTAATTAAAGATGGAGTCCCTAATGGCTTTTTTTTTTATTTCTAATAAAAAATTTTCTTTGTGTTGTGTTTTTTTTAAAACAATTTAATAGAAATTCATGGCGGTCATGTCTAATATTGGCGTGACCGCCATAAATTTCGGGCTTAGGGCCAGCTGATAATACAAAGCTGGTATTAACCCCTTTATTACTCAGCGTGCTACCGCCACCAGGGCCGCTGGAAGAGCGGGGTTCAGCGCCAGAGGATGGCGCTTCAATGAACGCGCCATCTTCTGGGGCGGCTGCGGGCTGCAATTTGCAGCGGGGGGTGCCCAGAAAGCTTGGGCATCCCTGCGCTGCGGATTCCAGCCCCCAGCTGCTTAGCTGTACCTGGCTAGACATAGAAATTGCGCGGAGCCCCACGCATTTTTTTTAAATTATTTCATGAAATTCTGAGATTCTGACTCTGACTCTGAGACTCTGACTCTGAAATTCATTAAATAATTTTTAAAAAATGCGTGGGGCTCCGCGCAATTTCTATGTCTAGCCAGGTACAGCTAAGCAGCTGAGGGCTGGAATCCGCAGCGCAGGGATGCCCAAGCTTTCTGGGCACCCCCCGCTGCAAATTGCAGCCCGCAGCCGCCCCAGAAGATGGCGCGTTCATTGAAGCGCCATCCTCTGGCGCTGAACCCCGCTCTTCCAGCGACCCTGGTGGCGGTAGCACGCTGGGTAATAAAGGGGTTAATACCAGCTTTGTTATACAAGCTGGTATTAAGCCCGAGATTCTTAATGTCAGGCCACGTTTGACCCAGCCACTAAGAATCTCCAATAAAGGGTTAAAAAAACACAGAGAAAATTTTTTATTTGAAATAAAAAAAAAAGCCATTAGGGACTCCATCTTTAATTAAAAAAATCCTCTTCCGTCCGACGTAGTCCAAAACGCGATGTCCTCTCTGCTACATGCACAGGGAATGAGCAGACTGAGAACAATCTCAGCACTGCTACATAATGTCTGTGAGCAGGCGGGCTCTAGGACCCTGGAGCTGCACAGAGAAGACAGCTGGACTCGGCTCGCAAAGAAACAGCAGTTACTTTGCGAGTCTCCCTGCTATCACTGGCACAGTAGCCAGTGATGACTCGCACGAGTCTAATGCAAACAATGGCAATCCTAGTTTTGTCAGTGTTTCTGACAAAACTAGGATTGATATTGATTTGCATTGGACTCGTGCGAGTCATCACTGGGAAACTCGCCGAGTACCGAGTCCTGCGAGTCCCTTACTACTCGCCGAGTAACGAGTCCTAGCGAGTAGATTCGCCCATCCCTACTTCCTGCCTGATAAAGGGATTAAACGCTTTAGTAAACCCATTTCGGTGGGGGTATCTCTATTAATTGGCTGGAGGCAAGAGAGTGGCTAAAATAGTGCCTGGAGGACTCAAATCATGTAATGCTTTATCTGCCCTGTGGGGGCGCTGTAGAGAGATTAAACACTGTGTCCTCGGTTCACCTGCTGATCGTAACTGAGCGGAATTGATTCTAATAATAAAATACTGTCCGAGGTGTCCTTCAAGGGGTAAATGGAAGAGAAGGAAGGCTCTTTTTGCACCCCTACACATGACACTACACCCCAAAAATACTATGGACTTACTTTTTGTAATTTGGGAAAAATTGGTCTTGTGATTTAGACCTGGCTTTGAATTCTGAGCCTGTTCGACATATTTCAAGTTTTTGTTATGGACCCCTGGATCCAAGCATTAGATGTCGTTCACTCAGCTCTGCTGCTAACCGCATACCCAGTACCCTGTAACAATGTATGCTCCACTATTCCTGGACTAGATACTCATCTCTGCTATTCCTAGAACAGCTCACCTCTGCTATTCCTAGAGCATTTCAGCTCTGCTATTGCTGGAGTACATACTCACCTCTGCTATTCCTAGAACAGCTCAGCTCTGCTATTCCTAGAGCATTTTAGCTCTGCTATTGCTGCAGTACATACTCATCTCTGCTATTCCTAGAACAGCTCAGCTCTGCTATTCCTAGAGCATTTTAGCTCTGCTATTGCTGGAGTACATACTCACCTCTGCTATTCCTAGAACAGCTCAGCTCTGCTATTCCTAGAGCATCTCACCTCTGCTATTGCTGGAGTACATACTCACTTCAGCTATTCCTAGAATATCTCACCTCTACTATTCCTGGACTACATACTCACCTCTACTATTTCTAGAAAAACTCACCTCTGCTATTGCTGGAGTACATACTCACCTCGGCTATTCCTACAACATCTCACCTCTGCTTTTTCAGGACTACATACTCACCACTGCTCCTTCTAGAATCTCTCAGCTCTGCTATTCCTGGACTACACACTCACCTCTGCTTTTCCTAGAATATCTCAGCTCTGCTATTGCTGGAGTACATAGGTCTGCTATTCCAAGAACATCTCAGCTCTGCTATTCCTGAACTACACACTCACCTCTGCTATTTGCAGAACATCTCAGCTCTGCTGTTGCTGGAGTACATGCTCACTTCAGCTATTCCTAGAATATCTCACCTCTGCTATTGCTGGAGTATATACTCACCTCTACTATTCATAGAACATCTCACCTTTGCTGTTCCTACAACATCTCACCTCTGCTTTTTCAGGACTACATACTCACCTCTGCTATTCCTAGAATATCTCACCTCTGCTATTCCTGGACTACATACTCACCTGTACTATTTCTAGAATCTCTCAGCTCTGCTATTCCTGGACTACACACTCACCTCTGCTATTCCTAGACCTTCTCAGCTCTTCTATTCCTGGACAACACACTCATCTCTGCTATTCCGACAACTTTTCAGCTCTGCTATTCCTGTGTTGTGTTTCCTGAACTTTGGTGGTGTGGTCTACCATTACATGTGTCGCGGGCTAGGCCGAGCCTCAGCTGCTGCGCAGTCCTGGATTAGCACTCTGCATCCCATTACAGGGTGTAACTACAACAGGTGCAGGGGTTACAATCGCCCCTGGGCCCTGGAGCTTAGGGGGCCCCAAAAGTCGCTATAGAAAAAGACTATTGCTATTGAAGATTTACAATTATTGGGGGACTCGACTAGAGCTTTTGTATCGGGGCCCAGGAGCTTCATGTTACACCATTGGTCCCGGCCGCCTCCCTACTGCCAATGTCTCTTAAGTCACAGTTCACATCTTGACATAAACACTCAGACACGTCCCACCCACAGGGATTTAACCAAAACTAATGGAGGGGTCAAGGGGTGTAAAATGCCCCTAATTAACCCTCACTAACCAAAACAAGGCTGGGGAAGTGGTCACTGAAACACTGGCCACTAGTGGCCAAACAGGATAATACATGAGTACATTACAAGGGCAAAGGCAACTCTTGTGCAACCCTACAGTATCCTCTAGGAGTCTAGGGTGTAGGTGGCAGAGCCCTGGACCTCCTACCCTTACACATGGAATCCATTAGGACCCTGAAGTCTTATCCTGTTTCAGTATCTGAATTTGTGCCTGAGAGTAATCACTTTGTCTTTGCAAAATCTTCTCTGCTGTCCTTAATGGGAAGCAAGAAAGCTAGAAATGAAGGAAGACTGAAGAAAGGGGGAATGACAAGGAGGTAGAAAGCAAAAAGAAAGGGAGGAAGGAAGGAAGGAGGATATCATGGAGGAGCGAGGATTATGCCAGGAAGACAGAAAAGTAGGAAAGGAAGTGAGATGTAGGAAGAAAGGAAGGAAAGAAGGAAGGAAGGGAGGAAGGAAGGAAGGAAGGGAAGGAAGGAGGAAGGAAGGGAGGAAGGAAGGAAGGGAGGAAGGAAGGAAGGAAGGAAGGGAGGAAGGAAGGGAGGAAGGAAGGGGGGAGGAAGGGAGGGAGGAAGGAAGGAAGTAAGGGGGAGGAAGGGAGGGAGGAAGAAAGGAAGGGGGGAGGAAGGAAGGAAGGGTGGAGGAAGGGAGGAAGGAAGGAAGGGAGGGAGGGAGGGAGGAAGGAACAGAGGAAGGAAGGAAGGAAGGAAGGAAGGGAGGAAGGAAGGAAGGAAGGAAGGAAGAAGGAAGGAAGGGGGGAGGAAGGGAGGGAGGAAGGAAGGAAGGGAGGAAGGAAGGAAGGAAGGAAGGGGGGAGGAAGGGAGGGAGGAAGGAAGGAAGGGAGGAAGGAAGGAAGGAAGGGAGGAAGGAAGCCAGGAAGAAAGGAAGGAGAGAGGAAGGAAGAGAGAAGGAAGACAAGAGGAAGAAAAGGAGGAAGAAAAGAGGAAAGATATAGGGTAGAAGAGAGGAGAAAGGGCCAGAAGCAAGAAAGGAGTAAAGGATGCAAAGAAGGCAGAAAGATCAGAAAGGAAGAATTTAAGAGAGAGGGAAGGAGTAAGGAAGCATGAAAGGAAGAAAGGATGCAATAAAAGGAGGATAAATGGAGGAAGTGGTCATTGGAGGGAGTAGTAATGAAAATTGAAGGAAAGAGGTAAGAATGAAGAGGGAGGGATGAATAGATGGATGGAAGGAAGGAAGGAGAGAATAATGCAAGGAAGACAGAAAAGTGCATGAATAAAGGTACTAAGGATGATAGGAAGGAAGAAGAAAAAGAAGGAAGAGAGGGAGGAGGTAGAAAAGGAAGCAGGAAGGAAGGGAGAAAGAAGAAAGGAAATGGGAAGGAGTCAAGGAAAACAGAAGACAAGGAAGGATAGGTGGGAAGAATGAAGCAAGGAAGGAAACAAGAAAGCAACAAAATAGGGTGGAAGAGGGAAGAAAGAGAAGAAGGAGGGAATAAAGTTAGTGATATGGGAGTATTTATTATGTGCCTGTATCCTGAGTACAGCATCACTGGATCTGAGCCTGCAATGCCGGAATGAAGAAGAAAAAGCAAGGAAAATCCCCGTATTCTTCAGCCTGAATTATGGAGCAGAATTCTTTTTGTTTCACTGTTTATAGTAAAAATCCTGAACTATGTGTGAATCTGCGGAGTATCCGGCGAGCCCTGAGTCTCCAGTCTCCTCCGCAGATGTTAATTGATGGCAGCCAGTCCCTTAGAGTTGTTTTCCCATCACATCAAGGTGACATCTCATTCATGACTTTCACTTATCCAGACATTACAGCATCTCCGGAGACGCCATGCCGGCGCTGTATAATGCATTACCCTGCCGGTCCTCCTGCCCCGCGCTCATTGTGCACACACACGGCCTGCACCTCTTGCCCGTCGCTCCCTTAATAATGACATCATGTTCCTGCTTCATGTCAATTACAATAATCGCATTCCAAGTCGAAGGCTGAATGCAGAATATCAAGAATGGTTTTGGCCTCGGGGCTCGGCGCAGGTGTATAATGCCACGGATTAGCATCGCAGATTTATTCGTCAATATTCTTCTTCCTCCCCCCTCCGTCCGGTTTGGTTTTCTATAAGAACTAAAGGAAAGAAGCTGGAAATAAAAAATGTGTCTGAATTAGAGCTGTGAGCTCCCGGGTGACCCGCGGATAACGGGCCGGATTACGTCTTGTTTACCCGGCTTAGTTCATTGCACCCTGTTGAAGGAGGCGATCAATATTATGTGTGTTTACTTTGCAGTAGTAACACACGGCGCGCCGCGGGGCCTGCGAGCAAATCATGCCATGTTGCTTGACCTTCAAAGATCAGACAGAGGTTTAGAAGTTTCGATGGGTTTTTGGTTTTCTGTTATTATTTAGTAAACTGAAGAAGAAAAACTAGGATTTATCAATAGGGGGATCCTGCAGCTTAAGGGGTCCAAAGATCCTATAGCACTTAAGATCCGGTACTATAAGTAAAACATTGAGGGCTGTCAAATGTTTTGATCCTTTGGGCAAAATTATGATAGGTCTAGTGACCATTAACACCTGGCATGAACCTTCTACACAAGGTAGACTTTTCAGTGGCCGTATACCAGTGTCAAAGTGCCCCCATAAACAATATTGGCTACTTTTGCTCTCTAACAAAGATATCCATAATTTTTCTCCAATAGGCGCCGCGTGCACCCCCATAGCAGTGCCTAAAACTTCATTTTTTAAGTTTCAATGCAAAATATGCAACTATGCCCAATTTAAAACACTGGTGCCTCCCTGCAAATAAAGAGGGTCAAGAGGCTTCTCCAGACAACTGCTACCTCTGCACACCCATTATTGTGTAATGCCGCTACAATGATGAAGAGTCCCTGTTTCCTACTCTTTGCTCAAAGTTTCCTAAGCTCCTTTGGCGGCACTTAAGATACTGGTATTATAAATGGCAATTGATGGGCTGCCACATATATTGTTTTTTAAGCAAAATTGTGATAGATCTAGTATCCATCAGCACCTGGCGATGAACCCTCTACTCATTTTATATGAAAAAGTAGACTTTTTAGATGCAAAGTGCCCCCATAACAATCTTGGCTACATTTTCTCTCTAGCAGACATATCAATAGTTTTTCTCCTATAGGCGCCGCATGCACCCCCATAGCAGTGACTAAAACTTCATTTTTTAAGTTTCAATGCAAAATCTGCAACTATGCCCAATTTAAAACACTGGTGCCTCCCTGCAAATAAAGAGGGTCAAGAGGCTTCTCCAGACAACTGCTACCTCTGCACACCCATTATTGTGTAATGCCGCTACAATGATGAAGAGTCCCTGTTTCCTACTCTTTGCTCAAAGTTTCCTAAGCTCCTTTGGCGGCACTTAAGATACTGGTATTATAAATGGCACATTGATGGGCTGCCACATATATTGTTTTTTAAGCAAAATTGTGATAGATCTAGTATCCATCAGCACCTGGCGATGAACCCTCTACTCATTTTATATGAAAAAGTAGACTTTTTAGATGCAAAGTGCCCCCATAACAATCTTCGCTACATTTTCTCTCTAGCAGAGATATCAATAGTTTTTCTCCTATAGGCGCCGCATGCACCCCCATAGCAGTGCCTAAGACATAGTTTTTTAATTTTCAATGCAAAATATCAAACCATGTGCAATTTAAAATACTGGTGCCTCCCTGCATGGAAAAAGAGTCAAGAGGCTTCATTAGACAACTGCTACCTCTGCATCCCCGTTATTGTCAAGAGCTGCTACAATGATGAAGGGCCCTGTTTCCTACTTTTTGCTAAAAGCTTCCTAAGCTCATATGGCACATACGAAACTGGTATTATATATGGCACATTGAGGGGCTGTCACATATTTTGTGTTTTCAGCAAAATTGTGATAGGTCTAGTGACCATCAGCACCTGGCAGTGAACCTTCTACACAAGGTAGACTTTTTAGATGCAAAGTGTCCATATACCAGTGTCAAAGTGCCCTCATAACGATACTGGCTACTTTTGCTCTCTAATAGAGATATTCATAGTTTTTCTCTAATAGGCGCCACATGCGCCCCCATAGCAGTGCCTAAGACATCATTTTTAAGTTTCAATGCAAAATCTGCAACTGTGGGCAATTTAATATACTGGTGCCTCCATGGATATAAAAAGGGTCAAGAGGCTTTATCAGACAACTGCTACCTCTGCACCCCCATTATTGTGAAGAGCCGCTACAGGAATGAAGAATAATAGTAAAAACAAGAAAAAAAATTTGCTTATCTTTTTTTCCAAAAAACGTCTATACATGAAAATTCAAGCTAATCCTACAATGCACAAGCTGGGTGCAAGGAACTTTCCCAAGTAGGAGCTGGGGGCAGCACTGGTGGATCATGTAGATGGACCAACCACTCACAACCTTTTAATAGTAGGGAGCAGCTGCTTACATAATGCATTCTAGTAAAGCTGCATAGGGCGTCTGTCATATTGATAGGTGAGATACACAGAGTGTGAGACTGTCTGAACTGCAGCCTATTAGTGGCACTAAGTGCAGTGGGCAAGTTAACACGCATGACTATATGCACCGTGTCTGAATGATGGCCTATTAGTTACACTGAGTATGGTGGACAGGTCAAACACTAGATGAGTGTGTATCCCACATGACATCAAAACTAGAAAAGGGAGAGAGAAGCACAATAGGGTCTTATCATTGATAAAAAGGTGGACTAAATGTAATTAGTCACTCA
Source organism: Allobates femoralis (assembly GCA_033576535.1). Classification (NCBI taxonomy): domain Eukaryota; kingdom Metazoa; phylum Chordata; class Amphibia; order Anura; family Aromobatidae; genus Allobates; species Allobates femoralis. The sequence continues at coordinate 607,295,341 of JARQOC010000004.1, read as the reverse complement.
CCTGGAGGGGTTGTGTAGCACACAACCAGCGCCAAGACAAAAGGTAATAGCTGCTGCAAGGATCCACACTACTATTCCCTAAGGAAGGAGTTGGGACTAACGCCGAAACACGTCGGAAATAAACACTATAATGATGAACACCGTCTGATCTTTCTGGTCTATGCAGCGCAGGTCCGTATACACCCTCCACCCTCTGCAATTTTGAACTACGTATCCTACATGACAGACTCACCAATTTACCAACCAAACTCAGAGAGCTCCGTACATCCTGCAAGAATGATAAAATGTGCATGGAAAATGTGAGGTATTATATTATCCATTTTTTTTTCCAAAAAGCTCCTACTTGAGGAGTTCCTCGCACCCAGCTTGTACATTGCAGGATTAGATTGGCCATTGGTATTTCAAGAATGAAGAGTCCCAGTTTTCTACTTTTTGCTCAAAGTCCCTTATATAGTTGGGCCTTGGGCGGACTATTATTGGGATTTTCTATTTTGTATTAGGAAAAAGTGTCAAGACACACAAGACATGGGGGAAGAAAACATTGGAGGAAATATACCAAGACTGATGGGTGGGTGAAACTCGTGGGCAGGACTTAGGCTCAGTGGAAAAAAGGCCATCAATGTTTCTTTGAAGCCAACTCATAAGGGATTAGGTTGCCTTAAAGTTTTTTGCAATGCCTTAGTCATGCCCCCTCTTCTCCCCATTGTGCACTATTCACTATAGGCCAGCTACAAGGGAGCAGGTCTGCAGGAGTAAAAGAAATAAAACAAAGACTTTGCTCACCTCCCATGTAGAGCCTACATTAAAGGTATATGTCAAGAAGATAACTAACTGGTCAAAATGGACCTAAAGCTACAAAAAACAGTGCTGGTAGTCACAAAATCTTATAACTGAAGGAGCAGTCTGTTACAATTTAGCATCTGACCACTTGTGTGGGGGGTAAACCTTTCTTAACTAGGCCAGAAGTATTGTTCTTTAGTTCAGTAAATAAAGAGGAGTTAGCCATTCTTTCATGTCAGACTGACCGGAGTCTTATTGTCTGTTCGTTTGTGGTATGCCTCAGCCCCTTTGACTACATCATTCAGAGGAAAATGATCCAGTCAAATTGAACCAGCGACCAATGAGAGAACAGCCTTCTCCCATCAATCCTGTAAGTACATAATACCCTGAAATGAAAACTGAGAGCTATAAGTAGGGCCTGGTTCTTGTAACTATGGTCTTCATATTCTACAGGACTTCAGCCTAGGATCCAAGGATCCAGCTAGAGGATCATAGAGCTGCTTTGATCCCACAAATTTGCTTGAAGAACCCATTTTGGGACAATTCAGTCACCTAGCCACACACTTTGCTGTACTCAGTCAGCTTCCGAAGCTTTCTACTATCTCTTATCTGTGGATACCTGCCAAAAGCAGAGTGCTGTAGGATGGGGTAGATTCCAATCCTCGGCGAGCCAGCAGAATGGTGAGACTCTGTTGTTTGGACCATCTTATGTTCTTGCTTGGAATGTACTATATGCCTTTGACTTTTGGTGATCCAATAGTCTTACCAATGTGTGGTTCCCTCACTCTGTGTTCACAGCGCCTTTCATACCCTTTGGCTTCAGTCTCTAAAGTGCAAACACTTGACCCTGTTCCATGTGAAACGTCTCAGATAAGATGTTTTATAGATATTTTATCATGTGTCCCATGAGATTCCGAGGCCTTGTTTACAGGCAGTCAGGAATGATATATAGATGATTATTTTTAGTTGGAGCTTATAGAGTTTTCCCTTGACCGACAGAGCATTCACAGCCTTCACTTCTCGTTCGGTTGGAGTCTACTACACACCTGTCTGCTGTTGGCCTTGGGAATGGCCATCTAAATCCTCGAAAACAGTCAATTTATCCTAAGATATAGAATTTCTGTACACAAAGATAGCAAAGACAAATGGGTTGGCTCTTTATGGCCATACATTTTCCAAATGGTCAAAGATAACATGATCTAGGATAGTGATCTCTAACCGGTGGCTCATCAACTGGTCAGAGGCCAATAATAACATCCATTTCCTTTATATTTAGGTCGAAATATCATCAAAAAGTTACCACCATGGAGCCAAATCTAATACTGAATGCTAAAGAAGGAAACATATATATGTATGTAGGTATGTATGATCAGGGGCGGACTGGCCCAGGTAACAGGGAGGCAGTTGCCCCCTGGGCCGGTGGTGTTAGCCTCTTGAAGGATAGGGGCCGCACGGCGGTACTTTGCGGCCGCAGCTGTAGCAATGAAGGCGGGACGGGTGCTGTGAGGCAGGCGGTGGGCCGCGGCAGGTAGTGTGGCGGTGGCCGGTGAATGGCAACAGCCTCCCCCCCCCGCTCTTCACACCGGCCAAATGTGATAGCAACCCCCCTCTGGTCTTTACTCGGCTGAATGCAATAGTAGCACCCCCCCTGCTCTTCAACCAGCTAACTCCGCTAGCACCCCCCCCGGTCCTCACTTGTGCCCAGGCTGGTAGAAGTAGACTGCCCCCCCAGGGCAAGATCTACCAGCCAACCCCGTGTATAATCATTATGATCTTTTATGCTAGAAGTCTAATATTTCATCAACGTATATCAATTCTTGAGTTGAAGAGTACAACCAGTCAGGAAGGATTTTTTCCCCAAGGAGGAGCCTACTTTTTGCCACATGGGTTTTTCTTGCCTTCCTCTGGATCACCATGTTAGGCTATGGAGTGACCAAGATGGACCTAAAGTCGTCCTTCAACCTTAAAAAGCTATGAAACCAGTCTATAGCTCGAGAAAAACACACAAAGGGAGCGACGCTGCTTCCCATTAAGGTGCCTAGTTTTTCTGGGTATTTCGATGGAAGCAGAGACTAAGACGTCCTTCATCCTCTCAGCTCTATGTCACAGGTGGGATCTCTATGAAGGCTCTTATGTCTGGAGTGCAGACACATCAGCTCTGAGGCTCTTCCTATGGATTATGACTTTCTAACATTCCCCTTTATGTATTTGGTGGTGAATAGCCATTCTGTTTCTGATGTCCACAGGCTCCTGTTGTATAAAACAAATCTTTCTACTTCTTTCTTTTCATCCATCCTTCCTTCTTTACCTCTCTACATCTTCTCATTCTGCCTCTTCTTTCCACACCTATCCTGCTTTCCTTTTTTTGCTTTTTTTCCTTCCTTCCTCACCCTTCTCCTCTTCTTGATTAATTTCTTCCCTTTCTTATTTTCATCTTTCCTCTTTGTCTCTCTTGTCCTGACTTCCTGCTTTACCTCACTCTTCCCCTTTTTACATTTTTCCTTTATCCCTTCCTTAATTAATTCCTTCGTTCTTCTTTTATTCAACTTGACTTTCCTCTTTTCCTTCCTTTTCTCCATCCCCTCTCTTCCATTTGTCTTCCTTCCTTCCTTCCTTCCTTCCTTCCTTCCTTCCTTCCTTCCTTCCTTCCTCCCTTTCTTCTTTCCCTTTTTACTTTCTTTCCCTTCCCTTATTTTCTTATTTCCTTTCTTGTTTTATCCATCCTTCCTTACTCTTCTTCTACTCTTTTTCTTGCTTTATTTTTTCCCTTTCTTTTTCTCAACCTTTCTTCCTTTCATTCAACTTTTCTTTCCCCTTTTTCTTCCTTTTCTCCATCCACTTTCTTTTATTTGTCTTCCTTCCTTCCTTCTTTCATTCCTTCCTTTTCTTTCTTCCCCTCCCCCTTTCTATCTTGCCCTGCCCTTTTCTTTCTTTCTTTTTTTTCTTTCTCTTTCTTTCTTTCTTTCTCTTCTCTTTCTTTCTTTCTTTCTTTTTCTTTCTTTTTCTTTCTTTCTTTTCTTTCTTCTTTCTTTTTCTTTCTTTCTTTCTTTCTTTCTTCTTCCTTCTTTCTTTCTTTCTTTCTTTCTTTCTTTTTCTCTTTCTTTCTCTTTCTTTCTCTCGTTCCTTCTTTTTCTCTGTTTATTTCTCCTATTCCTCCAGCTATCTATTCTATTCATCCTCTCTTATTCCTTTCTTCCCTCTTTTCTTTCTTTCTTTCTTTCTTTCTTTCTTTCTTTCTTTCTTTCTTCCTTCCTTCTTTTTTCTTCTTCCTTCCTTTTTTCTTCTTTCTCTCTTTTTCTTTCTTTCTCTTTCTTTTTTCTTTCTTTTTGTCTTTCTTGTTTTTCTTTCTTTTTTCTTCTTTCTTTCTCTTTACCTTTCTTTTTCTTCCTTCCTTTTTTCTTCTTTCTCTCTTTTTCTTTCTTTCTCTCTTTCTTTCTCTTTGTCTTTCTTGTTTTTCTTTCTTTTTTCTCTTTCTTTCTTATTCCATGCACCATCCTTTACCCTTACTTATTCTCAGTCATACATGTCGCCCTTCCTATGTTGTATACATTTATTTTTGTTGTTTGTGTCTTTTCTTGCTTCTTTTATGAGAACCTGTTACCAGGTCCAGAGTTTGCAGTCTTTGTTATTATTTTATTCTTGCACCTCCTCTGAGTACTTTTGGTTTTTAATTCCACAGACTTTTTATTTAGCACTCATTTTTATTCCTTTTATCAAGGAAGGCAGAGCCATCATAAAGACACGCCCCTGAGGATCCCGTGAGCCTGTCTTCTTAATAAAAGGCCCATGTCTCTGGAACTGTATTACTCAGGGGAGTAGCGGTGTTCTTGCAATCAATCTCATGAGATTACCAGAAGACTCCTATAGAAATGCAGCAGATCAGCAGCTCTGAAAATCCTGATAATGGTTTATTGCTGGGTCGTATTAAAGTGGAACATATCTCCCTGGGTCTGTTGAGAAGTTCACATGCAGAATTCAAGATTAAAAGGTTTTCAATCAAGTGATTTTCAATGAATCTATTATAAATATATTTGATCTGTAATATCTGCACTCGCCACTAGGGGGAGAGTTGTATTATATGTAGTATGCAGTGAGCTCCCTCTAGTGGTGGCTGCAGACAGACAGAATGTAATCAAAGGCTGCGGTGGGAGCACAGGCTGCTGGGGGTCACAGAGGTTGGAGCACAGGCTGCTGGGGGCACATAGACTGGGGTGAGGGCACATAGGCTTCTTCGGGGGCACATAGGCTGGGATGAGGGCATATAGGCTGCCCGGGGGCACATATGCTGGGGTGGGGGCAGCACATACTTTGCTGCAGAGACTGGAGGAGCTAAAGGACCTGTAGCAATATCACGGTCATGTGATCAGTCACGTGCACCTGGCTCTGCCCATGACCGTGACATCACCATAGGTCCTGTAGGATTTCATTTCTGCGGTGTTTTCAGCAGGTTGGGGATGGACGGTTGACGTCGGGCTATGGCGATGGGTTTGTGGGGGAGCGGGCTGTGGGATTTTGGGGATCGGGTGTCATGTGGAGCGGGTTCGTGCCATCGGCGGCACCGAAAGCGGGTACCATATTTGGACACCCATCACTTGGGTGTCCAAATATGGCCACCGCAACTTGTGCTGGCCAATCGCATGATAAGAGGACACGATGATGACGGAAGTGTATGATGGTAACACTAGGACAGTATATATATATATAGATAAGTTTTTGCACAATTTTAATTTGCCCCTTTAAGTGTTACAGACTATGTGACGTACATTATAATCTCGGGGATGGGCGAGCTGCAGTAATGACTGAGCAAAAAATAGTTCTTTATGGTTTTTGGAGTTTTTATCTAATTGCTTCCCTCCCAGCATCGCTTTCCTCGCATGCTGCGCCTCCTCTCTCCGCCGTCAGAACACAATGCTGCTTGTCTTTAATAATTACAGGTAATTTGATTTCACAATCCTGTTATTTATCTCTATTCTTGGCATTTACCTTTATTATCCCTATATCTAATTAGTGGCGTCTGATTAAAAAGTGATTAAAAAAGTGTGTAATTGTAATTGGTTTTAATTATTTTAAGGTAACTTTATTGAAAAAAAGAAATCGGAGACTTTAATTTACCCCTAATATATTGGTATATAGATGTCACATTCGGACAGGAGATGTCCGGTGCACAACACAACACAAAGGGGTACAGCAGGATGGTATTGGGGAGGAAAGACCTGATGGTAGGGAGCGGAGGATGGGACACCTCCTATCACTAACCTGTGTTTATCTCTGAACTGCCCTACCGTCCCAATGTGGGTCCTTCCCCCTGAAACTGTGACGTCCATCTGTGGCTACAGACATAAAGGGGGTACAAAGGTATTGGGGAGGAAGGACCTGATGGTAGGGAGCGGAGGATGGGACACCTAACACTAACCTGTGTTTATCTCTGAACTGCCCTACCGTCCCAATGTGGGTCCTTCTCCCTGCCACTGTGACGTCCATCTGTGGCTACAGACATAAGGGGGGTACAAAGTCATGGTATGAGGGAGAAAGGACCTGATGGTGGGAGCGGAGGATGGGACACCTCCTAACACTAACCTGTGTTTATCTCTGAACTGCCCTACCATCCAAATGTGGGTCCTTCCCCCTGCCACTGTAACGTCCATCTGAGGCTACAGACACAAAGGGGGTACAAAGGGATGGTATTGAGGAGGAAGGACCTGATGGTAGGGAGCGGAGGATGGGTCACCTCCTAACACTAACCTGTGTTTATCTCTGAACTGCACTACTGTCCCTATGCAGGTCATTCCCCCTGCCACTGTGACATCTGTCCGAGGCTACAGACACAAAGGGGGTATCTTGGACAGATTAGCCACAAACCGCTCTGTTAGGCAGAACCCCAAGAAAACCTGACACCCTTTAACCCCTATACAGGGATCTTGATTTACAACAGGGTCCAGGAGATTGGTACCTATGGAAGGGCTGCAGTTCAGAAGCAGAAAAGTCAGGATCCAATAGTGTAGTTAGGGAGGTCAAAACCAAGAGATACAAATTTGAGAGGCAGAAGAAGCGTCCAAAAACAGGCAGAGATAAAACTGTAAAACACTATATGCAAGAGAGTAAACCTATTTCTGGCAACTTGCAGGAAGAGGCTGAAGGTACTAGTAGGATGTGGTGCTTTCTGATAAGGTTGAAGTCAGGAGCTGATGACTTCAGCTGGACAGCACACACCCCACACTGTCAGTACAGCAGGTCACAGACACTCTAACCTTAGCGGATGAGCGGAGGCTGTTCTCTCCAGAGTTTTTCGGCTCTGACCTCTCATCTATCACCGTCACCACCTACAGTGTGAATACAGCGGAGCCTGGTGACAGCCACGGTCACAACAAGTATAGTCCCCACCTGTCACCACTAATCACCCTGGCTAGTGCATAGGTGGGCCAAGTAAATGTCACCTCTAGTGTAATAAAACACAGAGACACGTAAACAGAAAGGGGACATAGACAAAAAGGATACACCAACATGGTATCTGCATCCAAACTCCATAGGCTGAAGATAGAGCGGTACTAGGACAGCAGCAGGTACACCGGAACCACAGGAGACATACACACCAAGATGGTCAGCAAAGAATGAATCTATTACCGGCAACAGGTGTTGGAACTTGTGATTACTTAAAGAGAAGGGGAGTGGTCACAAACAGCTGCAATCTGAGATAAAACTGACATTGAGCTTACCAGCAAGGACAACTGACATTACCACCCACACCGTGATGGTCAGCATAGAAGAATGAATCAGGTGTTGGAAGATGTGATTACTTAAAGGGAAGGGGAGTGGTCACAAACAGCTGCAATCTGTGATGAAACTGACCTTGAGAAACTAGCAAGGAAAACTGACGTCATCCTTTGCTGATACAAAAGACATTAGTCACATTTAAATCCAAAAGACCCAGAGCTGTTACAAGTTTCCTAATGATTCGTGACAATAGAGATGTATTTTTATGTACCAGTAAAATATGTAAGTAAAGAAGACTAGTGCGATATTTAGCAGCTGTGCAGCCTGTGGCTCACTGGAATAGTGTCTGACTTTCATGCTACAGGGTGTGAGTTTGAATCCTGGTACTTGGCTGCCGCCTCCATTCACCCTGGCCAATGAGTGAACCAGACGTCACCTCTAGCGTAATAAACCATGAGTACGACTAAACAGACAGGGGACAGGGGGGACACAGACAATAAGGATACACCTTGCAGATAGTAAGACAGCAGGTCTCCAGCAGCCAGTTCATCCAAAGCACAGGAGACCTCAACACGCCATGATGGTCAGCATAGAATAAATCTATTACTGGTAACATGAGTTGGAACATAAGATTGCATAAGGGGAAGGGGAGTGGTCACAAACCGCTGCAACCTGAGATAAAACTGACATTGAGCTTACCAGCAAGGACTACTGACATTACCACCCACATGATGGTCAGCATAGAATGAATCAGGTGTTGGAAGATGTGATTACTTAAAGGGAAGGGGAGTGGTCACAAACTACTGCAATCTGAGAGAAAACTGACATTGAGCTTACCAGCAAGGACAACTGACATTACCACCCACACCATGATGGTCAGCATAGAAGAATGAATCAGGTGTTGGAAGATGTGATTACTTATAGGGAAGGGGAGTGGTCACAAACTACTGCAATCTGAGAGAAAACTGACATTGAGCTTACCAGCAAGGACAACTGACATTATCACCCACACCATGATGGTCAGCATAGAAGAATGCATCAGGTGTTGGAAGATGTGATTACTTAAAGGGAAGGGGAGTGGTCACAAACTTCTGCAATCTGAGATAAAACTGACATTAACCCTTGGTGGTACAAAAGTAATTGAAGTCTCTGACTTTCATGCTACTGGTTGTGAGTTTGAATCCCCTGAGACGCGACACATGGGGAATGTATCTTTCTGGAACTTTATCTTGATCATTTTCCCTTTATAGATTTCAATAAAGTAAATGCTATTAGTGCATAGATCATTGATGACGGATAAATGGTCTTCTAATTATAATTATAAGTGTCACGTGTCTGGTGGAGCGAGAATCTGCGATCAATAATGACTGTTATTAATGGTTTATTTTTATTACATAACCGACTATGTAACTTAACCCTTCCCTGCCCGCTGTCATAATAATAACAGAGGCTGCAGGAACCTACAAGCCTCTCTTCTTAAAGGAACGCCACTTATGCACTGAGATAAAGATCATCATTGTTATGTTTTCCCTAGTTACGTCGATCCTTGAAGCTTTGGGTCCGGTTTTAGAGCAAAAGGGACAGGTGGTGCCGGAGCAGCAGATAGAAGAGATGAGACCAAGTGGTGTTTGAAGATGTAATGGGCTGGAGAGGAAATACTGAACTGCTGTAAGAGCTGGAACAGCAAGGACAAACGTAGCAGAGCTGGAACAGCAAGGACAAACGTAGCAGAGCTGCAACAGCAAGGACAAACGTAGCAGAGCTGCAACAGCAAGGACAAACGTAGCAGAGCTGCAACAGCAAGGACAAACGTAGCAGAGCTGCAACAGCAAGGACAAACGTAGCAGAGCTGCAACAGTAAGGACAAACGTAGCAGAGCTGCAACAGCATGGACAAACGTAGCAGAGCTGCAACAGCAAGGACAAACGTAGCAGAGCTGCAACAGCAAGGACAAATGTTGCAGAGCTGCAACAGCAAGGACAAACGTAGCGAAGCTGCAACAGCATGGACAAACGTAGCAGAGCTGCAACAGCAAGGACAAACGTAGCAGAGCTGCAACAGCAAGGACAAACGTAACAGAGCTGGAACAGCAAGGACAAACGTAGCAGAGCTGCAACAGCAAGGACAAACGTAGCAGAGCTGCGACAGCAAGGACAAACATAGCAGAGCTGCGATAGCAAGGACAAACGTAGCAGAGCTGGAACAGCAAGGACAAACGTAGCAGAGCTGCAACAGCAAGGACAAACATAGCAGAGCTGCGACAGCAAGGACAAACATAGCAGAGCTGCGACAGCAAGGACAAACATAGCAGAGCTGGAACAGCAAGGACAACGTAGCAGAGCTGCAACAGCAAGGAAAAACATAGCAGAGCTGCGACAGCAAGGACAAACATAGCAGAGCTGCGACAGCAAGGACAACGTAGCAGAGCTGCAACAGCAAGGACAAACATAGCAGAGCTGCGACAGCAAGGACAAACATAGCAGAGCTGCGACAGCAAGGACAAACGTAGCAGAGCTGCAACAGCAAGGACAAACGTAGCAGAGCTGCGACAGCAAGGACAAACATAGCAGAGCTGCGACAGCAAGGACAAACGTAGCAGAGCTGGAACAGCAAGGACAAACGTAGCAGAGCTGCACAGCAAGGACAAACATAGCAGAGCTGCGACAGCAAGACAAACATAGCAGAGCTGCGACAGCAAGGACAAACATAGCAGAGCTGCGACAGCAAGGACAAACGTAGCAGAGCTGCGACAGCAAGGACAAACGTAGCAGAGCTGCAACAGGCAGGACAAACATAGCAGAGCTGCGACAGCAAGGACAAACGTAGCAGAGCTGGAACAGCAAGGACAAACGTAGCAGAGCTGCAACAGCAAGGACAAACATAGCAGAGCTGCGAACAGCAAGGACAAACGTAGCAGAGCTGGAACAGCAAGGACAAACGTAGCAGAGCTGCAACAGCAAGGACAAACATAGCAGAGCTGCGACAGCAAGGACAAACGTAGCAGAGCTGCGACAGCAGGACAAACGTAGCAGAGCTGCAACAGCAAGACAATGTCGCAGAGCTGCAACAGCAAGGACAAACGTAGCAGAGTGGAACAGCAAGGACAAACGTAGCAGAGCTGCACAGCAAGGACAAACATAGCAGAGCTGCGACAGCAAGGATAAACATAGCAGAGCTTGCGACAGCAAGGACAAACATAGCAGGCTGGACAGCAAGGACAAAGTAGCAGAGCTGCGACAGCAAGGACAAACGTAGCAGAGCTGCAACAGCAAGGACAAACATAGCAGAGCTGCGACAGCAAGGACAACGTAGCAGAGTCTGGAAACAGCAAGGACAAACGTAGCAGAGGCTGCAACAGCAAGGACAAACATAGCAGAGCTGCGACAGCAAGGACAAACATAGCAGAGCTGCGACAGCAAGGACAAACGTAGCAGAGCTGCAACAGCAAAGACAAATGTCGCAGAGCTGCAACAGCAAGGACAAACGTACATGGAAAAGAAAGGACAAATGTATGTGGCTACAGGTAGGAATTGCAGCCAGGCAGGTGGAGACAAGTTGTTACACAACACATCTTCAAACACACCACCCACCGAAACAAGACCCAACCGAGCCGATGGATCACTTTCCTGAGGGACAGGCTTCCTGGAGGGAGACACCGTTCCTGTGAGAAATCCCGCTCCATAGCCTGCAGCCCAAAGGAGGGAAGGACAGAGACCGGACCAGTGAAGCTGGGTCCGAGGAAGACGGCAGCGCTGACAAACTACTGGCAGGACAGACTCCCCTGACGTACCCAGGCAGTTACATGAGTGGAGAGAGCCCGGTGATCCCTTGCAAGATATGGACATCCAAGGCTAGGCTGGGACCAGAGAGTCGGCTCTGGGTGACCGTAGCTTTACGCCGGTACACGGACATACCGACGGGGAGACACAGATTCCAGGTCTGGTCACCCAACACACGGGCTGGAGAAACAGCAGCATAAAGGACCCGGCTTGCTACCCATACACCGGGAGAAGCCAAACAAGGGACCGAGCTGCCCTTATACAGCCCACGGGAAGAACAGAGGAGAGGAGAGCCTGAAAGGTTTCAGAGAGTGAAGGGTCTCAGAAAGGTAACCTGGCTGCAGAGGGTTCAGTGACTGTCCGGAGTTATTGGTGTAAAAGAACTGCATTGTAATCTGTTGTACTGAGAAAGAACTGCAAGTAAAACCGGTGAACCCTGCTTCAGTCTCCCATGTGTGATTCCCTGCACACTGAACTGTATTTCCATATTTCATCCTGTCAGGAGCAGCCCTGACCCACAGCGGGCTCACACCACCTTGCTGCAGCATCATCCATCCATCTTCCTGGCAGAAGTACACAGCAGCGGTGGTCCCCTCACTGACCACAACCTGTCGGTGGCGTCACGAGAATCCCTGTAAATAACCCCTTTTACTTGTGGGCTCGGGACACGCTTCAGACCAAAGACCGCCGTGATAACCCCCGTGATATCTCGGTCTGGTACCGAGTACCCCATCCCAGTGGGCTCCACATGTAGAAGAACTGGAACAGCAAGGACAAACTTAGCAGAGCTGGAAAGGAAAGAACAAATGTAGAAGAGCTGGAACCACAAGGCTGAATGTAGCAGAGTTGTAACAGCAAAGATGAATGTAGAAGAGCTGGAATAGCAAAGACTGAATTCACAGAGCTGCTCAGCTAGGACAAATGTAGAAGAGCTGAAAAAGAAAGGACAAATGTAGAAGAGCTGGAAAACCAAGGATAATTATAGCAGAGTTGGAACAGAAAAAATTGAATGTAGCAGGATTGGAACATCAAGGATGAATTTAGCAGAGCTGGAACAGCAATGGTGAATGTAGCAGAGCTTAGAACAGCAAGAACAAATATGGCAGAGGTATAATAGCATGGACAAATGGAGCAGAGGTATAATAGCATGGACAAATGGAGCAGACCTGGAACAGCAAGGACAAATGTAGCAGAGGTATAATAGCATGGAAAATGTAGCAGAGCTGGAACAGAAGGACAAATTTAGCAGAGCTGGAAAAGAAAGTGCGAATATAGAAGAGCTAGAACAGTAAGGATGAATGTAGAAAAGCTAGAACAGTAAAGATTGAATGTCCCAGAGCTAGTATAGCAAAGATGAATGCAGCAGAGCTAGAGCAGCAAGGATGAATGTAGCAGAGCTGGAACATCAAGGGCCAATGTAGAAGAGCTAGAGCAGCAAGGATGAATGTAGCAAAGCTGGAACAGCAAGGATGAATGTAGTGGAGCAATGATAAATGTAGCAGAGCTAAAATAACAATGATTGAATGTAGAAGTGCTAGAATAGCAAGGACAAAAAAAAGAAGGAAAACTAAAGAAAAAGAGGGGAAGAGAGGAGGAAGGTGGAAAGAAAAATAGAAAGAAAGGAGGAATGAGGGAAAGAGAGAAAGAAACAAAAAAAAGAAAGATAAATAAAGAAAAATATAAAGGAAAGAAAGAAAGAAAGAAAGAAAGAGAAAGAAAGAAAAGAAAGAAAGAAAGAAAAAGAAGGGGAGAGGAGTGGAGAAAGGAGGAAACAAAGAGGAAAAGATCAAAATAAAGAGTAAAAGTAAACGAGAAAGAAAGAAAGATAGAAAGAAAGAAAAGGGAGGAGATGAAGGAAGAAGGAAGAGAAAAAAAACAAAGGAAAGAAAAAAAAAGTTGGGAGGAGAGAGGAAAGAAGAAAGAAAGAAAAATAAAGAAAAATATACAGTTAAAAAAAAAAGAAGGAAGGAAAGAAAGAAAGAAAGAAAGAAAAGAAGAAGAGAGGAGTAAAGAAAGGAGGGAACAGAGGAAAAGATCAAAATAAAGAGTAAATGTAAGCAAGAAAGAAAAGGGAGGAGATGAAGGAAGGAGGAAGAGAAAAAACAAGATAAAAAAGAAAAGTTGGGAGGAGAGAGGAATGAAGAAAGAAAGAAAGAAAGAAAGAAAGAAAGAAAAAAAGAGAAAGAAAGGAAGGAAGGAAGTAATATTGAGGTGTGTGTGGCATCAGTGGTGCCATTCTGGCTCTTGCTCTCCTCTCTGGGCTCGCTCACCCCCGTCTTTGGCTCTAGGATCCCTCTGTATAGAGCCGTCAGTCGGGGATGCTCACATGTCCTACAAGTGCGAGGATCCTATAGACGACCGCTGCGCTAATAATACATGTGATCCCGCAGCTCCTTTATAATCCGCTCTTATTTGCGTCCCTTTGTTTCCTCGGCAGAGGCCATTACACCATGTCTTATCTGTCTATTCCGCTGACGCGTTCCTTTTTTTTATTTTTTTCCGCATTGTGCACAAATAATTACCAATAATTGCACATATAGCGGCTCCTTCATCAGCTCGTATTTATGCGGCTGCTCGCGTGTTTTCACACCACAGTCCTTTGTATGTAATTAGGAAGGAGACGCGAGGGAGCTGTCAGGCCGGCTGTAATTATCTCGCTGTTTTATTCCCATTGACAGTGACGTGTTTTCCCACTCGGTGTGACCTGCGGCACATGGATCTTCAGACAATGCGGCTGATTTATCAATAACGTCTAACATTTGGACAGATGAGACTAAGACGAGACCATTCACACGTCTATCCTATCAGTAGATTGACTCTGGGCCAGGAATATGCACTAAGGAAACCTGGGTTGCTAGTCCGGCCCTTGACTGGGGCCCCTGGCTAGCCCTTTGCCCAGAGGTACTTCAGATGGCGAGGAGGTCTAGGCCACAACCTTTGCCCTTTACTCCTCAACCAGCCTTGTGCTACTCCCTCTCACCTACCACCATGGACAGGGGTAAACAGCAACTTCCAAGAGAATCTTCAGCACAAACAGAGCAGAGACGTCTTCAGATTATTTGGTCAAAGGCAGAGAAACTCTATCAGCGATTTCATCTGGAGGAAGGGGAGGCTATTTATAGGTCAGGGGCGTGGTCACCTGACAAACCTACAACTCCCCCCTGCAGAGCCGCCGACACATAGACAGCAACAGCAGCTTCAGCATTAACCTCAACTGAACCAAACTACAGCAGAGCAATTGACATGGACCGCGGAGCAGTCAACCCAAGACGGTGAGGTTGTGGTTGGATTCCTGCCCCTCGTGGACTGAGACCTACCATGAAGGACCCTCGTTGGGAGAAGAGAGACATGGAGACCTGGAAACACCCTCCAGGTCAAGCAGACGGACTGTTATAGAGGGGAGGAGGGAACGTACAGATGGTCCGATGTCATAATGTCTGAAGGACTCAACTTGTCCTGTAGAGGACATGAAGTCGGGTGTGCTCGCAGACCAGGCTACCCAATCCCCTCATGGACTTAGAGCTACCATGAAGGAACCTTGTTGGAGGAAGGACAGGGACATGGAGACCTGAAAGAATCCACCAGGTCAAGCAGATGGACTGTTGTAGAGGGGAGGGGGGAAATGGTCAGACGATCTGATGGGCCTGCTGGGTCAAAAGGGTTTCGAAACCTCTCAATGGCTGTTCCCAGAGAAAGGACTCAACTTGCTCTGTGGAGGATATGAAGCCTGGTCGCCTGGCAGAGCAGGTTACCCTACCATGAAGGACCCTTGTTGGGGGGAGGAGAGGGACATGGAGACCTGGAAACATCCACCAGGTCAAGCAGATGGACTGTTGTAGAGGGGAGGGGGGGAACGTTCAGATGGTCCCATGTGCCTTCCGGGTCAAACGTTTTTCGTAACGTTTGTAGGACTGTGTCCGGAGAAAGGACTCAACTTGTTGTGTAGAGGACATGAAGCTGGGTGTAATCACACAGTATGTCCTCTCAGGAAGAGTTTGAGTCGAGGGTCAAGTCTCCCACCACTGCTTGGTCCATGAATTTGAGGGGCCAAGATACTCGGAGATCTGGATGCTCAGCTGTCAGTAGGTTCGACACCGACCCTGGAGGAGTTACGACTGCTGCAAAGAAGACAATCCAGGAGGCAAATCCTTGGGTAGCGCCGAAGGATATGGCCTCTGTCCGGCAGACCACCCCAGAGAAAGAACTCCCAGTGAAGGAGGAAGAGGAGCCCCTGGATCTGCCCAAACAGGAGAAAGATGAGGAGTAGGGATGCTCGGAGGCTGGTATTGTGTTATGTGTACTCTTGATTAGGATTGTTGCGGAGTTCCTGTGTGCCTCGTATCTGGGACTGTCTTGCGTTGGCCGTAACTGGCTGAGGGTATATTTTATTTGCCCTTTATATACCCCTGCTGGATTCAGGGACTGTGAGCTGTGAGAGGGTCCTACATTCTTCATCATGGACTCTGCATCAATGCCCCCCTGGACTGTGCGCTAATGACCATGGACCCTAACAGCCCCTCGCTTGTCTTGCCCCTCATGGATAGAGACCTACAACGGAGGACCCTTGTTGAGAGGAGAGACATGGAGACCTGGAAGCATCCACAAGGTCGGGCACATGGACTGTTGTAGAGTGGAGATGGGGGGACGCTCAGATGACCCGATGTACCTGATGAGGCAAAAGGGTAACGTTAGACAGTGCCCAGAGAAAGGATCCGGACTTGCAACGTTTTGGACACAGCGTATTGTGGCTGCGTTATAGAGTACAAGCACAGAGGATGATTGGAAGAGATCCCATCCTCACTGTGCTTCTCCCCGCCACAGCGTATTTCCAGCTGCGGTGCGGGTCGCCGGACATCTCTGCAGCATGTTCATTTCATGTTGAGGAGTCGTGAGCGATCTCCTGCGGGTGAATGCAAGGAGATGCCACCCCGCACCCAACGCAGTTTGTGAGCAGCTGCGGTCTCTCTGCGCTCACCTGTAGGAGGCGCCGCATCCAACACGTAGCGCCTCCGGATGGTGAGCACCTATCCTTAACGGAAGGAAATAATAAAAGAAAGAACAAAAGAAGGAAACAAGGAAAGATCGGCAGGACAAAAAGAAGGAAGGAAAAGAGATAAGGTAAATAAAGTACTACAAAAGCGGGAGAAGGAATAATGGAAGGAAGGAAGGAAGGAAGGAAGGGGTAAATAGAAAGAAAAGGAAGGAAGAATAATGAGAGCATAAAAAGAAAGTAAAAAAATAAGGATATAAGTAAGCAATGGCTAAAGAAAGAAACAGAGAAAAACGAGAAAGGGAAAGAAAATATGGATGGAAGGAAGGGGAGAAAATAAGAAAGAAATAGAAGGTGAGAGAGAAAGACAGGGAGGAATAGGAAAAGAAAGGAAGATAGTTCAAAGGAAAGGAAACTCAGACAGAAGAAAGAAGGGATAGAAGATAGAAAAGAAACACTGAGTCATCCCCTCTGCACTCCTGTCTGTCCATCAGTCATCCCCTCTGCACTCCTGTCTGTCCATCAGTCATCCCCTCTGCACTCCTGTCTGTCCATCAGTCATCCCCTCTGCACTCCTGTCTGTCCATCAGTCATCCCCTCTGCACTCCTGTCTGTCCATCAGTCATCCCCTCTGCACTCCTGTCTGTCCATCAGTCATCCCCTCTGCACTCCTGTCTGTCCATCAGTCATCCCCTCTGCACTCCTGTCTGTCCATCAGTCATCCCCTCTGCACTCCTGTCTGTCCATCAGTCATCCCCTCAGCACTCTTGTCTGTCCGTCATTCATCCCCTCCGCGCTCCTGTCTGTCCGTCATTCATCCCCTCCGCGCTCCTGTATGTCCGTCAGTCATCCCCTCCGCGCTCCTGTCTGTCCGTCAGTCATCCCCTCCACACTCTTGTCTGTCCGTCAGTCATCCCCTCCGCGCTCCTGCCTGTCTGTCAGTCTTTCCCTCCGCGCTCCTGCCTGTCCGTCAGTCTTCCCCTCCACACTCCTGTCCGTCAGTCTTCCCCTCCACACTCCTGTCCGTCAGTCTTCTACTCCGCACTCCTGTCTGTCCATCAGTCATCCCCTTCGCACTCCTGTCTGTCCGTCAGTCGTCCCCTACGCGCTCCTGTCTGTCCATCAGTCGTCCCCTCAGTGCTCCTGTCTGTCCGTCAGTCGTCCCCTACGCACTCCTGTCTGTCCATCAGTCGTCCCCTCAGTGCTCCTGTCTGTCCGTCAGTCGTCCCCTCAGTGCTCCTGTCTGTCCGTCAGTCATACCCCTCCACATTCCTGTCTGTCCGTCAGTCATCCCCTACGCGCTCCTCTCTGTCCATCAGTCATCCCCTTCACACTCCTGTCTGTCCGTCAGTCATCCCCTCCGCGCTCCTGTATGTCCGTCAGTCATCCCCTCCACACTCTTGTCTGTCCGTCAGTCGTCCCCTCCACGCTCCTGCCTGTCCGTCAGTCTTTCCCTCCGAGCTCCTGTCTGTCCGTTAGCCTTCCCCTCCACACTCCTGTCCGTCAGTCTTCTACTCCGCACTCCTGTCTGTCCATCAGTCATCCCCTTCGCACTCCTGTCTGTCCGTCAGTCGTCTCCTACGCGCTCCTGTCTGTCCATCAGTCGTCCCCTCAGTGCTCCTGTCTGTCCGTCAGTCGTCCCCTCAGTGCTTCTGTCTGTCCGTCAGTCATCCCCCTCCGCGTTCCTGTCTGTCCATCAGTCATCCACTCCGCGCTCCTGTCTGTCCATCAGTCATCCCTTTCGCGCTTCTGTCTGTCCGTCAGTCATCCCCTCCGCACTCTTGTCTGTCCGTCAGTCATCCCCTCCGCACTACTGTCTGTCCATCAGTAGTCCCCTCTGCGTTTCTGTCTGTCCGTCAGTTATCCCCTCCGCGCTCCTGTCTGTCCGTCACTCGTCCCCTCCGCACTCCTGTCTGTCCGTCAGTTGTCCAATCCGCGCTCCTGTTGTCCATCAGTCATCCCCTCCGCGCTGCTGTCTGTCTGTCAGTCGTCCCCTCCGTGCTCCTGTTGTCCGTCAGTCATCCCCTCCGTGCTCCTGTTGTCCGTCAGTCGTCCCCTCCGTGCTGCAGTCTGTCCGTCAGTCGTCCCCTCCATGCTCCTGTCTGTCCGTCAGTCGTCCCCTCCGCACTCCTGTTGTCCATCAGTCATCCCCTCCGCGCTGCTGTCTGTCCGTCAGTCGTCCCCTCCATGCTCCTGTCTGTCCGTCAGTCGTCCCCTCCGTGCTCCTGTTGTCCGTCAGTCGTCCCCTCCATTTCACAATCAGACACGATCACATCGCAGACATTCACAGACGCAGAATTCATTATTCTTATTTGTTCCACAGAGAATCTGAAGACGTCGATGTCTCACAGTCACCGAGAGCCGGAGTCTCCAGGGAAATGGATCGAACGTCGACCTGAGAGAGTCTTCATGTAAGGTGCTGTGACTATGAGGCATGCATTTCAGGCAGGGTGAGCTGCCGCAGAACCTAATAATACACACCTCAGCTGCTACAGAACCTCATAATACACACCTCAGCTGCTACAGAACCTCATAATACACACCTCAGCTGCTGCAGAACCTCATAAAACACACCTCAGCTGCTACAGAACCTCATAATACACACTTCAACTGCTCCAAACCTCATAATACACACCTCAGCTGCTACAGAACCTCATAATACACACCTCAACTACTGCAGAACCTCATAATACACACCTCAGCTGCTGCAGAACCTCATAATACACACTTCAACTGCTCCAAACCTCATAATACACACCTCAGCTGCTACAGAACCTCATAATACACACCTCAACTACTGCAGAACCTCATAATACACACCTCAGCTGCTGCAGAACCTCATAATACACACTTCAACTGCTCCAAACCTCATAATACACACCTCAGCTGCTGCAGAACATCATAATACACACCTCAGCTGCTGCAGAACCTCATAATACACACATTAGATGCTGCAGAACCTCATAATACACACATTAGCTGCCTCAGAACCTCATAATATACACATCAGCTGCTGCAGAGCCTCATAATACACACCTCAGCTGCTGCAGAATCTAATAATACACATCTCAACTGCTGCAGAACCTCATTATACACACTATAGCTGCTGCAGAACCTCATAGTACACGTATCAGCTGCTGCAGAACCTCATAGTATGCACATCAGCTGTTCCACTACCTCATAATACAAAACTCAGCTGCTGGAAAGCCTTATAATACATACCTCAGCTGCTGCAGATCTAAATAATTCATACGTCAGCTGCAGAACCTCATAATACACCTCAGCTGCTGCAGAACCTCAAACTACACACCTCAGCTGCTGTGGAAAATGATAGTAAACACCTCAGTTGCTGTAGAACCTCATAATACAAAACTCAGCTGCTGCAGAACCTCATAATCCAAGCCTCCAGTTTCACTAGACCAAGCTCAGGCTTTGGCTTCCTCCTGATTTACCTTTACTCTGGATTATCAGGCTCAGCTGTCAATCATTAACTAATTGCAGGAATTTAACTTTCTATGAGAGTTTAATAGCTGTAAATGCCCTCAGGTATAACAGCAAGTGCTTAACTGCATACAGCAGAGCTGAGTGCGCGATCACCACAACCATAGTGATGCTACAACGTGTCATCTGTGCAGCCCAAAAGCTCCAATATTATATGTCATACACAGAATAGTGAGTGCAGCTCTGGAGTATAATACAGGAGGTAACTCAGGATCAGTAATGTAATGTATGTACACAGTGACTGCACCAGCAGAATAGTGAGTGCAGCTCTGGAGTATAATACAGGAGGTAACTCAGGATCAGTAATGTAATGTATGTACACAGTGACTGCACCAGCAGAATAGTGAGTGCAGCTCTGGAGTATAATACAGGAGGTAACTCAGGATCAGTAATGTAATGTATGTACACACTGCACCAGCAGAATAGTGAGTGCAGCTCTGGAGTATAATACAGGAGGTAACTCAGGATCAGTAATGTAATGTATGTACACAGTGACTGCACCAGCAGAATAGTGAGTGCAGCTCTGGAGTATAATACAGGAGGTAACTCAGGATCAGTAATGTATGTACACAGTGACTGCACCAGCAGAATAGTGAGTGCAGCTCTGGAGGATAATACAGGAGGTAACTCAGGATCAGTAATGTAATGTATGTACACAGTGACTGCACCAGCAGAATAGTGAGTGCAGCTCTGGAGTATAATACAGGAGATAACTCAGGGTCAGTAATGTAATGTATGTACACAGTGACTGCACCAGCAGAATAGTGAGTGCAGCTCTGGAGTATAATACAGGAGGTAACTCAGGATCAGTAATGTAATGTATGTACACAGTGACTGCACCAGCAGAATAGTGAGTGCAGCTCTGGAGTATAATACAGGAGGTAACTCAGGGTCAGTAATGTAATGTATGTACACAGTGACTGCACCAGCAGAATAGTGAGTGCAGCTCTGGAGTATAATACAGGAGGTAACTCAGGGTCAGTAATGTAATGTATGTACACAGTGACTGCACCAGCAGAATAGTGAGTGCAGCTCTGGAGGATAATACCGGAGGTAACTCAGGATCAGTAATGTAATGTATGTACACAGTGACTGCACCAGCAGAATAGTGAGTGCAGCTCTGGAGTATAATACAGGAGGTAACTCAGGATCAGTAATGTAATGTATGTACACAGTGACTGCACCAGCAAAATAGTGAGTGCAGCTCTGGAGTATAATACAGGAGGTAACTCAGGATCAGTAATGTAATGTATGTACACAGTGACTGCACCAGCAGAATAGTGAGTGCAGCTCTGGAGTATAATACAGGAGGTAACTCAGGATCAGTAATGTAATGTATGTACACAGTGACTGCACCAGCAGAATAGTGAGTGTAGCTCTGGAGTATAATACAGGAGGTAACTCAGGATCAGTAATGTAATGTATGTACACAGTGACTGCACCAGCAGAATAGTGAGTGCAGCTCTGGAGTATAATACAGGGGGTAACTCAGGATCAGTAATGTAATGTATGTACACAGTGACTGCACCAGCAGAATAGTGAGTGCAGCTCTGGAGGATAATACAGGAGGTAACTCAGGATCAGTAATGTAATGTATGTACACAGTGACTGCACCAGCAGAATAGTGAGTGCAGCTCTGGAGTATAATACAGGAGGTAACTCAGGATCAGTAATGTAATGTATGTACACAGTGACTGCACCAGCAGAATAGTGAGTGCAGCTCTGGAGTATAATACAGGAGGTGACTCAGGATCAGTAATGTATGTACACAGTGACTGCTCCAGCAGAATAGTGAGTGCAGCTCTGGATTATACTCCAGTTTTTCTGTGAATGGTGCTGTATCCGCTCACATTATATGAGCACTCTATGTCCTGTCCATGGTGCTGAACTCTTCTGCTGTATCCGCACACTTCTGTCATTGTTCTGTATATTACAATCACTTGATGTTGATTTCTTTTTTGTTGTAGATTTAGGATTTGGACATATTATATAGGGCAGCTGTATTCTGTATATCCTGGACAAAGAGTCCATTGATTTCAATAAGAGTAAAGAGTCTTGTAGGTGTTTTATTATGTATTGTATTATATCATATATTGTATTGTATTGTATTATATTATATATTGTATTATATTATAGATTGTATTATATTATATATTGTATTATATTATAGATTGTATTATATTATAAATTGTATTATTATTATTATTATTATTATTATTATTATCTAATATATAATTACCCTAAGGCCACTTCCGTCATATTCGGCAGTGTTTCCGTCGTCGTATGCGTGGCTGCCACACTCGCAATGCCTGTGCGAGTCCTTCCAGAGTCTCTCCTCACTCGCAATGCCTTTGCGAGTCCATGCACCGCCTCTCACTCTGAGGACCTGAGATGATGTCACTGGTATGGGCGGGGCTATATCACATGACTGTGACATCATCACAGGCACTTTCATTGCTGCAGTCAGCACAGGAGACATCATGCCGCTGTCTAACATCAGACGTGTCCTCATCACTGATTCTCTGCCTCTGACATCCTGCGATCACAAGGGAACATAGAGCTGACAGAGGACCCCGGACTGAGCCCCCAAGAGCTGATCTCCAGGATACAGGTGAGAGGAGGCTGCACAGGAGCAATGCTCTGCAGAGGGGAGGCTGCACAGGAGTAATGCTCTGCAGACAGCAGGCTGCACAGGCTGCACAGGAGCATTGCTCTGCAGAGGGGAGGCAACACAGGAGCAACGCACTGCAGTGAGCAGCCTGCACAGGAGCAATGCTCTGCAGAGGGGAGGCTGCACAGGAGCAATGCTCTACAGAGATGAGGCTGCTCAGGAGCAATGTTCTACAGAGAGGAGGCTGCACAGGAGCAATGTTCTGCAGAGAGGAGGCTGCACAGGAGCAATGTTCTGCAGAGAGGAGGCTGCACAGGAGCATTGCTCTGCAGAGAGGAGGCTACACAGGAGCAATGCTCTGCAGAGAGGAGGCTGCACAGGAGCAATGCTCTGCAGAGAGGAGGCTGCACAGGAGCGATGCTCTGCAGGGAGGAGGCTGCACAGGAGCAATGCTCTGCAGAGAGGAGGCTGCACAGGAGCATTGCTCTGCAGAGAGGAGGCTACACAGGAGCAATGCTCTGCAGAGAGGAGGCTGCACAGGAGCAATGCTCTGCAGAGAGGAGGCTGCACAGGAGCGATGCTCTGCAGGAGGAGAGGCTGCACAGGAGCAATGCTCTGCAGAGAGGAGGCTGCACAGGAGCATTGCTCTGCAGAAAGGAGGCTGCACAGGAGCAATGCTCTGCAGAGGGGAGGCTGCACAGGAGTAATGCTCTGCAGAGAGGAGGCTGCACAGGAGCAATGCTCTGCAGAGAGGAGGCTGCACAGGAGCATTGCTCTGCAGAGAGGAGGCTGCACAGGAGCAATGCTTTGCAGAGAGGAGGCTGCACAGGAGCATTGCTCTGCAGAGAGGAGGCTGCACAGGAGCAATGCTCTGCAGAGAGGAGGCTGCACAGGAGCATTGCTCTGCAGAGAGGAGGCTGCACAGGAGCAATGCTCTGCACAGAGGAGGCTGCACAGGAGCAATGCTCTGCAGAGAGGAGGCTGCACAGGAGCAATGCTCTGCAGAGAGTAGGCTGCACAGGAGCATTGCTCTGCAGAGAGGAGGCTGCACAGGAGCAATGCTCTGCAGAGAGGAGGCTGCACAGGAGCAATACTCTGCAGAGAGGAGGAGGCTGCACAGGAGCAATGCTCTGCAGAGACGAGGCTGCACGGGAGCAATACTCAGCAGAGAAGAGCCTGCACAAGAGCAATGCTCTGCATGAGTGGAGCCAACATGCTGGCGACGGCGGAGTGAAAATGCCGTGGCGGGGAACACGATGACCCGCTGGTAAGTATGACAGTCAGAGTGCCTCTGCAATACTCTGCAGAGAGGAGGCTGCACAGGAGCAATGCTTTGCAGAGAGGAGGCTGCACAGGAGCAATGCTCTGCAGAGAGGAGGAGGCTGCACAGGAGCAATGCTCTGCAGAGAGGAGGAGGCTGCACAGGAGCAATGCTCTGCAGAGAGGAGGCTGCACAGGAGCAATACTCAGCAGAGAGGAGCCTGCACAGGAGCAATGCTCTGCATGAGTGGAGCCAACATGCTGGCGACGGCGGAGTGAAAATGCCGTGGCGGGGAAGACAATGACCCGCTGGTAAGTATGACAGGCAGAGTGCCTCTCTCCTCTGCTGACCACTCTGCCCGCCGCACTGCGCTGACCACTCTGCCCGCCGCACTGCGCTGACCACTCTGCCCACCCCACTCACTGCTAACCACTGAGCCACCATACTCCTGCTAACCACTGAGCCACCGCGCACTACTAACCACTGAGCAGTGCTAAAGTGCTAACCACTGAGCCACCGCGCAGTGCTAAAGTGCTAACCACTGAGCCACCGCGCAGTGCTAACCACTGAGCCACCGCCCAGTGCTAACCACTGAGCCACCGCGCAGTGCTAACCACTGAGCCACCGCGCAGTGCTAACCACTGAGCCACCGCGCAGTGCTAACCACTGAGCCACCGTATACAGTGCTAACCACTCAGCCACTGTATACAGTGCTAACCACTGAGCCACCGTATACAGTGCTAACCACTGAGCCACCATATACAGTGCTAACCACTGAGCCACCATACAGTGCTAACACCACTGAGCCACCATATACAGTGCTAACCACTCAGCCACTGTATACAGTGCTACCCACTGAGCCACCGTATACAGTGCTAACCACTGAGCCATCATATACAGTGCTAACCACTGAGCCACCATACAGTGCTAACCACTGAGCCATCATACAGTGCTAACCACTGAGCCACCATATACAGTGCTAACCACTGAGCCACCATATACAGTGCTAACCACTGAGCCACCGTATACAGTGCTAACCACTGAGCCCCCATATATAGTGCTAACCACTGAGCCACCATACAGTGCTAACCACTGAGCCAGCGTATACAGTGCTAACCACTGAGCCACCGTATACAGTGCTAACCACTGAGCCACCATATACAGTGCTAACCACTGAGCCACCATATACAGTGCTAACCACTGAGCCACCATATACAGTGCTAACCACTGAGCCACCATATACAGTACTAACCACTGACCCACCGCATACAGTGCTAACCACTGAGCCACCGTATACAGTGCTAACCACTGAGCCACCATATACAGTGCTAACCACTGAGCCACCATATACAGTGCTAACCACTGAGCCACCATATACAGTGCTAACCACTGAGCCACCGTATACAGTGCTAACCACTCAGCCACTGTATACAGTGCTACCCACTGAGCCATCATACAGTGCTAACCACTGAGCCACCGTACAGTGCTAACCACTGAGCCACCATATACAGTGCTAACCACTCAGCCACTGTATACAGTGCTAACCACTCAGCCACTGTATACAGTGCTACCCACTGAGCCATCATACAGTGCTAACCACTGAGCCACCGTATACAGTGCTAACCACTGAGCCACCATATACAGTGCTAACCACTGAGCCACCGTATACAGTGCTAACCACTGAGCCACCATATACAGTGCTAACCACTGAGCCACCATATACAGTGCTAACCACTGAGCCACCATATAGTGCTAACCACTCAGCCACTGTATACAGTGCTAACCACTGAGCCACCATATACAGTGCTAACCACTGAGCCACATATACAGTGCTAACCACTGATCCACCATACAGTGCTAACCACTGAGCCACCATATACAGTGCTAACCACTGAGCCACCATATACAATGCTAACCACTGAGCCACCGTATACAGTGCTAACCACTGAGCCACCATATACAGTGCTAACCACTGAGCCACCATATAGTGCTAACCACTGAGCCACCATATACAGTGCTAACCACTGAGCCACCATATACAGTGCTAACCACTGAGCCACCATGTACACTGCTAACCACTGAGCCACCATATACAGTGCTAACCACTGAGCCACCATATACAGTGCTAACCACTGAGCCACCATATACAGTGCTAACCACTGAGCCACCATATACAGTGCTAACCACTGAGCCACCTATACAGTGCTAACCACTGAGCCATCCATATACAGTGCTAACCACTGAGCCACATATACAGTGCTAACCACTGAGCCACCATACAGTGCTAACCACTGAGCCACCATATACAGTGCTAACCACTGAGCCACCTAACAGTGCTAACCACTGAGCCACCATACAGTGCTAACCACTGAGCCACCATATACAGTGCTAACCACTGAGCCACCATATACAGTGCTAACCACTGAGCCACCATATACGTGCTAACCACTGAGCCACCATATACAGTGCTAACCACTGAGCCAAAAAAAAAAAAAAAAAAAAAAAAACCACTGAGCCACCGTATACAGTGCTAACCACTGAGCCACCATATACAGTGCTAACCACTGAGCCACCATATACAGTGCTAACCACTGAGCCACCGTATACAGTGCTAACCACTGAGCCACCATATACAGTGCTAACACTGAGCCACCATATACAGTGCTAACCACTGAGCCACCATATACAGTGCTAACCACTGAGCCACCTATACAGTGCTAACCACTGAGCCACTGTATACAGTGCTAACCACTCAGCCACTTATACAGTGCTAACCACTGAGCCACCATCATTACAGTGCTAACCACTGAGCCACATATACAGTGCTAACCACTGAGCCACCATATACAGTGCTAACCACTGAGCCACCATATATCAACCTGCATAACACCACTGAGCCACCATATACAGTGCTAACCACTGAGCCACGTATACAGTGCTAACCACTGAGCCACCTTATACAGTGCTAACCACTGAGCCACATATACAGTGCTAACCACTGAGCCACCATATACAGTGCTAACCACTGAGCCACATATACATGTCTAACCACTGAGCCACCATATACAGTGCTAACCACTGAGCCACCATATACAGTGCTAACCACTGAGCCACCATATACAGTGCTAACCACTGAGCCACCATATACAGTGCTAACCACTGAGCCACCATATACAGTGCTAACCACTGAGTCCACCATATACAGTGCTAACCACTGAGCCACCATATACAGTGCTAACCACTGAGCCACCATATACAGTGCTAACCACTGAGCCACCATATACAGTGCTAACCACTGAGCCACCATACATCTACACTGAGCCCCTATCATGCAACCACTGAGCCCCTATACAGTGCTAACCACTGAGCCACCATATACAGTGCTAACACTGAGCCACCATATACAGTGCTAACCACTGAGCCACCATATAGTGCTAACCACTAGCCACATATACAGTGCTAACCACTGAGCCACCATATACAGTGCTAACCACTGAGCCACCATATACAGTGCTAACCACTGAGCCACCATAACAGTGCTAACCACTGAGCCACCATATACAGTGCTAACCACTGAGCCACCATATACAGTGCTAACCACTAGCCACCTATACATGCTAACCACTGAGCCACCATATACAGTGCTAACCACTGAGCCACCATATACAGTGCTAACCACTGAGCCACCATATACAGTGCTAACCACTGAGCCACCATAACAGTGCTAACCACTGAGCCACCGTATACATGCTAACCACTGAGCCACCATATACAGTGCTAACCACTGAGCCACCATACAGTGCTAACCACTGAGCCACCATATACAGTGCTAACCACTGAGCCACCATATACAGTGCTAACCACTGAGCCACCATATACAGTGCTAACCACTGAGCCACCATATACAGTGCTAACCACTGAGCCACCTATACAGTGCTAACCACTAGCACTGTATCAGTGCTACCCACTGAGCCACTACAGTGCTAACCACTGAGCCACGTACAGTGCTAACCACTGACCACCATATACAGTGCTAACCACTGAGCCACCATATACAGTGCTAACCACTGAGCCACCATACAGTGTAACCACTGGCCTATACAGTGCTAACCACTGACCACCATATACAGTGCTAACCACTGAGCCACCATATACAGTGCTACCACTGAGCCACCATATACAGTGCTAACCACTGAGCCACCATATACAGTGCTAACCACTGAGCCACGTATACAGTGCTAACCACTGAGCCACCATATACAGTGCTAACCACTCAGCCACTATACAGTGCTAACCACTGAGCCACCTATACAGTGCTAACCACTGAGCCACCATATACAGTGCTAACCACTGAGCCACCATATACAGTGCTAACCACTGAGCCCATACAGTGCTAACCACTGAGCCACATATACAGTGCTAACCACTGAGCCACCATATACAGTGCTAACCACTGAGCCACCATATACAGTGCTAACCACTGAGCCACCTACAGTGCTAACCACTGACCACCATATACAGTGCTACCACTGAGCCACCATATACAGTGCTAACCACTGAGCCACCATATAGTGCTAACCACTCAGCCACTGTATACAGTGCTAACCACTGAGCCACCATATACAGTGCTAACCACTGAGCCACCATATACAGTGCTAACCACTGACCACCATATACAGTGCTAACCACTGAGCCACCATATACAGTGCTAACCACTGAGCCACCATAAGTGCTAACCACTGAGCCACCTATACAGTGCTAACCACTGAGCACCATATACAGTGCTAACCACTGAGCCACCATACAGTGCTAACCACTGAGCCACCGTATACAGTGCTAACCACTGAGCCACCATATACAGTGCTAACCACTGAGCCACCATATACTGTGCTAACCACTGAGCCACCATATCAGTGCTAACCACTGATCCACCATACATGCTACATGAGCCACATACAGTCACCACTGAGCCACCATATAGTGCTAACCACTAGCCACCTAACAGTGCTAACCACTGAGCCACCATATACAGTGCTAACCACTGAGCCACCATATACAGTGCTAACCACTGAGCCACCATATACAGTGCTAACCACTGAGCCACCATATACAGTGCTAACCACTGGACCACCATTACAGTGCTAACCACTGAGCCACCATATACAGTGCTAACCACTGAGCCACCAATACAGTGCAACCACTAGCCCAACCATATACAGTGCTAACCACTGAGCCACCATACACAGTGCTAACCACTGAGCCACCAATACAGTGCTAACCACTGAGCCACCATATACAGTGCTAACCACTGAGCCACCATATACAGTGCTAACCACTGAGCCACCATATACTGTGCTAACCACTGAGCCACCATATACAGTGCTAACACTGAGCCACCATATACAGTGCTAACCACTGAGCCACATATACAGTGCTAACCACTGAGCCACCATATACAGTGCTAACCACTGAGCCACCGTATACAGTGCTAACCACTGAGCCACCATACAGTGCTAACCACTGAGCCACCATATACAGTGCTAACCCCCACTAGGCACCACCACCATATACAGTGCTAACCACTGAGCCACCTATACAGTGCTAACCACTGAGCCACCATATACAGTGCTAACCACTGAGCCACCATATACATGCTAACCACTGAGCCACCATATACAGTGCTAACCACTGAGCCACCATACAGTGCTAACACTGAGCCACCATATACAGTGCTAACCACTGAGCCACCATAACAGTGCTAACCACTGAGCCACCATATACATGCTAACCACTGAGCCACATATACAGTGCTAACCACTGAGCCACCATATACAGTGCTAACCACTGAGCCACCTATACAGTGCTAACCACTGAGCCACCATACAGTGCTAACCACTGAGCCACCTATACAGTGCTAACCACTGAGCCCAACTGCTATACACACGTGCTAACCACTGAGCCACCATAACAGTGCTAACCACTGAGCCACCATATACAGTGCTAACCACTGAGCCACCGTATACAGTGCTAACCACTGAGCCACCATATACAGTGCTAACCACTGAGCCACCATAACAGTGCTAACCACTGAGCCACCATATACAGTGCTAACCACTGAGCCACCATATACAGTGCTAACCACTGAGCCACCATATACAGTGCTAAACCACTGAGACCACCATACAGTGCTAACCACTGAGCCACCATACAAGTGCTAACCACTGAGCCACCATATACGTGCTAACCACTGAGCCACCATATACAGTGCTAACCACTGAGCCACCATATACAGTGCTAACCACTGAGCCACCATATACAGTGCTAACCACTGAGCCACCATATACAGTGCTAACCACTGAGCCACCGTATACAGTGCTAACCACTGAGCCACCATACAGTGCTAACCACTGAGCCACCATATACAGTGCTAACCACTGAGCACCATATACAGTGCTAACCACTGAGCCACCATATACAGTGCTAACCACTGAGCCACCATATACAGTGCTAACCACTGAGCCACCATATACAGTGCTAACCACTGATCCACCATACAGTGCTAACCACTGAGCCACCGTATACAGTGCTAACCACTCAGCCACCGTATACTCTGCTACCCACTGAGCCACCATATACAGTGCTAACCACTGAGCCACCATATACAGTGCTAACCACTGAGCCACCATATACAGTGCTAACCACTGAGCCACCATATACAGTGCTAACCACTGAGCCACCGTATACAGTGCTAACCACTGAGCCACCATACAGTGCTAACCACTGAGCCACCATATACAGTGCTAACCACTGAGCCACCATACACAGTGCTAACCACTGAGCCACCATATACAATGCTAACCACTGAGCCACCATATACAGTGCTAACCACTGAGCCACCATATACAGTGCTAAGCACTGAGCCACCATATACAGTGCTAACCACTGAGCCACCATACACAGTGCTAACCACTGAGCCACCATATACAATGCTAACCACTGAGCCACCATATACAGTGCTAACCACTGAGCCACCATATACAGTGCTAACCACTGAGCCACCGTATACAGTGCTAACCACTGAGCCACCATACAGTGCTAACCACTGAGCCACCATATACAGTGCTAACCACTGAGCCACCATATACAGTGCTAACCACTGAGCCACCATATACAGTGCTAACCACTGAGCCACCATATACAGTGCTAACCACTGAGCCACCATACACAGTGCTAACCACTGAGCCACCATATACAGTGCTAACCACTGAGCCACCGTATACAGTGCTAACCACTCAGCCACCGTATACTCTGCTACCCACTGAGCCACCTGTATACATACAATTAATTTCACCGCACTCCCCTAAATATTAGTAAATAAACTATATATGCATTCTAGACTACCCGATTCTTTAGAATCGGGCTCACAGCTAGTATTATATATTGTATTATATTATAGATTGTATTGTATTATATATTGTTTTGTACCCCTCTGAACTGTATATCGCTGCAGAATATGTTGGCGCTATATAAATAAAATGATTATTAGTGAGATTAATCAATGACTGATTGCTTTCCCCAATGTCTCTGTTTGGTCTTCACTTTCGGACCCTGTTGTTTGGTCGGTGTAACGTTGCGGTGCCGGCCCCTCCCGCGGAGCGGTGCTATCCAGATACATCATTATATCACAAATTTTAGCTTTTATTCCACTTACTTCACTAAAAAATCATTGACCCCATGGAATCCCTAATGACCGGCATTATTGATTCCGCTACCTGCTCCTCATTATCTTACAACTAATAGGGTCTGACCCAGCGGCCCCATTACCTGCCGAGGTTCATGATCCTAATTACTGGGACTCTCTTGTTCCGAGCTGTCACCTTATGACCTCACTTTACATATCCTTCTTTGTATGTTTGTCATGGAGCCATTATTAGGGCAGCTCAGTCCTCAGTGGACCGTAGACGACTCCACCAATCGGGATGGTTGTAGCGTCAGCCGCGGAGGAATAATGCGGGATTCGCGGGCTGTTTACACACATTGAATAGCTGGAATGCCTGGAAACTCTCCAGACGCTGAGCACTCCGAGCAAAGTACAAGTGCGCCTCGTGGAGAGGAATACGGAACCTTCTGTGCCCGGCACCTACCACAGCCGCTGATTGGCTTCTCACCTCTTAAAGAGGCCATTAGATAGTATTTCTTCCCAAAATAGCCCCATTGTTGTCCGTAGGCTTCATCGCGCCTTAGGTAAACTATAGGAAAAAAATACTATAGGCAAGGTGTAATATGCCCGCCATATATTAAGTGTTATTGTAGATTCTGCAGATCCTGTATCCTGCATCACATAGGCCATGTTCACACATCTCTGCGGGTCTCTTAGCTTTTTTTTCGTTGAAGCGGAGATGCGTGAGTGCCGCCGCTTCCTGGTGACGCAGCCCCTGGTTACCCGATGTTGATCGTAACCACTTCACACACAAGGCTGCCTACTGTCCGCTTAAGCCGAGCGGACAGGGAAACACTAGCAGGAGTTGGACCCACTGGATCATGACACCTTCGCCGACTGGAGGCGCTAACCTGGATGAACTGCCGAGACGTCTGCTACTATCACAGGAGGTGGCAGCAGTCTTAGCTGATAGGTGATCACCCAGTGTGACCCCAGCTGGGTCTAGATGGCACAACGGCTGACACCAGGGATCGCTGTTACGGACTAGACAGCCTCTGGGTAGATACGGCCAAAGTGACCGGTGCATGCAGGAGACGACCCTTGACAGGATTGGGAGCTGTAGACCAGGATCAGGTGCAGCAGGTGCAGACCGTAGCAGACAGGTTTAGGCTTTAGCAGACAGGTCCAGACTGTAGAGGGCTGTAGCAGACAGATGTAGACTGTAGCAGACAGGTGTAGGCTGTAGAGGACTGGAGCAGACAAGTGTAGGCTGTAGAGAACTGTAGCAGACAGGTGTAGACTGTAGCAGACAGGTGTAGGCTGTAGAGTACTGTAGCAGACAGGTGTAAACTGTAGCAGACAGGTGCAGGCTGTAGCAGACAGATGTAAGCTGTAGAGGACTGTAGCAGACAGGTGTAGACTGTAGCAGACAAGTGTAGGCTGTAGATAACTGTAGCAGACAGGTGTAGACTGTAGCAGACAGGTGTAGACTGTAGCAGACAGGTGTAAACTGTAGCAGACAGGTGCAGGCTGTAGCAGATAGGTGCAGGCTGTAGCAGACAGGTGTAGACTGTAGCAGACAGGTGCAGGCAGTAGCATATAGGTGCAGGCTGTAGAGTGCTGTGACAGATAGGTGCAGGCTGTAATAGACAGGTGCAGGCTGTAGCAGACAGGTGCAGGCTGTAGCATATAGGTGCAGGCTGTAGAGTTTTGTAACAGACAGGTGCAGGCTGTAGCAGACAGGTGCAGGCTGTAGCAGACAGGTGTAGACTGTAGCAAACAGGTGTAGGCTGTAGCAGACAGGTGCAGTTTGTAGCAAACAGGTGTAGACTAGCAGACAGGTGTAGACTGTAACAGACAGGTGCAGCTGTAGCAGACAGGTGCAGCTGTAGCAGACAGGTGCAGGTTGTAGCAGACAGGTGTAGACTGTAGTAGACAGGTGCAGGCTGTAGCAGACAGGTGCAGGTTGTAGTAGGTGATGCAGACAGGTGTAGACTGTAGCAGACAGGTGTAGACTGTAGCAGACAGGTGCAGGTTGTAGCAGACAGGTGCAGGTTGTAGTAGGTGATGCAGACAGGTGTAGATTGTAGCAGACAGGTGTAGACTGTAGCAGACAGGTGCAGGTTGTAGTAAGTGATGCAGACAGGTGTAGACTGTAGCAGACAGGTGCAGGTTATAGCAGGTGATTCAGACAGGTGTAGACTGAAGCAGACAGGTGTAGACTGTAGTAGACAGGTACAGGCTGTAGCAGACAGGTGCAGGTTGTAGTAGGTGATGCAGACAGGTGTAGACTGTAGCAAACAGGTGCAGGTTGTAGCAGGTGATGTAGACAGGTGTAGACTGTAGCAGATAGGTGCAGGTTGTAGCAGGTGATTCAGACAGGTGTAGACTGAAGCAGACAGGTGTAGACTGTAGTAGACAGGTACAGGCTGTAGCAGACAGGTGCAGGTTGTAGTAGGTGATGCAGACAGGTGTAGACTGTAGCAGACAGGTGTAGACTGTAGCAGACAGGTGCAGGTTGTAGCAGGTGATGCAGACAGGTGTAGACTGTAGCAGACAGGTGCAGGTTGTAGCAGGTGATGCAGACAGGTGTAGACTGTAGCAGACAGGTGCAGGTTGTAGCAGGTGATGCAGACAGGTGTAAGACTGTAGCAGACAAGTGCAGGTTGTAGCAGGTGATGCAGACAGGTGTAGACTGTAGCAGACAGGTGCAGGTTGTAGCAGGTGATGCAGACAGGTGTAGACTGTAGCAGACAGGTGCAGGTTGTAGCAGGTGATGCAGACAGGTGTAGACTGTAGCAGACAGGTGCAGGTTGTAGCAGGTGATTCAGACAGGTGTAGGCTGTAGCAGACAGGTGTAGACGGTAGCAGACAGGTGCAGGTTGTAGCAGGGTAGCAGACAGGTGTAGACGGTAGCAGACAGGTGCAGGTTGTAGCAGGGTAGCAGACAGGTGTAGGCTGTAGCAGACAGGTGCAGGCTGTAGCAGACAGGTGCAGGTTGTAGTGTGGCGCCCCTGTGACTAGGTGCCACAGGGTAGTATTGCTCTGTGAGGGTGGAGAGTAAGGAAGATAACCCAGAAAGCCATAGAAGGAAGGACATCTAGAGACTCCATAACAGGGAACCTGGAACTGGTGACCGACCCCCAGTAAACCGGACTGTACCGTATACCATCATCATCTGCCGGTACCTATTAAAGTGGAGTAAAGTTGAATTAGGACTCTGTCATCCTTATTGTGGTGCCCGGAGGGCTCAGCACCATCAGCAGCTCAGCAGAGGGGTGAGAACTGCAGCACGACATCTACTACTACTCCCCTCATCCCCCTCATTATCCACATCTCTACATCACCGCTGCCCTGATGTAATAGCTCCACCTGTAGGGAGCTGGACCACTCTCTGCTGCACCCACCATCACCTCAGCGGCCGGCTTGCAGCGCCGGTACCATCTTACCGGGAACTACAGGTGGCGTCACGACCCCCTATAAATACCCCCTTCTCCCCCCACCAACATCTACTCAAATGATCACCAGGGCACAGAACCGGGATCCCGACCACCCGTGACTTCCCCAAAAAGCCATCAGCCCTGGTGTTCAAGTACCCTCTAGCCCTGGTTGCATCAGTAGCAGGTGATGCAGACAGGTGTAGGCTGTAGCAGACAGGTGCAGGCTGTAGAGCGCTGTGGCAGGATGGGTGAGTAAGCGGTGCTGTCGGACTCCCGGCTGCATAGTAGATAATACTGCGGCAGGTCACTATCTGGTATTTCCTGGGCAAACTTTCATCCTCCCGATATATAATCAGGCATCTCTCACTATGTTCCAGGCTCCATACAGACAATATCTTGCTTCTTTCTCCCTCTTTGTTTGTATCATTAAGGCCAGCAGCGATTGTTCATGAAGCGCCTGTTACAGGTCCTGGATCCTATTTCCTTACATTGAATTTCTTTCATCCTTATGGCCACTTTACACGCAGCTACAGGTAACAGGTTTTCCACAGGTAACTTACTGGCTGCAGTGAAATCATGGAGACATTATTCCATTTGTACACAGCAACAAGATAGAACCATGTATCCATGATTCACTGCAGCCAGTAAGTTACCTGTGGAAAACCTGTCACCTGTAGCTGCGTGTAAAGTGGCCATTAGAGATAATTAATCATCTTCTTTCACAAAATCGGCATCCAGCTTGGAGCCAGACGAAGTGAGCGGTGATGTTACAGCTTTAGAAGCAAGGAGACACTCAACCAGTGGTGTAACATTACATTCATGGACCCCGATGCAAAAGCTCCAATGGGCCCCCAATTATTGCAAATCATTAATAGCATCAGCCTGTTTCTGTAGGCTAAAGTGAATTTTGGGGTCCCCTAGGCTCCAGGGCCCGGGTGCAATAGCAACCCCTGCACCTGTTGTAGGTACATCCTTGCACTCAATTGATCTTCCAATGGACAGAGAAAAGTAGCTGCAGATTCCAAAATGACCAGACTCTAAGGAGCACCAAGAGTGGAAATGTATGGTCTTGGGCGCATGTAGGGAATTCTTTCATGGGTAGATGTCACGTGTTGACTGCTTTCCCCTCTACATGTAATGCTGCTCTAGTTTTATCAACTTTCAGTCTAGAATTGGACCCCGTGTAGTGAGGATGAGCTCTGCTTTGCTGTTGCTGTTCCCTTCCATAGGAGTTGCTGGGTTTTCATAGGCCGTAGGCGGAGGTGAGTGGGGTTACAGCCTAGGCTAGGCTTGTCAGGAGCAAACGGCAAGGGAGGCGGTCTAGACATCCTCATCTTCAGAGGTAACTGCAGGATCAAGATGAGCGAGGGACCCTCAGTTCAAGGGTCAGACTTGTTCCCCTCAATGCCTTAGCCCATCTTACCATCCTGCCTCCTGATTACCTATCCACTATACCACCCCATGACAGTAGAGAAATACTTGAAGATCTTTGTGTAAAATAGTGCTGACTGTAGTTGTAGGGGGTGGAGAGGTTGTAGCCATACTTTGGTGACTGAGAGGCCCCAAAAGAGAGTTCAGTCTTACTTGGATCCGTGCTGTGCTGCTGGAGTTCCCTCGATTGGAGTTGCTGGGTTTCCTTGTCGTGGAGAGATAGGGCTCTAAGCAAGGGTTGTTCAGAGCAAAGGCAGGTGGCGCTTGACATCCTCACTTCAGGGTACCAACTCTAGGATAGGATAAACCAGGACCCAGTCAGGTTGACTAGTTTCCCAGTTCACCTTGCCATCTTACATCCTGTCTTCTGATTCCTATCCGCTATACACCTGTGACAGTAGAGAATACTTGAAGGTCTTGTGTACAATGGTGCTGACTGTAGTTGTAGGGGGTGGAGAGGTTATAGCCATACTTGGTGACTGAGGGGTCCCAAAGGAGCTGTGCTGCTGTTGTCACCTTCCATAGGGGTTGCTGGGTTTCTGATCATGTGGGGGTAGGGGCTCTTAAGCTATGTGTTCAGGAGCAAAGGCAAGGTGGCACTTGTACATCCTCCTTCAGAGGTAACTCAAGGAGTAGGATAAACCAGGGACCCCAGTCAGGGTTTGACTAGTTCCCCAGTTCACCTTTGCCCATCTTACCATCCTGTCTTCTGATTCCCTATCCGCTATACCACCTTGTGACAGTAGAGAAATACTTGAAGGTCTTTGTGTACAATGGTGCTGACTGTAGTTATAGGGGGAGCAGAGGTTGTAGCCAGACTTTGGTGACTGAGGGACTCCAAAGGAGACCCCACTGTTATACATATCCCATGGTGGCCCAGGGTCTCTCTCTAGCTTGTATTGTATCTGGTTGCTGCTACTCCTCATTATCCGGACCCTGGCTCGGCAGACGTCTCGTTTGCTGATAGGCATGCTGGAATTAGGATGGAACGGCGCTTAATGCAGGCAGTTAATTGATTTTTATTCCCAGTTACAGATAAACAATAGACGGGATCCTGACACAGTCACCCCTCGGAATGAGAAGGAGCATTCAATTTGCAAAGTATCCGTATTGATCTATTTTAAGAAAAACGATGGGATGTAGATGAGAGTGCCGAGTCAGGAGCGAGGGATTCAGCATTAAAGGAAAAAAATGATCCACTCTTATGTTCTTTTAATTAATTAACTACAACCCAACCCAAGTACAGTTCTCTATTAACTCCACAATGACCACTCTCATGACATTGTCCATATAATCAACTCATACCATACATCTTCCTATTCACGGGTGAAAAAAAGATACACATGGAAACCACCAGTAAGTAGGTATGATCGATCCTTTGACTGTATTTTACCCATTCATAGTCATGGGACTATATACAAAAGTGTCACGGGGTCCTACTCCGGTATCACACAATCAACTGAGCGAGAGATGAGTGATCGGTCCAAGAACCTTTGATATATGAAAAGTGAAAGGTTCATAAAACAATCCACAGAGGGTAAAATGGTTCAGGAACTCAGATACAGTCCAGGGACAAGATACAGTCCAGGAACACAGATACAGTCCAGGGACAAGATACAGTCCAAGAAACTCAGATACAGTCCAGGGACAAGATACAGTCCAGGAACACAGATACAGTCCAGGGACAAGATACAGTCCAGGAACACAGATACAATCCAGGGACAAGATACAGTCAGGAACACAGATACAGTCCAGGGACAAGATACAGTCCAGGAACACAGATATAGTCCAGGGACAAGATACAGTCCAGGAACACAGATACAGTCCAGGGACAAGATACAGTCCAGGAACACAGATACAGTCCAGGGACAAGATACAGTCAAGGAACACAGATACAGTCCAGGGACAAGATACAGTCCAGGAACACAGATATAGTCCAGGGACAAGATACAGTCCAGGAACACAGATACAGTCCAGGGACAAGATACAGTCAAGGAACTCAGATACAGTCCAGGGACAAGATACAGTCCAGGAACACAGATACAGTCCAGGGACAAGATACAGTCCAGGAACACAGATACAGTCCAGGGACAAGATACAGTCAAGGAACTCAGATACAGTCCAGGGACAAGATACAGTCCAGGAACACAGATACAGTCCAGGGACAAGATACAGTCCAGGAACACAGATACAGTTCAGGAACACAGATACAGTCCAGGACAAGATACAGTCCAGGAACAAAGATACAGTCCAGGGACAAGATAAGTTCAAGGAACAGATACAGTCAAGGAACACAGATACAGTCCAGGGACAAGATACAGTCCAGGAACACAGATACAGTCCAGGGACAAGATACAGTCCAAGAACACAGATACAGTCCAGGAACAAGATACAGTCCAGGCACACAGATACAGTCCGGGGACAAGATACAGTCCAGGAACACAGATACAGTCCAGGGACAAGATACAGTCCAGTAAAGCAGATACAGTCCAGGGACAAGATACAGTCCAGGAACCCAGATACAGTCCAGGGACGAGATACAGTCCAGGAACACAGATACAGTCCATGGACAAGATACAGTCCAGTAACGCAGATAAAGTCCAGGGACAAGATAGTGTCCAGGAATCCAGATACAGTCCAGTAACAGGATAAATACCCTGGGAGATGAGAGTCACAATCCTCCACATTGCGGTGCCATATATACTTCTTCTGCAGCAGCTTCTTCGAGGATAATCAGTGTTTTCTCCAATTCTCCCTGGGTGCCGGCCTTAGCATCAGCACCCCACAAAGGATCCATCTTACTGGTCTGATTGTCCTCCTTGAATCCTGTCCTTATATCCAGGGGTCGGCAGCAGGTTGGATGGTTCTCAGGCCCCCCAGACCAGGGAAGGATGCCTCAGTCATTAAGGTACTAAAGGGGGTGACCTGTACAGCAGAGGGGTCATGAATGTGACCCGCCCAGTGGTCTTTGGGGACTCGGTATCCTGGGGTTCACTGAAAGGGGATGTCACTGGTGGCCAGCCCGGACCCGTACCCTGGGGTCATTGTTAAAAGTGAAAAATAATAAAAAGAAAGTCTTGTGACGCCACCTGCAGTTTCTGGTGATCTCACCAGCGCCACTGTCAGACTGCTGAGTATAGTGGTATTGCAGCCAGTTGACAATGCTCCCTGCAGGATGAGTGGGGTCCCCTGGGCAGTGCTGCTTCTGAGCTGGTCGATGTGGCAGCAGCAGCTTCCTAAATTAGCAGAATAAGACACCGGAGGCTCGCTGACTCTGTACGGGTACTTTACTGGCAACAGTTCAGGTACACAGTTACACAGTCTTTGCGGGTAGTCACTGGAGGGAACAAAGTTTTTCTGAGGCTCTCAGGTGTTCCTTCTTTAGTACTTCCACTGTTCTCTGTTCTTGCACCTCCTTACTATCCTTGCGCTGTCCTGTACAACCCACTTCCTACCAGGCCCGTCGGGTGTGATGAGGTGACCCTTCTTCTCTAAGGGGCTCAAAACGGTTTGAGGATACCTGATGGGCTGCACGTTGTGGACGAGGTAGGGGGCTGGCTGGCAGACCTACGACCCACCGATATTGGCGGCTCAGGGCTGGACTCGCCTGCACTGTGACTTGGAGCCGGTTACCCGTTGTGGACCGGGATTCCCCAGACCGTTTACTTGGACAGTCTAGCACTGGGTCTCCCCTCTTTGTCTGGGTTGCCACTCCTTTTCGGGCACCTTCCCTGTGGAGTCACTCTAGGACTTGTTCCTTGCTTTGTCCCTCAGACTAGACTCTCCTCTTTCCTTCTCTTCTTCTCTCTCCTGTCTGTTAGTTTCCCGCTCCTTATACCCTAAAACTCCTCCCACCGGGGCCGGTTACCCTGTTGCCGGGTTAGCCGATTGGTCCCCTACTCTAGGTGTGGGGATGCCAGGAAGAGAGCCTCAGTTCAACATTATCCCCTCCAATGACTGGGATACCGCACACTCTGTTTTGGGTGCAGTAGCCTTACTGTGGCGCACTGACCAGTGGAGCACCACAAATGGACGGTCAGGAAATGTCAGCATAGGATCATCCAGAGACATGGACACATCCAGCTGGAGATAGTAACTGAGTGGATTCAATTATCAGACCTTCTGTAATTTAACTAAGACTCTAGACAAGACGGGGAATACACAACACTCCTAAATTCAGTAAAAATACTCAACACGCCATACCATCAGCGTCCCACAAAGAATCTATCTTACTGGTCTAATTGTCCTGTTCCAATCCTCTCCTTATATCCAGAGGTAGACAGAGATTGGACGTTTTCTCAGGCCCCCCCAGGCCTGGTAACCATGTCTCCAGGATTAAGGCACTACAGGGGGTGATGTGCAGCATTTGGAGTGAAGAGTGGTCATGAATGGACAGTCAGGAAATGTCAGCAGAGGTTCTTCAAGAGGTATGGACACATCCAGGCTGGAGATGGTAACTGGACTAATTCAATTATCAGACCTTCTGTAATGTAATTAAGACTCTAGACTGGATGGGGAACAAACAGACTGATGCAAAGCAACAAGACAACACTCCTAAAATCAGTAAAAACATGAACATAGATAAAATGATACCCCGCACACCATATCACACCATCATAGAAAGATTGGCCATTGCGTGTTAATGTCTAGTAAAGGAGGACACTATATGGTAACACTGAGCTAATTAGTCTTGAATGCATACCTCCAGTGGAATGTCTATATGTCCTAATAGACCACATTAAAAGGGATCGACTTCATGGACAAACCCTTAAAGTCAGAATGAGAACCTTTACTTGACGTTCTCACACTTACAACAGAGTACAGAGTAAGGTCTTCCCTTATAGTAGTTTACCTATAGTAGTGTCCGGAGCCCACGCCTTGACATGGCTACTGGGCGGTTATCAATATGGCCATATTTATGAGCTAAGCGTCTCATTTTTTTACATTTCCCTAGCTATTATGCTGTTTTATATTCAAGATAACCTCTTATACCAGAAGGATTATTATACAGGGTGGGCCGTTTATATGGATA
This sequence comes from Allobates femoralis, assembly GCA_033576535.1. NCBI lineage: Eukaryota > Metazoa > Chordata > Amphibia > Anura > Aromobatidae > Allobates > Allobates femoralis. The sequence goes on along the minus strand of JARQOC010000004.1, from coordinate 607,254,145 downwards.
CACCTAAATAAAATGGGAATGGTTGGTGAGAACAACTTCCTGTTTGTGGCACATTAGTATAGGGAGGGGGAAAACTTTTCCAGATGGGTGGTGACCATGGCGGCCATTTTGAAGTCGCCATTTTGGATCCAACTTTATTTTTTTCAATGGTCTTGTCTTGTCTCCTCTGAACTTGCTGTAGTCTCTCTGCACTTGTTGTTGTGTTTCGTCTGTCTGTGTCCTTTCATTGACTTCCCTACCTGGGTTCTTCTCTAACATTCCACCCACCACCTGGCTCCTCCCGCTATCCCGTTGCTGGCCATAGAGTCCCTAGACTTGGAATTGGGAGTGTGTTGGGTGGGGCGACCAACTTACCAATCCCAGCTGCTACGCCATCTAGTGGCGACCGGTCCGTAGGGGCGCCACAATCATGTAGCAATTTCAAGTATTCAGTGGCATTGAGGTTTCCATTGATGAAGAATGGCCCCACTATCTTTTTTATCTTTGGGGTCAACATATGAGGTGTGCAGCATCTGAAACAACGGATACTGGAAGCCTGTGCCAAGAGTGGGAGAAGATGGTTGCATTGACAATCCAACACAATGGTCAGCACTTTGAGCACATTAAGTGATCATAAACTTTTAAATAACTCATGAAAGAATAAAGTTACGTTAAAACCAAGCACACCATTGTTTGTCTTATGAAATTCTCAATAAGTTTGATGTGTCACATGACCCTCTTCCCATTAAAAAAAAATAAAGTTGGATCCAAAATGGCCGACTTCAAAATGGCCGCCATGGTCACCCCCCATCTGGAAAAGTTTTCCCCTCCCATACAATAATGTGCCACAAACAGGAAGTTGATATCACCAACCATTCCCATTTTGTTTAGGTGTATCCATATAAATGGCCCACCCTGTATATTTAAAGGGGTTTTCCAGATGCTGCTTTTGTAATCGACTGTTGCATCTATAGCTTTAAACTGCCAAAATCTGAGTAATTTCTGATCCCGGTAGTTGCAGACAGAGGTTGGCTGTATAACACTGCTGGCACCTGACAAGTTGGAGCAGGCTCACCTCCTGCACCTGCTTCATACAACTCTTTCTTTCTACTGCCATATATGTCAGAAAGAGAGGACTAACAATGGAGGCCAGCCTTAGATAGGAGGATGTATGTGTGCAAAAGGGGTGCAGTTTCCTGATGTCCAGCAGATAGGGAGGAACATTGAAAATAGAATCTCACAGTCCTGCATTGAAACAAGTGTTTATGTGCAAATGTGGAGTACTAAGGACTGGGGTACTTAGCAGCTGGGCCATGGGCTAAGTTCAGGGTGGCAATACCCAGCAGTTGTGGCCTTGGCTCACATTGAAAAGGGAGCTTAAAAATGGAGAAATAAGAATATCAGTAAAAGACAAAGTTCATGAAGCCAATTGGGATAGTCAGCCATATGTGTCTGGCACTGTAGAAGATCCCTGGGAGATAGGTGGATTGGGAGCGCAAATGTTTATCCCTTCCTAACCAGTGCTGGCTCCTAGTGAGTTGAGGCGGATGGTGGTGAGGTGCAGTGGACTAAAGAGACACAAAGAGTCAGTCTTTTGCTTTACCTTTTACTGCAGGTTGCTGAAGCAGATCCAGGGTATATAAAGCACCTCTAGACATGTGGTCTGGCCAGTCTGAGGAGAACAGGAGTCCACTCTGCTGGTGAGTAATATGGCCTTCCTGCTGACTTCCCTTGTTCTCTAGGTTTTTGTGATAACTTTAGCCTTTCAGTACTTCCCCTTTAGGTACCTTTTGATTACTTACAGCCAGGCTAGTAGTGCGGAAAATGTGAGTATCCGTGCTTTGCTCAGAGCAGTTCCCTGATCCTCTTTACTACAGTCGTCACATTAGGTTCCATTTGAGTGACTAGTGGGACTAAAATCCACCAGCCTCCAGTTCTGCCACCAGGCTCTGTAAGCCAGGATGTCCTAGGGACTGGTACCTTGCGTGTATCTAATCTCTTTGGAGCAACTTCCCAGCTGCCTCCTAACCGAACTCACCTCTGCCTACTCAGCCCTATTACACTATCTAACCCCTCCTTCAAACCACAGTCACAGCTCAACCCAGACCTTTGGTGCTCAGCTTCCTGGCTCGAGATCAGGCAGTGTGTATATTCTTCAGACGTCCAGCAGAGGGAGCTCTAATTCTCCTCAGACACGGCATTAGAAACGTTGTTGAGGAAATACAATTTGTGACAACCAGACCACAGGGGCGCCACACAAAAAATGGAGATCATAATAGGATAGCATGATCTACAGACTGTGCTTCTGTCCTATAGACTGTTGGTGAGTAAAAGGACAGTATTTGCTCACGTTCTGGAGTCTCTAGCAAGAAGGATTAGATCAATTCTAAGGACTGACATCAGGTAGAAGGACTTGATTGTTTCTCTTCCAAGGTCCTTACCAAGAAGGGATGGGTGAACTCCTGGACTGTTGCACCTTCAAGGCAATGTTCCAGATCTTATTGTGTTTTATAGTGTGGTTTCTTTTACTGTCTTGCAGGTCCTGAATGCTCGAGGACGACCATTGTTAAACAAGGGGGGAATGTAAAGGAGTGGAATAGCTGCACACACATTTGAAGATCTTATGGTTATATTATGCATTACCATAGTTTAAATGTTGTTTTATCTGGTTTGAATCCAGTGTGCAGAGAGGTTTAAGAAATAGACAAGTGAACCTGTCACCAGATTTGGACGTGTGAAACTAAAAGCTCCACCTTCAGCAGCGCCTATGCTGTATTTTAAGAAGGTAACTAATGTGCCCTGACTGCCCCTGTATACAAACCAAATCAGTTTTAAAAGCTTCCCGCCCTGTATTATAATTGCCTGTTTCCGGTCTGATGGGCTTGATTGCAGTTCGATCTGTTCCACCTCTCCTCGCCACCCGGCAGCCTCTTCTGAGTGACACCCAAGGCTTCTCTGATGCGCTTGCACAGAGACCTTAGAGATTTGCGCATGCACAAAACAGTTTCAGGCTCTGCCAGCTGTATGGCAGAGCACAGTGCGCAGGCACAATCCTGAGAAGCCTCTGCGCAGGTGCGCAATTCAGATGTCACTCAGAAGAAGGAGGAGAGGCAGGATTCAGAGTTGGACAAATAAGATGTCAGAGCCTGGGGCAGGGGCAACAACCAGAGTGAGGCATAGAGTGGCTCTGGGAAGATCATGTAGCTCTGGAGAGCTATGGCATGGATACATCTTCATCCCCCTTAGGGTACCTTTACACACGGCTACATTTCTAGGGTGGCTACAGGTAACTTACTGGCTGCAGTGAAATCATGGAGAGATTATTCCATTTGTACACAGCAACAAGATAGAACCTTATCTCCATGATTTCACTGCAACCAGTAAGTTACCTGTAGCCACCCTAGAAATATAGCCGCGTGTAAAGGTACCCTTACTGTTTGTCATGAAACATCCCAGGTGGATCTGGTGCAAGAAAGAGGTGCCGAAGATGAAGACATAACAAGGGCAGTGGATTGGAATTGGAGAGCAACACCATGCATGGGCCGATTAGCCGCATCACCAGCAGAATGGTAACGTTGCAGGTGAAGAATCTGATGGTTCTATTCCCCAGTTAGCCTATGATGGGGCTGGAAGACACGGAGGCCTGCTACACAGTGACAAACTTCAACCAGGTGGCCTGGCCATAAAGGCTCCTTGGTTCCCAAGCAGAGAGCCATGGAATCCGAGAGGGATCCAGAACCATTCAATGTAGCCTGGTTTGTAGCCTCTACTTTACAGATGTGCGCCTCCTTCTAAAAGAATGAGGACTGCGTCAACGACTAGATGGATCACCAATGTGATGGAGGAGCAGAAGAGTAATTAGCAGGGGCTTGGGTGGATGGGCCAGCAGGAGCCAGCATGGACCAAGAGCTATCCCAAAGACTGGTACTGTTCTCCGATAAGGTGTTTTTAGAAGAGAAGTGCACCAGGCACATCGGTTATGTTATTCATCACTCTGTTAAGCGGTGGTATGTACCCACCCACCTGCATAGCTTACAGATTGGGAATTAAGTGGAATTCCTGAAGATAGACAGCCCTAGGGCTGTGGTCATCACTCATGGTTGAAGCCAACATTGAAGGGAAAACCCGAATGTTGAAATCCCTGATACCATAGGGAATGTGCCCTGCTTCCGGGTATGATGGTCATGGACTAGTACCCCCATCCCAAGCCACATGCTAGGTGGAATCTCCAATTAATGTGCAGTCGATCCTTCATATTTTAGCTACAGAAGGGGTTAAGCCAAAAATGCCAGTGGCTGTAGCCAACCCGTTTGTTGCTTACATGGCACAAAGCGACAACTTGGCATAACTTTACATAAGGGAGGAGAGGCTTAAAAAAAATTGGGTTTGAGGGGTACCTGACCAGTGGTCTCAGAGAGTTGGAAAGCGACTTAGTTGAACCCATTTCACCACCAGTTAAAAAGGGGTAGTTCAAAACCAATCAAGTAGCTGTTGCCAGTGGATCAACTAAGTCCAAGCATCTGGGTCATGAAGATAAAGGACTTTATAGACTAAGGCTAATCAAGCCCTTGTCAATGGAAAAGTGTTATACACTAAAACAGGCCGAGGATGACCTCTATCTAGAATAGCTGGACGGCCGAACTGCTTTGTTGTGTCTTTGCACCTGTTGCCCCTTCCTTTCCTGGATTCAGGGCATTTAAGCGGCTGGAGAGTCTTACACCCTTAGCTATGGACTGAGCGGTATCCAGGACTATCATTGCACATCATAAACTGTGCTTCTGTCCTAGGGGCTGTTGTCAAGTTGAAGGACTGTGTTTGCTCTTGTTCCGGGTTTCTTACCAGCTTGGACCAGATCAATTCTAAGAACTGACGTTGATTAAAAGAACCTATTTGTATCTGCTCTGGGGTCTTTACCAACAAGGTCCGGGTCAACTTTAGGACTGATGTACAGTAAAGGAGATGTTCCAGATCCTCCGAAGTTTAAGAATGCATTATATTGTGTTTTATGGTGTGATTGCTTTTACTATCTTGCAAGTCTTGGTTGGCCAAGGACGGCCATCTTTGAAGAAGGGGGAAATGTAGAGGAGTACAAAAGTTGCCCTCACTCCCTTGAAGATCGTATGGTCATGGTAGGAGCTCCAGAGAAGGAAGGGGTCCCAGAGGCACGGGAAGTGAGAGATCCACCCTTGGGACTCGAATCCATTGCCGGTCGCAGGCAAGTGGAGAGACCAAGGGCCGCAGAGGGTCACCGGGCCCAGACTAGTAGAGGAGACTTGAGGCTTAATCTAGCCAACCGGGGCTGTTGCATCTCCAGGAGCAGCAGCCAAATCCACGCCATTCACTGCAAAGGTGACGGGATAGGGCCAAAGGGGACGAAGAGAACGTCGCCTGGGAGGGTCCGTGGTCACTGGCGTGGGACACTGAGCGTGAAGTGCAGGGCAGGAGGGAGAGAGCCAGCACGAGAGGGACACAACCTGGTAAAGGTACACAGAACAGGGTGCCGGCTAAGTGTTTTCCAATCTACCTGGTAGTGGCTGGACCCCTTGCTCGTAGGACACAGCACCCGGCTGGACGTTGCTACTAAAGAACAGTGAGTGAACAGGTTGAGCTGCACCAGCTGTGTCCCTGAATTATTCTGGCATCCCCTTCCCTGCACTATAACTTCACCACCATTTACTCATTCACTTTTTCACCTGCCCTGGGTACCGCTCCACCTACGGGGAGTGACAACACCCAGCTGCATCATCATCTGCCCTGGAGGTCTGGATTGCAGCGTCAGCCCTCCCCGGCCGAGTACCGTAGGTGGTGTCATGACAAAAATCCCCAAAACCTTAACCCCTGAACTTTTATTGACACCGCCAGGGTCATGGAGTTGGGGCTCGACCCCCGTGACTTCCCAGCAGAACTGTAGTCCAATTAACCCACGGTCCTGATGTTATACTATGCTTTGCTAAAGTTCAAATGTTGTCTTATCTGTATTGTGTCTGCAACAGTGTGTTATCTGCAGAGGTACAACAAAAAGACAAACCCAGGATGGGAGGAATTACGTGGGCACAAGAAATACAATTTCCTGTTAGGCAGATAGGTGAAAACATTGAACATAGAAGGACCTAAGGTCCTGTAGATCTCAGACCAGTATTGAAACAAGTGCTAAGAATGTAGACACTAGGATAGCCTGATCTGAAACAATCAAGGACTAAGTGAAGGAAGGATTCCTGAACTCAAGCAAGGGTGCCTAAAGCAAGGACTAAGGGAAGGAAGGATTCCTGAACTCCAGCAAGGATGCCTAAAGCAAGGACTAAGGGAAGGAAGGATTCCTGAACTCAAGCAAGGGTGCCTAAATCAAGGACTAAGGGAAGGAAGGATTCCTGAACTCAAGCAAGGATGCCTAAAGCAAGGACTAAGGGAAGGAAGGATTCCTGAACTCAAGCAAGGATGCCTAAAGCAAGGACTAAGTGAAGGAAGGACTCCTGAATTCAAGCAAGGATGCCTAAAGCAAGGACTAAGGGAAGGAAGGACTCCTGAACTCAAGCAAGGGTGCCTAAAGCAAGGACTAAGTGAAGGAAGGATTCCTGAACTCATGCAAGGATGCCTAAAGCAAGGACTAAGTGAATGAAGGATTCCTGAACTCAAGCAAGGATGCCTAAAGCAAGGACTAAGTGAAGGAAGGACTCCTGAATTCAAGCAAGGATGTCTAAAAGAAGGACTAAGGGAAGGAAGGATTCCTAAACTCAAGCAACTGTGCCTAAAGCAAGGACTAAGTGAAGGAAGGATTCCTAAACTCAAGCAAGGGTGCCTAAAGCAAGGACTAAGTGAAGGAAGGATTCCTAAACTCAAGCAAGGATGCCTAAAGCAAGGACTAAGTGAAGGAAGGATTCCTGAACTCAAGCAAGGATGCCTAAAGCAAGGACTAAGTGAAGTAAGGATTCCTGAACTCAAGCAAGGATGCTTAAAGCAAGGACTAAGGGAAGGAAGGATTCCTGAACTCAAGCAAGGATGCCTAAAGCAAGGACTAAGGGAAGGAAGGATTCCTAAACTCAAGCAAGGGTGCCTAAAGCAAGGACTAGGTGAAGGAAGGACTCCTGAACTCAAGCAAGGGTGTTTAAAGCTAGGACTAAGTGAAGGAAGGATTCCTGAACTCATGCAAGGATGCCTAAAGCAAGGACTAAGTGAAGGAAGGACTCCTGAACTCAAGCAAGGGTGCCTAAAGCAAGGACTAAGTGAAGGAAGGATTCCTGAACTCAAGCAAGGGTGCTTAAGGCAAGGACTAAGTGAAGAAAGGATTCCTGAACTCAAGCAAGGATGTTTAAAGCAAGGACTAAGTGATGGAAGGATTCCTGAACTCAAGCAAGGGTGCCTAAGGCAAGGACTAAGGGAAGGAAGGATTCCTGAACTCAAGGAAGGGTGCCTAAAGCAAGGACTAAGTGAAGGAAGGACTCCTGAACTCAAGCAAGGATGCCTAAAGCAAGGACTAAGTGAAGGAAGGATTCCTGAACTCAAGCAAGGATGCCTAAAGCAAGGACTAAGTGAAGGAAGGACTCCTGAACTCAAGCAAGGATGCCTAAAGCAAGGACTAAGTGAAGGAAGGATTCCTGAACTCAAGCAAGGATGCCTAAAGCAAGGACTAAGTGAAGGAAGGATTCCTGAACTCAAGCAAGGGTGCTTAAGCAAGGACTAAGTGAAGAAAGGATTCCTGAACTCAAGCAAGGATGTTTAAAGCAAGGACTAAGTGATGGAAGGATTCCTGAACTCAAGCAAGGGTGCCTAAGGCAAGGACTAAGTGAAGGAAGGACTCCTGAACTCAAGCAAGGATGCCTAAAGCAAGGACTAAGGGAAGGAAGGATTCCAGAACTCAAGCAAGGGTGCAAGAACTAAATGTCAGATGGATCTCTTATCTCAGGCAAGTGTGGCCTACAGAAAGTGATATTTTGATAAAAAGTAGAAGTATAGCCAGAGCTTAGGGCCAATAAGGAGGAGAAGGCCAGTCTGGGACATGTATTCTCCTGCTGTAGATACAGTTGCATACCAAGGAGCGTGCGGCCCATCTAAAATGGACTTTGAGAATAGCAGTGAGGAGTTGTAGTGATGCACATCAGTCACTTAGGTCATTCAGAAGCATTTGGAAGTTGAGAGTAGATGTGAGGGTCTGTAGTGACACACCTTGACCCGTGCGGTTCTCACAGAGGAAGCTGGAAATTCCCACAGTTGTTTGCTTGTCTAATGCAACATGTAATGGAAGTGTGGTTTGCCGGTCTAATGGAACATGTAAAGGAAATGAAGTACCACAATGTGAAACCATGAAGCTGCTGCCTCTGAATTGTGCCTGTTTCCTCGAAGTGTTGTGACTACCTTCTGATGTAAAGACTTCTCATCAAGTCTCCCTCATTCATCTCTATCCCATCGAGAGAGGGGCATGGTGTCGCCCCCCCACCATTTAATAAATATAATGGAAGTCAATGAGGAACTCGAGCATTTTTCCGGATGGGCTCTACTCACTTACTGAATATAATGGAAGTCAATATGCAATTCGAGCATTTTACCGGACAGGCTCAACTTGTTTACCAAGTATAATGGAAGTCAAAGGTGAACTCGAGCATTTTACCGGACAGGCTCGCCTCGTTTACTGAATATAATGGAAGTCAATGGGGAACTCGAGCATTTTACCAGACAGGCTCGCCTCGTTTACTGAATATAATGGAAGTCAATGGGGAACTCGAGCATTTTACCAGACAGGCTCGCCTCGTTTACTGAATATAATGGAAGTCAATGGGGAACTCGAGCATTTTACCAGACAGGCTCGCCTCGTTTACTGAATATAATGGAAGTCAATGGGGAACTCGAGCATTTTACCAGACAGGCTCGCCTCGTTTACTGAATATAATGGAAGTCAATGGGGAACTCGAGCATTTTACCAGACAGGCTCGCCTCGTTTACTGAATATAATGGAAGTCAAAGGTGAACTCGAGCATTTTACCGGACAGGCTCGCCTCGTTTACTGAATATAATGGAAGTCAATGGGGAACTCGAGCATTTTACCAGACAGGCTCGCCTCGTTTACTGAATATAATGGAAGTCAAAGGTGAACTCGAGCATTTTACCGGACAGGCTCGCTTCGTTTACTGAATATAATGGAAGTCAATGGGGAACTCGAGCATTTTACCAGACAGGCTCGCCTCGTTTACTGAATATAATGGAAGTCAAAGGTGAACTCGAGCATTTTACCGGACAGGCTCGCCTCGTTTACTGAATATAATGGAAGTCAAAGGTGAACTCGAGCATTTTACCGGACAGGCTCACCTCGTTTACTGAATATAATGGAAGTCAATGGGGAACTCGAGCATTTTACCAGACAGGCTCACCTCGTTTACTGAATATAATGGAAGTCAAAGGTGAACTCGAGCATTTTACCGGACAGGCTCGCCTCCTTTACTGAATATAATGGAAATCAAAGGTGAACTCGAGCATTTTACCGGACAGGCTCGCCTCGTTTACTGAATATAATGGAAGTCAAAGGTGAACTCGAGCATTTTACCGGACAGGCTCGCCTCGTTTACTGAATATAATGGAAGTCAAAGGTGAACTCGAGCATTTTACCGGACAGGCTCACCTCGTTTACTGAATATAATGGAAGTCAATGGGGAACTCAAGCATTTTCTGGATGGGCTCAACTCATTTATCAAGTATGTAGGAAGTCAATGGGGAACTCGAGCATTTTACCAGACAGGCTCGCCTCGTTTATAAGTATAATGGAAGTCAATCGTGAACCCAAGCATTTTTCCCGAGCTCAAGTTTCCCATTAAATTCCATTATAGTCGATAAATGAGTCGAGCCCGTCCGAGAGTCCAATTGGTCATTTCAAGTAGCGAGCACCCGAGCATGGTAGCGCTTGCTCATCACTATCGCTTGGGCATGACATTAATGGCCTCACCTTACCCCAATCGTGGGTGGAATGTGGGCGATCATCACAGAAGTGATTCGGATCACGCTCCATCTCCGAGTCGGCCTCCTATCCGGCAAACGCTGTGATGTCGTGGTCATGACTTGGTCTTATCAGTCATTGGCTTCACGGGCCAAGTCCTATTAAAGCCGCTGTTGAAATTGTGCTGGCGATAATATGTTAAAGTCGGGGTTTATCTCTGGCTTTTGTTTTGCGGACGATAACATTATGCAGGACTCCTGTTTAATTCCGCTGTCTCATCCTAGCACAATGGCCTCGGCTGAAGCCGCCCCGTCTATCCCATTACTGGAATTCAGAGGCTTTTGTTTTTTTCCCTTATAATGATGGTGCTCATTAAAAATCCCCCACAGTCCTGGAGATTCCAGCACCCCCTCCGCACCGCGCCGCGTGCCAACCCTTCAATAACCATGGTAAATAGTGAATATTACAATCCCGGGGGGGCGTTTCTCTCACGTCTGATATTGAGAGGATGGATCTGGGTTAAAATAATAATAAAAAAAAAATCGGCATTTGCATAACAATAGAACTCTGCGATATTCTCATGTACAAAGCCAAAGTAACTTTACAGATCATAAAGACTTAAATGTCAAAAGTTTTCACACCCACAATACTAGTTTACATAAAGAGAGGGGGCTGGAACCTGAAAAGGAGGCAAATTACTCGTCCTCATCCGCCAACAAGCTTATTATGAAGGGAAAGGAAGGGGGGAAAGGGGTTAAAAAATCCCATATTCCACTTTCACCCCACATCCATCCTAAAGGTCGGGGTTGGTTACTGCCATATACAGGGGCATCTCAGTGAGTTAGAAGATCATCAAAGAGTTCATTTCTTTCGGTAATTCAATACATAAAGTGAAACACATCTCTATATGTAATTGCCTTGTGTCTCCTCCACTTCCGTCCCGGTGTCACTTCCGCCAGCGCCATATTAGCACACCCAAGTGATGGGTATGGAAATATGGCGCAGGCTGCAAACAGAAGCCGCCGCTGCACACGCCTCTCCTGTCACCCATAGACCCCCGCCCGCCTCCCACTGCACCTCTACTGTCACCCATAGACCTCCGCCCGCCTCACACTGCACCTCTCCTGTCACCCATAGACCCCCACCCGCCTCCCACTGCACCTCTCCTGTTACCTATAGAACCCCACCCGCCTCCCACCGTATCTTTCCTGTCACCCATAGACCCCTGCCCGCCTCCTACCGCACCTCTCCTGTAACCCATAGACCCCCGCCCTCCTCACACCGCACCTCTTCTGTCACCCATAGACCCCCGCCAGCCTCACACCGCACCTCTCCTGACACCCATAGACCCCCGCCCGCCTCACACCGCACCTCTCCTGTCACCCATAGACCCCCGCCCTCCTCACACCGCACCTCTCCTGTCACCCATAGACCCCCGCCCGCCTCACACCGCACCTCTCCTGACACCCATAGACCCCTGCCCGCCTCACACCGTACATCTTCTGTCACCCATAGACCCCCGCCAGCCTCACACCGCACCTCTCCTGTCACCCATAGACCCTCGCCAGCCTCACACCGCACCCTCCTGTCACCCATAGACCCCCGCCCTCCTCACACTGCACCTCTCCTGTCACCCATAGACCCTCGCCCTCCTCACACTGCACCTCTCCTGTCACCCATAGACCCTCGCCCTCCTCACACTGCACCTCTCCTGTCACCCATAGACCCTCGCCCTCCTCACACTGCACCTCTCCTGTCACCCATAGACCCTCGCCAGCTTCACACCGCACCTCTCCTGTCACCCATAGACCCTCGCCAGCCTCACACTGCACCTCTCCTGTCACCCATAGACCCTCGCCCTCCTCACACTGCACCTCTCCTGTAACCCATAGACCCTCGCCCTCCTCACACTACACCTTTCTTGTCACCCATAGACCCTCGCCCTCCTCACACCACACCACTCCTGTCACCCATAGACCCTCGCCCTCCTCACACCACACCTCTCCTGTCACCCATAGACCCTCGCCCTCCTCACACTGCACCTCTCCTGTCACCCATAGACCCTCGCCCTCCTCACACCGCACCTCTCCTGTCACCCATAGACCCTCGCCCTCCTCACACCACACCTCTGTCACCCATAGACCCTTGCCCTCCTCACACACCGCACCTCTCCTGTCACCCATAGACCCTCGCCCTCCTCACACTGCACCTCTCCTGTCACCCATAGACCCTCGCCAGCCTCACACCGCACCTCTCCTGTCACCCATAGACCCTCGCCCTCCTCACACCACACCTCTCCTGTCACCCATAGACCCTCGCCCTCCTCACACCGCGCCTCTCCTGTCACCCATAGACCCCCGCCCACCTCACACTGCATCTCTCCTGTCACCCATAGGCTACAGCTGCCCCCGCACACTCCTGCACCTCTCCCCACCGATAATCTGCAATTTACCAAGGGACAGGCCCTTTGCTGATGTCACAGTCATGTGATCATTCACATGACTGTGACATCACTGCAGGCCCTGTATTCTTCCATGCTTTCCATTCCCAGCCATGACACAGAGCCATTGTCTGACGCCAAGGGCTTGGGGTACTCGGATCTCGGGCATACTGGTACGAGGATGTCACGGGTGGTCGATGCCCGAGTCCGTGCCCTTGAGCAGACAATAAAAAGGAGAAAAATGATTTAAAAAAGTAAATCGTAACGCCAATCGTGATGCCACCTATAGGTCCAGTGATGGCACCGGCGCTGCTGGAACCTCCGGGGTGATGTGCGGCAGCAAGATGTCATAGCCCTCTACATGTAGGGCTGAGTCCCCGGGGTGTTGGAAGTAGCAATGGTGGAATAGGGCAGCGCAGCCTCCGCTGTGAGATATAAGGCAGGTAAACCACGTTTCATCAGAAAGGAACACAGACACGTTGCTCACTCTGGACGGGTACTTTTCTCCGGTAATCTGCAGGTTTACAGGGTAATGCAGTTCTTTCAGTTGAGGTAGTGGACTGGGTGGTCCTGGCAGTGAGTAAGTCCCTTTGAAGCTCCGCTGGTGTTCCTTCTCTATCGCTTTCTCTGTCCTTTTCTCTGCTGCCCTGCACAATCCCACTTCTTGAACCAGGCCCGTCGGGTGATATGGGAACCCTTTATCTCTCCAAAGGTGATCCCAACCCAGTCTAGTGCTTCTGTTGGAGACCGTGCTTGGTGTAGGGTGGTTGGATCGTGCTCCTAAAAAGACATCGACCACGCCGGTGATTTGCGGTTCAGGGATAGACCTATGATCCACGTCGGAGTCGGTACCCCTCTTCGGACTGGGCCAGGGTATTTGGTTACCCTCTATCTGCCCCGCTCTCTTCTGGGTCACCAGGTTGAGGTGCGCTCCCCGTTACGTCTCCTCTGGTGTTCTGTTTCTCTTCACCTCTGCTCTACTCCTCACTCTCAGTTCAGTTCTGCTCTTTCTCACTGTTGTTCTGCAACTCCTGTTCCTCCTTCCCCACTCACTTTATAACCTAGCTTCTCCACCCACCGGGACCGGTTACCCTAGTAACAGGCGTCTGATTGGTCCCCTATCACTAGGAGTGTGTGTGTGGTGCTGGAGCCTCAGGATTCTACTGCTCCTTACCAGAACAAAGCACCTTCTGTTAGGGGTGCTGTATCCTTTTGTAGCGCGCTGACTAGCGAGGTGCTACACTCCCCCTTGGGTAAATACACTTGTCCCCAAGTGTCCATTCCACCCTACCCAGTACAGAGTAAAAATTTGAAATGTGCACATCAACATTTTTAATAATAACATTGTAAAAACTTAGGCATTCTTGGAATCTTCCCGTCCGGGAGGCGCATCTCTTACAACGTTGCATAAAACACACAGACTTGAACCGGGTTAACTATTGCGTACCCAGTGGTGACTATGACTGTCTTTTCCAATGTCCCGGGTTACCAATGGGCCGCGGCACACATTATGTTTCACTGCACAGAGTTAAAGTTAGAAAAGTAAAATATTCTCATATACCGTATATACTCGCGTATAAGCCGAGTTTTTCAGCCCAAAATTTGGGCTGAAAAGTCCCCCCTCGGCTTATACGCGAGTATACAGGCTTCCCCCGGAGGTATACAGGCCCCCCCATCAAGATCCAGTGCCCCCCCCCCTTTCGCGGCAAACCTGTAAAGTAAAATCATACTTATCACTGTCCTGTCACGCCGTCCCGCCGCTGCCGACATCACGATCCCGGGCTTCATTCCGCGTCTTCCGCCTTCCTGTGGTCGTGGGCAATGACTGCTGCTGTATACAGCCCTGGGGCTGCTGCTGTATACACCCCTGGGGCTGCTGCTGTATACACCACTGGGGCTGCTGTATACTACCACTGGGGCTGCTGTATAGTACCACTGGGGCTGTATATACCTCTGGGGCTGCTGTATTCTACCTCTGGGGCTGCTGTATACTACCACTGGGGCTGCTGTATACTACCACTGGGGCTGCTGTATATACCTCTGAGGCTGCTGTATAGTACCACTGGGGCTGCTGTATACTACCACTGGGGCTGCTGTATAGTACCACTGGGGCTGTATATACCACTGGGGCTGCTGTATACTACCACTGGGGCTGCTGTATAGTACCACTGGGGCTGTATATACCTCTGGGGCTGCTGTATACTACCTCTGGGGCTGCTGTATACTACCACTGGGGCTGCTGTATACTACCACTGGGGCTGCTGTATACTACCACTGGGGCTGCTGTATACTACCACTGGGGCTGCTGTATAGTACCACTGGGGCTGTATATACCTCTGGGGCTGTTGTATACTACCACTGGGGCTGCTGTATACACCTCTGGGGCTGCTGTATACTAACCACTGGGGCTGCTGCTGTATATACCACTGGGGCTGCTGCTGTATACTACCACTGGGGCTGCTGTATATACCTCTGGGGCTGCTGTATACCACACTGCTGGGGGCTGTATACCTGTGCTGGGGTCCACCCTCGGCTTATACACGAGTCAATAGGTTTTCCCAGGTTTTGGGGGCAAAAGTAGGGGGGTCGGCTTATACACGGGTAGGCTTATACACGAGTATATATGGTAAATCTATGAAGGCTGTAAAAGGAAGAGCACACTATTGACATTTCTACATGATCATCAAGGCAATCACTGAGGGTCTTCACATTTACGTACTCTTAGGGCGTACCAGCCTCTAGGTCCTGCATGGCGTTCATAGCTTATGTGATCAAATCTGTATAAGTCACGATCTGGGTGACCCTTAGGTAAATGTGATTCAACGTCCCTTCTGGATATGAAAACCTCCTCATATAACCCCAACCGTTATCAAGGTTGAAGGTGGTCACTGTACCTCTTTTCCGGTGCTCAGGGGAACGGGTGGCTGGCGGGGGGCTTCTGCTCTGATCTGCAGATTCTCTATCTCACGGGCCCACCACTCCTCTCTGCGTCGCTCCTGGTCGGATCGGTATACGGTACGCACATTGTCCAGTTGGTTAGATGTTGGGTTGGTGTACTGAGTTTGGCGGTAGCTCTCCACAACAGCTCTAGTTTCGCTACCTCTGATAGATGGGGTTGCTGCCCACCAAGCGACCTGGGCCTCAGGTGACACAGACTCGCCGGGGTTCTCTATTGGATCCTCTTCTGGATCTTCCTTCTCGTCGGGGCCTTGCTGGTCTGGTTCCTCATCCTCCTCGGGGAAATGGTCGTCATTCTCTTCTTTGACAGCCTCTACAACCAGGTCTGGCTCCTCGGAGGTGGCTGCTCCTCCTCCTGCTCAGGGTCTGTGGGGTCATCTGGCTCAGCAGCTTCTTCGAGGCTTCAGGACTGCGCGCTAATTCTTCTTCAATGGTCGGTAGATCCAGGTCCTCTCTGGTAACCGGGAGGGTCTTGGCTGACTGGTTCCTCACCACCGGTTCTGGATGGCTGGGCTGCCTCCCCGTGGCCTCGTGATGTAGCTGGTGGGTCACGCCGAAACTACAGCGCCGGACTGTTCACTCTGTGGCTTCCAAGAGCTGGATTATACAATAAAAATCTTTATTTCAGTTGGTCTTATATAATATTCTAATTTTCTGAGATAATGACCTTTGGGTTTTCATTGGCTGTAAGCCATAATCATCAACATTTACAGAAGTTAACACATAAAATAGATTCCTCTGTGTGTAATGACTTATATAATATATGAGTTTCACTTAAAGTATTGAATTACTGAAATAAATGATCTTTTCGATGATATTCTAAACTGTATATACAGAGAGGCTATGAGGGGGCTCACGCTGTATGTAGAGGGGCTATGTGAGGACTCACACTGTATATAGAGGGGCTATGTGAGGGCTCACACTGTATGTAGAGAGGCTATGTGAGTGCTCACACTGTATATAGAGAGGCTATGTGAGGGCTAACACTGTATAAGGAGAGACTATATGAGGGCTCACACTGTATGTAGAGAGGCTAAGTGAGGGCTAACACTGTATAAGGAGAGACTATATGAGGGCTCACACTGTATGTAGAGAGGTTATGTGAGGGCTAACACTGTATAAGGAGAGACTATATGAGGGCTCACACTGTATGTAGAGAGGCTATGTGAGGGCTAACACTGTATAAGGAGAGACTATGTGAGGGCTCACACTGTATATAGAGAGGCTATATGAGGGCTCACACTGTATGTAGAGAGGCTATGTGAGGACTCACACTGTATATAGAGAGGCCATGTGAGGGCTAACAATGTATAAGGAGAGACTATATGAGGGCTCACACTGTATGTAGAGAGGCTATGTGAGGGCTAACACTGTATAAGGAGAGACTATATGAGGGCTCACACTGTATATAGAGAGGCTATGTGAGGGCTAACACTGTATAAGGAGAGACTATGTGAGGGCTCACACTGTATATAGAGAGGCTATGTGAGGGCTAACACTGTATATAGGAGAGACTATATGAGGGCTCACACTGTATTAGAGAGGCTATGTGAGGGCTAACACTGTATAAGGAGAGACTATTGAGGGCTCACACTGTATATAGAGAGGCTATGTGAGGGCTAACACTGTATAAGGAGAGACTATATGAGGCTCACACTGTATGTAGAGAGGCTATGTGAGGGCTAACACTGTATAAGGAGAGACTATATGAGGGCTCACACTGTATGTAGAGAGGCTATGTGAGGGCTAACACTGTATAAGGAGAGACTATATGAGGCTCACACTGTATATAGAGAAGAGACTATATGAGGGCTCACACTGTATGTAGAGGGCTATGTGAGGGCTAACACTGTATAAGGAGAGACTATATGAGGGCTCACACTGTATGTAGAGAGACTATGTGAGGGCTCACACTGTATGTAGAGAGGCTATGTGAGGGCTAACACTGTATAAGGAGAGACTATGTGAGGGCTCACACTGTATATAGAGAGACTATATGAGGGCTCACACTGTATGTAGAGGGGCTATGTGAGGCACACACTGTATATAGAGAGGCCATGTGAGGGCTCACACTGTATATAGGAGAAGACTCAACTTATGAGGGCTAACACCTATGTTAAGAGAGGCTATGTGAGGGCTTACACCTGTATATAGAAGAGGCTATGTTGAGGGCTCACACTGTATATAGAGAGGCTATGTGAGGGCTAACACTGTATAAATCGAGACTATGTAGGATTCATGCTGTATATATAGAGAGGCTATGTGAGGACCCACACTGTATATAGAGAGGCTATGTGAGGGCTTGCACGGTATATAGAGAGGCTATGTGAGGACCCACCCTGTATATACAGAGGCAATGTGGGGGCTTACACTGTATATAGAGGAGCATCTTGGGGGCTCTTGCTGTATATAGATAAACTATGTAGGGGCTCACGCTGTGTATAGAGGGGCTATCTGGGGGCTCAAACTGTATATAGAGACAGGCTACATGGTGACTCATGCTGTATATAGAGAGGGGTTATGTGTTGGCTCACCCTGTGTATAGAGAGGTTATGTGGAAGCTCAAACTTTACATATAGAGAGGTTATATGAAGGCTCACACTGTATATAGAGAGGCTATGTGGGGGTTCACACTGTATATAGAGACGCTATTTGGGGGCTCATTCTGTAAATATAGAGAGGTTATTTGGGGGCTCACGCCAAATATAGGAGGCTATATTGGATCTTACGCTGTATATAGAGAGGCTTAGTGGTGTTCACACTGTATATAGAGGGCCTATGTGTGAGCTCAAGCTGCATACGGAGGAGCTATCTGGGGGCTCATGCTGTATATATAGAAAGGCTAAGTGGGGGCTCACGCTGTATATAGATAGGCTATGTGTGGGCTCTTGCTGTATACAGAGAGGCTATGTGGGGGTCACTCTGTATAGAGAGACTATGTGGGCACTCACTAAGGGACCAGGTTACAGCTGTCTTTTGATGTCAATAGAGAAGAGGAGGGAGAAGCAAAACAAGAAAGAGAGTAGGTGATAAATTCACAAACCTGATGCCGCTTTCCAGTAGGTGTTTTATCTCACCCAAATCTTGATTCACAGCTACAATGCTCAGTACTGCTGTAAAATCTCCTCCATACTACTGCTTTATAGCAAGTGCAGTAGGTTATCTCAACCCAGAGCAGAATTCAAATCTACCCTGCCCTGTATTCTTTTACTGTATACATACTACAACATTCTAGTGTTTTATCTCACCGCAGAGCTGGATTCACAGCTACACAGCTTTAAAATGTTGTAAATACTGCTGCTTTATAATACATGTATTATCTTACTGCTAAGTTCATAGTTATACTGGTCAATATTGCTGTCTAATGTTCCTTATACTTTAGTTTTCTGCTCAGTGATGCTGTAAATGTCTGCCATATTGTTGTTTTTCTAATAAATGTTTTATGTCACCCGAGAGCTGGATTCACAGTTACACTGCTCAGTATTGCTTTGTAATGCCCTCCAATTTGCAGCTTTCCTGTAAATGTCTTATTTCACTACAGAGTCAATCCAGACTGCTACACTACTCAATACTGATGTAAATGTCCAACATTGTTGTTTTTCTAGTAAGTGTTTTATCTCACCTGATAGCTGGATTCACAACTACACTGATTAGTATTGCTGTCTAATGTCACCCATATTGCAGCTTTCTAGTAAGTGTTTTATCTCACCACAGAACTGGATTCACATCTACAATGCTTGGTATTGCTAATACGGTCCACATTGCAGCTTTCTTGTAAGTGTATTATCCCACTACAGAGCTGTATTCAATGCTACACTACTCAGTACATCTGTAAATGTAGACATATAATTGCTTTCTAGAGTTTTAGCTCACTCGAGAGCTGGATTCACATCTACACCGCTCAGTATTGCTATATAATGCCATCCATGGTGAACGTTTGCCACCTAGAAAGCATGAATTCCTATTGTGTGCTCTTTATGGGAGACATCATCTCTACCCACCAGCTCAGAGACAACTGAAAATTATAATTAGAGGCTGTAAAGTGAAAAGCTGGTAAGAAATGCAGGATATAAATCATGGCAAGGAATGTCACATCTGTATCTACAAGTACAAGTTCAAAGGACATTCAATGATCAAGAACATCAAGCGGGAAGGAGTCACATGTTGACTGCTTTGAAGTCCATGTGTGTTGCTGCTGTGGTTTAAATCTGAGTTAAGTCCCTTTAGCACATTAAGGGTTAATCTGTAGATGCTGATGTATTGCTCTGCGGCTCTACAGGTGGGGAGATGTAGGTTTATCAGGTGACCGCGCCCTTGGCCTTTAAATAGCCTTCTCTTCCCTCAGCTGGCATCGTTGATAGAGTTAGTCTCTACTAGGACCCTGTGTAGTCGACATGTTCATGCTGGTGTTGACTGCTGTTCCAATCCCTGTAGGAGTTGCCGTGTTTCCCGGTCCGTGGGTGGAGGTAGGGGCTCTTAACCTAGGGTCTATCATGAGAAAGGGCAAGAGTGGCGTCCCAGACCTCCTCACCTTCATAGGTACCTCTGGGAGCAGGGTGACGTCCAGTTTACAGGTTAGACAGGCTCCCCTGAGCCCATCTTTACCATCTTGCTACCTGACTCCCTTACTACTATACCACCCCGTGACAGAAGGAAGATGCTGGGAAAACTAATCATCAATTATCTCTTAATCATAGAGGAAAGCAACTTTGTGCTGGAGCACAGGGGCGTATCTAGGGGGGTGCAGCCAGGTCTTTTGCCCCGGGCGCAACTCAGCGGGGGTGCCGGCGGCACCCCCCCTGAGCGCCCGACTCGGGTGTGCAAAAATGGCGTCACTTCCGCTTCCGCGCCAGTCTGGGGCTGCGGGGGCCACTGGGAGACTTGGGGGCAGCGGGTCCGGTGACCCCGGAAACTGCGTCACTGGCGTGAGTAACCGAGGAGCCGTGGGAGGAGGAGGGGGTGCAGCAGGGGTGAGTGACAGGGGCGGCGGCGGGGCTGAGAGCTGACAGCACCCTCTCCCCCGGTCCTCACCTACCTTGGAGGGGGGTGGTGCCAAAATAGATCTGTGCCCTGGGCGCCATCAAACCTAGTTACACCGCTGCTTGAGCATCTTGGCCTGCATTACACAATGGGATCGGTGTAATACTTTACTTCACCTGTGGGGGAGCTGTAGGGAAAGCGAACACTTACTACTACTTTTCCTATTAGATTGGCAAGGTCCAAACTGGATAACCGGCTTTACACTGAGAATTTGGTGTAATAAACAAGTAGAGTATGTTGTGAGATTACAGTTTTTTTGAGTATTTTGTCTCCGTCTGTTCCAGAGAATTCTATTTAACTCTTTCCCAGCCATTTGTCATCACCCTTCAAGCACTGGAGCTACTTAAGAGCCCTTTTCTTCCCTTAGAACTGTATATCATCTCATTAAATACGGCGAAGCCAAGAGAAAAAGAATCAATAAAAACCATAAAATGTGTTAAAATACATTTAAAAACAAGCAGGAAATCGATTTAGAGGAATGAGACCGAGGAGCCAAATTTGGATACACTTATTGCTTTAATAAGCAGAAATGAAATTAAGGAATTTGTCTTTGGCCAGAAATATATTACGATTCTATTGCCAACCCGCCTGGAATCTCAGCGCCGGGCAGCGCCAAATGGAGACCGGGTTGTGCTCCTCGTCTACGGGAGGCTCAAAGCTGCTAATGAAAAAGCGGAAAACGTTCCAGTATTTCTTCTATTTTTTTGAATTTAATGAATTTGTGCCCATAGCTACATTTTTCTCCTTTTTATTAGTTTTCCAGTAGTGATTTAATTGTTATAAATGAGAATTAAAGTCAGTAGTACTTAAAATTCTAATTTTTTGCGCTCACCACTAGGTGGAGCAGAGAGTTGACTGCATACAGTTTATACATTGAGCTCAATGGTAAATCAGTATGCAGTAAGCTCCAGAGCTCCCTCTAGTGGTGAATGCAGGTAAAAAGAGTTATATTATCACTACTAGATGGCGGCCCGATTCTAAAGAATCAGGTAGTCTAGAATCCATATATAGTTTATTTACTAATAGTTAGGGGAGTGCGGTGAAATTAATTGTGTGTATACAGGTGGCTCAGTGGGTAGCAGAGTATACGGTGGCTCAGTGGTTAGCACTGTATATGGTGGCTCAGTGGTTAGCACTGTATATGGTGGCTCAGTGGTTAGCACTGTATGGTGGCTCAGTGGTTAGCACTGTATACGGTGGCTCAGTGGTTAGCACTGTATATGGTGGCTCAGTGGTTAGCACTGTATATGTGCTCAGTGTTAGCACTGTATATGGTGGCTCAGTGGTTAGCACTGTATATGGTGGCTCAGTGGTTAGCACTGTATATGGTGGCTCAGTGGTTAGCACTGTATATGGTGGCTCAGTGGTTAGCACTGTATACGGTGGCTCAGTGGTTAGCCACTGTATATGGTGGCTCAGTGGTTAGCACTGTATATGGTGCTCAGTGGTTAGCACTGTATATGGTGGCTCAGTGGTTAGCACTGTATATGGTGGCTCAGTGGTTAGCACTGTATATGGTGGCTCAGTGGTTAGCACTGTATATGGTGGCTCAGTGGTTAGCACTGTATATGGTGGCTCAGTGGTTAGCACTGTAAAATGGTGCTCAGGGGTTAGCACTGTATATGGTGGCTCAGTGGTTAGCACTGTATATGGTGGCTCAGTGGTTAGCACTGTATACGGTGGCTCAGTGGTTAGCACTGTATATGGTGGCTCAGTGGTTAGCACTGTGTACGGTGGCTCAGTGGTTAGCACTGTATATCGGTGGCTCAGTGGTTTAGCACTGTGATATGGTGGCTCAGTGGTTAGCACTGTATATGGTGGCTCAGTGGTTAGCACTGTATAGGTGGCTCAGTGGTTAGCACTGTATATGGTGGCTCAGTGGTTAGCACTGTAATGGTGGCTCAGTGGTTAGCACTGTATACGGTGGCTCAGTGGTTAGCACTGTATAGGTGGCTCAGTGGTTAGCACTGTATACGGTGGCTCAGTGGTTAGCACTGTATAGGGTGGCTCAGTGGTTAGCACTGTATACGGTGGCCTCAGTGGTTAGCACTGTATACGGTGGCTCAGTGGTTAGCACTGTATACGGTGGCTCAGTGGTTAGCACTGTATATGGTGGCTCAAGTGGTTACACTTATATGGTGGCTCAGTGGTTAGCACTGTATATGGTGGTCTCAGTGGTTAGCACTGTATATGTGGCCATCAGTGGTTAGCTCTGTATTGGTGGCTCAGTGGTTGGCATGTATAGGTGGCTCAGTGGTTAGCACTGTATAGGTGGCTCAGTGGTTAGCACTGTAATGGTGCTCAGTGGTTAGCACTGTATGGTGGCTCAGTGGTTAGCACTGTATATGGTGGCTCAGTGGTTAGCACTGTATATGGTGGCTCAGTGGTTGCATGTATACGTGGTCAGTGTTAGCACTGTGTACAGTGGCTCAGTGGTTAGCACTGTATATGGTGGCTCAGTGGTAGCAGTATACGGTGGCTCAGTGGTTAGCACTGTATATGGTGGCTCAGTGGTTAGCACTGTATATGGTGGTTCAGTGGTTAGCACTGTATATGGGCTCGTGGTTAGCACTGTATATGGTGGCTCAGTGGTTGCACTGTATACGGTGGCTCAGTGATTAGCACTGTATACGGTGCCTCAGTGGTTAGCACTGTATGGTGGCTCAGTGGTTAGGACTGTATACGGTGGCTCAGTGGTTGGCACTGTATATGTGGTCAGTGGTTAGCATTGTATACGGTGGCTCAGTGGTTAGCACTGTATATGGTGGCTCAGTGGTTAGCACTGTAACGGTGGCCCAGTGGTTAGCACTGTACGGTGGCTCAGTGGTTAGCACTGTATGGTGGCTCAGTGTTAGCACTGTATTGGTGGTTCAGTGGTTAGCACTGTATATGTGCTCTGTGGTTAGCATGTATATGGTGGCTCAGTGGTTAGCACTGTATATGGTGGCTCAGTGGTTAGCACTGTATACGGTGGCTCAGTGGTTAGCACTGTATATGGTGGCTCAGTGGTTAGCACTGTATATGGTGGCTCGTGGTTAGCACTGTATATGGTGGCTCAGTGTTGCACTGTATACGGTGGCTCAGTGTTAGCACTGTATACGGTGGCTCAGTGGTTAGCACTGTATGGTGGCTCAGTGGTTAGCATTGTATACGGTGCTCAGTGGTTGCACTGTATATGGTGGCTCAGTGGTTAGCACTGTATATGGTGGCTCAGTGGTTAGCACTGTATACGGTGGCCCAGTGGTTAGCACTGTACGGTGGCTCAGTGGTTAGCACTGTACGGTGGCTCAGTGGTTAGCACTGTGTATGTGGCTCAATGGTTAGCATTGTATGGTGGCTCAGTGGTTAGTACTGTATATGGTGCTCATGGTTAGCACTGTATGGTGCTCAGTGGTTACACTGTATATGGTGGCTCAGTGGTTAGCACTGTATGGTGGCTCAGTGGTTAGCACTGTATATGGTGGCTCAGTGGTTAGCACTGTATATGGTGGCTCAGTGGTTAGTACTGTATATGGTGGCTCAGTGGTTAGCACTGTATATGGTGGCTCAGTGGTTAGCACTGTATGGTGGCTCAGTGGTTAGCACTGTATATGGTGGCTCAGTGGTTAGCACTGTATATGTGCCTCAGTGGTTAGCACTGTATATGGTGGCTCAGTGGTTAGCACTGTATATGGTGGCTCAGTGGTTAGCACTGTATATGGTGGCTCAGTGGTTAGCACTGTATGGTGGCTCAGTGGTTAGCACTGTATATGGTGGCTCAGTGGTTAGCACTGTATATGGTGGCTCAGTGGTTAGCACTGTATACGGTGGCTCAGTGGTTAGCACTGTATGGTGGCTCAGTGGTTAGCACTGTATATGGTGGCTCAGTGGTTAGCACTGTATATGGTGGCTCAGTGGTTAGCACTGTATATGGTGGCTCAGTGGTTAGCACTGTATATGGTGGCTCAGTGGTTAGCACTGTATACGGTGGCTCAGTGGTTAGCACTGTATATGGTGGCTCAGTGGTTAGCATTGTTTGGTGGCTCAGTGGTTAGCACTGTATATGGTGACTCAGTGGTTAGCACTGTATATGGTGGCTCAGTGGTTAGCACTGTGTACGGTGGCTCAGTGGTTAGCACTGTATACGGTGGCTCAGTGGTTAGCACTGTATATGGTGGCTCAGTGGTTAGCACTGTACGGTGGCTCAGTGGTTAGCACTGTATACGGTGGCTCAGTGGTTAGCACTGTATATGGTGGCTCAGTGGTTAGCACTGTATATGGTGGCTCAGTGGTTAGCACTGTATACGGTGGCTCAGTGGTTAGCACTGTATACGGTGGCTCAGTGGTTAGCACTGTATACGGTGGCTCAGTGGTTAGCACGGTATGGTGGCTCAGTGGTTAGCACTGTATACGGTGGCTCAGTGGTTAGCACTGTATACGGTGGCTCAGTGGTTAGCACTGTATACGGTGGCTCAGTGGTTAGCACAGTATATGGTGGCTCAGTGGTTAGCACTGTATATGGTGGCTCAGTGGTTAGCACTGTATATGGTGGCTCAGCGGTTAGCACTGTATATGGTGGCTCAGTGGTTAGCACTGTATATGGTGGCTCAGTGGTTAGCACTGTATGGTGGCTCAGTGGTTAGCACTGTATACGGTGGCTCAGTGGTTAGCACTGTATGGTGGCTCAGTGGTTAGCACTGTATATGGTGGCTCAGTGGTTAGCACTGTATATGGTGGCTCAGTGGTTAGCACTGTATATGGTGGCTCAGTGGTTAGCACTGTATATGGTGGCTCAGTGGTTAGCACTGTATATGGTGGCTCAGTGGGTAGCACAGTATGATGGCTCAGTGGTTTTCAGTGTATATGGTGGCTCAGTGGTTTTCAGTGTATATGGTGGCTCAGTGATTAGCAGTGTATTTGATGGCTCAGTGGCTTTCACAGTGTGAAGGCTTAGTGGTTTGCACAGTGCGGTGGCTCACTGGTTTTCACAGTGCGTTGGCTCAGTGATTAGCACTGCGCAGTGGCTCAGTGGTTAGTGCAGCATGGAGGCAGAGTGTTGAGCGCAGGATGGAGGCAGAGTGTTGAGCGCAGGATGGAGGCAGAGTGTTCAGCGCAGGATGGAGACTCAGTGGTCAGCGCAGGATGGAGGCTTAGTGGTCAGTGCAGGATGTAGGCTCAGTGGTCAGCACAGGATTGAGTGGTCAGCACAGGATGGAGGCAGAGTGGTCAGTGCAGGATGGAGGCAGAGTGGTCAGCGCAGGATGGAGGCAGAGTGGTCAGCGCAGGATGGAGGCAGAGTGGTCAGCGCAGGATGGAGGCAGAGTGGTCAGACTAGGACGGAGGGTCGGTGGCCAGCGCAGGACGGAGGGTTGGTAGTCAGGCCTGGACGGCGGCTCTGTGGTCAGCAGAGGACGGAGGCTCGGTGGTCAGCACAGGATGGAGGCTGAGTGGTCAGCACAGGATTGAGTGATCAGCACAGGATGGAGGCTCAGTGGTCAGCACAGGATGGAGGCTCAGTGGTCAGCACAGGATGGAGGCTGAGTGGTCAGCACAGGACGGAGGCTCAGTGGTCAGCGCAGGACGGAGGCAGAGTGGTCAGCGCAGGACGGAGGCAGAGTGGTCAGCGCAGGACAGAGGCTCAGTGGTCAGCGCAGGACGGAGGGTCGGTGGTCAGGGCAGGACGGAGGGTCGGTAGTCAGGCCAGGACGGCGGCTCTGTGGTCAGCAGAGGACGGCGGCTCTGTGGTCAGCAGAGGACGGCGGCTCTGTGGTCAGCAGAGGACGGCGGCTCTGTGGTCAGCAGAGGATGGCGGCTCTGTGGTCAGCGCAGGAAGGAGGCAGAGTGGTCAGCGCAGGAAGGAGGCAGAGTGGTCAGCGCAGAAAGGAGGCAGAGTGGTCAGCGCAGGAAGGAAGCAGAGTGGTCAGCACAGGATGGAGGCAGAGTGGTCAGCGCAGGACGGAGGGTCGGTGGTCAGGGCAGGATGGCGGCGGCTCTGTGGTCAGCAGACGGCGGCGGCTCTGTGGTCAGCAGACGACGGCGGCTCTGTGGTTAGCAGACGACGGCGGCTCTGTGGTCAGCAGACGACGGCGGCTCTGTGGTCAGCAGACGACGGCGGCTCTGTGGTCAGCAGACGACGGTGGCTCTGTGGTCAGCAGACGACGGCGGCTCTGTGGTCACCAGACGACGGCGGCTCTGTGGTCAGCAGAAGACGGCGGCTCTGTGGTCAGCAGACGACGGCGGCTCTGTGGTCAGCAGACGACGGCTGCTCTGTGGTCAGCAGATGACGGCGGCTCTGTGGTCAGTGCAGGCGAGGTGGGCGGAGCCAGGTGGGGAGTGGGGCAAGGTGGGCGGAGCCATGGCGGGAGCCCCACGAGGTGGGCGGAGCCATGGCAGGAGCCCCGCGAGGTGGGCGGAGCTTGACGGGAGCCCGCGAGGTGGGCGGAGCCTGTCACGAGGTGGCCGGGGCCAAGTGGGAGCGGCGCAGTGGGATGGCGGTGGGGTAAGTATACCGGAGACTGGTAGTCTGCATGAGAGTATGAGTGTGTCTGTGAGTGTGTGGGGGGGGGAGGGGTACGATAGTGTTGTGTCAGGGGTGTACGTGTGTGTGGGTTGTGGGGGTGAGTGCCGAGTAGTGTGGGTCGCTAGGGTACTCCCGCTTAGGGCGGCCATCTTGGTCCACCCTGAGCGGGTGTACCCTGGGACAAAGTTACGGAAGTGTGTGCAAAGTGACGGAACTGACGTCACAAATGTCTTGTGGTTTTATATATTAGATATTTATGAGAGCTTGGATCTCTGTATCAGAGCAATGTATAGACCCAGGGATCTCCAACTCCAGGACTCGACACGTCATGTTTTCAGGATTTCCTCAGTATTGGAGTCATCACCTCTGCAGGTTCAGATTCAATTATCACCTGCGCAATACTAAAAAAATACTAGAAAATAGATCAAGACAGTAACTGTATTTCATGAGGATAGGTCCAAAAAAGCTGTGCTACACACAGTCCTGGGTATCACAGGCTCTGCTTCCTTCCGCTATGGCTGCTGCCCTCAGTTGGGCTCCACGTTGGGTTTTCCAAAACGATTGGTGTGTCTCAATAACTTCACATCTCCTTAGGCAAATTTAAAGATTGATATTCTAGAGCAGAGGACCCCAACCTTTCTGACCTGAAGAGCGTTGAGAGTCACAGTCAGCTCTGAGAGAGGGTCGAGAGTCACATTCAGCTCTGAGAGAGGGCCGAGAGTCACAGTCAGCTCTGAGAGAGGGTCGAGAGTCACATTCAGCTCTGAGAGAGGGTCGAGAGTCACAGTCAGCTCTGAGAGAGGGCCGAGAGTCACAGTCAGCTCTGAGAGAGGGTCGAGAGTCACAGTCAGCTCTGAGAGAGGGCCGAGAGTCACAGTCAGCTCTGAGAGAGGGTCGAGAGTCACAGTCAGCTCTGAGAGAGGGCCGAGAGTCACAGTCAGCTCTGAGAGAGGGCAGAGAGTCACAGTCAGCTCTGAGAGAGGGTCGAGAGTCACAGTCAGCTCTGAGAGAGGGTCGAGAGTCACAGTCAGCTCTGAGAGAGGGTCGAGAGTCACAGCTCTGAGAGAGGGTCGAGAGTCACAGTCAAAGATCTGAAGACCGCACCCCGCTGTGTCTGTGAACTTTCTTAAAGTGTCAAGATCACCAGAAACACAACTGCCAACTCACTCAGGTATCTCTAGCTGCCCAGGGGGTCATCCCTACCCATAGAGGGTGTAAGAACATTGCTGCCTCCCTACCATCAACCCCTAGGAGAACTGTTGAGCAGCGGCGGCCATCTATAGCCGCAAACTGAGGGTGGCGTCACGAAAAATTAACAAGTATCCCCAAGTCCAGTCCTCCTTTCCCAAAATGAACCCTCCACGCCAGATTACCTTCCCTAAGAAAGAGATCCACCCACACTGAACTCTTAATGACACCGCCAGGGTCACGGAGCCGGGTCTTGGTCCCTGTGATTCCTGTGATGAAGCCTCGAAGCCCGGTTCTGAGTATCCTAAGGCCCAGGATCATCACCGATACAGGTCGTTATATGATCACCTGTGCAATACAGTAAGGAGATCCTGACAACATGACCTCTTGGCGGCTCTTGAGGCCTGGAGTTCCCCACCGCTGATCTATGACCCAAAACGTCAACCATTGAGCAGGGGGTCGGACATGATGACCCCGGAGGTCCCTTCCAACTCTACCATTCTATGATTCTATGATAACCCTTAAGTTGTATCTCGGTGATCCGGCACTGGACTGAATTATTAGCCAACGTCTCCGACTTGGAGTCTATAATATTATTGCACTTAGTTATTATCTCCGATTCTGCAGAACACAAAAATAAACTTTTTGAAACTTATAGAGATCATTTATCATAGCTGGAAGCGTTTCAATTACTGAGGTCTCCGCGGACCTGCCCCTGTAAGATCACCTTGGCCCACAGTCACCAGTCACAGAGACACCTTGTTTGTAGCTGCAGCTACAGAACAATTAAGTGAATACGGGACACGACCGGAGGCAGAAAAGCTGACAGTTCTAGAACACGGCTGGGGGCCTAAGAAGGAGGAGGACAAGGAGATCACCCTGAGATCACCGCACTGCCTGTCTACAACATCCAAACTGCACATGGAACGTTCATGATAGATGGGAGAACTATCCGGACCATTAGACGGACTGTCCACTGCAGGGCACATGGGGTTAATGATGAAGGAGCCCCTAACTGGGAGTCCTGCTACTAATGGGTCTGTGAGAGGGAGGACGACGATGGTAATGTGCCGTGACTAGTCACAATCCGAGACAATGACCCGGTGCTCAGACACCAGTCCAGTACCAGAAACAGTATCCTAATCCCACCATCTTCTCTGGTGCAGTCACTGTGTACATACATTACATTACTGATCCTGAGTTACCTCCTGTATTATACTCCAGAGCTGCACTCACTATTCTGCTGGTGCAGTCACTGTGTACATACATTACATTACTGATCCCGAGTTACCTCCTGTATTATACTCCAGAGCTGCACTCACTATTCTGCTGGTGCAGAAACTGTGTACATACATTACATTACTGACCCTGAGTTACCTCCTGTATTATACTCCAGAGCTGCACTTACTATTCTGCTGGTGCAGTCACTGTGTACATACATTACATTACTGATCCTGAGTTACCTCCTCTATTATACTCCAGAGCTGCACTCACTATTCTGCTGGTGCAGTCACTGTGTACATACATTACATTACTGATCCTGAGTTACCTCCTCTATTATACTCCAGAGCTGCACTCACTATTCTGCTGGTGCAGTCACTGTGTACATACATTACATTACTGATCCTGAGTTACCTCCTGTATTATACTCCAGAGCTGCACTCACTATTCTGCTGGTGCAGTCACTGTGTACATACATTACATTACTGATCCTGAGTTACCTCCTGTATTATACTTCAGAGCTGCACTCACTGTTCTGCTGGTGCAGTCACTGTGTACATACATTATATTACTGATCCTGAGTTACCTCCTGTATTATACTCCAGAGCTGCACTCACTATTCTGCTGGTGCAGTCACTGTGTACATACATTACATTACTGATCCTAAGTTACCTCCTGTATTATACTCCAGAGCTGCACTCACTATTCTGCTGGTGCAGTCACTGTGTACATACATTACATTACTGATCCTGAGTTACCTCCTGTATTATACTCCAGAGCTGCACTCACTATTCTGCTGGTGCAGTCACTGTGTACATACATTACTGATCCTGAGTTACTTCCTGTATTATACTCCAGAGCTGCACTCACTGTTCTGCTGGTGTAGTCACTGTGTACATACATTACATTACTGATCCTGAGTTACCTCCTGTATTACACTCCAGAGCTGCACTCACTATTCTGCTGGTGCCCTCAATGTGTAAATACATTACTGATCCTGAGTTACCTCCTGTATTATACCCCAGAGCTGCACTCACTATTCTGCTGGTGCAGTCACTGTGTACATAACATTACATTACTGATCCTGAGTTACCTCCTGTATTACACTCCAGAGCTGCACTCACTATTCTGCTGGTGCCTCAATGTGTAAATACATTACTGATCCTGAGTTACCTCCTGTATTATACCCCAGAGCTGCACTCACTATTCTGCTGGTGCAGTCACTGTGTACATACATTACATTACTGATCTTGAGTTACCTCCTGTATTATACTCCAGAGCTGCACTCACTATTCTGCTGGTGCAGTCACTGTGTACATACATTACATTACTGATCCTGAGTTACCTCCTGTATTATACTCCAGAGCTGCACTCACTATTCTGCTGGTGCAGTCACTGTGTACATACATTACATTACTGATCTTGAGTTACCTCCTGTATTATACTCCAGAGCTGCACTCACTATTCTGCTGGTGCAGTCACTGTGTACATACATTACATTACTGATCCTGAGTTACCTCCTGTATTATCCTCCAGAGCTGCACTCACTATTCTGCTGGTGCAGTCACTGTGTACATACATTACATTACTGATCCTGAGTTACCTCCTGTATTATACTCCAGAGCTGCACTCATATCAAAATAAGCATATCCTCCTCCTCAGTGGATGGAGCTTATAATCAGTGTAGTCCCGTGTAGCCGCCATACAGTTAATTCTGCCGGCTTAGTTTCAGCTTCTTGTGTATTTCTTTCTTAGGAAAGTGAAATGATTTATCCCGGTTCTCCGGCTAAACATAATAAAGTGACTTTGGTTTATTGGGAGCGGAGCGGCCGGTGACCATACATCGCTGTCTGGAGCGCGAACCTCGGAGAAGCTTCTGCTGACTAATGGGACGTCGTTGCGGTTGGATTTATCAGGAGAGCTAAGTCAAACCAAAGTGGCACTGTTTACCAAACAGCAGCGCTCCGGAGAGCAGACGGCAGCGTTTGCTTAGTGCAAATATTACAGTGTTCCAGCCGGTGCGGGAATAGCTCTGCATCTGTGGAAACATCTCCCATCACGGCTGGATCTCCAAAACAAAAGCCGAGAGCCATCATTAAAGAGGGTCTCTAACAGCGACAAGAAGCCAATGACTAGTACTCCACTGCCGGAACCCCCAATGATCAGCATATTGTGTGATTAAAGCTAGAAATAACTATTCAACTTCACTGCAGCAACCCCGCAGGCGAAACGAGGAATTGCACAATTCCCAACATGCCGGGTCCTCCACACTCACAGATGCTCTTTGTAGTGTTCTGGAACTTTTGATGAGGTTTATATTCGTTCCTGACAGTATGGCAGGACTTGAAGGGTTTTTCCAAATGAACAAAGTTGATTTTAATCAATAGATCTTGTACTAAAAGTAATTTCCATAATTGGAAGTGTTAAAAAAAAGTGTTCCTGTCCCGAGATATTCTTATATATATACAACAGCACCAATGGGGCACCCAATTATAGCAAGTCTTTAATACTAAGGGTCTTCTTATATAGGCCAAATTGACTTTTGGGCCCCCCTAGGTTCCAGAGCCTGGGTGCGATGGTAGTGACACCCCTTTGTAAACTCCTGGAAAAGTTGTAGCTAAGGGTCAACCCGATTTCTTGTACTTTGGCCATGGCATAAGGACTTGATGATGTCACTAGTGATGAGCCAGCACTACCATGATCGGATGCTCAGTCGTCAACACAAGGAGGTCAATCGCTTGGACGGGTTCAACTCATGTACCGAGAACAATAGAAGTCAATGGGAAACTCGAGCATTTTCCCGGAAGTCTCTTCCCAAAAAAATGCTCCAGTTCCCTATTGACTTCCAATATTCTCAGTACTTGTGTTGAGCTCGTCTAACTGCCCAACCTGCTTGTTTTAAGTACCGAGCACCCGAGCATGGTAGTCCTCACTCATCGCTAGAAATGAGTTGGGCGCCACTGTGTCATCACTGCCCCTGGTGGTGGTGTCCCACTGAAGAGCAACAGAAGGGTCTTCTCATCAGGCAGGAACCCGCTTACAACACCTGCCTCCAGGCTAGAAGGGTAAGACCAAACTCAGGTTCATGGTGACCTCCCCTATAAATTCTGGTCTGGGGAGGAGCTAGTTAGTTCAGTTCCCTAGAGGACTGTGAAGAGTACCTGGAGGATCGAGGTGTGCTAAGTTCATCCTAGGTACAGCAGTTCAGTTCCCGGGAGGACTGTGAAGAGGACCTACGGACAGATCGAGAGCAGTGCTAAGCTTGGCCCAGGGTCGCTAACTCAGTGTAAAGGCCTGAGGCTAGGGTCCAAGGAAAGAGTCAAAGGAATACCTGGGAGCTGAGCAGCACCGTGCTCACTCCAGGGGAAGGCGCAGAGAACGGACACCGGAGTCCGAGACTGTGCAGAGCCTAACGTCTCGGCAGCCAATACCAGAGGGTGGGGGATGCCATGTTCCCCAGCCACACTGTGTCCAGAGACAAAGCAGCGCAGAGAGTTCAGGAATAAGGAGAACCCCGAGTTACTTTCAAGCAAGGACTGCGTTGACAAATGTCCGGAATGCAAATGCTCCAGTAAAGACTGAGTAACCACCAAACAGTGAGTCTGCCTTTTGCTTTGTGCCCGACATCCTGCACCTCAACCCCTTCTTTACATCCACTGCCCCAGGGATCCGCTCTGCTTGTGGGGAGCCGCTCCATCCCAGCTGCCCGTCCATCACCCCGGAGGTTCTGCAGCAACTGTGGCCACCTATAGCCACAATCCATGGGTGGTGTCACAAATAAACTTTCTTAAACCACTCCATTCCCAAAACCTCCCCCTTTCAACTGAACCCAGGGTCACGGAAGCTGGGTCTTGATCCCTGTCACTTCCCCAAAGACAATAAAGCCCGGTTCCGAGTGCACCACGGCCCTGGGGCTCGTCATGAGTATCAGGACTCCGCACCTTTTCACCGATAAACATTGTTTCAGTTGTGTCTTGCCTCACGCAAAAAGATTCCTGAGCTATCCATTATACTTATTACAGTGAGATAAAGTAAGTATTTTTGCAAAAGGTAGGGTTACCATTCACTTCTTCAATGGGATCTAGGTCCGGGGTTAAATTCAGGCCAGGTCCAGATCCCGAACCAGACGTCTCTAAGAAGTTCGGCTGGACCCAGTGGACCTGAATTTCCTGCTCATCTCTGCGCCACCACATTTAGGGACCATTTTGGACTCTTTTTGGAAGTATTATGGAATGGTGTTCTATTCCAATTCCTAACTTTTGTGAGTTGTCCATTTCTGTATAATCCCCCAAAATTCTTTTTCGAATCTGATCTAGGGCTCTAAGCAAGCTTTGAATCATTACTAAGCAAAGAAACAGTCCAACAGGAGCAGCACCACCGACACAAACACCATAAGGCAGGGTAATCGCATACCGTTGGAGGGTTCTTTACAATAGACGATATCCACTGACAAGCACGACCATGAATATGAGACTGTCCTGGACTAGGCACGGAGCCGAATGTGTTGTCATCCTTAGACCGAAGAATCCCAGGTAAGGAAGGTAATCCATGCAACCAAACAATGAAGGTAGCAACTCTCATCCAGGTCAAAGTAAAATGATCCTATCCTAAACACAGGGTAGCGAGGTGTTCAGGGGAGAGGGTGTGCCCGGACAGGGTGGGACTACAGCTGTTTTGGTCCAACCTGTACTAGCGCAGTTAGCGTGAAACAGCTGTAGTCCCGTCCCTTTCCGGGCACGTCCTCTTCCCTGAACACTTTGCTACCCTGTGTTTGCTTTTAATGAAGCTACAATAAAAGATCACTTTACTCTGACCTGGACGAGTGCCGCTACCTTCATTAGATTGTGTGGTAACGTGGACCCTACGACAGCTGCTATTGTTGGTGGGAGCGTAGAAACCTATCACCTCTATTGATAAAACTTTCAAAAATTCTACCAACTCCAATATCCAAATGGCATTCAGCGCCGCTCCCCCACCCCAGCTCACCTTCCCTACCTATTATATGGCATTCAGCGTCGCTCCCCCACTCCTGGCTCACCTTCCCTACCTATTATATGGCATGCAGCGTCGCTCCCCCACTCCAGCTCACCTTCCCTACCTATTATATGGCATTCAGCGCCGCTCCCCCACCCCAGCTCACCTTCCCTACCTATTATATGGCATTCAGCATCGCTCCCCCACTCCTGGCTCACCTTCCCTACCTATTATATGGCATTCAGCGTCGCTCCCCCACTCCCGGCTCACCTTCCCTACCTATTATATGGCATTCAGCGTCGCTCCCCCACCCCGGCTCACCTTCCCTACCTATTATATGGCATGCAGCGTCGCTCCCCCACTCCTGGCTCACCTTCCCTTCCTATTATATGGCATGCAGCGCCACTCCCCCACTCCCGGCTCACCTTCCCTACCTATTATATGGCATGCAGCGCCGATCCCCCACTCCCGGCTCACCTTCCCTACCTATTATATGGCATGCAGCGTCGCTCCTCCACCCCGGCTAACCTTCCCTTCCTATTATATGGCATGCAGCGTCGCTCCCCCACCCCGGCTCACCTTCCCTACCTATTATATGGCATGCAGCGCCGCTCCCCCACTCCCGGCTCACCTTCCCTACCTATTATATGGCATGCAGCGCCGCTCCCCCACCCCGGCTCACCTTCCCTTCCTATTATATGGCATGCAGCGCCGCTCCCCCACTCCTGGCTCACCTTCCCTACCTATTATATGGCATGCAGCGCCGCTCCCCCACTCCCGGCTCACCTTCCCTACCTATTATATGGTATGCAGCGTTGCTCCCCCACTCCCGGCTCACCTTCCCTACCTATTATATGGCATGCAGCGCCGCTCCCTCACTCCCGGCTCACCTTCCCTACCTATTATATTGCATGCAGCGCCGCTCCCCCACTCCCGGCTCACCTTCCCTTCCTATTATATGGCATGCAGCGTCGCTCCCCCACTCCCGGCTCACCTTTCCTACCTATTATATGGCATGCAGCGTCGCTCCCCCACCCCGGCTCACCTTCCCTTCCTATTATATGGCATGCAGTGCCGCTCCCCCACCCCGGCTCACCTTCCCTACCTATTATATGGCATGCAGCGTCGCTCCCCCACTCCTGGCTCACCTTCCCTACCTATTATATGGCATGCAGCGCCGCTCCCCCACTCCCGGCTCACCTTCCCTACCTATTATATGGTATGCAGCGTCGCTCCCCCACTCCTGGCTCACCTTCCCTACCTATTATATGGCATGCAGCGTCGCTCCCCCACTCCCGGCTCACCTTCCCTACCTATTATATGGCATGCAGCATTGCTCCCCCACTCCCGGCTCACCTTCCCTACCTATTATATGGCATGCAGCGCCGCTCCCCCACTCCCGGCTCACCTTCCCTACCTATTATATGGCATGCAGCGCCGCTCCCCCACCCCGGCTCACCTTCAATTCCTATTATATGGCATGCAGCGCCGCTCCCCACACTCCTGGCTCACCTTCCCTACTTATTATATGGCATGCAGCGCCGCTCCCCCACTCCCGGCTCACCTTCCCTACCTATTATATGGTATGCAGCGTCGCTCCCCCACTCCCGGCTCACCTTCCCTACCTATTATATGGCATGCAGCGCCGCTCCCCCATCCCGGCTCACCTTCCCTACCTATTATATGGCATGCAGCGTCGCTCCCCCACTCCCGGCTCACCTTCCCTACCTATTATATGGCATGCAGCGCTGCTCCCCCACTCCCGGCTCACCTTCCCTACCTATTATATGGCATGCAGCTCTGCTGCCCCCACTCCCGGCTCACCTTCCCTACCTATTATATGGCATGCAGCGCCGCTCCCCCATCCCGGCTCACCTTCCCTACCTATTATATGGCATGCAGCGTCGCTCCCCCATCCCGGCTCACCTTCCCTACCTATTATATGGCATGCAGCGCCGCTCCCCCATCCCGACTCACCTTCCCTACCTATTATATGGCATGCAGCGCCGCTCCCCCATCCCGGCTCACCTTCCCTACCTATTATATGGCATGCAGCGCCGCTCCCCCATCCCGACTCACCTTCCCTACCTATTATATGGCATGCAGCGCCGCTCCCCCATCCCGGCTCACCTTCCCTACCTATTATATGGCATGCAGCGTCGCTCCCCCACTCCAGCTCACCTTCCCTACCTATTATATGGCATGCAGCGTCGCTCCCCCACTCCCAGCTCACCTTCCCTACCTATTATATGGCATGCAGCTCCGCTCCTCCACCCCGGCTCACCTTCCCTACCTATTATATGGCAAATAATGGATTAATGAAATATTGCATTAGACAAGCTGTAAATAACACGACACTTCCCATCTTAATAAAACCTGTACATTTGCACACACAGGACGGGATGCGGCCGATGCAGCCACCACCGCCGTACGGCAGTAATGAATTTTCTTGGTGTACCGGAGATTAATGAATAAATCAACGGATGTAATTTAGAACCGATGGAGCCCACCGTGGCCCCTGACCCACATTTCCTTTCCATGGAAAGTCTTAGTTATAGGTTTAATGATTCCTACAAATCTGGGCGCCACTTTTATTGCTGTGTATTAAAGCATCTCGGAGAGCGCTGCACCCCTGCTCCGGGCTCGCACTTTCTTAGAGTAATGACAGATTTGGGGTCATCATTGTTGCATATTTTTAGACTTTTGTACTATGACCAAGGTTTATAGGGTTTAGTAGAGTTTACTATCTACTTAGGGCACACATTTCAGCACATTATACTACGGGCTGTGGTGTCCATACTGTATAGAGCACTGTGTGGGAACATTATATTGGGGGTCGGTGCTGATCATACTAGATAATGCGTTATGGTGGCTATCATACCATGTTGGGGTGCTGGGAGGACATTATACTGTATAGAATAGCTTGTGGGGACCAAATGTCATGTCAGGGAATCAGGAGGCAGGATGGTAGGATGGGCAAAGGTGAACTGGGGAACTAGTCTGACCCTTAGACTGGGTTACCTGGTTCACCCTGATACTGGAGTTACCTCTCAATGTGAAGACGTCCAGGCTGCCACCCTTGCCATTTGCTCCTCATCAGCCGTAGACTAAGCCCCTACCTTCACCCATGGACCGGGAAAACCTAGCAACTCCTATGGAAGGGAACAGCAGCAGCAGCACAGAACAGCATATCTGCACTGCACAGGCTCCTAGTAGACAATGTACTCTATCTGCGACACCCAGTGGAGGAAGTGGAACTACTTCAAGGCTGAGGGAGTAGAGATTTGAATGCTATGACACACCCCTGCACCTCAATGCTATGACACACTCCTTCACATGCAGAGCTGCACATAGCACAGACTAAAGTAAAAAAAACACAGATTTAAATCACAGCAACAACAAAGCAGTCAACACGTGACACCATAATACTGTATGGTGTGCTGTGTGGACCATTAAACTAGATATGAAAGGATATGGTGGACATCATACTATATATTGGGGGCTGTTGTGGACATCATAAGGTATGAGTTGCAGTGGTGATTATCATGCCATGTAGATTGTCAGTGTGATGAGGGGAACAGTTTGGAGAGGGCTGCAGAGTGGGCAGTATTAAGGCACCAGAACACCTATTAGTACATGACTATGTCAATAAAAGTGGAATGCATCACCATAACCAACATCAGTTAATGAATATGTCACCAGAACCACCATCAGTACATGAATACATCAATAGGACCACCATCAGTACATGAATACATCACCAGAACCACCATCAGTACATGAATACATCAATAGACCACCATCAGTACATGAATACATCAATAGAACCAATATCAGTATATGACTGACCTTGGGTTGGACATTATAGGATGTTAGGTATGAATATCACTCTTTGTCCCTCATGTTGTGTAAAAGGTCAAACAATAAATGATTCTATACTTGGCTTTTGAATTGCACTCCGTTAACACACACACTCCAAGGTACACTACTATTTTTTTTACTTTTTCTGGTAATTTTTGGTGAAAAGGGTAGAAATGGTATTGGACATTGGACAATTGGGCGAGCTTGTTATCTGACTAGGCTTGGACTGGCCCACAGGTGAACAGGGGAATCCTCTGGAGGGCCTCTTTGCAGTAATATGTCACTTATCCCTCAAACATGATCAGTAGTTGGCACAATACACTTGTTTCTCAATGTAGAGACAAAGGAAGCATCTCATCATTCATTTTACAAACTACCCAGTATGTTACTACATTACTATATAAACTAGATGGAGGCTCAATGCTATCGCATCAGGAGGGCGGTGACATCACAATGGGGGCAGGCTCTGTGGCACTGAGGGTGGCAGCTGTCTCTCCCCCAGTGTGCTTTCTTGCCCCTGTACTCTCTCTTTTGACCTGTCCCCCTGTGTGCTGTCTTCTTCTCTCATGTGCTCTTTTCTTTGCCTGTGCGCTCTCTCTGCCCCTCTGTATGTGCTGTCTCTGTCCCCCTGTGTACGGTCTCTGTTCCCCTATGCACTTGCCCTGTCCCCAGTGCATTCAATCTGCACCCCGTGGGCTCTCTCTCTGCCCCCCACGTGTGCTCTCTCTGCCCCCCTGTTCGCTCTCTCTTTACTCCCCCAGTGTGTTCTCTCTTCCCCCCTGTGCGCGCTCTCTGTGCACCCCTGTGTGGAGACATGGGTAGAGAAGGGGGCATGCAGAGACCAAGGGTGAGGAGGGGGAATGTGCGGAGACTGAGAGAGCGGGGGACCATGCGGAGACATGGGATCAGGGAAGGGGAGCATGCAAAGTCCAATAGTAGGGAGGGAAGCGTGTGGAGATTGAGAGAGAGGAGTGAAGCGTGCGGAGATTGGGGGAGGGGAGCATGTGGAGACTGGGACTCGTGGAAGGGAGCAAAGCATGCAGAGATCGGGAAGGGAAGCAGAGCATGTGGAAACCAGGACAGGGAGAGGGGAGTGTGCAGGGACTGGGACCAGGGAGGGGTGCGGAGTGTGCGGACCCTGGGACCGAGGAAGGAGTGCGGAGTGGTGGAGTCCGGGCGGCGTGAGTGGGTTGCAGGTGGTGTGAGTGGCGAGATCCTGGCTTCGGAGGCACCGCTAGCAAGAACCATATTTGGACACCCATTACTTGCGTGTCCAAAGATGGCCACTGAAAATAGTGCTGGCCAATAGCGTGATAGGAGGACATGGTTACAGCGGAAGAGGTTGACGGATGCCACAAGGTAAGTATTATAATAGATGTCACCCCAGTCTGATATTGTATCTGTCCCATCGAAAGGGGTGGCATTAGGCATCCTGTTGTATTAGTCTCAGTCCTCTTCCCTTGCTTCGGCCTTTTCTGGTGGATGCCGTCTTCCGTAATACTGAGTTTAATCAATTCCTAAACATTTTACGAGATGTTAATTCACCTTGAATCATTTCGCTAATTGTAAATCAGACGCAAATGTTCTACCTGTCACCAAATCACATGTTTAAGGTGCATTTTCACTGGCTGATTATCCGGAATGATCGTACCTTTCTGAACACTTTTTTCCCAATAATCGGCAAGTGGAAAATCTTGACTATCCCTTGAGGATTTAGTAAAATTTTTCAGCTTGTTTAAAAAATCATTCTGGTAAACAGAACATGTGCTGCTGAATGAACTGACAATCACGTATCATTCATTATCATTCTGTGCAGTTGACCTGTTCTTTGAAGATCTCATGTGGGCGCTGTCTGTGGGATGGGTTCAATACAACAGAAAAGTAAGAAATTTCAGCTTTCCGCATATCTTCATCCCAGGCTTGAGATATTACCGACATCTTTCCTATCATGAGTTTACCTGTTTATAGATAGGAAACATGATGTGCTTACCGTCTTCCAGCTGATAGATATTCATTTGATGCTGATAGGCAGTTAAGTTAAAATCTGTACCATGTTCGTCCTTCTCTCCTAAGGCTGAAAATATGTCTGCCATATTTGTGTGAGCTATACACACCCCAATATTTACAATCTTCCATGGGTGCCTACATGTCTGATACTATTGCTTTGATTCTGACAACCTACAGTATATGTAGAGAACAGTAATTTATCATTCATTCATTCATTCTCATTCTGTACAGTCAACCTGTCTAAACATGTTATTAAACGGCCACAATTAGCCGGAGTAACTGCATCCTTAAAATCGTAAAAAAAACAAAACAACTGACCGTCTTATATACTTGATCGCAAACGAGAATATGTTTTGCAGACGAGACGCCAATGTATCGAGGTTATAATTTACATCTGACCAAGCATTGTATCACCATTTGCTCCACATCAGAATCTGTTTCATAGATTAGTCCTTAATAATTCATCACATTAAATCCAACATTGACTATTTGTCACCAATTCAATGTTAGTTTTATAGACCAGTCATTGTCAATGGGATATATATGATGCAGCCTTCTATGCTTATTATGACAGACTGCACCTCGCAGCCCCGTCCTGACTTCTCTAATACATCGGGGTAATGCAATCCGTTCTCATCACTTCTGTGAATACGTGACGTTATGCACCCCCCCGGTGCTACATAAGGTCAGCTTGACACAGTTTTACACAGACACCCCCTGTCCACACAGAAATAGAGAGGCACAGGGTGGAAGAGAGGGTGATCAATGCAACCACACTCGCTCACAGCCCTGACAGGCCACAGTGACATAGCGTCCTTCAGGGGCAGACTGGCCCAGGTGGCAGGGGGGCAAGCGCCCCCCAGGCTGCCTATAATGGCCTCACCCAAGGCCGCCCCCCATACTGAATGGGCCGGTCAGGCTGTGCTTTGCGGCCGCAGCCGCTCAATCCACAGCAGCCGACCGGGCGACGCCCCCCCTCCCGCTCCTCAACTTGCCAGACTTCACTAGCACCCCCCCCGCTCCTCACCCAGGGCTGGCAGCAGGGCATTGCCTCCCAGAGCCTGGAGCGCCAGCCCGCCCTGGTGTCCTTCCGGCCTGGTGGAAGGGCGACCAGTTCCTTGTTAGTCTGGTCTGTTAATGGGTTATATGAAGCCAAAAAACATCCACCGGTAAGATGTGATATTAAACCATGAACACGGACGTGTGAATTTGTGGATCGAGATAAAAGAGCCACCCAGAATTTAGTTACATATTTAAGGGCACACTGAAGAAAACACTATTTACACAATGGATATACATATATAAAGATCAGATAGGCAAATACAGGTAGGAGTACAACAAGTATAAGCAGAGATACATGAGTCAGTTACCCCTTTCCTTGATTGCTGGCAGCCACATGGGAGGTCATGTGGATCCAGGAGCTTCTGGTTACTTCTAACATGATACATGTCATGGCCAACCCAGAAGATAATCCCTAAATAATGTGGTTGGTACCTTTTAACCCCTCACTTAACCAAATCTTTGATGACCCCACGTGGGGACTTTCGGTGAGATGGGTTCAGAACTACAGAAAATTATGAAATTCCAACTTTCCGCATATCTTCTTTTCAGGCTTGAGATATTGCCGTCATCTTTCCTATCATGAATTTACCCGTTTATAGATAGGAAACATGATATGTGTATGGTCTTCTAGCTGCCAAATATTAATTTGAGGCTGATAGACAGTTGAAGGGAACTGAGGGAAGATAAAATATTTTATATCCCACATAATGAAGCTGAGCTGTACATAGCAGTTCTAGGATCTATAGATCTCTTATAAATCAGTAAAATCATATCTGCTCCTCAGATCTCACCCCTCCCTCAGCGGACAGAGAAATTAAGTCTCATGCTGCAGCAGTGACAGGAGGTGTCAGGGGTGTGGACCCTGGGGGCTCCAAGATCATCTTACATTCCTGCCCCCTCATACTTTGTATAAACAGGAGGCGTGGACCCTTGGGGCTCCAGGATCATCTTACATTCCCGCCCCTTCACACTTCTGTGTGAACAGGGGGTGTGGCCTCCGACCCCATGGCCACACTACAATCCTGCCCTGATACTCCATCCTATGTAATGTAAAAGCAAGGGTGTTCTCAAATCAAATAGCAATCATGTCACCAAGCAGATATAAATGCATACTGTGATCCTCTGCTGTACAATGATCTGATGGTGCATAATGTGTACTGCCATGTATCAGGCAAGGAGCAGAGGCAAAGCACTCCATTGGTTGATTCAGCACCGCCATGGTCTCCCCTCCCCATATCATCTTGGTAGCTTCTTGTCTTTAGCTCTATATATGACTGAATTTTTCTGTTCCCTGAGAGAGGGGTGAGAGCTGAGGAGCAGATATGATTTCTTATAATTATAAGTGATCTATAGATCCTTGAACTGCAGTGCCCGGCTCTGCTTCATTATTTAGGCGGGCAGGGACTGCACAATTATTTTTTATCTCTCTGGCATTCTCCTTTAATGGAAAAATTTGTATTATGTTTGTCCCTCTCTCCTGAGGCTGAAAACATGTCTGCCATATTGGTGTGAGCTATGCACACCCCAATATTTATAATTTTCTACGGGTGCCTACATGTCTGATACTATTGCTTTGATAAATTCCTGGGAAATTCACTTGTCCACCTCGGTGTACACAAAAATCCAGCCATTCTATCTCTCTTAGAGTAGATCTGCCTGTTGTAATTACCTGGCCTTGCAAGAGGTCTTTAGCTACAATGAACATTCCCCCTGACTTCCTAATTTATAATTAGTTTTCCTCACTTCTACATTTATGATTGTACCTATTTGGGTGGAAGGAGGCATCCAGTTTCAGATTGTCACTTTGAATAAGATGACTATGACTAACAGTTGATTGGCATGACAGGATATCTCCCATATTCTTCACACCTTATATGCTGGAAGTGATGCAATACTTCCTTTCTCCTGTGGAGGTGCTATAGAGAAATAGAACAGTTCAGGTGTCATCACACATTATGGCTGATTGCTGATACATTGTCACCTGTTTATCACTGGAGGACTGTTTTGACTAGAAAGGAATGATTAGATTAGATGATTGAGGGGGGGGTCTTTATGTAGAAAGAAGGCATTCCTACAGCCTCGATCCATAAATATATCCAATATATGGAGAGAAACAAATATCCCAGGCTCAGTTTTATCACTGCGTGGGTGAGGTGGAAACTATCCAGGGATCTCCCCTAAAGGCGAGCGGATTTGTTATTGGGGTTTTATGATCTTAGTGAAAGATACAACTTGGTCGGAGCAAAATGTGAAGAAGCAAATGGTAACCTGTCAGCTGCCATATTATTAACCATTAGGAAGCTGGTCCAATGGTATTTAGTGAGAATAGACTGATAATGGTAGGGTATCCTGCTACCAGTCTCAG
Organism: Allobates femoralis; assembly: GCA_033576535.1. Lineage (NCBI taxonomy): Eukaryota > Metazoa > Chordata > Amphibia > Anura > Aromobatidae > Allobates > Allobates femoralis. Next base: position 607,210,632 of record JARQOC010000004.1, on the reverse strand, counting down.
TATTTGTCAGCAGGGGGCGCCGTCGCTGGAGAGCAAAACCGCACCTCAGGAAGATCTGCTCAATGCACAAGTGCAACTTCAACCTGACTCTATAATTTACTGGGTAGGAGAAATGAAGGGGAAGAAGGAAGGATGGGAGAGATATGGTGGGGAAAAGAGAAGAAAGAGAATAAGGTAAAGAAGAGAAGAAAGGAGGCGAGGAAAAGAGGAAGGAAGGAAGGAAGGAAGGAAGGGAGAGATATGGTGGGGAAAAGAGAAGAAAGAGAATAAGGTAAAGAAGAGAAGAAAGGAGGCGAGGAAAAGAGGAAAGAAGGAAGGAAGGAAGGAAGGAAGGAAGGGAGGAAGGAAGGAAGGAAGGAAGGAAGGAAGGAAGGAAGGAAGGAAGGAAGGAAGGAAGGAAAAAGGAAGGAAGGAAGGAAGGAAAGAAAGAACAACTGAAGCACAGAAATAATGGACACCTGACATTGAAGGAAGGAAGCGAGGAAGATAGGAAGGAAGGAAGAAAGGAAGGGAGGAAGGAAGATAGGAAGGAAGGAAGGGAGGAAGATAGGAAGGAAGGAAGGAAGGAAGCGAGGAAGATAGGAAGGAAGGAAGGAAGGAATGGAGGAAGGAAGGAAGGGAGGAAGGAAGGAAGGAAGGAAGGAAGGAAGGAAGGAAGGAAGGAAGGAAGAAGGGAGGAAGGAAGATAGGAAGAAAGGAAGGAAGGAAGGAAGGTCGAGGCATTAAAAGAAACAAAGTCAATATAACTAATAGTAAAATACAAAGAGATAGACAGAAGGAAGGATAAAAGAAAAGAAGAAAAAACAATAATGGCAGGATGGCAGGCAGAAAGGAAGGTAGAATGGAAGGAAGAAAGTCCTTTAAATGGAAGGTGGGAAAGGAAGGAAAAAAGGTAGGTAGGAAGGAAGGAAGCGAGGAAGATAGGAAAGAAGGAAGGAAGGAAGGGAGGAAGGAAGATAGGAAGGAAGGAAGGAAGGGAGGGAGGAAGGAAGGGAGGAAGGAAGGGAGGAAGGAAGGAAGGGAGGAAGGAAGATAGGAAGGAAGGGAGGAAGATAGGAAGGAAGGAAGGAAGCGAGGAAGATAGGAAGGAAGGAAGGAAGGAAGGAAGGAAGGGAGGAAGGAAGGAAGGGAGGAAGGAAGATAGGGAGGGAGGAAGGAAGGAAGGGAGGAAGGGAGGAAAGAAAGAACAACTGAAGCACAGAAATAATGGACACCTGACATTGAAGGAAGGAAGCGAGGAAGATAGGAAGGAAGGAAGGAAGGGAGGAAGGAAGGAAGGAAGGAAGGAAGGGAGGAAGGAAGATAGGAAGGAAGGAAGGGAGGAAGATAGGAAGGAAGGAAGGAAGGAAGCGAGGAAGATAGGAAGGAAGGAAGGGAGGAAGGAAGGAAGGAAGGAAGGAAGGAAGGAAGAAGGGAGGAAGGAAGATAGGAAGAAAGGAAGGAAGGAAGGAAGGTCGAGGCATTAAAAGAAACAAAGTCAATATAACTAATAGTAAAATACAAAGAGATAGACAGAAGGAAGGATAAAAGAAAAGAAGAAAAAACAATAATGGCAGGATGGCAGGCAGAAAGGAAGGTAGAATGGAAGGAAGAAAGTCCTTTAAATGGAAGGTGGGAAAGGAAGGAAAAAAGGTAGGTAGGAAGGAAGGAAGCGAGGAAGATAGGAAGGAAGGAAGGAAGGAAGGAAGGGAGGAAGGAAGATAGGAAGGAAGGAAGGAAGGAAGTAAGGAAGGGAGGGAGGAAGGAAGGGAGGAAGGAAGGGAGGAAGGAAGGAAGGGAGGAAGGAAGATAGGAAGGAAGGGAGGAAGATAGGAAGGAAGGAAGGAAGCGAGGAAGATAGGAAGGAAGGAAGGAAGGAAGGAAGGAAGGGAGGAAGGAAGGAAGGGAGGAAGGAAGGAAGGAAGGAAGGGAGGAAGGAAGGAAGGGAGGAAGGAAGATAGGGAGGGAGGAAGGAAGGAAGGGAGGAAGGAAGGAAGGAAGGAAGGGAGGAAGGAAGGAAGGAAGGAAGGAAGGGAGGGAGGAAGGGAGGAAGGAAGGAAGGAAGGAAGGAATGAAGGAAGGGAGGAAGGAAGGAAGGAAGAAAGGGAGGAAGGAAGGAAGGAATGAAGGAAGGGAGGAAGGAAGGGAGGAAGGAAGGGAGGAAGGAAGGAAGGGAGGAAGGAAGATAGGGAGGGAGGAAGGAAGGAAGGGAGGAAGGGAGGAAAGAAAGAACAACTGAAGCACAGAAATAATGGACACCTGACATTGAGCCTATGACACTGTATGTATCTCAGATGTGAGGGACCTTTCCTTCCTCAGACTCCGGCCGTTCTCAGTGATATTCACCGTCTAATTGAATTGCTGCATAAATCAATTGTTGAATGAATAATGCAGGTGAATGATATTAGCATTTATTCATTTAGCGAGTACATGTCAGGCTGAGCCATAAGACAGGACACATACAGGATGACGGCCGCACTCCGGCCCAGTGCCTGGATACAGCAAAGTATGAAGTCATAAAGGATCCCGGCATAATCCCGTACATTATACCGTTATATTAGGGCGATCAATTCCATAAATCTGATTACATGTGATTGTAATGTCTGTCTGCTCATCTGGGCAGCGTCCCACACAATGGACCTTTCACAGTACGGTCTATTAGGGACGGCTGGGGGAATAATGGACACTTAGGAACATACACATTTTGCTCTTTATTAAATTTAGAGTTTTCTATGGATTTTCCAGGACAAAGTGTTGAATGTCGATCACCAATTGTAGTCAGTTGTGCACCCCATGAAGATCAAGATGAGACCCCACTTATGTGTCACATTTTTGCAACTACAAGGAGCAGCTATAAGGTGATAAAGAAGAATCTGAGGAGAAGCTGCAGCTGCATCTCCCTCTTTCCCTCTTTTTCTATTAGATATATATAATGTAAGAAATTGTAGGGACTGAGGAGGTTTCTGAACACTTATAGAGATACTAGATGGGAGCCCGATGCTATAGGGTGGGTGGTGACATGATGATGGGAGGCGGGCTCTATTTTGGGGTTAGCAGGCGTCTCTCTCTGGCTCCCCACCATGTTCTCTCTCTGCCCCCCCCCCCCCGTCGTCGTTCTTGGCCCCCACCTGTGCTGTCTCTTTGCCCCTCCACCTGTGCTGTCTCTCTGTCCCTCCACCTGTGCTGTCTCTCTGCCCTCCACCTGTGCTGTCTCTCTGCCCCTCCACCTGTGCTGTCTCTCTGCCCCTCCACCTGTGCTGTCTCTCTGCCCCTCCACCTGTGCTCTCTGCCCCTCCACCTGTGCTGTCTCTCTGCCCCTCCACCTGTGCTGTCTCTCTGCCCTTCCACCTGTGCTGTCTCTCTGCCCCTCCACCTGTGCTGTCTCTCTGCCCCTCCACCTGTGCTCTCTGCCCCTCCACCTGTGCTGTCTCTCTGCCCCTCCACCTGTGCTGTCTCTCTGCCCCTCCACCTGTGCTCTCTGCCCCTCCACCTGTGCTCTCTGCCCCTCCACCTGTGCTGTCTCTCTGCCCCTCCACCTGTGCTGTCTCTCTGCCCCTCCACCTGTGCTCTCTGCCCCTCCACCTGTGCTGTCTCTCTGTCCCTCCACCTGTGCTGTCTCTCTGCCCCTCCACCTGTGCTGTCTCTCTGTCCCCCATGTGGTTGCTCTCTGGCCCCCCCTTTGTTGTCTCTCTGCTCCTCTCCTGTGGTTGCTGTGCCTCCTTTCCCCCAAAGACATTCTGCTCCCCCTGTGCTAGTTCCCATGCTGCTTGGGAGAACAGGGATAGAGCAGAGCAGGGCAAAACGGAGTGGGCATAAGCAGGCAGAGTGAGGGAGAGCGGGGGCAGAGCGGGGGCACAGCAGAGTAGGGGCAGAGAGGGGAAGAGCTGGGCAGAGCAGCGGAAGAGCTGAGTGGAGCAGGGTAGGGGCAAAGCAAGGGAGAGCTGGGCAGAGCAGAGTTGGGGAAAGAAGAGGGGGAGACAGCTGGGCAAAGCAGGGGCAGAGTGGGGAAGAGATGGGCAGAGCAGGGGTATAGCAGAGTGGGACAGAGTTGGGTAGAAAGGAGCAAAGCAGGGGCAGAGCAAGGGATAGCTGGGCAGAGTAAGGGGGTGGGGAGAGAGTTTGGCAGAGCAGGGGTAGAACGAGGCATAGTGGGGCAGAGCAGAGTGGGGGAGAGTGGGGAAGAGCAAGGTGGGGGAGAGTGGGGCAGAGCGAGGGGGGCAGAGTGGGGGGGGAGAGTGGGGCAGAGTGAGGGGGGAGAGTGGGGCAGAGCAAGGTGGAGGAGAGTGGGGTAGAGCAAGGTGGGGGAGAGTGGGGCAGAGCAAGGTGGAGGAGAGTGGGGTAGAGCAAGGTGGGGGAGAGTGGGGCAGAGCGAGGGGGGGAGAGTGGGGCAGAGTGAGGGGGGAGAGTGGGGGGAGAGTGGGGCAGAGCAAGGTGGAGGAGAGTGGGGTAGAGCAAGGTGGGGGAGAGTGGGGCAGAGCGAGGGGGGAGAGTGGGGCAGAGTGAGGGGGGAGAGTGGGGCAGAGTGGGGGGGGAGTGGGGCAGAGTGGGGGGGGGAGAGTGGGGCAGAGCAAAGTGGAGGAGAGTGGGGTGGAGCAAGGTGGGGGAGAGTGGGGCAGAGCAAGGTGGAGGAGAGTGGGGTAGAGCAAGGTGGGGGAGAGTGGGGCAGAGCGAGGGGGGGAGAGTGGGGCAGAGTGAAAGGGGAGAGTGGGGCAGAGTGGGGGGGAGAGTGGGGCAGAGTGAGGGGGGGAGAGTGGGGCAGAGCAAGGTGGAGGAGAGTGGGTAGAGCAAGGTGGAGGAGAGTGGGGAGAGCAAGGTGGGGAGAGTGGGGCAGAGCAAGGTAGGGGGAGAGTGGGGCAGAGTGGGGAGAGGAGGGGGAGAGTGGGGCAGAGTGAGGGGGGAGAGTGGGGCAGAGTGGGGGGGAGAGTGGGGCAGAGTGAGGGGGGAGAGTGGGGTAGAGCGAGGGGGAGTGGGGCAGAGCAGGGGGGGAGTGTGTGGCAGAGCAGAGTGTTTGTGTCAGAGCTGAGTCTGTGGCAGAGCGTGTGTGTGTGTGTGGGTGTGTGTGTGGGCGGAGGACGGGCTGCAGTACCTGGTTGGTTTCTGTGTGTGAACAGGGCCTGTAATGACATTACAGTCATGTGATGTAGCTCCCCCATGATAGTGACGTTACCACAAGTCCTGTAAGTCCCAGCATATCAGTGGCGGTGGGGGGGGACAGCTGGCGAGGGCTGCAGTGTCGGGTTAGTGGGGGGACTGCGGGGACCAGGCAGGGGTGATCGGGCGGGGTTTCACCGGGCGGACTGCTGGGAGCGGGTGGGGAGAGCATGCAGCGGGCTGCGCCACCATATTTCCATACATATCACTTGGGTGTAGAAATATGGCGCCGCCGGAAGTGACATAGGTGACATCAGACAGAAGTGGAAGAGCCACTCACAATTATATAGAGAGATTTAAGACAAGAAATGGGAAACAGCAGGATTCTGAATGAGACATTGCAGCTGCATCTCCCTATTATCCCCTCCCCCTAATTATGCATTTACTATACTCTTTAAATAACTTTCAAGGTTATTTACTAGAAGGATGAATCCATGGGAATCTGTCAGCAGGTTTTTTATATGTAATCTGACAGCATCATAATGTAAAAGCCTAATCCAAAGATGTGTCAATCAGTAGCCTTGTGATTTTGTTTCAATAAAATCAGTGTTTGTCAGCAGTAGGTTATCAATAAAGGATTAGTTGTGTGTTGACATGTGGTCTCCATACTCATGAGCTCTGTATAACTCCGCCCCCACTACTGATTGGCAGCTTTCTGTCTATGCACAGTGTACACAGAAAGCTGACAATCAGTTGTGTGGGCGGGTTATACATAGCTCAGCAGTCTGAGCACCGCAAGATCTGCAACAGGAAACACAGATTGTATCACAATGACGGCATGTATGGGTGTAATGTGAAAAATGAGTTAATAGTTAAATAGTTCACAGCGTATCACTACTTTTTCAGCTAATGTACTAATGTAACTAATGTTAAACACTGTGGATTTGGGAGCGTCCAAACACGGGTGCGTACAGTGGCGCACAGATCAATGATGTCCAGCTCACTACGCACAATAACAGATTGAAAAAGATTGGGGAATCTCTTCTGTTCTATTCTACCATCCTTGTTTTCACAATCAGGATACCTCTGCCTTTGCTAGCCCTGATGTAAACCCTCAATAGGGAGATAGCCAGTAGGAGCACTAATCCCAACCACTGCAATAAACAAGACAAGAGGGGAAGGGAGAGACAGACAGGGAAACAACAAGGCAACTTCATGCCTCTGCGCACCAACCAGCAGCAGATGGCTTGACAACGATCAGTTCTCCAAAATTACCTACATAAGGTAGCCAGGCCAGGAGTGGATATCAACCAAAGTAGCTGGATCATGTGGCCAGTAAGGAGATGGGAGGATCACAAGGTAGCCACACCCAAAGAGAACTAGGGAGCTTGCAGCAACAGAAACTGACAATAAACATGCCAAGCAAGAAACATAAAGAAACACGTTTAATATGAAAATGACCAAGTCCAAAAGAGATAGGGTCCCAAACAAGCAAAGTCTCCAAAGTAGATGCATAGAAGCTGTAGCAGTAGTATCTTAGAAGTAGCAGAACCAAGTAGTAATTACAGGAACAGATACCAGCATAAGACGGGACTACCTAAATGACTCAGTATGTAAATGACCAGGAGCAGGGCGATGTATAGACTCCGCAGTGCAGCGGTCCCGGCCCTTGACAGGTCCTCTCCACTTGGGGGGGCTTTGACCACTGTCAGGCTTCATCGCGCAACAGATAAAAGCGCGTAGCGCTGGACGAGGAGTGAGGAGGTACGGGAAGTGAGAGAAGCCTCACTACCGCGTATGTTGCAGCTACGTCTCCATCTATCATAGCTAACGAGACAACAGGTACTCATGCTAGCTGCAGCATCATCCCACCCCCAACCTCAAGGTCCCGGAATGTCTGTATGACCAAGGACCCTCGTCGTATAGGCGCGGTGCTAATCTGGATGTGGGGTCTTCAGTACCACATCCATGCACACTGTACGCCGGTTTCTGCAGGCTGCCTAAAATACGGCCGCCAAAAGACTGGGATGCCGCATTGTTTTATTCCCCTCCGGCGTGACTCGCACTGGTGATGATGGGGCTCTGTGACCTTCCTCGTGTCAGGCCCCGTCAGGTGTCCGCATGGTTGCACCGTGGACGGTGATTCCTGAGGAACTTTTCTTTGCTCCCCTGGGCACGGATAGTACCATCGCTGCAGTTAACTCCTGAATGGCTGCATACCTGCTGATCTGTGGAGGGCTCGTTTACGGGGTCAAGGAATCTAGTGGCAGGCCTATGGAGTCCAGTAGCCCCATTCCTTATGGCTAGTTCGCGCTCGTGGATTGCAGGGCAACATGGCCAGAGCTCGGAATGGCCACGGATGTGATCTACAGCTGTGACAGTGTTTAGGGCTGCGGTTACTTAGTGTGTGGGTAGAAGATTAATGTGTGAGGTGATGAATGTCTGGTAGTCGGGTTTTATGTCGATGTGTGACAGTGGATAAGTGATGGTAGGATCAGGTGTACTTGAGTGCAGTGTGTGAGTGTCTGTGTCGTTTGAGTGTTTCTGCTTGTAATGTTTGATGTTGCATGTAGTAGGTATGGAGATGTCTGTGGTGTGTGTAGTGTGCTGTGATGTGCTATCGGTGAGTGTGTGTGTGTTTGTGGTGAGTTGGGCTTTGTGGGGGTGAGTGTGTTAGTGTGAGTGTGTGTGGGTGGTGGGTGTGTGTGAGCTGTCCTTTGCTGTTTCTGTGTGATAGTGAGTGTGAATAATTGTTGAGTTGTGGGGTGTAGTATGGGTAGGATTTGTGGTACTGATGTGAGGTGTGGTGTTGTGTGAGGTGTGTTAGTGTGAATAGGTGTTGGCATGTGGTGTGTGTATGTGTGAGTGTGTATGTGTGTGTGTGTATGTGTGAGTGTGTGTGTTTGAGTATGTGTGAGTGTGTGTGTGTGTATGTGAGTGTGTGTCTGTGTGTGTATGTCTGTGTGAGTGTGTGTGTGTGTGTGTGTGTCTGTGTGTGTGTGTGTGAGTGTGTGTATGTGTGAGTGTATGTGGGAGTGTGTGACACAAACGTCTCTGAAAAAAAAACACTTTAAGGCCCCTTTCACATCTCCGTTTTGCTGATGTCTGCAGCCAATCCGACAGGTGGCGCCGCATCTGCCGGATCTGCCACCTAACTGCCGCACTTGCATTTCGGATCTGGCAAGCCCTATGTATTCTCTTTGAGGCTTGCGGTCTGGTTGGCAAGTGCGGTTACGCCGGATCTGGCACTTGCGTCCACGAAAAAAAAAGCTGCAAGCAGCGTTTTTTTTTTGTGGCCGCAAGTGCCGGATCTGCCGCATCCAGCAGAACCACACTTGCCGCACTGGACCACAAGCCTCATAGAGAATACATAGGGCTTGCCAGATCCGAAATGCAAGTGCGGCGCCACCTGCCGGAACAGACGCAAACAGCAAAACGCAGATGTGAAAGGGGCCTTAAAGTGTTTTTTTTTCAGAGAAGTTTTGATAGGGCTATGAGGCTGGATTATATTTGTAGGACTATGAGGCTGCACTATATTATCTGGAGGGCTATCACGCTGAATTATATTATCTGGAGAGCTATGACGCTGCACTATATTATCTGGAGGGCTGTCACACTGCATTATATTATTTGTAGGGCTATGAGGCTGCATTATATTATTTGGAGGGCTATCACGCTGCATTATATTATCTGGAGAGCTATGACACTGCATTATATTATTTGTAGGGCTATGAGGCTGCATTATATAATTTGTAGGGCTATGAGGCTGCATTATATTATCTGGAGAGCTATAACGCTGCATTATATTATCTGTAGGGTTATGAGGCTGCTTTATATTATCTGAAAGCCTATGACGCAGGAATGTATTATCTGGAGAGCTATGTCGCTGTATTATATTATCTGTAGGGCTATGAGGCTGCATTATATTATATGAAGGGCTGTGACGCTGCATTATATTATCTAAAGGGCTATAACGCTGCATTATATTATATGGAGGGCAATGAGGCTGCATTATATTATATGGAGGGCTAGGAGACTGCATTATATTATTTGGAGGGCAATGAGGCTGCCTTATATTATATGGAGGGCTATGAGGCAGCATTATATTATATATGGATGGCTATGAGGCTGCATTATTCTATGTGGAAGGATATGAGGCTGCATTTTACTATATGAAGGGCTATGAGACTGCGTTATACTATAATGGAAGACCACATATACCAGGATAAGGGCATATTCCGGGAGGAGGACCAAATATAGCAGGATGAGGGACATTAATACTTAATGAAGGGGAGAGGGGTCAATTCGTGAGTCTTTATAGGATTTAGAACATTATATAGGGCCAATACATCTGACTAATGTGGGCGCACGAAAAAAGGGGGCGGGGGGGCCCAGGTCCAAATTTCGCACCGGGGCCCTTCAGACTCTAGTTACGCCACTGGAGGCAGGAGAGGGACGGGACGTGAGATCGACCCAGGAGCTGGGGGGACATGAGTAGGACTGAAGCTGCAGCTGCATCCCCCTCTTCCCCCTCTCACAGTCTTTCATTGGCATTAGATTAATTTTTAAGCAACTTAGAAGGTTTTCATTCATGAAACAGATAAAAGAGCTGCTGTAAGTTGAGTAAGAGGCCTATACTGAAGGTCTGAGATATTTACATCATCAACACAGCGATGATGATATACAGTGAGGTCACAATCATCAATACTTTACTGATATTCATTGTTATATATATATATATAATATATATGTTATATATATATATTCTGCAGCCAGAGAAATGTACAACGCTCTGCAAGATGGAAGAGGTTTGATAATGAACATCAAGGTCAGTCGTCTTATATGGATACAATATATAAGCTCATTCCTTGACATGGAGGATCTTGAGATAACACATGACTGGCACACTGAATGGAGGATCACCCATTTTCTGGCCATGTTTATAAAAGGAGGCTGCATAAAAGGCTGCCTTTCTCCTTTGCTTTTGTGGCGCCCCTCCGGGTAAACCGCCACCGGAGGTACTGCACTTCTGCGGTTAGATGGTGTAGTGCCCCTGTTCTCCAGGTGTCAGGATGGTGTGACTCACCGTGGCCGGGACTCCGGGGACAGGCGTTTTCTTCTTCCTCCTTGTCACGGATAGACCGCGCCTGCCGGTAGTGGGGCCCGGTGATCCAGATCAATAAAGACGTCGTCTGTTGAACAGTTTAGGGGTTAAATTGTTTCGTGACGCCACCTATGAGAGTTCCGGTAACTGTACCGGCGCTGCGGGGCCTCCGGCGGATGGAATGCAGCAAGATGGAACGCTCCCCACAGGCTGAGCGATGATCCCCAGAGCCAGGAGCTGCACAAGATGTTCTGAGGCAGCTGAGGTTACCTTAGTGTGCGGAGATAGACAGTTCATAAGAAAGCACGGACAATGAAAGTCTCTGTAACGGGTATTTTACTGTAACCAGCAGGTGATACATGGTATACAGTTACGGGTAGTGGACCGGGTGGACTCTGGACCGGGTGGACTCAGCAATGACCAGTGTTTCTCAGAGCTCCGCGGTGTTCCTCCATTCTAACTAACTTGTGTTGCCGTTGTCGCCCAGAAATGCCAGATCGGGTACAAGGAGGCTGCTTCAATGCCCTATCCGGGGTATACGTTCCGGGTGTTTTGGGTACACCGCTGGCTAGACGACTGTGTGTGGCGTGGTGGGGTGCTCCTGTAAAGCGGTCCCTTCCACTCTTCTGGTTCGCATAGTAGTGCTGAACAACTACTAGCTTCGGTACCAGTAGGCCGGTTGTAGATGGGCACGGGATGTTTTTGGACCCGCATGTAGATGCCCGTAGATCGGTTATTAAGGCACCGAGTAATGGCGCTCAACCGGGGTGATGGCCAGGGGGCTGCACGGGACTGTGCAGGCCCCCTCTCCTAGGTTGCAGAGCTTGTTGTTTTTGCTCCCTTCTCCTACGTTGCCAATTCAGTTCTCCTCTCACACTACCACTACACTCTGCCCACCAGGACCTGATTGGCCCTCTATTCTGATGTGCATGTAGGGTATGGAGCTCTGAGTTTTAACTGTGTCATTGCCTAGTCAGAGAATATTGCTGCTGCTGTCTTGGCTGCAATACCCTCCTGTGACGCACTTGTTGCGGGGCGCCACAGGTGCAGTTGAGTCCAAAACACACACACACACGCAATGACAGGTCCATGGGACAATGGGTGGACCCTGAGGGAGGACCCGGGCCACAAAAGGGGGACGGGACAGTGTTATAACAGACAAGTTAGTTCAGTAGTAGGAGACCGGAGGAGTAACATCAACTGACGGAGGAGCGGTAGTCAGAGTGTAGAGGCGGTGTGGTGCCGACTCCCGTGGGTTGAAGCTACACCACCATGCTCGCCCGCTGGAGGGAGAGAACTGACCAGTAGAGATGGAGAGAAGAACCCTAGGGGTGCGGATGAGACATCGATTCCCCGTACGCCCGAATCTGACGAGATAGAGGGGTTGGCGGGGGATACAGGGATCTGCCCTGCAGACGGTGCGGAAGCTTCAAGCCCGAGCTGAAACCGGAGGCTTCAGACTTCTAACGGGAGCTAAGGCCGAACACCCGACACATCTTGGGGAAGGTGGCCGAACTAGGGAGCAATGCCCGGGAGGGATCCTAATGGTGTCTAGGACACACAGAAGCACCCGTGGCTACCAGTACCTGAGCTCTGGGCTGCGGAGGGCGTTGAGAGCCTGGGGGACAGAGAGACGACCCGCTCACCTCAGATGAAAGTTACCCCATATAACGCTGAGCGACGAGACCCACCAGAGACTGTGACACTGAGAGAAAGTAGAGTAAGGGCACCAACCGTGGCTAATCTGTACCAACTTGGCTCTGGAGAAAGAGCAAAGTACCAGGGACTGGCAGCCATGTTTAACACCTGAGTAAAAGTAACGGAACTGCAGCTGTGGTGTGTGAGACTTTTATCAGCAGCAACCATCGGCCGCAGAGGCTGCCCGAGACATCGAGGGTACTAATGACTGAGTGAGCAGCTGCCAAGGTATGAGCCGGGGAAACCACTACACTGCCACCTCTATATACAGTAGATAACACAGGATCCACCATTCACAATAGATGATATCACAGCTCACCTCCTCCTGTACAATGACTGATAACACCTCTATATACAGTAGATAGTACAGGATCCACCATTCACAATAGGTGATATCACAGCTCACCTCCTCCTGTACAATGACTGATAACACCTCTATATACAGTAGATAGTACAGGATCCACCATTCACAATAGGTGATATCACAGCTCACCTCCTCCTCCTGTACAATGACTGATAACACCTCTATATACAGTAGATAGTACAGGATCCACCATTCACAATAGGTGATATCACAGCTCACCTCCTCCTGTACAATGACTGACAACACCTCTATATACAATAGATAACAGGATCCACCATTCACAATAGGTGATATCACAGCTCACCTCCTCCCCCTGTACAATGACTGATAACACCTCTATATACAGTAGATAGTACAGGATCCACCATTCACAATAGGTGATATCACAGCTCACCTCCTCCTCCTGTACAATGACTGATAACACCTCTATATACAGTAGATAACACAGGATCCACCATTCACTATAGGTGATGTCACAGCTCACCTCCTCCTCCTGTACAATGACTGATAACACCTCTATATACAGTAGATAACACAGGATCCACCATTCACAATAGGTGATGTCACAGCTCACCTCCTCCTGTACAATGACTGATAACACTTCTATATACAGTAGATAACACAGGATGCACCATTCACTATAGGTGATGTCACAGCTCACCTCCTCCTCCTGTACAATGACTGATAACACCTCTATATACAGTAGATAACACAGGATCCACCATTCACAATAGGTGATATCACAGTTCACCTCCTCCTGTACAATGACTGATAACACCTCTATATACAGTAGATAACACAGGATCCACCATTCACAATAGGTGATATCACAGCTCACCTCCTCCTGTACAATGACTGAAAACACCTCTATATACAGTAGATAACACAGGATCCACCATTCACAATAGGTGATATCACAGCTCACTTCCTCCTCCTGTACAATGACTGACAACACCTCTATATACAATAGATAACAGGATCCACCATTCACAATAGGTGATATCACAGCTCACCTCCTCCCCCTGTACAATGACTGATAACACCTCTATATACAGTAGATAACACAGGATCCACCATTCACAATAGGTGATATCACAGCTCACCTCCTCCTCCTGTACAATGACTGATAACACCTCTATATACAGTAGATAACACAGGATCCACCAGTCACAATAGGCGATGTCACAGCTCACCTCCTCCTCCTGTACAATGACTGATACCACCTCTATATACAATAGATAACAGGATCCACCATTCACAATAGGTGATATCACAGCTCACCTCCTCCCCTGTACAATGACTGATAACACCTCTATATACAGTAGATAACACAGGATCCACCAGTCACAATAGGCGATGTCACAGCTCACCTCCTCCTCCTGTACAATGACTGATACCACCTCTATATACAATAGATAACAGGATCCACCATTCACAATAGGTGATATCACAGCTCACCTCTCCTCCTGTACAATGACTGATACCACCTCTATATACAATAGATAACAGGATCCACCATTCACAATAGGTGATATCACAGCTCACCTCCTCCTCTGTACAATGACTGATAACACCTCTATATACAGTAGATAACACAGGATCCACCATTCACAATAGGTGATATCACAGCTCACCTCCTCCCCTGTACAATGACTGATAACACCTCTATATACAGTAGATAACACAGGATCCACCATTCACAATAGATGATGTCACAGCTCACCTCCTCCTCCTGTACAATGACTGATAACACCTCTATATACAGTAGATCACACAGGATCCACCATTCACAATAGGTGATATCACAGCTCACCTCCTCCTCCTGTACAATGACTGATAACACCTCTATATACAGTAGATAACACAGGATCCACCATTCACAATAGGTGATATCACAGCTCACCTCCTCCTCCTGTACAATGACTGATAACACCTCTATATACAGTAGATAACACAGGATCCACCATTCACAATAGATGATGTCACAGCTCACCTCCTCCTCCTGTACAATGACTGATAACACCTCTATATACAGTAGATAACACAGGATCCACCAGTCACAATAGGCGATGTCACAGCTCACCTCCTCCTCTTCTCAGGTCAGTGCATGCTTAGAATTTTTTATGTGTTCAAGATACAACTTTCTTTGAAGCAATAAGTCATTGTCCGGTGGCAGTACTCCCGGTACTGACTGCGCTCTTCAGGCTAATCTCGGTTGCCAAGTTGAACACATACCTACAACACAGAAAGGGGCAAGTCCAGTCACAGCACCTAATCCCGCTCCCGCTTTGTTCATTGTCCTGGGGTTTTGTGTTCGCGGGTTTCATACATTCTTGAAATTATTGATGCCCACATAGTGGAATATGCTCACTTCATCTCCGAGCATTAAATGTCCTTAATAGGAACCTGTCGCCTTGTAGATGGCGGCGCTTGATCTGCAGGCAGAATGTTACAGGGCGCGAGGAGCCGAACATATTCATCTATGGATTCACTATAACTGGCAATCAAGCTCATTCTGGCTTGGTAGTCCAGTGGGCGGTCCTAGTAGGGACTGACAACCATGTCTGTCTGCACTTACATAGAGAAGGTTGTCAATCACTGTATTAGGGCTTATCCCAGATCACAAAGCCAGGAATAAAATACTAGATGTATTGAATCTTTCAGATCTGGCTGTTAGGCAACTGGCTGCAGCAGAAGCCCTCCCTCGAGAGGAAATGATTATTACTAGACTAGACTAGAAAACATGCCAGATTTTTTTCAGAAATAGCGCCACCTTCGTCTTCGGGCTGTCCCTGGTATTGCGACTAAGTCCAATTGTTGCCTTGACAAGAGCATATTCGGGAGACAGGACAGAACACAGTCCCCATGGACACAGATCTATGAGGTATAGCCTGTGCTCAGTGACGTAACTAGAAGCTCATGGGCCCCGATTTGAAAGCTCCAACGGGGCCCCCAATTATTGCAAGTCTTTAATAGCATTAATCTTTTTCTATAGGCCAAAGGGACTTTTGGACCTCGGGTGCAATTGCAATCCCTACACCTATTGTAGTTACACCCCTTCCTATGCTCCCATTGCTCCTGTATCCCCTTCCAGATTTTCAGCTGGATATATATTCTATTGTTCAGTGGCGTAACTAGAGTTCAATGGGCCCCAATGTGAAATTTGGACCTGGACCCCCACCAGTGCACGTTGGTCAGTTGTACGGCCCTGTTTAGCGTTCTAAATCCTATAAAGACCCTATATATGTTCTCCGTCCTGGTGTATATAGTCTTCCTCCTCCCGTCACTATAGTCCTCCAATTATTATAATGAATCCCCATATTCCTCCATATATTACAATGTACCCCCATAGTCCTCTAGGTATTATAATGCATCCCATAGTCCTCCATTCATAAGGTAGCCCCAATAGTCATCCAATTATTATAATGCACTCCCATTATCCACCCTTCATATAGTATAATGCAGCCTCAAAGCCCTCCATACAGCAAAATGTAGCCTCATATTTCTTCTATAATACACCCTCACAGCCCTCCATATGGTATAATGCAGCCTCATATCCTCTATCAGTATACTGCCGCCTCAGCCCTCTATATAGTATAATGCAGCCTCATAGCCCTCCACATAACATAGTGCAGTTTCACAGCCCTCAATATAGTATAAGGCAGCCTCATAGCGCTGCATATAATATAATACAAACTCATAGCCCTCCATAGAGTATAATGCAGCCTCATATCTCTCCATACAGTGTAGCCTCATCTCCCCATATAGTGCAGCCTAATTAGTACAGCCTCCTCTCCATATGTGCAGCTCATCTCCATATAGTGCAGCCTCCTCTCTCCATAAAGTATAGCCTCATATAGTGCAGCCTCATCTCTCCGTATAGTGCAGCCTCATATAGTGCAGCCTCCTCTCTCCATATAGTGCAGCCACATATAGTGCAGCCTCATCTCTCTGTATAGTGCAGCCTCCTCTCTCCATGTAGTGCAGCCTCATATAATGCAGCCTCCTCTCTCCATATAGTGCAGCCTCAAGTAGTGCAGCCTCCTCTCTCCATATAGTGCAGCCTCATATAGTACAGCCTCCTCTCTCCATATAGTGCAGCCTCCTTTCCCCATATAGTGCAGCCTTCTCTCTCTATATAGTCAGCCTCCTCTTTATACTGCCGCCTCCTCTCTCTAGTGCAGTCTCATCTCTCTAGTGCAGCCTCCTATCTCCAGTGCAGCCTCCTCTCTCCATACTGTATAATGCACCCCCTCCTCCCCTCCATAATCCTCTAGCCACCGTGTACTCAAAAAAATAAATCGTGTACTTACCTCTCCCCGTTCCCCCACTGCTCTGGTCTCCTTTGCTGAAGACTCAGGAGGCTGCGGTGCCCGTGTGTGTTCCACTGTGGAACGCATAAAGCAGGAAGCGCCGCCTACTATTGTGGAGGAGGCGGCACAGGCCTTATGTGTGCGCTTTACAGTGGAACGCACAAGGAAACCCGGCTGGTAAAAGGAAGCAAGGGGAGGGATGGCAGTAATAGGTAGCAGGAGGCTCCCCTCCTCTCCCTGACACATGGGCCTCAAAGCGGCGTGTGCTGCCGCGTGGTCATATGGATGTGCGTCCTCCGAGACACAAGTCGCACATCTATTGTGAAGTGGGTCCTGGGATCGGCAGGCGCAGGGAGCGGCTGGCGGGGTGGGCCCCTTATAGGCTCGGGCCCCATCGCAACCCTGACCCCTGCGACCACAATTGTTACGCCCCTGCTATTGTTTTCCACGACAGGAGATGCCTCTATAGATGTTGGATGTAACAGTCGCACAGACCTATCTCCCTACACAGCCCTGAGACCCCTCTGCCATAAGTAAACACCAGGCAGGGTGAGGCCTAGTTACTGACATTGAGGCCTAGCAGCCTCAGGTTATGTCTCTAAGGAATAATGCCCATAGCAACCAATCAGAGTGCAGCTTCCATTTCTGAAACTGCTCAGTCAGAATGAAAGCTGCGCTGTGATTGGATGCTATGGGCAGCACTGATAAATCTGGGGCCTAGTGGGGTTGCCTGTAATATGGCAATGCCGTATACCCTCATACTGTAGTGTTATATTCAGCCTTTACTCCGGGCACAGATAGTTTACTTTTATTTCATCGCTTTGTTAGAAGGAAAAAAAGAAATAATAACAAATGAGATTCTTGTATTATTGTTGTTGCTTTTGACAGTTTTCCGTCCAGGGATAATAACATGAATGACGTGCCACAGAAGACGGACGTCTCAACCAGTCTACTGGCCTAGATACGGGGTTTCCTCTGGGAACCTGGGTACAACATAAACAAACATGGCGTGGAAAGGCCCCAAATGCTAACATCTACCCATACAGAATAATGGAACGCTTGGGCATCTAATTTGTTGTTATGGCCCAGACAATGAGCTTCAGGGGGGTTTTAATAATACATATGTAGACAGGGCTGTGGAGTCAGAGTCGTAAAGTCGGAGTCCATTTTGGTGGAGTTGGAGTCGGATGTTTGGCTTACCGGCTACACAGCCATGGTTGTGGAGTCTGAGTCGTGGAGTCAGAGTCCATTTTGGTGGAGTTTGGAGTCGGTGTCGGACTCTGAGTCAGATGTTTGGCTTGCTTGGCCCTGTTTGTCGGGGAGAAGGGGATCACCTGATAGAGGAGATCCGCTTGGAGCTGCTCAGGTCTAGGCTCCAAGCAAAGAAACACAAATCAAAAAAAGTTTTCCAGTGATAATTTCTCCATTAGTAAAAACTCCATTTAAAAAAAAAAATTGCCATACAAACAATATAATCAGCTGTGCATAAAAGTTTCAGCAAAGTGGCTTCATCATAGTGTGAATGGGAGCAGATAGTAGTAGAAGTACATATATACAGGGCGGGCCATTTATATGTGTCGGGCCCACGGGGACAGGGGTACTCGGTACCGGACCGGGTCGGCTGCTGGGGAAGTCACGGGTGGTCCTGGTCCGGTCCCTGTCCCTGGCTCGACAATAAAAGGGGATATTTACAGGGATTGTCAGTCGTGACGCCACCCACTATGTGCGGCCAGTGATGGGGCCGCTGCTGCTGCAGAACCTCCGGGGATGATGGAATAGCAGCGTAGATGGGATAGTTCCAGTGGGTAGAACTGTGTTACCCGGGGCAGTAAGGGTTAAGTCTATGGTGTAGTGTGCAGGCTTGGTGCAATTCACTTACTAGCCAGATGCTGCAGAAATCTCTCCTCAGAGCTGGTGCTGACAGGCTGTGGCTCTGCAGGTGGAGGGCTTGCTGTAATCCTGTATGGAGGGAATGGCGTGCAAGCAGAGACACAAGGGAGGCAGATTCAGGGTTTTCCGTGTTTAACCTAAGTTCTTCAAGACAGTTCACAAGTCAGTTACAGTTCTTACAAGTCTTAGTACAAGTACACGGGCACACTCTCCCTCTCCGGGTTCCCTTTACTCCCTGCAGCCAGGCCTCACTCTCTGTGACCCCTCACACTTTCTCTGTGTCCTTTCCGGGCTGTTTACGTTCTATGTACACTTGGTGGGTGTCTCCGGACAGTATGGCGGTGACTCGGGCCCTTGTGGGTCCTCCTGGTCGTCACTGAGCTGCCTGTCCTTTGGGGTAGGGACCAAAGCTAGCAACTGTGGTCCCCCGTTGTGTTGTTTGGGGTTCCGTAAAACTACGGTCCCCTCTAGAGCCGACACTCTACTCAGCCCAGCCTCCAACAGTCCTCAAGGGTGAGGCTCTACCAGGCTCCTTCCCTATGCGTCTCTTGGTATGATAGGAGGGCTACTCCGCCTGCAGTCGGTTGCTTCAGCTGTACGTCTAGGGCCCGGGTATCACCGTCCCTCTCTGTCCTCTCACACTCCTGGGGATCTGGCTCCGGATAGGCTTTCTCTCTCCTCCGGCTCACCCTGGCTCGGTACAGATTCTGCGCTCCTTACACCTTCATTCTTCCAGGACGTGTGTGTCTTTCTCCTGCTCAGCTTAGCTCAACCGTCCACCGTCTTTCGGCCTGTGCTGTGCTCCTCAGCTTCTGGTCTCTGTCTTTGCTGCTCAGTACCCAGGGCCTACTGAACTCCTTCCTCCTCCCCCTCACTATTTCTACTGTCAAGTCACCTGACTACATGTGTGCCCAACCCACTCCTCTAAATCCACCACCCCTCAATTGCCTAGAGTATCTTAGGGCTGGATGCTACCATCTACTGCACGTGGGTTGTGTGGGCTCTGAGGGTGTTGATGTGCAACAATTGTCCTACCTGCCTGGCTGCAGTTCCCTTTTGTGGCCTCCTGGACGCAGGGGCGCCACATATGGATGCACCTAAATAAAATGGGAATGGTTGGTGATATCAACTTCCTGTTTGTGGCACATTAGTATATGGGAGGGGGAACACTTTTCCAGATAGGTGGTGACCATGGCGGCCATTTTGGATCCAACTTTATTTTTTGCAATGGGAAGAGGGTCATGTGACATCTCAAACATATTGAGCATTCCATGTGAAAAACAATGGTGTGCTTGGTTTTAACGTAACTTTATTCTTTCATGAATTATTTCCACTTATAAAATGTGTTCAAAGTGCTGCCCATTGCGTTGGATTGTCAATACAACCCTCTTCTCCCATTCTTGACACACCGATAGCAACACCGCAGAAGAAATGCAGCACAGGCCTCCAGTATTCGCTGTGTCAGATGCTGCACATCTCGTATCTTCACAGCATAGACAATTGCCTTCAGATGAAGCAAACATTTTTGTGAATGGTGAAGTTAACAAACAAAACCAGCGCTATTGGTCTGACACTAACCCACAGTGGATAGAGCCCCCCAAGACTGCAGGAACACAAACATTGATGGTATGGTGTGGTATAGGGGTTCAAAGATAGTGGAGCCATTCCTCATCAATGGAAACCTCAATGCCACTGGATATCTGAAATTGCTACATGATTCAGATATCCAGTAACATTTTTCAATAAAATGGAGTTTTTACTTACGGAGAAATTATCCCTGGACATTTTTTAATCCGTGTTCCTTTAATAGTACATTCAACACCAAATCTCCATAAACGTCCTCTCATTTTTGGCACCAGAATTTTTTAGTGGTGGTGGAGCGCCAGCTCTGGTGATGATGGTGGCAAAGAGCCAGCTGCAGTGGTGGTGGAGTGCCAGCTCTGGTGATGATGGTGGCAAAGAGCCAGCTGCAGTGGTGGTGGAGTGCCAGCTCTGGTGGTAGTGGTGGTAAAGAGCCAGTTCCAGTGGTGGTGGAGTGTCAGCTCCGGTGATGGTGGTGAAGAGACAGCTCCAGTGGTGGTAAAGTACCAGTTCTAGTGGTGGTGGTGGAGCACCAGTTCCAGTGTTGGTGATGGTGGTAAAGTGCCATCTCAGGTGGTGGTGGTAAAGAGCCAGTTCCGGTGTTAGTGGAGCACCAACTCTGGTAATGGTTGTATAGAGCCAGTTCTGTTTGTGGAGCACTAACTCTGGTGGTGGTGGTAGAGAGCCAGTTCCAGTGGTGGTGGAGCATCAGTTCCAGTGGTTGTGATGGTGGTAAAGCATCAGCCTGGATGGTGGTGGTTGTAAAATGCCAGCTCCTGTGGTGGTAGTGGTAAAGTGCCAGCTCTGGTTGTGGTGGTAGTGGTAAAGTGCCAGCTCTGGTTGTGATGGTAGTGGTAAAGCGCCAGCTCTGGTTTTGGTGGTAAAGTGCCAGTTCTGGTTGTGGTGGTAGTGGTAAAGTACCAGCTCTGGTTGTGATGGTAGTGGTAAAGCGCCAGCTCTGGTTTGGTGGTAAAGCGCCAGCTCTGGTTGTGGTGGTAGTGGTAAAGTGCCAGCTCTGGTTGTGATGGTAGTGGTAAAGCGCCAGCTCTGGTTTTGGTGGTAAAGCGCCAGCTCTGGTTGTGGTGGTAGTGTAAAGTGCCAGCTCTGGTTGTGATGGTAGTGGTAAAGCGCCAGCTCTGGTTTTGGTGGTAAAGTGCCAGTTCTGGTTGTGGTGGTAGTGGTAAAGTGCCAGCTCTGGTTGTGATGGTAGTGTAAAGCGCCAGCTCTGGTTTTGGTGGTAAAGCGCCAGCTCTGGTTGTGGTGGTGGTGGTAAGGCGCCAGTTCCACTGGTGGTGGTGGTGGTGGTAAAGCACAAGGTCCAGTGGCAGAGGGGTCATTGCAGACTGTACACTGTTCTGAAGAAATGGGTTTCCAAGCTCTGCTTGAAAGTCCTGAATGTAGGGGATAACCAGACGTGTTGGGGCACAGAATTCCTCAGGATGAGGGATACTCAGGAGAAGTCTTGATTTACATCCAAAGTAGATGGAAAAAGACACTAAGGCTATGTTCACACTGTGCGTTTTTTTATCCTTTTTTGTGATCTGTTTTTGTGTCATTTTCAGCAACAAAACTGGACCTGTTTTTTCAAGTAACAGCATCAAAAACACATAATCCGTTTCTTATGCGTTTTGACTGCAACTTTTCTTCCCCCATAAACAAAGGTTTCAAGGGAAAAAACGCATCACAAATGGACGCTCATTCTTTTTCTAGATGTGTGTTTCTACCCCAAAAACACAGTAAAAAACACAGCGTCCGCACAGCATTGCTGAAAACACATTGACTTTGCTGGAGATCACAGGAAGTCTTCATGTTTTCCAAGCAAAAACGGATCAAACATACACAGTGTGAACATGGCCTGAAAGCACCAGCATGTTGGCTACAATGAATCAGGCAGGTTCCTTATCATCAAGGATTATCTAGACCTGATACATTGCAGCAAACCTTCAGTTGTGACAAGGATTAGGTCTGTGCCAGTTTTAAGCTTCTGGATGCAAAGTTTATTAAAAAGTTCCAGCCCTTCTTATGAATAAATAGAAATATCAACTTGTGTCCATGATACAGGACCACAGGATGCAGAGGAGGATGCTGGAAGATGAGGGAGTCCTCCACTTTCATCAGCACAAAGCGGAGATAAAAGACTTAATTTTATCTGGACGGCTGAGAAGATGACTCAATTATCCAATCCATTTACTGCTGGAGAAACTCCGCATCTTGTACTGTGAAATACCCCGAGCTGAGAAACACAGGGACAATACTAGAAACAGAGCGTGGATAGCTGACACTAAGGAAAGCAAAAAACATTCCTCAGTGTCGCATACAGTTTAGTAATCTCCATGAGATGAGAGGGATGGAGATGTTATTCACTGTGCATAAGGAATCATAAATATGTCACATAAATAATACTGCTCCTATATACAAGAATATAACTACTATAATACTGCCCCTATATACAAGAATATAACTACTATAATACTGCCCTATGTACAAGAATATAACTACTATAATTCTGCTCCTATATACAAGAATATAACTACTATAATACTGCCCCTATATACAAGAATATAACTACTATAATACTGCTCCTATATACAAGAATATAACTACTATAATACTGCCCCTATATACAAGAATATAACTACTATAATACTGCCCCTATATACAAGAATATAACTACTATAATACTGCCCCTATGTACAAGAATATAACTACTATAATACTGCCCCTATGTACAAGAATATAACTACTATAATACTGCCCCTATATACAAGAATATAACTACTATAATACTGCCCCTATATACAAGAATATAACTACTATAATACTGCCCCTATGTACAAGAATATAACTACTATAATACTGAACTTATATACAAGAATATAACTACTATAATACTGCTCCTATATACAAGAATATAACTACTATAATACTGCTCCTATATACAAGAATATATCTACTATAATACTGCTCTTATGTACAAGAATATAACTACTATAATACTGCCCCTATATACAAGAATATAACTACTATAATACTGCCCCTATATACAAGAATATAACTACTATAATACTGCCCCCATATACAAGAATATAACTACTATAATACTGCTCCTATATACAAGAATATAACTATTATAATACTGCTCCTATGTACAAGAATATAACTGCTATAATACTGCCCCCTATATACAAGAATATAACTACTATAATACTGCCCCTATGTACAAGAATATAACTACTATAATACTGCTCCTATATACAAGAATATAACTACTATAATACTGAACTTATATACAAGAATATAACTACTATAATACTGCTCCTATGTACAAGAATATAACTACTATAATACTGCTCCTATATACAAGAATATAACTATTATAAAACTGCTCCTATGTACAAGAATATAACTGCTATAATACTGCCCCCTATATACAAGAATATAACTACTATAATACTGCCCCTATGTACAAAATATAACTACTATAATACTCCCCTATGTACAAGAATATAACTACTATAATACTGCCCCTATGTACAAGAATATAACTACTATAATACTGCTCCTATGTACAAGAATATAACTAGTATAATACTGCTCCTATATACAAGAATATAACTACTATAATACTGCTCCTGTATACAAGAATATAACTACTATAATACTGCCCCTATATACAAGAATATAACTACTATAATACTGCTCCCATGTACAAGAATATAACTACTATAATACTGCTCCTATATACAAGAATATAACTACTATAATACTGACCCCTATGTACAAGAATATAACTACTATAATACTGCCCCTATATACAAGAATATAACTACTATAATACTGCTCCTATGTACAAGAATATAACTACTATAATACTGCTCCTATATACAAGAATATAACTACTATAATACTGCTCCTATGCACAAGAATATAACTACTATAATACTGCTCCTATATACAAGAATATAACTACTATAATACTGCTCCTATGCACAAGAATATAACTACTATAATACTGCTCCTATGCACAAGAATATAACTACTATAATACTGCTCCTATGTACAAGAATATAACTACTATAATACTGCCCCTATATACAAGAATATAACTACTACTAGCTGTGAGCCCGATTCTAAAGAATCGGGAGTCTAGAATCTGTATATAATATTTTTAAGAGTTGTAAATAATAGACTTAAACACCAGCCGGGGGAGCAAGAACAGCGGGGGTGAGGATGGAGCGAGCGGGGCAGGATGGAGCGAGCGGGGCAGGATGGAGCGAGAGGGGCAGGATGGAGCGAGCGGGGCAGGATGGTGGGTGGCGCGGCAGGATGGAGGCGGAGGGGCAGGATGGAGCCGGAGGGGCAGGATGGAGGCGGAGGGGCAGGATGGAGGTGAGTGGCGCAGGATGGACCGAGCGAGGCAGGATGGAGACGGCAGGGCAGGATGGAGACGGCAGGGCAGGATGGTGGCGGGGGGGAGGATGGAGGTGGCGGGGCAGGATGTTGGGGGGGGCAGGATGGTGGTGGGGGTGCGGGATGGAGTTGGGGGGGCAGGATGGTGTTGGGGGGGGCAGGATGGATACGGGGGGGGCAGGATGGAGGCGCTCCTCCAGACCCCCTCCGCTCCCCGCGGCCGCCGTCCCTCTGGGCCTCCACTCTGTGCGGCCCCCCTCCCTCTGGGCCAGCACCCCCTCCCCTCCCCACCGGAACTTCATGGTGCTAATAAAAAAAAAAAAACCTCAGTGAGGATACTTACCCTCCGGCGGCTCGCTCCAGCTGTCTTGTAGCTTCCAGGACAGGACCTGTTGTTGGCTGGGAAACCGATGAGCTTGGGGTGAGTGGGCAGAGTGGGGGATGAGTGGGCAGAGTGGGGGATAAGTGGGCAGAGCAGGGGTTAGTGGGCAGAGTCATTGGGCAGAGCAGGGGTCAGTGGGCATAATCAGTAGTCAGAGCAGGGTGAGTAGGCAGAGCTGGGGTCTGTGGGCAGAGCTGGGGTGAGTGGGCAGAGTGGGGGGTCAATGGGCAGAGTGGGGGGTCAGTGAGCAGGATTGAAGGGTCAGTGGGCAGAGCAGGGTGAGAGCGGGGGTCAGTGGTCAGAGCAGGGGTTAGTGGGCAGAGTGATTGGGCAGAGCAGGGGTCAGTAGGCACAGCAGGGGTTAGTGTGAAAAATGAGTGGGCAGAGCAGGGGTGAGTGGGCAGAGCAGGAGTGAGTGGGCAGAGTGAGTGAGCAGAGCAGGGGTCAGCGGGCAGAGTGGGGGTCAGTGGGCAGAGCGGGGGGTGAGGGAGCAGATCGTGGGTCAGTGTGCAGCGCAGGGGGATGAGTAAGCAGAGGAGGTTAGATCGGGACAGGACCTTTGATGACGTCACGGTCACGTGAACTGTGACTCCGCCCATCATCGTGACATCATCAGAGGTCCTGAAGCTCCATGAAAAGAGATCGCGGCTGGCTGGATGGAGCTGCGGTAAGAGTCGGGGGGGGGTGACCCGAGAGTGGGGGGGTCTGTGCTGAGTCGGGGGGGGGGGGTGACCGGAGAGTGGGGGAGGGGGTGCTGACAGGCGGGGGGTGACCGGAGAGTGGAGGGGTCTGTGCTGACAGGCGGGGGGGTGACCGGAGAGTAGGGGGGTCTGTGCTGACAGGCGGGGGGTGACCCGAGAGTGGAGGGGGGCTATGGTGACAGGCAGGGGGGTGATGGGGCAGCGGGGGGAAGTGTTGTGACAGGCGGGGAGCGCGGGCAGGAGGAGCTTCACTATATCTTATCCTTTATATATACTTGCCGTAGCGCTACTTCCGTTTGGCAGCCACGTCCACGACGACGGAAGTAGCGCCGAATATGACGGAAGTGAGCTACGGCAATTATATATAAGATAATACTGCCCCTATGTACAAGAATATAACTACTATAATACTGCTCTTATGCACAAGAATATAACTACTATAATACTGACCCCTATGTACAAGAATATAACTACTATAATACTGCTCCTATGTACAAGAATATAACTACTATAATACTGCTCCTATATATAAGAATATAACTACTATAATACTGCTCCTATATACAAGAATATAACTACTATAAATACTGCCCCTATGTACAAGAATATAACTACTATAATACTGCCCCTATGTACAAGAATATAACTACTATAATACTGCTCCTGTATACAAGAATATAACTACTATAATACTGCTCCTATATACAAGAATATAACTACTATAATACTGCCCCTATATACAGGAATATAACTACTATAATACTGCCCTATCTACAAGAATATAACTACTATAATACTGCTCCTATGTACAAGAATATAACTACTATAATACTGCTCCTATGTACAAGAATATAACTACTATAATACTGCTCATATATACAAGAATATAACTACTATAATACTGCCCCTATGTACAAGAATATAACTACTATAATACTGCTCCTATGTACAAGAATATAACTACTATAATACTGCTCCTATATACAAGAATATAACTACTATAATACTGCTCCTATATACAAGAATATAACTACTATAACACTGCCTCTATATACAAGAATATAACTACTATAATACTGCCCCTATGTACAAGAATATAACTACTATAATACTGCCCCTATATACAAGAATATAACTACTATAATACTGCCTCTATATACAAGAATATAACTACTATAATACTGCCCCTATGTACAAGAATATAACTACTATAATACTGCCCCTATATACAAGAATATAACTACTATAATACTGCCCCTATGTACAAGAATATAACTACTATAATACTGCTCCTATATACAAGAATATAACTACCATAATACTGCTCCTATATACAAGAATATAACTACTATAATACTGCTCCCTATATACAAGAATATAACTACTATAATACTGCCCCTATATACAAGAATATAACCACTATAATACTGCCCCTATATACAAGAATATAACTACTATAATACTGCTCCTATATACAAGAATATAACTACTATAATACTGCCCCTATATACAAGAATATAACTACAATAATACTGCTCCTATATACAAGAATATAACTACTATAATACTGCCGCTATATACAAGAATATAACTACTATAATACTGCCCCTAAATACAAGAATATAACTACTATAATACTGCTCCTATATACAAGAATATAACTACTATAATACTGCTCCTATATACAAGAATATAACTACTATAATACTGCTCCTATATACAAGAATATAACTACTATAATACTGCCCCTATATACAAGAATATAACTACTATAATACTGCCCCTATATACAAGAATATAACTACTATAATACTGCCCTAATACAAGAATATAACTACTATAATACTGGTCCTATGTACAAGAATATAACTACTATAATACTGCCCCTATATACAAGAATATAACTACTATAATACTGCTCCTATATACAAGAATATAACTACTATAATACTGCCCCTATGTACAAGAATATAACTACTATAATACTGCCAAATATATACAAGAATATAACTACTATAATACTGCTCCTATATACAGGAATAACTACTATAATACTGCCCTATAGTGCGTATGTGAGCACGCTGTGACTATTTCTAGCTGTGGTTGCTCATTGGGATTCACACTGCGCCTTTCTATCAGGGTATTTATGCACTGGAGGAATTTCAGCACTTGTGAGTGTTGGTGGTTTAATCTGAGGAGTTAACTCTTTACCTCCCGGCTGGTGTTTGGCCATAATTCATACAGAAATGTTTGGTGATGGAGCTACCACTGAGTCTTCCTGATGTCTCACTGTTTAATTAAACAGAGATATGTAACAGCCAGTGAGATGTAATACCGCTCGGCTCCTTCTCCATTTGTCATTCTTCCCCATGAATATGTAATTATGATAATCTGTTTACATAACGAAAAA
This sequence comes from Allobates femoralis, assembly GCA_033576535.1. Lineage (NCBI taxonomy): Eukaryota > Metazoa > Chordata > Amphibia > Anura > Aromobatidae > Allobates > Allobates femoralis. The sequence goes on along the minus strand of JARQOC010000004.1, from coordinate 607,182,709 downwards.
AAATATCATAAGAACGTAGCATTTATATCTTTTTATAGGACAGAACCCTTAATAAAGCAGATAAAATGGAAACAAACTGCCTGTCAACCCCAGGAGCCGAGATAAAATGTGAGATTGAGCCATAAAACTTGGGGGTGATACGAGGTGTCAGGTAGGAAGAGCGGGGGACAACCGGCAGCGTGTAATGTGACAGGTGGAGATGGGGAAGAGGAGGATGCCAAGGTTACAGAACGAGAGAATATTGAGGAAATCATGAAAATACTAAATATATTGTCACTGTAAAGAGAAGTGCTGGGAAAGAGACCTAGCTCGGCTCAGTGCACATTTACCAGTTAGCTTGCTCTGACACATTGCATCCAGAGGCACCACTTGAGGGGTCACATATCTTTTAAACACTAATTTGGTAGTATGTCAAATAGACAAACTGCAAATCACTTTTGTTTATACATGATGTTGTCGTATCACAAAGTGATGTCCACTGCCTGTTGTCAAGTGTAGTCCATCACTAGCAGCAGAGAAGCAGAGACAGATTATAGTAAGTGAGGTAGGTCAGTTAGTCCTCGTGAGCAGTGGGGTTTTCAGTTCTTAATATAAACAATCTAAAAATTACTTTATAAATGATTTTGTCTTACACTAAGTTTCTCTCTTGCTGTCCTCTGCCTGTTGTCAAGTGTAGTCCATCATTATCAGCAGAGACGAAGAGTCATTATAGGAAGTCGGGCAGGTCAGTTTCCCCATGAGAGGTGGGTTGTGAACTCTTAACATAGACAATCTGCAAATTACTATTATTTATAAATGATGCTGTTTTATTACAAAGAGATGACCACTGCCTGTTGTCAAGTGTAATCCATCATTAGCAGCAGAGAAGTGGAGAGAGATTATAAGAAGTGGGGCAGATCAGCTATTCTTCATGAGAGGTGGGTTTTGATCTCTTAACATAGACAATCTGCAAATTACTATTATTTATAAAGGATGTTGTCTTATTACAAAGAGATGACCACTGCCTTTTGCAAAGTGTAATCCATCATTAGCAGCAGAGAAGTAGAGAGAGATTATAGAAAGTGGGTTAGGTCAGTTAAACTGCATGTACGGTGGGTTTTCAATTCTTAACATAGACAATCTACAAATTGCTATTATGTATAGATAATGTTATCTTACACTAGGTTCCTCTTGCTGTCCACTGCCTGCTGTCAAGTGTAATCCATCATTAGCAGCAGAAAGGTAGAGACAGATTATAGTAAGTGGGGCAGGTCAGTTAATAGCCATGAGATGTGGGGTTTCAGTTCTTAACATGGACAATCTGCAAATTACTATTATTTATAAATGATGTTGTCTTTCACTGTTTCTCTCTTGCTGTTCACTGCCTGTTGTGAAGTGTAATCCATCATTAGCAGCAGAGACGTAGAGACAAATTATAGGAAGTGGGGCTGGTCAGTCAAACCTCATGAGCAGTGTATCATAGTCAATCTGCAAATTACTTATACATGATTTTGTCTTACACTGCCTGTTGTCAAGTGTAATCTATCATAAGCAGCAGAGTAGAGACAGATCTTATTAAGTGAGACATGTCATTTAAACTGCATAAGCGGTGGGTTTTCTATTCTTAACAGGTAAATTATTAAACAATTGCAGGTACAATGAATACTGGAAAGTGAGAAAAATGAAGTCCCAGCACCTATAGTGCTGGCAGGATACAGATTTCACTTAAAATGAATGGGTGAAAAGGTGTAGAGTATGAGGATCTTTCCTCAGTATTTTGCACTGGTAAAAGCACCAAAATCAGTGTTCACGTATTGTAGGGGATGATGGGAGCACGTCCAATTTTTCTACAGGTTTTGGAATAAAAGACAGATATGATTAATATAGAAATTGTCAAGTCTTGAGTTTGCATAAAAATATGATTTTTCCAAAAGCAGGACCCTGTTTACCTGATTGCTTTCCTCCCCTGACTGCATTATAAATGATTCTGTCTTTACACACCGGTGACGGAGTATTATACCCCGAGCCAAAAACGGTATTTACATTATTAAATTAATGGCATCGTCCTCCAGAAAAATACATCAAATGCGGTTGTCAAGAATCACTGCAGCAAGAGATTTCCACATTTTACTGCATTTTTGAGCATTTTGGGTGAACAGAGTTCAAATAAGTCACAGAATATAGACAATTAGATATTAAGAATTTTCTTTTTATTCAAAAATGTAGAACTACAATATCTGTCCACTTCCTGTAGAGGCAAAAACCTGGCCACTTCCTGTAGAGGCAAAAACCTGGCCACTTCCTGTAGAGACAAAAACCTGCCCACTTCCTGTAGAGGCAAAAACCTGCCCACTTCCTGTAGAGACAAAAACCTGCCCACTTCCTGTAGAGGCAAAAACATGCCCACTTCCTGTAGAGGCAAAAACCCACCCACTTCCTGTAGAGGCTAAAACCCACCCACTTCCTGTAGAGACAAAAACCTACCCACTTCCTGTAGAGGCAAAAAAACTGTCCACTTCCTGTAGAGGCAAAAACCTGCCCACTTCCTGTAGAGGCAAAAAAACTGTCCACTTCCTGTAGAGGCAAAAACCTGCCCACTTCCTGTAGAGGCAAAAAAACTGTGCACTTCCTGTAGAGGCAAAAACCTGCCCACTTCCTGTAGAGACAAAAACCTGCCCACTTCCTGTAGAGGGAAAAAACTGTCCACTTCCTGTAGAGGCAAAAAAACTGTCCACTTCCTGTAGAGGCAAAAACAAAACCTGCCCACTTCCTGTAGAGACAAAAACCTGCCCACTTCCTGTAGAGGGAAAAACCTGCCCACTTTCTGTAGAGTCAAAAACCTGCCCACTTTCTGTAGTCAAAAAATCCACCAACTTCCTGGAGAGGCAAAAAACTTCCCACTTCCTGTAGAGTCAAAAACCCACTCACTTCCTCACTTCCTGTAGAGTCAAAAACCCACCCACTTCCTGTAGAGTCAAAAACCCACCCACTTCCTGTAGAGTCAAAAACCTGCCCACTTCCTGTAGAGTCAAAAACCTGCCCACTTCCTGTAGAGTAAAAAACTGCCCACTTCCTGTAGAGGCAAAAAAACTGTCCACTTCCTGTAGAGGCAAAAACAAAACCTGCCCACTTCCTGTAGAGACAAAAACCTGCCCACTTCCTGTAGAGGGAAAAACCTGCCCACTTTCTGTAGAGTCAAAAACCTGCCCACTTTCTGTAGTCAAAAAATCCACCAACTTCCTGGAGAGGCAAAAAACTTCCCACTTCCTGTAGAGTCAAAAACCCACTCACTTCCTCACTTCCTGTAGAGTCAAAAACCCACCCACTTCCTGTAGAGTCAAAAACCCACCCACTTCCTGTAGAGTCAAAAACCTGCCCACTTCCTGTAGAGTCAAAAACCTGCCCACTGCCTGAAGATTCAAAAATCCTCCCACTTCCTGTAGAGTAAAAACCTGCCCACTTCCTGTAGTCAAAAACCGCCCACTTCCTGTAGAGTCAAAAACCTGCCCACTTCCTGTAGAGTAAAAAACCAGCTCACTTCCTAAAGAGGCAAAAACCCGTCTTCTTCCTGGACTCAAAACACACCCACTTCCTTTAGTCAAAAAATCCACCCACTTCCTGTAGAGTCAAAAATCTGCCCACTTCATGTAAGGTCATAAACCTGCCCACAGTCCTGTAGAGCCAAAAATCTGTACACTTCCTGTAGAGTCAAAAACTCGCCCACTTCCTGCAGATTCAAAAACCTGCCCACTTCCTGTAGAGTCAAAAACCTGCCCACTTCCTGTAGAGTCAAAAACCTGCCCACTTCCTGTAGAGTCAAAAACCTGCCCACTTCCTGTAGAGCCAAAAATCCTATATACTTCCTGTAGAACCAAAAACCTGCCCACTTCCTGTAGAATCAAAAACCTGCCCACTTCCTGTAGAATCAAAAACCTGCCCACTTCCTGTAGAGCCAAATATCCTATATACTTTCTGTAGAGCCAAAAACCTGCCCAATTCATGTACAATCAAAAACCTGGCCACTTTCTGTAGAGTCAAAAATTATCCAACATAACCTATTATTTACTACTCTACAGACTAGCTAATCAACTTGTCGTTTGCTGTAAGCATTGCAAACTATTATTTAGAAAATCCTGTGTTTCTATAATTTGCCTCTACTGCTTCTTAGTCCTGCTGGTTAACACATCTTTTGCTGTAAGCATTAGGAACTGTTATGCACAAACTATTCACATTATGGTGCAATAATCTTTGCAGTATTTTGTGGCCTGTAGTGTGTCCTGCTCTGCTTGATTGTTTGCCGTTCAGCATAGCCTGTTGCCAACTATTACACAGACTAGCTGGTCAACTCGTCATTTGCTGTAAGCATTCTAAACTGTTATTTAGAAAATCCTGTGTTTCTACAATTTGCATCTACTACTGCTCAGTCCTGCTGGTTAACACATCATTTGCTGTAAGCATTAGAAACTGTTATTTACAGAATATTCTCATTACGCTGAAATTATCTCTGAAATATTTTGTACCTTGTGGTGTGTCCTGCTCTGCTTGCTTGCCATCCAGTATAACCTTTTGCCTACTACTACACAGACTGACTGGTGGTAAATTCATCGCTTGCAGTAAGCATTCCAAGCTGTTTAGAAACTGACGTGTTTCTGTAATTTGCATCTACTGCTGCTCTCTCCTGCAGGTTAACAAATCACTTCCTGTAAGCATTAGAAAGTGTTATCTACAGACTATTCACATTATGCTGTAATCATCTTTGCAATATTTTGTGGCCTGTGGTGTGTCCTACTCTGCTTGCTTGCTTGCCATTCAGCATAAACTGTTGCCTACTAACACACAGACTAGCTAATCAACTCATCGTTCGCTGTAAGCATTTCAAACTGTTATTAAGAAATGACTGCATTTCTATATTTTGTCTCTACTGCTGCTCAGTCCTGCTGGTTACGCCATCATTGGCTGTAAGCATCATAAACTGTTATCTACAGACCATTCACATTATGCAATCATCTTTGAAATATTTTGTGGCCTGAGGTGTGTCCTGCTCTGCTTGCTTTCCTTCCACCATAAACTATTGTCTCCTATTACACAGACATAACTGGTCAACTCATCGTTTGCTATAAGCATTCCAAACTGTTATTTAGAAACACCTGTGTGTGTACAATTTGCCTCTACTTCTGCTCAGTCCTGCTGGTTAACACATCACTTGCTGTAAGCATCACAAACTGTTATCTACAGACTATTCACATTATGCTGCAATCATTTGCACAATATTTTTAGGCCTGTGGTGTTTCCTGCTCTGCTTGCTTGGTGTCTCCTGCTCTGCTTGCTTGCTTGCCATCCAGCATAACTTGTTGCCTACTACTACACAGACTAACTAGTCAACTCATCGTTTGTTGTAAGCATTCCAAATTGTTTAGAGACTCATGTTTGTCTGTAATTTGCACTTACTGCTGCTCAGTCCTGCTGGTTAACACATTATTTGCTGTAAGCATTACAAACAGTATTATAAGTGCTTAGGAATATGGTCTACCAAACTGGAATTCACCAATCCTGCAGATAAAATTTTTTTTTCTTTCTTTTAATACTGAAATGTTTAGGCATGGCAAATGAAGGGCAGTCTTGCCTATTACCACCACCCAAGTAAAATAACGGTGAAGAGGTGCCTGATACCTTTCTTTTCCTGCCATCTAGTATCTTGACCAGTTCATAAGATTACTTTACTACAGAACTTGGAATTTGTGCACACAGTTGGTATAGTGCGTGTGCATGGATGTTTTTATGCATATAAATATTCATAAATATTATAGTTGTTTTTTATCTCTACTTATCAGGGAGACGTCTGATTGGCCCCGCAATTATTCTGTAGCCGGACAACCCCAAACATCCAGCCAATGTCATTAAGAAGCAGGAGTCCTGGAGGTGATGATCCGTCCCCTGCAGAGCCCTTATCTCACATCATTCAGTGTCTCGGATCACAGGAAGGATCTACACAAGCCTCATACACAGAAGATCGGGGGTCAGATCTCCAAGATGGTTGGAACAACCTCCTGCCAAGTTCCTTCAAAAACTGTATGAGTGATGGAGGCGATGGACGGTTACCAAATACTGAGGATGGAGGAGACAGACGGTCACCAAATACTGAGGATGGAGGAGACGGCCGGTCACCAAATACTAAGAATGGAGGAGACGGGCGGTCACCAAGTAGTAAGGATGGAGGAGACGGCCGGTCACCAAATACTAAGGATGGAGGAGACAGACGGTCACCAAATACTGAGGATGGAGGAGACGGCCGGTCACCAAATACTAAGGATGGAGGAGACAGACGGTCACCAAATACTGAGGATGGAGGAGACGGGCGGTCACCAAGTAGTAAGGATGGAGGAGACAGGCAGTCACCAAATACTGAGGATGGAGGTGATGGGTGATCTACACAAGCCTCATACACAGAAGATCGGGGGTCAGATCTCCAAGATGGTTGGAACAACCTCCTGCCAAGTTCCTTCAAAAACTGTATGAGTGATGGAGGCGACGGACGGTTACCAAATACTGAGGATGGAGGAGACAGACGGTCACCAAATACTGAGGATGGAGGAGACAGACGGTCACCAAACACTAAGGATGGAGGAGATGGCCGGTCACCAAATACTAAGGAAGGAGGAGACGGGCAGTCACCAAATACTGAGGATGGAGGAGACGGCCGGTCACCAAATACTAAGGATGGAGGAGACGGGCGGTCACCAAATACTAAGGATGGAGGAGACGGGCGGTCACCAAATGCTGAGGATGAAGGTGATGGGCGGCCACTGAATACTGAGGATGAAGGAAACAGGCGATCACCAAATACTGATGGGATGGAGGTGATGGGCGGTCACTGAACACTGAGGATGAAGGAGACGGGCGGTCACGAAATACTAAGGATGGATGAGACAGACGGTCACCAAATACTAAGGATGGAGGCGTGGCGCGCTTAGCGTGCCACGCAAATTTTAGCCATGCCCCCAACCACGCCCAAGCCACACCCATTTACAAGTGACAGACATTCAACAGATACCCAAGACTGTTAATTATTAATATTAATCTTCTGATTATTGCATTTTTTTACCTTTTCCAGTTCATTTGATGGGTTTTAGTACGGTTTAGTGCTGACAGAACAGACTATTGTCTGCCCCATCATACAACACAGCAGGACGGCTGAGAATAGTGCCTGCCCTGCAGCATTGTTCAGTTTATAGCCAGGGATGTGCAGTCAGTAAGGGCCCTTTCACATCTATGCGCCCCTGGGTTTGCCTGCCCTGTGCTAGCGCAAGTGCTATCAGAGGCAAGCGCAGGCAAGCGCATAGATGCAGAGCCCTTGCGCTCATGCCGACAATACCTCCTATTGACGAGCGTAGTCGACTCCAGGAGCCCGGAACCTGGAAGCGCAAGTGTGTCAGGGCCAGTGTCACAGAGCATGCACTAGTCCAGCCGCCCCCCAGAAACGCGTAATGTGACGTTTCTGGGTGCATATGGACAAGCGCATGAAATTCAGCTGTCAATACCTGGTCTACAGGGCATCACTTATTTTTCTTTAACTGTTTAAAATCTATGAACTTTGAGTTTTTCTTCTAATGGAGCTAAGAACGTACAGGCAGGTTGATGCTAAGTATCTGCCCGGCGCCGGCTCAGGGTGATCTCAAATGTCTCCTACCATGATTCAGCTGCTTCACGTCACCGAGCATCTCTGCCTCTTCCGTTCTGCTCTGTTGACAGGGCGTCACTGGCAATGTCATGCTGCCTGACAGCGGCTCTCCACAGAACCATGTCAACAGAGCAGAAGAGAAACTTCTTGTGACTGCAGACGTGAGAATTCTGACATCGCACACACTGTACACTGTAAGGATTCTCCAGTGTTAGAGCCAGGAATTGCGGTCACGTGACTGTGAGTGTGGCACACTCCTGGCCAGAGCACAAACACAGGTGCACCTACACACATACACCCATGTACACCATCACACATACATCACTCACACCCAGGCATACCATTACACATACATCACACACTGGCACATCATCATACATACATCAAACACCCAGGTGCACCATCACACATATACACACATCAAGGCTTAATATCAACACACATACCTTCACACTTACACACATCACTCTTGCACACACCACATGCAACATTCACACACACCCCACGCATCACTGACGCATCACTCACACACACACATCACTCTCACATACACCACACACACCTTAGCCATGTCCCTGAGTATGGCACACCTTGTGCTTATTGATACTCCAGTAACGTTGCAGCTCTGAAATATGGCAAAACTGGTGGCAAATGGCATCTTGGAGCTTCACGCTTGATTTTCCTCAGTTCATGGGCTGTTATTTTGCCCCTTTTTTGCCCTCACGCTTCTTGCGACCCTGTTGGCTATTTGCCATGAAACACTTGATTGTTCGGTGATCACACTTCAATAGTTTGGCAATTTCCAGACTGCTGCATCCCTCTGCAAGACATCTCACAATTCTGGACTTTTCAGAGCCGTCACATCTCTCTTCTGACCCATTTTGCCTAAGGAAAGGCATTTGCCTAATAATTAAGCACACCTTATATAGGGTGCTGATGTCATTACACCACACCCCTCCTCATTACAGAGATGCCATCACCTGATTTACTTCATTGGTAGTAGGCTCTCAAGCCTATACAGCTTGGAGTAGGACAACATGGATAGAAAGTATCATATATATAATTGTCTAGCGGCCACTTCCATCTGAGGCCGAAATCACGTGTCAGCGCTCATTGGCCACCGGCAAACGCGGCAGCCAATGTGCGCAGCCTATGGAGATTAGCCGCGAGAGCTCAAATTTCGTGCCGCGGCTCATGTGCAGAGGTCCGCGACGAGCCAGCAGGGAGATGACGGCTGCTGGCAGCGGTAGTGCCCTGCGCGGTTTGAATGCCGCACCTCTCATTGGTCGCCGAAGCGGGAAATATGAATCCGCGCCCCTGATTGGTTGCCGTTCTCAGAAGCGTCAAATCAGCGTCGAATCCCCTGATTGGTCACCGCGGCCACAGCGACCAATCAGAGAAGTAGCGCGGCTTGGCGCGCGGTTTGAATTCCACGTCTCGCGCAGCTTGGTATTTTGGCGGTCAATTTGAATTGCTTCTCTTAGTGTGACACAGTTCACTCCTGTTTACAAGCCTGTCGGTTACTGTGACGCAGTTCAATCCTGTCTACAAGGTCTGTCAGTCAGTGTGACGAACTTCACTCCTGTCTACAAGGCTGTCAGTCAGTGTGACATCCTTCACTCCTGTCTACAAGGCTGTCAGTCAGTGTGACGCAGTTCACTCCTGTCTACAAGGCTGTTAGTCAGTGTCACGAATTTCACTCCTGTCTACAAGGCTGTCAGTCAGTGTGACGTAATTTAGTCCTGTCTACAAGGCTGTCAGTCAGTGTGACCTCCTTCACTCCTGTGTACAAGGCTGTCAGTCAGTGTGACCTCCTTCACTCCTGTCTACAAGGCTGTCAGTCAGTGTGACCTCCTTCACTCCTGTGTACAAGGCTGTCAGTCAGTGTGACCTCCTTCACTCCTGTCTACAAGGCTGTCAGTCAGTGTGACAAACTTCACTCCTGTCTACTAGGTCTGTCAGTTAGTGTAACGTCCCTCACTCCTGTGTACAAGGCTGTCAGTCATAGTGTGCTGTTCTTCAGTCATATATACATATTGTAAAATACCCGATGCGTTAGAATCGGGCCACCATCTAGTCTATATATATATTTATCTATATCTCTTTGTAACTATCAATTATTTATCTACAGTTAGGGCCAGAAATATTTGGACAGTGACACAATTTTGGCGAGTTGGGCTCTGCATGCCACCACATTGGATTTGAAATGAAACCTCTACAACAGAATTCAAGTGCAGATTGTAACGTTTAATTTGAAGGGTTGAACAAAAATATCTGATAGAAAATGTAGGAATTGTACACATTTCTTTACAAACACTCCACATTTTAGGAGGTCAAAAGTAATTGGACAAATAAACATAACCCAAACTAAATATTTTTATTTTCAATATTTTGTTGCGAATCCTTTGGAGGCAATTACTGCCTTAAGTCTGGAACCCATGGACATCACCAAACGCTGGGTTTCCTCCTTCTTAATGCTTTGCCAGGCCTTTACAGCCGCAGCCTTCAGGTCTTGCTTGTTTGTGGGTCTTTCCGTCTTAAGTCTGGATTTGAGCAAGTGAAATGCATGCTCAATTGGGTTAAGATCTGGTGATTGACTTTGGCCATTGCAGAATGTTCCACTTTTTTGCACTCATGAACTCCTGGGTAGCTTTGGCTGTATGCTTGGGGTCATTGTCCATCTGTACTATGAAGCGCCGTCCAATCAACTTTGCAGCATTTGGCTGAATCTGGGCTGAAAGTATATCCCGGTACACTTCAGAATTCATCCGGCTACTCTTGTCTGCTGTTATGTCATCAATAAACACAAGTGACCCAGTGCCAGTGAAAGCCATGCATGCCCATGCCATCACGTTGCCTCCACCATGTTTTACAGAGGATGTGGTGTGCCTTGGATCATGTGCCGTTCCCTTTCTTCTCCAAACTTTTTTCTTCCCATCATTCTGGTACAGGTTGATCTTTGTCTCATCTGTCCATAGAATACTTTTCCAGAACTGAGCTGGCTTCTTGAGGTGTTTTTCAGCAAATTTAACTCTGGCCTGTTTATTTTTGGAATTGATGAATGGTTTGCATCTAGATGTGAACCCTTTGTATTTACTGTCATGGAGTCTTCTCTTTACTGTTGACTTAGAGACAGATACACCTACTTCACTGAGAGTGTTCTGGACTTCAGTTGATGTTGTGAATGGGTTCTTCTTCACCAAATAAAGTATGCGGCGATCATCCACCACTGTTGTCATCTGTGGACGCCCAGGCCTTTTACAGTTCCCAAGCTCACCAGTCAACTCCTTTTTTCTCAGAATGTACCCAACTGTTGATTTTGCTACTCCAAGCATGTCTGCTATCTCTCTGATGGATTTTTTCTTTTTTTTCAGCCTCAGGATGTTCTGCTTCACCTCAATTGAGAGTTCCTTTGACCGCATGTTGTCTGGTCACAGCAACAGCTTCCAAATGCAAAACCACACACCTGGAATCCACCCCTGACCTTTTAACTACTTCATTGATTACAGGTTAACAAGGGAGACGCCTTCAGAGTTAATTGCAGCCCTTAGAGTCCATTGTCCAATTACTTTTGGTCCCTTGAAAAAGAGGAGGCTATGCATTACAGAGCTATGATTCCTAAACCCTTTCTCCGATTTGGATGTGGAAACTCTCATATTGCAGCTGGGAGTGTGCACTTTCAGCCCATATTATATATATAATTGTATTTCTGAACATGTTTTTGTAAACAGCTAAAATAACAAAACTTGTGTCACTGTCCAAATATTTCTGGCCCTAACTGTATCTATCTATCTATCTATCTATCTATCTATCTATCTATCTATCTATCTATCTATCTATCTATCATTCATCTGCTGTTTATCTAATGTGTCTATCCCTTTATCTATATATCTATTTGTCTGTCTGTCTGTCTAGCTGTGTATTTTGTGTGTGTGTTTAGAAATCTTGTTTTAAAATCTTCTTAAAGAAAGGTGCATAAGAGATCAAGCCAAAAAAAAATAGAAGAAGGCAGGAAAATGTGAGATATAAGACAAGAAAGGACAGCAAGAAAGAGAGAGATAGTGTGGGGGAAATATAAGAGGACAGAGAGGGAAATATACAGGGACAGACAGGGATATATGAGAAAGAAAGAACAACGGAGAGAGATGGGCGCAGGCATACAGAGGCAGAGAGGAGAGAGCAAGAGAAAGAAGGGGGAGAGAGAAAGACAGGCAGAAGAGAGAGAGAAAGAGGGGAGAGAGAGAATAGGAGGGACAAAAGAGAAGTGGGAGAGAGGAAATGAGAGTGAAATAGAGGGGGAAAGAGTGAAAGAGGGGGAGAGAGGGAAGCACAGGGGAGAGGAGCGAAAGAGATTGAGAGGAGAGGAGAGAAAGAGAGAGGAAGAGATTGAGAGGAGATAAAGAGAGGGGGAGAGGGAGAGGAAGAGAGATATAGGAGATAGAAAGAAAGAAAGAGAAGAGAGAGAGAGAGGGAGAGGAGAGAAAGAGAGGGGAGAAAGGAAAAGGAGAGGTGAGAGAGAAAGAAAGGGGGAGCGAGAAAGAGGGAGAGGAAGAAAGAAAGAAAGAAAGAAAGAAAGAGAGGGGAGAGAAAGAAAGAGGGGTGAGAGAAAGAGAGGGGGAGAAAGATAAAGAGAGGTGGGGAGGATAAAGACAGTGTGTCGTTCCTGCGGATCCAGTCACCACAGAGGTACTGCACCCGTTAGGGTGTAGCATCCCACCATGGGTAAGAGGTGTACAGACCGGGCCGCCTAGATCACACTAGGAACGATTGTAGTGGGGCTGGGTGGTGAAGGGAGTTAGTTAGAGGGAGCACTCGGGAAGGAGTGAAGTCAGGAAGAACACACGTAGATGACGTGGGACACGTGACAAGGGGTATAAATAGCGTTGGAACCATCTAGAATGCAGGAGAACGACCGTGAGCAGAAGAAGAGTTACCCAGCTGAGGAGAGGCGGTAGAACAGCTGAAGTGAGGCCTTAGCACACCATGGTTGAGTTGTAGGAAAGCTAGAGAATATAGGCCTGAGAAGTGTCTTGAGGACTACAGCAAGAGCTTTTCCCGAGGCCGAACCAAGAGAGCAGAGAACACCCAAGTGGTTCCAGGAGAACGAGGGGTTCCCAGAGGCACGGGAAGTTAGCAATCCAACCGCGGGGCTCATATCCATTGTCAAGCGCAGACGGTGGAGGGACTAGGCCATGAGGGGCACCGGGAACCCCAAAAGACTAGTGGAGATGATCAAACAGGTTCAGCTAGCGACCCGGAGGCTGTGGCACTTTCATGGTGTCAAAGCCGAACAACTGCACACACCTGATGCGCCCCCAGTCCAAAAAGGGGGTATTTACAGGGGATTTGTCGTGACGCCACTCGGAGTGTTGTGGCCAATGGAGCCACCGCTGCCTGGTTGCTGCTGGGGACGGTGATTAAAGCCCCTGTCACACATAACGAGATTGTTAGTGAAATTGTTGTAACGTGAAAGGTTTTGTGACATAACAGCGATATCGCTAACGATCTCGTTATGTGTGACACTTAGCAGTGATCAGGCCCCTGCTGTGAGATCGCTGATCGTTACAAAGTGCTCTGGGTCATTTTTTGATCGTTGGTCTCCCGCTGGAGCATCGCTGCATTTGATAGCGAGAGACCAGCGATCAGTGATCTCACAGGCTGGTAACCATGGTAAACACCGGGTATCTAGGCAGCGCGCGCTGCCTACATACCCAGTGTTTTTCATGGTTACCAGCGCTGAGCAGGGAGGACACTGGTAACTATGATCAACACCGGGTATCAGCGCTGCCTGGATACCCGCTGTTTATCATAGTTACCAACAATGTGGTCGCTGAGATCTGCCTGTTTGACAGCTCCCCAGCGACCAGGTAACAATGCTCCAACGATCCCTACAGGATCGTTATTGTTGTCAGGATCGCTGGTGCGTCGTTGTGTGTGACGGGAGCTTTAGGAGCAGCTGAGATGGCAAGCCCTCTCTGGGTAGGGCTGGAGGTCCCCAGGGCAGGAGTAATAGTCTATAATGGGGCTTGGTGAGGGATTGCAGTTCACACAATCACTTACTTTGCTGCAGCTCTCCTGCCAGTGTGTGAAAAAAGCAGTCTGTGGCTCCTCAGGTGGAAGTCTCTGCTGTGATACTGGAAGAAATCAGTCTCAGGCAAGGGTGAGCTCAACCGGTACTTTACTGGTGACTTTTCAAACAGTTTGCAAGGTACACAGTCACAGTTTCAGGCAGCTGGCCGGGTAGTCACCAAGGAGGCCAACTATGATGTTCCTTCAGGCTCCAACCCCTGTTCTCACTTTCTCTTCCTGCGCTTATAATTTGTGGCTCCTGCAGTTGCTTGAAGCTAAGCTGCTTGCCCACTCTGTCCTGCATGTGCCGTTTGACAGGCAGTTCGACTCCTTCACTTTCTCTACCCTGCATCGGGGTGTCAGTATTCGCTGAACTCTATGTGCTGCTTTGCCTCCTGACACTGTGTAGCTGGAGAACCTGAAATTCCCCACCTTCCGGTATTGACTGCCGGGATGTGTAACCCTGCACAGTCTCGGACCCGGAGTCCATTCTCTGTGCATTCCTCTGAGGCGAACACGACCCTCCTCGTCTCCTCCAGGCTTTCCTTCCTACTCAGTCTCACTCCATGGCTGTTCTGACCTGACTCCCTTCTTCTCGCTCTTTTCCACTACACCTAAGCTCCTCCCACCGGGGGCTGGGTCTCCCAGGCAAACAGGTTAACCCTTTAGTCCCCCTATTCTAGGTGTGTGAATGCAGGGATGAGGACCTCAGATCATATTACACCCTCTGATGAATGGGATACCACACACACTGTCTTGGGTGCAGTACCCCCTTTAGTGGCGCCATGACCAGTGGGGCACCACACATCTGCTGGAAAGGTGGCAACCATAGGCTGAGGGGAGACTCTGCAGGAGAACCTCTCAGAGAAGCCCACAGTCACTGGCTCAGAGCTCTGTGTGGCGAGGCGCAAAACAGGAAGGGCGAGGCAAAGCGTCTGTGTGAGACGACCTGGAGAGGACAGAGAAGGGGTGCCGGTAATATATCATCCTCTTACCCGGGAGTAGCTGGATCCCGTGGCTCCGAGAACCCAGTCCTCAGCGGGCTGCTGCACTAAAGACTGTGAGTAAAGAACCAAAGACTGCAGCCCACTGTGTCTGTGAAATTTCTTAATGCATCTAAAGCACCAGAAACACTACTACCAACTCACTCAGGTACCTTCAGCTACCTTAGGGTTCAACCCTACCCATAGAATGCTTAAGAACATTGCTGCCTCCAACCATCGACCTAGGAGGACTGTCGAGCAGTGGCAGCCAGATAAAGCCGCAACCTGCGGGTGGCGTCACGTAAAAACACTAGTATCACTAGGTCCTGTCAACCCTGCCCAAAATTAGCCCTCCACAGCAGATCCCTACCCCAGGAGAGAGAGACACCCCCACCGAACTTTCATGGGTCACGGAGCCGGGTCTCAGGTCCCTGTGATCCCCGTGAAGATGAAGTGACGCACCCCAGGATATGGGAACTCGGGTATCTGGGCCCTCTGCTGCCGTTGGGATGTCACTGGTGGCCAGCCCAGATCCGTGGCCCTGGTGGTCAGCTTTAAAAAAGGGGTAGTTGGAATGGGAATAAAGTTCAAGTTCACGTGACGCCACCTGTGCTATCTGGTGACTACACCAGGCTGCGTGGGGCCTCCAGGGATGATGGATGGGCAGCTAGTTGTTGAAGCTCTCCCACAGGCGGAGCTGGATCCCTGGGGAGTTTGGTAATGATGATGAGGGATGGAGCAGGGATTCAGCCGGTCTTATTAATAACGGGATAGCCTCTGTGGATGGCAGGGGCGTGTGGAAGGAACCGACACACACACCACTGGTTGTTTCTTTACCTTTTACTGGTGGAATTGCAGGTAAACATCCAGGGCACTGCCGGGTGTTTCAAGAAGCACTTGTAGATCTCCACAGTGAGTGGGTATAAGGCCTCCTTGTCTCTATTCCCATGTTTGTTAAGCCCCTGCCCTGTGTGAAACTTGGCTGGCCTCCTCTGCTCTCCTATCACCTGTGCTGTCGCTGGGAAACCCTCAATGGACTACCGCTATTTCTCTCTCTATGATGCCTGGCTCCCTGGTTGGTGACTGCACACATACCCAGAAGACTGAAGTCTCCACGGTAGACCGGTATTCTCTACTGGGCCAGGTGCTCTCCAGTAGACTCGGACTCCGGTGTCCGGGGTGCTGTTTGGAGTGAACCTAACGATGGCTCCTCGGTCCCCACTTTGCCTTTTTTCTTCTCTCCTCGCCTTCCGACTCCACTCTTGGGCCCTGCAGGACTACTTTGAAGGCTGTTCAGGGTCACTGGCTCGGGCCTAGCATGGCACCGACCACCAGGACGTCTTCACAGCTCTTGTAGCGTCTGCACACTCTAACTAACTCCGCCCCCAGCACCAGTATTTTCAGGGGATCTTGCCTAAGGGCAGCAAGTTGAGCTCCCCCTACTGTGCTGGGGTGGAAGGTGTTGCTTGTGTCTGTGTCCTCACTGTGGAAATCCATCCGTGCTGTAGGTGAGTCTCTGGTTACCTGTGTGAGCAGGACGCCACATTCCCCCCTAGGTAAGGTCAGTACTCCTGGACTGAGTAACATATTTTTGGTCAACATATATATATATATATATATATATATATATATATATATATATAAAATAACAGGTAACATATTTACAGAGTCTCAAGAACCACAAATTTAAAAAAACCACTGAAAAATGGCAAAACAGGTACAGTCCATACGGTGCTAGTCCATCCACCGCAGGGTGGAAAAAGTAAGTTAATTGTCACAACCAGTCCTGTGACTGGTCCTTTTAAAGTTTGAAAACAAGGGGAAAAGTTATTTTGAAGAGTCTTTACAGTACAGTCTCTGTAAGCTCCAGGTAAAAAGGGGTAAAGATTTTCAAAAGTTCAATTGAGTTCAATAAAGTCCTTACAGGTAAAGTCTCTGTAGGCTTAAAAGTTTCTGTCTGCTTGGTCTTGGCTTCTCGGCACCCACTGGCCTACTAAGTCACTCCGCGTACTGTTCCTCCTTTTATCCCTGGTCTGTCACCTGACCTACCTTCCACCCACTTCCCTCTAAACCCTACTACCCCTTGCCCGCCTAGAGTCCTGGGCTCCGGGTTGGGTGTTGTGCTGTGTCTGGTGGGTGTGTGTGCTGAAGGTGTTTGGTGCACAAACGGTCTCCTATCTACCTGGCTGCAGTTCCTCTTGTGGCCTCCTGGTCGCAGGGGCGCCACAATCCCCCAGAGTTAAACCGGCGTGTCCCCACACTGTCCGGCATGGTTCCCCCTGAAAAACATTTTATTTTTCTAAACATAACATTAAGCATTATTTTCGTCCATTTAAGGAGGCACGGGTTCTTAAACGTTATATTAAATTAACTATTTACACAAAACACAGTTCGCAGCCCATCTATGGCTGTAAATGAGGAGGCCTCCAGGCCCTCGGGTCACCAACTTGTGGCCAAGTTGTTACTCTCCGCGCCGGCATCTTACACCACATTGTCTTTAACCCCTCATGGGACACGGGTTACACAGTTCACTATTAAAAGTTTCTAGAGTCCTGTGGCATAATAATACCGGCTCTGTGTACGCACAACGGGTTAAGTGCTAAAGTTCACTTTGTTAAAACTACACACTCATAAAAGACATTATTTTCTTTCGAAAAGTATAAAACCAAAAAGGGCACAAGTGTTTCAAAACTGTTCAAAAACCCTCTGCAGTCTCAGTTCAAGTTCTGCTTACCCAATCTCACTGTGCTCCTTGGTCTTAAAACCAATGGGGAGCACACCGGGTGCTCAACTACATACAAAGAAAGTTTTTACCATCTCATCGTTCATGGCATGAATGTCTATAAACACATAAAAGACAAACAAGGGAAAAGGCTATTAATTCATTCAGGTATGGGATGGGGTCAATAAGGATCACATCACATTCACACTTAAGGTCCTGTCACACGCGTCAATGTCGTCAGCGATCTGATCGCTGACGACATTGACGGCTGATCGCTGGTGAGCTGTCACACAGACAGACTCACCAGCGATCAATTGACCAGTGACATCATGGAAACGATTTAAATATCGTTTCCACGATGTCCTGCTCCCGCTGCCAGCCTGCTGGAAGCGGGAGCAGCCTGGTCTCCAAGGTACACTGCGGGTAACTAGGCAGCGCGCGCTGCCTAGATACCCGACGTGTACCTTAGTTACCAGCCTCCTCCGCTCACCCGGTGAGCGGAGGAGGCTGGTAACTAAGGTACACGTCGGGTATCTAGGCAGCGCGCGCTGCCTAGTTACCCGCAGTGTACCTTGGATACCAGCTCCCAGCGCTTGTGACAAGCGCTGGGAGCTGGAATATCGCTCGCTCCCGGTGTCACACGCAGCGATGCTGCGTGTCCACCGGGCGACAATCGCCAGGTTTTAGGACTGATTCTAAAACCTGGCGATCATCAACCAGCGATTTATCGCTGGTTGATGCAGTATGTCACACGCGTCAATATCGCTGCAACGTCACGTGCAGCCGATATCGTGCAGGCGATATTGACGCGTGTGACAGGCCCTTTACTCTTGCTTGTAGCAGAAGTCTGGGTTCCTTACTCCTTCTTCCACGGTAAGACTTCTGGAGTCCTTCTTCTTAGAAATATCTCCAGCTGCTCCAATGCACTGCTCAACAGGTGACTGTATGTGGTCTGCGTTGCTACGTCCACCTTAGTCTTTGTAGCATCTCAAGAATAGTTGCATCCAGGTCAGTTACTGGATCCGGGTGCTCTGCTTCTGGAGACTCTACGTCTAGCTGTGATCTTAGGGCTAGTCTCTGGACTCTTATGCCATAAGGGCCTTTTTCACCTTGTACCACAATATAAGAAACCCATTCTCCAATTTGTAATTCCCTGTCCGGGTGCTTCTCAGGAAGGTGCTCC
This sequence comes from Allobates femoralis, assembly GCA_033576535.1. NCBI lineage: Eukaryota > Metazoa > Chordata > Amphibia > Anura > Aromobatidae > Allobates > Allobates femoralis. Next base: position 607,164,095 of record JARQOC010000004.1, on the reverse strand, counting down.
GCTACATCTCTCCTGTTAATAAATATGTCTCTGTCTGCACCGTGTTCTCTGGCAAATGCGTAACCGTCTTCGGGTTTTATCTTTACTACTTTCCCTTCATGTCGCTGAGAACTGGTGACACCTATATCTTTAAATACTGAGTGCGGGCTATCATCTCTTGCTTTTGAGCTATCCTCGCTGCCTCTTCCTGATCCCATCGGCGGACACATCTCCTTATATATTCATCCCGGTTTATTATTTCTACGGGCCTTTTTTACTTGCAGGATCCCCAGGGAAGCCCATTAAGTTCTCTTCTCTATCATCCCGTTCCCACCAACAGCGGAGCTGTTCTCCTCTCACCTCAATAGATGCAGGGGCTGGTATCAAATGCTCCGGTTGTTGCAGGTTTCCTTCTCCTAGGGATCCAAGTGGGTCAATTACATGGCTGGTAGTCCGGGTCACAGTCTCAGAGATGGTCGCATCCACTATCTCTACCAACAATTGCTGCTCTGGTTACCTTCAGAGACATCGGGGACACGAGCCCAGCCGGCTGTACAGTCAGGGATTGCTGGGACTGATGAAAGTCTAATTGGATCTTGGTTCTTTGCTCTGCTTGAACCTGGGTTAACTGCTGGGGCAAAAGTCACAGCACACCCCGCCGGGTGTCTCGAACCTCCGGACCTCTCCTGCCGCCTTCTGACATGCTGCCTCGGTCACCAAACTTCTTTCCCTGGCCGGGTTCCTCCATGGTTACTGCCTGTGGGCCCTCCGGGATCAATTTGGGTCTTCTGATAGCAGCGCTCAGCTCAGCGTCCTCTCCTTCCGTCCGGGTGTCCAGCAATGTCGACTGCACACCATCCAGTTTCCTGCCCCGCCCTTCTTCGGGCGTTTTCTTCCTCTGCTCCCGCCATATTCTTATTGGCTGTTGCAATTGGGGGTGGAGGTTCCTCTTTGAGATTGAGGGCTGGCTTCCCCGGAGTTAAGGGGAGCCAGGGCGGCCTTTCTTTTCCCGCTCTGGACCAGGTCGGCCCACGATGGGAGGTCTTGGCACGCCTCCCCTGCACATGGCTTCAGGCTTCTATGGCCGCCATTATGCACAGATTTTTGGAAGAACAGTCCAACTCACGATTTCTAGGCACACAGAGTCCGGTTCTGTTGGACCGGGTACAGAAGTGCCACAGAAGCCTCAAGAAAGCCCGATTCTGAGTATCCTAAGGCCCTGGAGGGGTGTGTCAAGAGCAAATCAAGAGCAAATGAGGCGCCCCCAGGGCAATGGGGTACTCTGGAGCGGGCCTGCTGCTGTCTCTGGGGGAAGTCACGTGGGTCGTGACTCGGTTCTGTGCCATGGGCTTCAGTTGAAAAAGGGGAGTTTTCATGACGCCACCCATGGTGTGTTGCTAGGGATGGCCACAGCTGCTGCAGGACCTCCGGGGTGATGGACGGGCAGCTGGGATGGAACGGCTCTCCACGGGTAAAGCCAATCCCTGGTGCAGGGTAAATGTCTATGTGTGAGATGCAGGACGACGGGCACAAGGAATATCTAGTTTAGAAGGAGACACAAAAGGCTCAAATGGGTCTTATCGTTAAGATAAGATGATATCCCCGTGAGTGAAGGTGCTCGCCTGGTTTGGTTGTGATGACCCACATGCAGTATGCTCGAATAGACAGCTACCGCTGGATCTGAACCTCCACGTGCAAAGTGGTGTCGTATCCAGAAATCCAAACAGGGTTTAGTGCTTGTATGATCCATGCTGCTGTCGAGATGAAAGACACAGGAGGCCAGGCTCCTTCAAAGAGGCTCCTTTATTCCCTATGCGTTTCAGTGCCGTCCCTGCACCTTCCTCAGGGGTATAATCAAACCCCTTATATCCCTGAGGAAGGGACGGCACTGAAACGCATAGGGATTAAAAGAGCACCTTTGAAGGAGCCTGGTTTCCTGTGTCAAGCACTAAACCCTCTTTGGATTTCTGGGCACAAGGAATAGTCAGACTCACTGTTTTTGTAGTTTCTTAGTCCTTTACTGGAGCAGATATTAATGATAGCTGTCCATGGGGTCTTTGAGAGCAACTCAAGGTTTCTTCCCATCCGGCCGGGTCTTCGACTTCCTTACTGTGCTTGGTATTGACTCCTGCAGTTGCATAAGCTAGGCTGCCGGCCCTGTCTCTTCCTGCGAGGTACCGGTATGACAGGCAACTCAAGTCCTTTCTGTACCCTGATCTCAGGCGTATGCTGCTGAACTCTCACGGAGTTGCTGTGCCTTTGGTACAGTGTAGCTGGAGAACTTGGAATCCCCACTTTCCGGTGTTGACTGCCGGGATGTGTGACCCTGCACAGTCTCGGACTCCAGTGTCCGTTCTATGCGTCTTTCATCTGGGGTGGGCACAGAGGTGCTCAGTCTCCCAGGTGTGTTTCTGCTTTTGTCCTCAGACCCTAGCCTTCGGCCTGGAACTCATCTAGTGACTCCGGGATGAGTTTAGCACAGCTCTTTTACACCCAGGTCCTCTTCACAGTCCTCCTAGGAACTGCACTAACTCCTCCCCACACCAGAATATATAGGGGAGCTCACCCTGAACCCGGGCTTGGTCTCCTCTTTTGGTCTGGAGGTGCGAGTGTTGTGTGTGTGTTGCCTGATGAGAAAACCCTTTGGTTGCTCTCTCGTGACACCACCACCAGGGGGCAGTGATGACACTGTGGCACTTTGACCCAGGGGTGCTACACAAAAGTAGGAAAGAGAGCGAGGGTAGATATACAGAGACAGATATGTCTATATGGGTGTGTCAGTAAATGATAGAGAGATGAGGAGAGAAGGAGAGGGAGAGAGTGAGGAGATGTACAGAGACAGAGCTTTATATGAGTCTGTGTGAGAGAGATAGTGAGAGGGGGAGAAAGAAAGGGAGAGAGAGAAAAAAAGGGAGGGAGGAAATAGAGGGGAAGAGAGAAAAAGAGAAAGAGGGGGATGGAGAGAGAAAGAGAGGGGGGAGAGAAAGAAAGGGGTCATATACAGGGACAGATAAGATAGAGATAAAGATAGATGATGAGAAAGAGGAAAGAGAGTAAATGGGGAAGAAAGAGAGAAGCAGAGGACAAATGTGAAGAGAGTGCGATGGTCAGTGAGCAACATGTGAACATACAGAGCCAGAGCGGGACATGAGACAGAGGCGTGAACAGACCCAAAGGGAGAGACATACAGCACGGTAGAGAGTCTGACCGTAGGACTAGGAGATAATGGGACAGGACAGAGAGACATACAGAGACAAAGAGACTAGGACACTGATAAAGGGACAGAGGAAGAAGAGAGACATTGTGAGACACAACATGAGAAATAGATAGAAGAGGAGCAGAGACAGCGGGATGTGAGAGACAGCTAAGAGACATACAGAGGCCACCAGAGGAGACTTCATAGGCAAAGAGGAGACATGATAATGGAAGACACAGAGATAAAGAGAAAGGAAAGAAAGAGATAGAGAGCAGCAGAGGAAAGATACGGAGAGGAGCAGAGGAAAGAGACAGAGAGGAGCAGAGGAAAGAGACAGAGAGGAGCAGAGGAAAGAGACAGAGAGGAGCAGAGGAAAGAGACAGAGAGGAGCAAAGGAAAGAGACAGAGAGGAGCAGAGGAAAGAGACAGAGAGGAGCAGAGGAAAGAGACAGAGAGGAGCAGAGGAAAGAGACAGAGAGGAGCAAAGGAAAGAGACAGAGAGGAGCAGAGGAAAGAGACAGAGAGGAGCAAAGGAAAGAGACAGAGAGAGCAGAGGAAAGAGACAGAGAGGAGCAGAGGAAAGAGACAGAGAGGAGCAGAGGAAAGAGACAGAGAGGAGCAGAGGAAAGAGAGAGGAGCAGAGGAAAGAGACAGGAGCAGAGGAAAGAGACAGAGAGGAGCAGAGGAAAGAGAGAGGAGAAGAGGAAAGAGACAGAGAGGAGCAGAAGAAAGAGACAGAGAGGAGCAGAGGAAAGAGAGAGGAGCAGAGGAAAGAGACAGGAGCAGAGGAAAGAGACAGAGAGGAGCAGAGGAAAGAGAGAGGAGCAGAGAAATGAGACAGAGAGGAGCAGAGGAAAGAGACAGAGAGGAGCAGAGGAAAGAGAGAGGGAGCAGAGGAAAGAGACAGGAGCAGAGGAAAGAGACAGAGAGGAGCAGAGGAAAGAGAGAGGAGCAAAAGGAAAGAGACAGAGAGGAGCAGAAGAAAGAGACAGAGAGGAGCAGAGGAAAGAGACAGAGAGGAGCAGAGGAAAGAGAGAGGAGCAGAGGAAAGAGACAGGAGCAGAGGAAAGAGACAGAGAGGAGCAGAGGAAAGAGACAGAGAGGAGCAGAGGAAAGAGAGAGGAGCAGAGGAAAGAGACAGAGAGGAGCAGAAGAAAGAGACAGAGAGGAGCAGAGGAAAGAGAGAGGAGCAGAGGAAAGAGACAGCAGGGATGGAGAGAGGGGGTGATGTGTATGGAGATAGGCAGCAGAATATGATGATGAGAGTGACAGGAGGTAGAGAGGAGAGACAGAGCCACCAAATCAGAGAGCAGTGCAGATCTCATTGGAGGAGCCGAGCCCTCCGCTGCTGTAATCCTGAATACTGTGAGGACTGAGCACAGTCACTGCCAGCAGCCCAGCGGACAGCACCACAGAGGGCAGCAGAAGGGCACCATAAGAGAGGGCACCATAAGAGAGGGCAACACCAGAGAAGGCAGCAAGAGAGAGGGAGCAGGAGCAGACACCACCAGGAGAGGGCACCAGGAGCAGACACTCAGGAGAGGGCACCAGGAGCAGACACTTCAGGAGAGGGCACCAGGAGCAGACAGACCACCAGGGAGGGCACCACCACAAGAGAGGGCAGCAGGAGAAAGGTACAACCAGGAGCATGAGCAACCAGGAACAGGCACCACATGAAGGGGTACCATAAGAAAGGGCATCAGGAGTAGGTACCACAAGTGAGGGCAGCAGGAGCAGGCACCACAAGATGGCAGCAGGAGCTGGCACCACAAGACAAGTCACCACCAGGAGCAGGCACCACAAAAGAGGGCACCACCAGGAGCAGGCACCACAAAAGAGGGCACCACCAGGAGCAGGCACCACAGGAAAGAGCACCTGCAGGACAGCACCAAAGAGAGGGGACCACAAGAGAGGGCAACAGGAGCAGGCACCACAAAACAAGACACCACCAGGTGTAGCACCACAGAAGAGGGCACCACCAGGACAAGCACCATAGAGAGGTACTACACAGGAGGACACCACAAGAGCAGGCACCACAGGAGAGGGCACCACCAGGAGCAGGCACCACAGGAGAGGCACCACCAGGAGCAGGCACCACAGGAGAGGCACCACCAGGAGCAGCACCACAGGAACAGGGCACCACAAGAGAGTACACACAGGATAGGACAGCAGGAGAGGGCACCACCAGGAGCAGAAACTATTAGGAGCGGGGAGCACCAGGTGTTGGGATCACCAAGAGCGGGGGGCACCAGAAGTGGGCATAATCAGGAGCGGGCACTGAGGGGGCACTGCAGGTTCCTGCACCTGTAGAGGGGCTCAGCGCCTCCTCCTGCTTTATACCCAGATGGATCCATTCTCTGTGTGAAGCCTCTGCCCATTCCACACATCGCATTGCCTGAGAGCACATGAAGTTGGCAGTGCCCATGCAGAGGCGGGTCTAACACTGACAGCAGGGATGTGACACACAGAAGCTCCATCATCACCAGGACTATGCCACTTCTCTACTGACTGTCCTGTCACAGCACCAGCACCCTCAGCTGCAGGAGCACAGGATGGGAGACCTATCCACAGACCCCCGAACCCTCTAACGACCGGGGGCACCGACCAACCCTCTGCTGCCCAGGGGAGTCCAACCTGCAGAACATCATCCTCAGGTAGGTGTCTGCTTATGTTCTGTCTTGTCTGTGTGGCACGGCTTGGCATTAGCACCTCTCTGTGCTGTCCCTGCTGCCTGGGCAGTGTAGCCTGGCACCTCTCTGTGCTGTCCCTGCTGCCTGGGCAGTGTAGCCTGGCACCTCTCTGTGCTGTCCCTGCTGCCTGGGCAGTGTAGCCTGGCACCTCTCTGTGCTGCCCCTGCTACCCGGGCAGTGTAACCTGGCACCTCTCTGTGCTGTCCCTGCTGCCTGAGCAGTGTAACCTGGCACCTCTCTGTGCTGCCCCGACAATGTAGCCTGGTACCTCTCTGTGCTGCCCCTGATGCCTGGGCATTGTAGCCTGGCACCTCTTTGTGCTGTCCCTGCTGCCTGGCAGTGTAGCCTGGCATTGGCACCTCTCTGTGCTGCCCCTCCTGCTGCCTGGGCAGTGTAGCCTGGCACCTCTCTGTGCTGTCCCTGCTGCCTGGATGTAGCCTGGCACCTCTCTGTGCTGTCCTGCTGCCTGGCAGTGTAGCCTGGCACCTCTCTGTGCTGTCCCTGCTGCCTGGGCAGTGTAGCCTGGCACCTCTCTGTGCTGTCCCTGCTGCCTGGGCAGTGTAGCCTGGCACCTCTCTGTGCTGTCCCTGCTGCCTGGCAGTGTAGCCTGGCACCTCTCTGTGCTGTCCCTGCTGCCTGGGCAGTGTAGCCTGGCACCTCTCTGTGCTGTCCCTGCTGCCTGGGCAGTGTAGCCTGGCACCTCTCTGTGCTGTCCCTGCTGCCTGGCAGTGTAGCCTGGCACCTCTCTGTGCTGCCCCTGCTGCCTGGGCAGTGTAGCCTGGCACCTCTCTGTGCTGTCCCCTGCTGCCTGGGCAGTGTAGCCTGGCACCTCTCTGTGCTGCCCTGATGCCTGGCAGTGTAGCCTGGCGCCTCTCTGTGCTGTCCCTGCTGCCTGGGCAGTGTAGCCTGGCATTGGCACCTCTCTGTGGGCGCAGAAGGTGCTGTCGTTGACTGTTTCAGTAACACCAGCTGCTCCCTCTCTGCAGAAATCCAGGAATCCACCACAGTCATTTGTCAGTTTCCCACCCAAGGCAAACATTGCTGCACTTAATTACCGTCAGCCCTAATGACAAACTGCATCTTTACCATGGAGTCATTTAACACTTTCACCAATCAACTGGTGAGGAGGTGCCAACCATGCGGAGTCTGTGCTCAGGTGCCAGTGTGGATGCTCTGCTGAGCACAATCCACAATGCCCCCCACACCCACCCTCCACTTATGGATTTCATGTCCACCCTATAATATCTTTTCCTCCACCTGATCCACAGGGGGTTAATTTCTTCCCGTGCCACCCACCCACACCGCCAGGAACATATTGGGCAACATTGGTCATTGTTTGTTTAAATCACATTCACCTCTGCCCTTTACCTGGTTCACATAAACTCAATATAATCTCTCACCCATTACGGTGCCCATAGTGGTGGCCAATCTTTTATGCAGCATCTGCAGCGTGGGGAATAGTAACGGGCAGCGGAGGGTTAAACGCTCTCAGCACCTCAGTTATTACTATTGTCATAGTCTTCATACCTATGGTGCTAACTTATTATACAGCTGACAGGCATCTAAATATCCTGACTTGTTGATGCTCCCTCCTCCTTGTAGTTGACCCTTCCTCCCTGTTGTTGACCCTTCCTCCTTGTTTTTACTCCTTCCTCCCTGTTGTTTCCCCTTCCTCCTTGTTTCACCTTTCTCCTTGTTTTTGCTTCTTCCTCTTTGATGATTCTCCTTTCTTCTTGTCATTTCCTCTTCCTCCTTGTTGTTTCTCCTTCCTCCTTGTTGTTGTCTCTTCCTTCTGGTTTTTGCTTCTTCCTCCTTGTTGTTTCCCCTTTCTCCTTGTTTCGCCTTTCTCCTTGTTGTTTCTCCTTCCTCCTTGTTGTTGTCCCTTCCTTTTGGTTTTTGCTCCTTCCTTCTTGTTGTTGCCCCTTCCTTCTAGTTTTTGCTCCTTCCTCCTTGTTGTTTCCCCTTCCTCCTTGTTATTTCCCCTTCTTGTTTTTGCTCCTTCCTCCTTGTTTTTCTCTTTCCGCCTTGTTGTTTCCCCTTCCTCCTTGTTGTTGCCCTTTCTCCTTCTTTCACCTTCCTCCATGTTGTTTCCCCTTCTTCCTTGTTGTTGTCCCTGTCTCTTTGTTGTTTCCCCTTCCTCCTTCTTGTTGTCCCTGCCTCCTTGTTGTTTCCCCTTCCTCCTTGATTTTGCTCCTTCCTCCTTGTTTTGCTCCTTCCTCCTTGTTGTTTCCCCATTTTCCTTGTTTCTCCTTCCTCCTTGCTGTTTACCCTTCTTCCTTGTTTTTGCCTCTTCCTCCTTGTTGTTGTCCTTCCTCCTTATTGTTTCCCCTTCCTCTTTGTTACTCTTTCCTCCTTGTTTTTGCTCCTTCCTCATTGTTGTTTCCCCATCCTCCTTGCTACCCTTTCCTCCTTGTTGTTGCTGCTTCCTCCTTATTGTTGTCCCTTCATCCTTGTTGTTTCTTTTTTGTTGCTCCTTACTCCTTGTTGTTTTCCCTTGTTCCTTGTTGTTGCCTCTTCCTCCTTGTTGTTGCCCCTTCTCCCTTGTGGTTGTCCCTGCCTTCTTGTTGTTTTCCCTTTCCTCCTTGTTACCCCTTCCTCCCTTCTGTTTTTGCTCCTTCCTCCCTGCTGTTTTTGCTCCTTCCTCCTTGTTTTCTTCCTTCCCCCTTGTTGTTACTCCTTGCTCCTTGTTGTTGCCCCTGCCTCCTTGTTTCCCCCTTCCTACTTGTGATTTCCCCTTCTCTTGTTTTCCTTTAGCTTTACATTGGTGTTAACATCATCCTGTGTGGATTTTGTCAGTGTCCTCTATGGCATCTTTTCCCCCCACTATTTCCATAGCACCCGCCTTTTCCACGGCGATGTATGGAGCGTGCTCTATCCCACCACCCCCCCACCATGTCCTTTCATCCCTAATCATTGAGCATCCCTCTTAATTCTCAGTTACTCCTCGATGCCACCCAGGAGGTAGATGGAAAAATAAAAAGGAGAGGAGGGGGTCCTGCTGCGACATTTCTATCCCCCCCCACCGCCCCCTTTCCCAAATCTCCATAATCTTATTTCCTGTGATCTAGAACATTTTTGCTGATGGCGACTTTATAAGGACAAGTAGGTTAAATCCATTATATCCCTCACAGAGCCCCGTCCTCATCCTCGTCAGGTCGGTGGAGAACTCGGGCGGTGGGATCTGATACATTAATACCTGGGGGGCTCCTCCTAATTAAAGGGATGAATCATTTATACCCGGGGAGAGGAGCACTCTAATTTTCCTAGTGATGATCTCTATACGGTTGGGGAAGACTTTGTTTCCGGCTCGGGGGGGGGCCGGTTGGAGCTTCTCAAGAAGGGGCAAATTGGGAGCGTTCAGGGATTAATCTCGGAGCCTTTGATCGTTGGCTTCAGGGTCTTTCATCTTCTCCTCAGTCCATGGAGCTGAGTGCTGGGACCCCCCAGAATGGCATCATCAGATACAGGCACAAAATTCACCAGGGGGTCACAAACTTACCAGGATGATTGTATTGTGGTGGCCTGAATCCATATTGTGAGGGAGGGGTGATCCCAGGTGAGGTGGGTAGAGGGGGTGATCCCAGGTGAGGTGGGCAGAGGGGTGATCCCAGTGAGGTGAGCAGAGGCGGTCATCACAGGTGAGGTGGGCAGAGGGGGTGATCCCAGGTGAGGTGGGTAGAGGGGGTGATTCCAGGTGAGGTGAGCAGAGGCGGTCATCACAGGTGAGGTGGGTGGGGGGTGAGCCCAGGTCAGGTGGGTGGGGGGGTTATCCCAGGTGAGGTGGGGGTGTGTGATTCAGGGTGAGGTGGGCAGTGGAGGGGGGTGATCCCAGGCACGGTGGGCAGAGGGGGTGATCCCAGGTGAGGTGGGCAGAGGCGTGATCCCAGGTGAGGTGGGCAGAGACGTGATCCCAGGTGAGGTGGGCAGAGGCGTGATCCCAGGTGAGGTGGGCAGAGGCGTGATCCCAGGTGAGGTGGGCAGAGGCGTGATCCCAGGTGAGGTGGGCAGTTTTGTGTGACCCCAGGTGAGGTGGGCAGAGGTGTGTGATCCCAGGTGAGGTGGGCAGGGGTGTGTGACCCCAGGTGAGGTGGGCTGGGGGGGTGATCCCAGGTGAGGTGGGCAGGGGTGTGTGACCCCAGGTGAGGTGGGCAGAGGGTGATCCAGGTGAGGTGGGCAGGGGTGTGTGACCCCAGGTGAGGTGGGCAGAGGGGTGATCCCAGGTGAGGTGGGCAGGGGTGTGTGACCCCAGGTGAGGTGGGCAGAGGGGTGATCCCAGGTGAGGTGGGCAGGGGTGTGTGACCCCAGGTGAGGTGGGCAGGGGTGTGTGACCCCAGGTGAGGTGGGCAGAAGGGTGATCCCAGGTGAGGTGGGCAGGGGATGTGACCACAGGTGAGGTGGGCAGGGAGGGTGATCGCAGGTGAGGAGGAAAGGGGACTTGATGCAAGGTGAGGTGGGTGGGGGTGTGTGATCCCAGGTGAGGTGGGCGGGGGTGTGTGATCCCAGGTGAGGTGGGCGGGGGTGTGTGATCCCAGGTGAGGTGGGCAGATGCAGAGGGGATCTCAGCTGAGGTGGGCAGGGTGGGCAGGGTGGTGTAATACCAGGTGAGGTGGGCAGGGGGTGATCCCAAGTGGGATAGGAAGGGAGGTGATCCCAGGTGAGGTGGGCACAGGGCATGTGACTCCAGGTGGGGTTGGCAGGGAGGGTTATCCCAGATGAGATGAAAAGGAGGTATGATCCCAGGTGAGGTGTGAAGGACAGGGGTGTGATTATCATCTATCTATCTATCTATCTATCTATCTATCTATCTATCTATCTATCTATCTATCTATCTATCTATCTATCTATCTATCTACCCACAGTTTTCCTAATAGTGGAAGGTCCTGTATTGGGAATACACCATATATCAGGGCTATATCTAGCCGGGGCCCCTGGTGCTCAGTGCCAGTGTATTTAGATACAGGCAGAGCCTGTGCCCCAGGTAAAGTCCAGCTCCATCTCTGCCATGTTGGCGGCAGTCGTGGTCTAGATGAGATTGGGCATGGCTGGCACTGCCCGTCACTGGTGCCCATCACATCCACAGTGTCTGATGCCCTTGTGGTTGGGGCCCCCACTCATTCATCTTATTGGATCTAAAAACCAACCTGCATGGGATGTGATGGATGTAGCAGAGCTGAATGTGTCATGGTTCCATTCTGCCCAATGATAGCAGTATGGGCTCATTATATAGGATGGCTGAGCTCAGTATACACTGGAATGTGACCGATGTAGCAGAGCTGAGTTTGTCATTTATCTCATGTCCACATTGATAGCAGCATCAAATCAGTGTTCAGGATGGTTGAGCTCAGACTTGGATGGTACAGATGTAGCAGAGCTGAAAGCTTAATTAGTCATTTATCTCATGATTTTATTGATTCAGTCTGGGAGATTGTTACGCTAATAAAGACGTGAATGCCTTAGATGTAGCAGGGCTGATTGCGTCTTCTAATTCATCAACCCTTTGGAACAGTATATGAGAATGTTATGCTAATACAGATTAGATTTTTTTCATTTTGATGTAGCAGAGCTGATTACGTCCTTCATTGTGAGCAGTGATGTAGCAGAGCTGAGTTTGTCTGGTGTAGTAGAGCTCACTTTATCAGTTGTCATAACTTCACTAGACACTGCAAGGTGCAACCTAAGGATTTCCATCTGACCCACTGCAGAAATGAAGTGCTAAAGACAAACTCAGCTCTGCTACATCTGTAAACGGATTACTGCAATTCCTCATGTACTTGTCGAGCAGCGCGATGTTATGTAGAAGAGATTAGATATTGAATCAGTATTTTATCTTATAGATGTTGAGCAGTGTTAGGTTTGTCAGATGTAGCAGAGCCTGGTTGTGGAATGTTACAGAGCCGGCTTTGTCAGCTGTTGCAGAGCTAGGTTTGTTGGATGTCGCAGAGCTGGATTTGTCAGATGTTGCAGACCTGAGTTTGTCAGTTGTTGCAGACCTGGGTTTGTCAGATGTTGTGGAGCTGGGTTTGTCGCATGTTGCAGAACTGGATTTGTTAGATGTGGCAGAGCTGGATTTGTTATATGTGGCAGAGCTGGGTTTGTCGGATGTTGTAGAGCTAGGTTTGTTGGAAATTGTAGAGTTGGGTTTGTCGGATGTTGTAGAGCAGGATTCGTTGGAAATTGTAGAGTTGGGTTTGTCGGGTGTTCAGATGTTGTAGAGCAGGGTTTGTCGGATGTTTCAGAGCCATGCTTGTTGGATGTAGCAGAGCTGGGTTTCTCAGGGGTAGCAGAGCTGTGTTTGTTGGATGGAGCAGAGCTGTGATTGTTGGGTTTGCAGAGCTGGGTGTGTCAGATGAATCAAGGCTGTGTTTGTCAGATGTTTCAGAACCGTGTTTGTTGGATGGAGCAGAGCTGGATTTGTTGGATGTTGCAGATTTGGATTTGTTGGATGTAGCAGAGCTAGATGTGTTGGATGTAGCAGTGCTGGGTTTGTTGGATGTTGCAGAGCTGGGTTTGTCGGATGTAGTAGAGCTTGGTTTGTCGGATGTTACAGAGCTGTGTTTGTCAGATGTTGCAGTGCTAGGTTTGTTGGATCTCTCAGAGCTGGGTTTGTTGAATGTTGCAGAGATGGGATTGTTGGACATAGCAGAGCTGTGTTAATTGGATTTAGCAGAGCTGGGTTTGTCAGCTGTAACAGAGCCAGGCTTGTCGTATGGTGCAGAGCGGTGGATGGTTTTATGTTGGCATAGTAGCTACAGAGCTGTGTGTATAATTATGTGGATGTATGCAGAGCTGGTTTATCGATTAACAGAGCCAGCTTGTCATTTGCAGAGCTGTTTTTGGATGTAGCAGAGCTGGGTTTGTCGGATGTAGAGCTGGGTTTGTTGGATGTTACAGAGCTGGTTTGTTGAATGTTAGCAGAGCTGGGTTTGTCGGATGTAGCTGAGCTGGTTTGTGGATGTTACAGAGCTGGTTTGTTGAATGTTGCAGAGCTGGGTTTGGCGGATGTTAGCTGAGCTGGTTTGTGGCATGTTGCAGATGCTGGTTGTTGCAATTTTGTAGAGCTGTGTTTGTTGGATTTTAGATGCTGTGTTTTGCAGCTGTGGCAATGCTGGTTTGGAGATTGTAGAGAGCTGTGTTTGTTGGACGTTTTAGAGCTGGGTTTGTTGGACGTAGCAGAGCTGTGTTTGTTGGATGTTGTAGAGCTGTGTTTGTTGGACATAGCAGACCTGAGTTTGTCGGATGTTGCCGCAACAAGTGGTGCAGTTTACGTGCCGGGTGCAGGCTCTGGATAATACCGCACAGGGCGCTCCTCCGCAGGACGGCTTTCATTAGCGCAGATCTAGATTTATGGAAGCAAAACCTCGCGCCAAACTGGATCCGACTCAAGACGTTCAACAGCTTCATACTGCACAAAGGACAGAGGGCGAGCTGTAGAGCGTCAGCTCCTGCGGTTCAGGGGACAGTCTATACATCATTCTGAACAAATCAACTAAGAACTCAAAATAATGCTGAAATATTAAATTGAATGGAATTAACGAGCGCGACTGCGTGATTAATCCTCAGAATGTGAACAGTGACGTAACCTCTAATTATTGCGACCCCTGCACCCGTTACAGTTACACCCCCCTGATATTAATAATAAAAATTCATTATTTCAATAATAATGAGATATGTGAGTCCTGCTGACAATTAGTTGTTTCATCAGCGCTCAGAATTATAATAATAGGAATGAGCAATGTTTACTTTTTTTCAGTAGTTCTATCATTAATAATAATCATATTATATCATTATTATTATTATTATTTTATGCTGTGCTATTTTCGGAGATGGGAGACAATCAGTGTTCATAAATCCTCTTCAAGCAGCCAATTAGTACTTTATCTATATATAATAACATATAATAGATAGAGATAGATAGGGTAGATAGATAGATAGATATAGATAGAGAGTGATGGTAAAAATAGGGTAGATAGATAGAAAGAGGTAGTGGAATAGATAGATAAGGATAAGATAGATAAATAGATAGATAGATAGATAGATAATAGATAGATAGATAGATAGATAGATAGAGGATAGTGAAGTAGAGATAGATAGATAGAGATAAGATAGATAGATAGAAGTTGATGATAGATAGATAGATAGATGGATGATGGAGGATAGTATAGATAGAGATAGATAGATAGATAGATAGATAGATGAAGAGTGATGGATAGATAGATAGAAGTGATAGATAGATAGATAGAATAGATAGATAGATAGATAGATAGATAGATATGATAGATAGATAGATAGATAGGATAAGGATATATATAGAAGGATACATAGATAGATAGATAGTTTGTGAAGGATAAATTAGATGAAGGATGGATAGAAGGAAGATAAGATAATGATAGAAGATAATAGATAGATACATAGATAGAAGGATGAGATAGATAGGTAGATAGATAGATCGTTCAATAGATATATACATATAGATACATAGATAGACGGATAAGCTGGAATAAGGGCGTGTGGGCCGAAACGTCACCATTTAGTTGCCTGATGCTGGATTAAAGAGCTTATTAACATATACTGGTGTGCTGCAGATTTTTCTTAGAAGTAGATAGAGGGATAGCTAGACAGATGGATAGATAGATACTTATGATAGAGAAAAGAAGAGGATAGATAGAATTTTAATAATTGTTTTTTAGTGGGTAAATATAGCTTTGTTTGAGAAAAGCAGGATACAACACCTGCTGGACCGGTAACGGCCGGTCGCTCATACATTGCATATTTTAGACGTATTGGTCCCACTTTTGTAACACTTCACTTCTTCTAGCCGTACAATGACTGCACAGACCTGTTCCTCGTCGTGTCTGTGTGACCAGGGCTATAGGTGGAGATGTAGGATGAGGCGCTGATCACTGGTGATCGGGTACCTGACGCTCATCGCCGCCCTTCGTGATCACTTTGGAGACTTCGTGTGATTGCAGCCGACAGAACAGACGGGTTAAAGAATCTGCAGGATTTATAGAAAAAAACATGAAAAACATCAGAATTAATAAATTCAGGATGATATAACAGCCTGGGCCGGAGTCTCATCATTGAACTCCTTGGTCTTCGTATCCATATGAGTCCAGTGGGCGGTCTTATTTACTGATCCCTGAGTAGGACCGCCCACTGGACTCCTCTCCATACAAACACCAAGGATTTCAAGGAATAAAATACAAAATTTTCTAAATAACTCAGCCTGACATGAGTATCTTCCCTCTGAGATCTAAGCTTCACATGATTCTGCATTTTAAATGGTTTTGCTTTCTTTTGGACTAGAAAGAGTTAATGTTATTTTTCTTGTTGGTAGATTCTATTTAGTTAAGCTCAGCTGCTAAAGTTTGTGACCACTCCCCTTCCCTTTAAAAAGTCACATGATGCCAGTAATAGATTCTTGTTGGTAGCTTCTATTTAGTTAAGCTCGGCTTTTGCTGGTTTGTGACCACTCCCTTCCCTTTAAATAGTTACATGATGCCAGTAATAGATTCTTGTTGGTAGCTTCTGTTTAGTTCATCTCAGCTGCTGCTGGTTTGTGACCACTCCCTTTCCCTTTAAATTGTCATATGATGCTGGTAATAGATTCATTCTATGCTGACCATCTTGGAGGAAGGAAGCTTCATGTAGCTGCAGGAGTCCTGTTGTCTACAGTCCTGGTGTCTGGGTGTAGCCTTGAAGTTGACGTTCCGTTACCTGCAGCCCTGGTGTCTGGCTGCAGCTATGAAGTAGTTTAACATTTTGCTTTGTTTCCCTGTCTGGCTACTTTCCCTTTTGTTTTGTTACAATAGTGGTGATTGTGGAGATATGGGGGTCAGTGGGTGCTCTCTTTCATCCGCTGGCCCGGCCGCTTTTAAAAAGACCGCATGGACCAGGGCTTATCCCACTAAACACACAAACTCCTTACCTGTGAGCAGAACACTACTCAGACAACATAGCAGTAAGACTTTATTGGATCCCCAACAGTCAGCGGCATATAACACATATCCAGCAAAAACCCACAATGTAATAGACAACAGAGTCTCACCCTTCTGCTGCTCACCAGGGATTAGAATATTCGTCCCTTTGGGGCTTCCATTACCAACTACCCCAGTCCAGCAGCACCCCACTTTTGGTGGGCACCCACCAAGAAAGGAATAGCGACAAGGTTTGAAAGCTAACCGAGCACAGCAAATTCTGTAGCCAGGTGACCGAACTGTCCCAACCTGGGTATCTTCCAGCCTAATCCTAGGATCCTAGGCTGAACGTCTGTCGAATATGATCCAGGTTATGATCTAACTGCGCCCGAAGACCCTAGGCTGAAGTCATGTAGTCTCTACTGGTGACTGAAGCAAGTCATTTTTATACCCTAAGCCTTCACCTTAGAGTATTGTGTTCTTACAGGATTGGTGGGATAAGGCTATTCTCTCATTGGTCAGCAGTTCAATCCGACTGCATCATTTTCCTCTAAATTATGTAGATCAAGGGGTTAGTTGCAAATTACATTTAGTTTGCAATCCACAAACTAAAACAATGGAGGCTCCAAGCAGTCTGATAAGAAACAACGACTTCTCATGAGTTAACAAATACATGAACAATACGTCTGGCCTAATTAAGAATATTTAACCCACAACACTGTTGATAATATGCTGTGTCGTTGCAGTGATGTCTAGTGCATTCATGGCACTAGCCAGGGTGAGTCGAGGTACAGCATAGGGACTAGGCACCTGATGGAGGTGTGGAGAAGGACCCGCTTAGGGACATTAGGGGAGCTCAGGTGCCAGACACAGGTTAGTGTCAGGAGGTGACCCATCCTTGTTTACAATCATCAGGGTCTTCCTCCTCATTTACATCCCAATGTAACCTCTGAGTTGCACCATACGCTGGACATGCCCTAGTCCGTGTATGACAGACCCCTAGTTACCATTTTTATTTGCTTGTTGGCGCCCCCTGTGGTTGATTGTGGAAGGTCACATTCTAAGATCCTCCGAGCAGAACTAAACCTTCTTTTATCCGAATTCTCTTTAAAAGTATTGTATGTCAGCAGTGGTTGCAACAAGATAATGAGTGCTCATTTGCATAGGAAATCAATTATAATGAGGGAAAACTTATTTTTATCTGCGCCCTCACAAAGCGTTGACAGCTTTACGCAGCAGGAGGAGAGGCAGGCGATGTCGCCTATGGAGCTGACGATTATTACATTGACTCTTATAGAAGATGGAGGGTCTGGAGATCTGGAGATAAGTCCAGGTATTCATCACTGGGGGAGATCCCAGATCTTGGCCTCATCTCTTGGTGTTTATGGCTCCACGATGACCTAATACTTGATATGGATCGTGCATGGCAGACAAAGAAAGAAAACCCAATCACCCGGCTGAAGTCTTGTCTGATTTGGCCCAAACAGATGATGGAATTTGGGCCGAGAGTCAATAGGCAGATTGCAGATTAGAAGCCTTTTATAGTATTTCTATGTAGTGTTCTGGTTGAGGACAGAATACCCTGCCACCAAACAAGAAGATTTATGTGATCAGGGAAATTACATTTTTCTTCAAGAATCCTTAGTGTTCCAGGAGGCCACAAAGAGGATTCAGGGAGTAGACAGAGATGTAGTCATGCAACAGTTCAGGGTCATTTTTTCAGAAGATCATGAAGAACATTCAGGGAGTAGACAGAGACATAGTCAGACAACAGTACAGGGTCGGTTTTTCAGAAGATCACAAAGAGGATTCAGGGAGTAGACAGAGACTTATTCATGTAACAGTCCAGGGTCAGGTTTTCCAGAAGATCACAAAGAGGATTCAGGGTGTAGACAGAGACGTAGTCATGCATTAGTCCAGGGTCATGTTTTCCAAGAGATCATGAAGAGTATTCATGGAGTAGAGACGTAGTAATGCAACAGTCCAGGGTCAGTTTTTCCAGGAGATCATGAAAAGTATTCAGGGAGTAGATAGAGACTTGGTCATTCAACAGTCCAGGGTCAGGTTATCCAGGAGATCGCAGAGAGGATTCAGGGAGAAGAGAAAGACATAGTCATACAACTGCCAGGTTCAGGTTTTCCAGGAGATCACGAAGAGCATTCAGGGAGTAGACAGAGACATAGTCATGGAACAGTCCAGGGTCAGTTTTTCAGAAGATCACAAAGAGACGTCAGGGAGTAGACAGAGATATAGTCATGCAACAGTCTAGGGTTGGCTTTTTCAGGAAATCATGAAAAGTATTCAGGGAGAAGACGGAGACATAGTTATGCAACAGTCCTGGGTCAGTTTTTACAGGCGATCACAATGAAAATTCAAGGATTAAACAGAGGTGTATACAGGCTGCGGTCTAGGGGTCAAAATACCAGAAAAATATACAAGGAGAGGGAACAGACAAAAAGGGAAATCAGACAACAGTCTAAGGGCCCTTTCACACAGGGTTTTTTTGAAAAATGCGGCCGTCGCGGTAAAAAAAAACGCATCTGTCGCATTTTCAGCCTAACGGCCGCACTTGCTGCGCACTTGTGGCAAGCCCCATGCATTGTCTTTGTATGTAAGTGTGCGGCAGGTGTGGCAAGTGCGGTTCTGGCATTTGCGGCAGTTGTGGCCTCGAAAAAAAAACACCGCTGAACGCAATTTTATTTTCACAGCCGCAACTGCCTTAAATGCCGGAACCGCACTTGCTGCACCTCCAGTGTGAAAAGGCACTAAGTCAGATAACAGAGATCAGATCAGACACAGAAATGCAGGCCACACAGCACTTCAAGCAGCATTCTGGGAGAGACTGCTCAGCTAAGTAACAGAGCAATCACTGGAAGTTGAAACATCTCAGCAACACAAAGAATGGAGGACTGTCCACTTACAGCTCAGCATACCCAGGTCTCAGTAACAGCTTGACTACAATGGTGCCCCAGTCGCTCCTGTCTATGTAATGTGTAGGCACGAGGGAAGCTTCTGTAGCCACTTATTGATGTGGGTAATCGATGATGGTGCTAAAAAAAAGAACCCCTTTAATAGGATAAGGTTTTAAAACCAAGCAACCCCTTTAAGTTCGAGTAATACTCTTAGCAGTGCATCCTTTGGTCTACTGTATAAGCAGGTGGTGATGTTGTAGCCAATAAGATCACAGGAGCAGTTAATGAGTTCTGCAGTGGGCGGAGATAGAACCCTAAGTAACCAATCAGCAACAGCAGGAGTGTTCTGATTCTGTAGGAGGCCAGTGACCTTGTCCTCCCACATGATGGTGTTAGGTAGGACATGATGTGGCATTTTCTGGTCCACTCATATTAATTATGCAGTAAGTGTCACGATTTGAGGAAAAGAAGATAAAAATTGTAGACCTATAGTGTACAAAGTACTTAGGAAACTTAATCCTTTTACAAGGGGGGCCCCAATAACCCATTCATATAAAATGTTAGCATTTTAATTTGACATGTAGTACCCCACCTGACCATCTGGTGTGCTGTTACAACCAAACATAACTGTGACTTTCTTGGAACGCTTACTTTCAGCAATGTGCTGCGCCACCTATTGGTAAAAATGAGTAATGCAGCCATTTACATCTTTTTTAACAGTATTTCTTTAAAGCCTTACACGTTAAAGTGTGACAAACTGAGCTGTACCCAAACCCAACAAGTCTACCTCATTGTCCATGCTCTGTCCATGCTAGCTTAGTAGGTTCCACATGTGCCGTTAGATTGGACTTTACTGATAAGGGACATATAGAGTTAATGTGGGTTTATGTATTCCTGCAAGTGAGGCAAGCTGTTGTACAATATACGTTCCATCAGATGGGAACTAAATATTTCACGAGGAGTTTATACGAGTCGCGAGTCTTTCATAGATAGGACTTTATTTAAAGAAAAAGAAATGAATGTGCTCTATGTGCAGAGGTCCCTATACAGAGAGGAGGTGCTGAACTACATCTATTGTCAATGATACAATCCTGGATTACCTTTTATTGTAAATAGTCCATGATAATGGGATTAAATAAATAGGAAAGTTACTTGTTAATAAATAGGACTTTTATAAAGGAGAATGGAGTGATCATGCTTTATGTGCAGAGGTCCCTATACAGAGAGGAGGAGCTGAACTTCATCTATTGTTAATGATATGATCCTGTGTTACCTTTTATTGCAATTAATCCATGATAATAAGATTAAATCAAGAAAAAAGTTACTTTTTCATTTTGTAAAAGAAAATGGAGTTAGCATGATTTATGTGCAGAGGTCCCTATACAGAGAGGAGGAGCTGAACTTCATCTATTGTCAATGATATGATCCTTTGTTACCTTGTTATTGTAATTAATCCATGATAATAAGATTAAATCAAGAAAAAAGTTACTTTATCATTTTGTAAAGGAGAATGTAGTGAGCATGATTTATGTGCAGAGGTCCTTATACAGAGAGGAGGAGGAGCTGAACATCATCTATTTTCAATAGTATGATCCCGTGTTACCTTTTTATTGTAAATATTCCATGATAAGGAGATTAGATCAAGAAAGAATTTACTTTTTCATAAATAGGACTTTATTTAAAGAAAAAGAAGTGAACATGCTTTGTATGCAGAGGTCCCTATACAGAGAGGAGGAGCTGAACTTCATCTATTGTCAGTGATATGATCCTGTGTTACCTTTTTATTGTAAATATTCCATGATAATGAGATTAAATAAAGAAAGAATTTACTTTTTCATAAATAGGACTTTTAGAATGGAGATATAGCGGGAATGCTTTATGTGCAGAGGTCCCTATACAGAGAGGAGGAGGAGCTGAACTACATCTATTTTCAGTAGTATGATCCTGTATTACCTTTTTATTGTAATTAATACATGATAATGAGAATAAATCAAGATAAAAGTTAGTTTTTCATTTTGTAAAGGAGACTGTCGTAAATATGGTTTATGTGCAGAGGTCCCTATACAGAGAGGAGGAGCTGAACTACATCTATTTTCAATGATATGATGCTGTGTTACCTTTTTATTGTAACTAATTTATTATAATGATAATAAATCAAGATAAAAGTTACTTTTCCATAAATAAGACTTTTTTTTAAAGGAAAGGTAGTGCTCATGCTTTATATGCAGAGGTTCCTATGCAGAGAGGAGGAGCTGAACTTCATCAATTTTCAATATTATGATCCTGTGTTACCTTTTTATTGTAAATTTTCCATGATAATGAGATTAGATCAAGATTAAAGTTACTTTTTAATAAATAGGACTTTTATAAAGGAGAATGGAATGATCATACTTTATATGCAGAAGTCCCTATACAGAGAGGAGGAGCTGAACTTCATCTATTTTCAATTATATGATCCTGTGTTTCCTTTTTACTGTAACTAATCGATGATAATGAGATTGTATCAAGAGAAAATTTACCTTTTCATAAGTAGAACTTTTATAAAGGAGACTGTGGTGATCATGCTTTATGTGCAGAGGTCCCTATACAGAGAGGAGGAGCTGAACTTTGTCTGTTGTCATTGTATGATTCTGTCTTACCTTTTTGTTGTAACTATTCCATGATAATGAGATTGGATCAGGAGAAAAGTAACCTTTTCATAAGTATCACTTTTATAAAGGTGACTGTAGTGATCATGCTTTATGTGCAGAGGTCCCTATACAGAGAGGAGGTGGAGCTGAACTTTGCCTGTTGTCATTGTATTATTCTGTTTCACCTTTAACTTTAATTCTTTTATGATATTGAAATGAGATAAAGCAAGATTTTGTATCTTAAATAATTTTTTTTAAAGGAGACTGTAGTAAGCATGGTTTATGTGCAGAGGTCCCTATACAGAGAGGAGGTGGAGCTAACCCTAACCCTAACCTATTTTCAATTATAGAATCCAGTGTTACATTTTTATTATAAATCTTCTATGCTAATGAGGTTAGATCAAGGTAGAATTTACTTTTTTTTTTTTATAAATAGGACTTTTATAAAGGAGACTGTAGTGATCTTGCTTTATGTGCAGAGGTCCCTATACAGAGAGGAGGAGGAGCTGAACTACATATTGGGATAGGGTCTTGGAGATGGGAATACCACTTTAATTCTCCTAGTTGACAGAATGGTGGATGTAAGTTAATATTAAATCCTTATGGTTACGCTGACCCCGGGAGCCGGAAGTGTTGTCGTCGGGATTGTTGGAATTGCAATAAATGAATTACTAGGAATTTAGAGGAGAGAATTAGTCCCTGTGTCCGCCGAGCAGAACTGACACATCCTTCTCACGAAATGATGCTCTGGCATCGGTACAGAACGTTCCCAGCGGAATTAAACTCATCTGCTGAAACTGGTTCATCAGTCTGCGCAGTCTGCATTGCCGCGTACCGGACTGTGCAGAGAAATGGGCTGATTAATGCCGGGGATGAACCGTTTAACCCTATCATGCGCAGTGCATTTGTCGGTATAGACACGTGTCACATGACGTCTCATTAGCTGGAATTATCGGCCTGGCTTGTCAGCTCTTCTAGTAACCTTGTTAGATGTGGGTGAGCAGCCTGTGATGGGGGCAGACTGGCTCAACACACCCCATCCGGGAACATGTGCAACCTGCGAGACGAGGCTCAGACTGGGCAAATGGGGGGATGAAGCTGCAGATGTGAATGGGTCAACCTTCTTGTACTCCGTCCTCTATGTTTGTGACTTGAGGAATCATTGAAATTCTCATGTTAACCCCATCCTGAGAAAATGTGCAACCTGCGAGACGAAGCTCAGACTGGGCAAATGGGGGGATAAAGCTGTAGATATGGGTGGGTCAACCTTCTTGTACCCCGTCCTCTATGTTTGTGACTTGAGGAATGATTTAAATTCTCATGTTAACCCCATCCTGAGAAAATGTGCAACCTACGAGACGAAGCTCAGACTGGGCAAATGGGGGGATTAAGCTGTAGATATGGGTGGGTCAACCTTCTTGTACCCCGTCCTCTATATTTGTGATTTGGGGAATGATTAAAATTCTCATGTTGACCCCCTCCTGGGAATGTGCAACCTACAAGACAAAGCTCAGACTGGGCAAATGGGGGGATGAAGCTGTAGATATGGGTGGGTCAACCTTCTTGTACACCGTCCTCTATATTTGTGACTTAGGGAATGATTAAAATTCTCATGTCGACCCCCTCCTGGGAAAATGTGCAACCTACGAGACAAAGCTCATACTGGGCAAATGGGGGATGAAGCTGCAGATGTAGATGGGTCAATCTTCTTCTACCTCTTCCTGCATGTTTGTTACTTTGAAGAATAATAACATTCCCATGTTGATTCCCTCCATGCCCCTGGTAGATACACAACGCCATTATCATTTCCCAAATAGTATAAGGTACAATATAAGGCAACCTATGAGACAAGGCTCAGACTGGGCAAATGGGGGTGATGAAGCTGCAGATATGGATGGGTCAACCTTCTTCTACCTCTTCCTGCATGTTTGTGACTTGGGGGAATAATTAAAATTCTCATGTTGATGCTTCCCCCCCTCCCTGGTAGATGCACAACGCCATTATCATTTCCCAAATAGTATAAGTTACAATATAGGGCAACCTGCGAGACGAGGCTCAGACTGGGCAAATGGGGGGGATGAAGTTGCAGATATGGATCGGTCTACTTTCTTCTACCTCTTCCTGCATGTTTGTGACTTGGGGGAATAATTAAAATTCTCATGTTGATGCTTCCCCACCTCCCTGGTAGATGCACAACGCCATTATCATTTCTCAAATAGTATAAGTTACAATATAGGGCAACCTGCGAGACGAGGCTCAGACTGGGCAAATGGGGGGATGAAGTTACAGATCTAGATGGGTCAACCTTCTTCTACTTCTTCCTGCATGTTTGTGACTTGGGGGAATAATTAAAATTCTGTGTTGACCCCCCTCCTTAGTAGATGCACAACGCCATTATTATTATTTCCCAAATACTATGGGGTGAAATATAGGGCAACCTGCAAGACGAGGCTCAGACTGGGCAAATGGGGGAAGAAGCTGCAGATATAGATGGGTCAACCTTCTTCTATCCCTTCCACCATGTTTGTGACTTGTAGGGGTTGCGTTGGGAAAACATAGAAGAAATCCAGCTCACCCTCTTATCGAAATCCAACACTCCGGAGCAAGGAGACGTAGCAAATGGCAAAAGAAAGGATTCCTGCTCCACGGGGTGTAGGAACGTTTATTGTATAAAAATCCAACAGTTAAAATCCGGACATAAAGATAGTCATGCATTAACTTCATAGAGGCACGCGTTTCAGGTGATGGACACCCTCAATACCAAAGGTAAAACCAGGACGTGAAGATAGTCACGCCGTACAATTCATAAACTATATAATAGACCTACGCGTTTCGGGTGATTTACACCCTTAGTGTACAGCCCTAGTCATGAACGTCATGACTAAGGGTGAACATCTCCCAAAACGCGTCGATCTGTTATCTTTTATGTGTGACTTGTACGGTATGACCACCTTCACTTCTGGATTTTAACCCTTGTATATTAAGGATTAAGGGTGCACATCACCTGAAACGCGGGTTCCATTTATGACTTGTACACTATCGTCCTGATTTTAACTCTTGGCTTGAGGGTCACATCACCCGAAACGCGTACATCTGAATATTTCCTTTTCTTGCTCTGTCGCTTATTTCTCAGTGTATAAGAACACGCGTCTCTATATGGAAACCGTGAGTACGTAGGCCCTGGTTGCTGATGCAGTGTCCAGTGTCAGCTGTGTCCGATTGGCCTCTGTGTATTTAGTTGTATTTATTTGCTGTTAATTAGATCTATCAGCTGCAGAGAACCGACCTGCTGACAGTCTCCACCTGCTGACAGTCTCCACCTGCTGACAGTCTCCACCTGCTGACAGCCTCCATCTGCTGACAGTCTCCACCTGCTGACAGTCTCCACTTGCTGACAGTCTCCAGCTGCTGACAGTTTCCAACTGCTGACAGTTTCCACCTGCTGACAGTCTCCACCTGCTGACAGCCTCCATCTGCTGATAGTCTCCAACTGCTGACAGTCTCCACCTACTCACAGTCTCCACCTGCTGCCAGTCTCCACCTGCTGACAGTTTCCAACTGCTGACAGTCTCCACCTGCTGACAGCCTCCATCTGCTGACAGTCTCCACCTGCTGACAGCCTCCATCTGCTGACAGTCTCCACCTACTCACAGTCTCCACCTGCTGACAGCCTCCATCTGCTGACAGTCTCCATCTGCTGACAGCCTCCATCTGCTGACAGTTCCCACCTGCTGACAGTCTCCACCTACTCACAGTCTCCACCTGCTGACAGTCTCCACCTGCTGACAGCCTCCATCTGCTGACAGTCTCCAACTGCTGACAGTCTCCACCTGCTGACAGCCTCCATCTGCTGACAGTCTCCAACTGCTGACAGTCTCCACCTACTCACAGTCTCCACCTGCTGCCAGGCTCCACCTGCTGACAGTCTCCACCTGCTGCCAATCTCCACCTGCTGACAGCCTCCATCTGCTGACAGTCTCCACCTGCTGACAGTCTCCACCTGCTGACAGTTTCCACCTGCTGACAGTTTCCACCTGCTGACAGCCTCCATCTGCTGACAGTCTCCACCTGCTGACAGCCTCCATCTGCTGACAGTCTCCACCTACTCACAGTCTCCACCTGCTGACAGCCTCCATCTGCTGACAGTCTCCATCTGCTGACAGCCTCCATCTGCTGACAGTCTCCATCTGCTGACAGCCTCCATCTGCTGACAGTCTCTACCTGCTGACAGTCTCCACCTGCTGACAGTTTCCACCTGCTGACAGTTTCCACCTGCTGACAGTCTCCACCTGCTGACAGTTTCCACCTGCTGACAGTCTCCACCTGTTGACAGTTTCCACCTGCTGACAGTTTCCACCTGCTGACAGCCTCCATCTGCTGACAGTCTCCATCTGCTGACAGCCTCCACCTGCTGACAGTCTCCACCTGCTGACAGTTTCCACCTGCTGACAGTCTCCACCTGCTGACAGTCTCCACCTCCTGACAGTCTCCACCTCCTGACAGTCTCCACCTGCTGACAGTCTCCACCTCCTGACAGTTTTCACCTGCTGACAGTCTCCACCTCCTGACAGTTTTCACCTGCTGACAGTCTCCACCTGCTGACAGTCTTCCACCTGCTGACAGTTCCAAGCTGATTTTTACATATAATAGAGAGAGGCATGGGACCTATATGACAATATTGATATCAGATAGGTTCGATGGAGCTTATATTTTTGGATAGTTGATGTGACAGCATTCCTGACTATTTATACCCCCTGCTCATAGTATACTCTGTACCCGTACATTTATAGGATGGCAGCCATTTATATGTTGCCTGACTCATCCCCCTAGAGCGGCGACGCATTAAACTGCACTTGACGTGATTCCGGGACAGCAGTTTATTTCACGCGCCACATCGAGACGTCAAACCCTCCACCGCTGGCGCGTCAATAACCAAATAGGGGATACATGCTCCATCACTGCATAATCCCAAATTCTGCCTGGATACGTCTCATAATCCCAAAACTACAGATGCAGCAGAGCTGAGTTTGTCACTCGACAGCCATGATGATAGTATGTAAAGCTAGCAGAACGTTAAGCCATCATTAAATATATTGGGGTTTATATCAGTGAATGCTTAGTGCCCTGATGTCACGATGGTCTCTCTTACTTTGGAGACTTGTGACTGGTTTGGGACCTCTGTATCTTTTCTGTATTGAGATTTCATATTAAATGTGTTTCTTTCCTTTGGCAGTGTAGGAGTTAGCGTCAGTTTCTGTTGCTCATATGCTCCTTAGTTCTGTTCCCAGGTGTGGCTACTTTGTGATCACTCCCATCTCCTTTATATGGTCACATGTTCCAGCATCCTGATGATTGCACTCATTCCTGGCCTGGCTACCTGAGGTGTAGCTAGTACTTGGAGAGCTGATCATTACCAAACCATCTGCTGACTAGGAGAGAGGCAGCAGGTGTGAATTGTCTTGTAATTTCCCAGTTGTCTCCCCTTCCCTCTTGTTGTTATTATTGCAGTGGTTGGGACCAGTGCTCCCGCCGACCATTCCCTATTGAGGGCTAACATCAGGGCCAGCAAGCAAATTCTCCATTAGATCCATCATCCCCATCTCCAATGTAGAGAAATTATCCGATTTTGATGCCTCCTCTTTGCCTTGTGCTATTATATTAATAGATAGAATATTAATTGGGACTTGTGCATATTCACTTAGGTGAAGGGCACCACTTGGGAACCAAAATTGCACCCTGTTGGCCAATAAAAAGGGGGTGCAGAATACTAACTGGCACCTTTGTATTTACATATATGTAAAGTGAAGGGCACCACATTGGGAACCAGGTTTGCCCATCACTATGCCTAGTTAATGGGTACGTAATACAAATACACCTGTGCAATTACACTTGTGAAATGAAGGGCACCACGTTATCCATTTCCTATAGGGAATGGTGGGCACAATATTAATTGGCACATGTGTAATTACACTTAGGTGAAGTGAAGGGCACCACATTGGGAATCATGTTTGCACCCTGTTGTCCATCATAAAGGGGGTACAGAATACTAATTGGCACCTTAGCGTTTACACTTAGGTAAAGTGAAGGGCACCACATTGAGAGCAAGGTTGGCACCTCATTGCCCATAGGGTAGGGGTACGAATTTTAATTGGCACCAGTGCTTTTACACTTATATGAAGGGTAGGATGCAACATTGAGAGCCAGAAGGAATCAGGTTTGCATCTATTTGCCCATGGAAACAGAATATTAATTGGCCACGGTGGGGCATTTACACTTAGGTGACGAAGGACCGCATTGAGAACAGAAGGGCGCCGCATTGAGAACCAGAAGGGCACCGCATTGAGAACCAGAAGGCACCGCATTGAGACCAGAAGGGCAACACAAGTAGGGAACCAATTTGCATTTATTTCTCATAGGGAAGGGGGCACAGAAAAGTAACTGGCACCTTAGCATTTACACTTATGTGAAGGGCCCTACATATGGGGCCCCAACAGGGCATGGGCAGGACTTCACCTGGATCAGAACGCTCACCCCGGCCGGGTGCCCAGGCAACTGTTAGTTCACATTTGCCCTCGTTGATGACCAAATCAGACAAAGAGTCCATGATGTTCGGAAACAGTTCTTTACTGACCCAATCTCGTGAAAAATGGACGGTATTTGTGTAGGGATATTCACAATGACAGATTTTGGTGTATACGGCTCCCATCGTTCCGGTATCTCCAGGCTCTCTCCTACCGGTAACCCGCTCAACAACACAACACAACAAATTCATTAAGGCTCCAGCCCAACGCTTCCCATAGGGATCCACTCCGAGGAACGGTCAGGGCCACCTTCTAGACAACGTTCCTTTACTGCCCGCACCGTGTAGGCCTGTTTGTCCAAGTCTCTACTGAAGCCACAACCGTTCCAGACGGGTGAGTCCCTTCCCGGTCGCTAGATTCAGTTTCCGAGATGACCCAGAGCGTCTTGTAGAATCCAACTAAATTGGCCTGACGTTCCAGTGGTTCCTTGTTTTCCTCCTTTCCTGGGAACTCTCCTCTCCTGGGGACTCTCCTCTCCTGGGAACTCTCCTCTCCTGGGGACTCTCCTCTCCTGGGAACTCTCCTCTCCTGGGGACTCTCCTCTCCTGGGAACTCTCCTCTCCTGGGAACTCTCCTCTCCTGGGGACTCTCCTCTCCTGGGGACTCTCCTCTCCTGGGGACTCTCCTCTCCTGGGAACTCCCCTCTCCTGGGTCTCTCCTCTCCTGGGAACTCTCCTCTCCTGGGAACTCCCCTCTCCTGGGAACTCTCCTCTCCTGGGAACTCGTTTCTCCTGCGGACTCTCCTCTCCTGGGAACTCTCCTCTCCTGGGGACTCTCCTCTCCTGGAGACTCTCCTCTCCTGGGAACTCTCCTCTCCTGGAGACTCTCCTCTCCTGGGGTCTCTCCTCTCCTGGGAACTCTCCTCTCCTGGGAACTCCCCTCTCCTGGGGACTCTCCTCTCCTGGGGTCTCTCCTCTCCTGGGGACTCTCCTCTCCTGGGGACTCTCCTCTCCTGGGGACTCTCCTCTCCTAGTGACTCTCCTCTCCTGGGGACTCTCCTCTCCTGGGGACTCTCCTCTCCTGGGAACTCCCCTCTCCTGGGGTCTCTCCTCTCCTGGGAACTCTCCTCTCCTGGGAACTCCCCTCTCCTGGGGACTCTCCTCTCCTGGGAACTCTCTTCTCCTGCGGACTCTCCTCTCCTGGGAACTCTCCTCTCCTGGGGACTCTCCTCTCCTGGGGACTCTCCACTCCTGGGACCTCTCCTCTCCTGGGAACTCTCCTCTCCTGGGGACTCTCCACTCCTGCGGACTCTCCTCTCCTGGGGACTCTCCTATTCTGGGAACTCTCCTCTCCTGCGGACTCTCCTCTCCTGGGGACTCTCCTCTCCTGGGAACTCTCCTTTCCTGGGGACTCTCCTCTCCTGGGGACTCTCCTCTCCTGGGGACTCTCCACTCCTGGGAACTCTCCTCTCCTGGAACTCTCCTCTCCTGGGGACTCTCCACTCCTGCGGACTCTCCTCTCCTGGGGACTCTCCTATTCTGGGAACTCTCCTCTCCTGCGGACTCTCCTCTCCTGGGGACTCTCCACTCCTGCGGACTCTCCTCTCCTGGGGACTCTCCTATTCTGGGAACTCCCCTCTCCTGGGGTCTCTCCTCTCCTGGGAACTCTCCTCTCCTGGGAACTCCCCTCTCCTGGGGACTCTCTTCTCCTGGGGACTCTCCTCTCCTGGGAACTCCCCTCTCCTGGGGTCTCTCCTCTCCTGGGAACTCTCCTCTCCTGGGAACTCCCCTCTCCTGGGGACTCTCTTCTCCTGGGGACTCTCCTCTCCTGGGAACTCTCTTCTCCTGCGGACTCTCCTCTCCTGGGAACTCTCCTCTCCTGGGGACTCTCCTCTCCTGGGGACTCTCCACTCCTGGGAACTCTCCTCTCCTGGGAACTCTCCTCTCCTGGGGACTCTCCACTCCTGCGGACTCTCCTCTCCTGGGGACTCTCCTATTCTGGGAACTCTCCTCTCCCGCGGACTCTCCTCTCCTGGGACTCTCCTCTCCTGGGAACTCTCCTTTCCTGGGGACTCTCCTGGGGACTCTCCTCTCCTGGGAACTCTCCTCTCCTCAGGACTCTCCTTTCCTGGGGACTCTCCTTTCCTGGAGATTCTCCTCTCCTGGGGACTCTCTTCTCCTGGGGACTCTCCTCTCCTGGGAACTCTCCTCTCCTCAGGACTCTCCTCTCCTGGGAACTCTCCTCTCCTGGGAACTCTCCTCTCCTGGGGACTCTCCACTTTTGCGGACTCTCCTCTCCTGGGGACTCTCCACTCCTGCGGACTCTCCTATTCTGGGAACTCTCCTCTCCTGCGGACTCTCCTCTCCTGGGGACTCTCCTCTCCTGGGAACTCTCCTCTCCTGGGGACTCTCCACTCCTGGGGACTCTCCTATTCTGGGAACTCTCCTCTCCTGCGGACTCTCCTCTCCTGGGGACTCTCCTCTCCTGGGAACTCTCCTCTCCTGGGGACTCTCCACTCCTGGGGACTCTCCTATTCTGGGAACTCTCCTCTCCTGCGGACTCTCCTCTCCTGGGGACTCTCCTCTCCTGGGAACTCTCCTCTCCTGGGGACTCTCCACTCCTGGGGACTCTCCTATTCTGGGAACTCTCCTCTCCTGCGGACTCTCCTCTCCTGGGGACTCTCCTCTCCTGGGAACTCTCCTCTCCTGGGGACTCTCCTCTCCTGGGGACTCTCCTCTCCTGGGGACTCTCCACTCCTGGGAACTCTCCTCTCCTGGGAACTCTCCTCTCCTGGGGACTCTCCACTCCTGGGAACTCTCCTCTCCTGGGAACTCTCCTCTCCTGGGGACTCTCCACTCCTGCGGACTCTCCTCTCCTGGGACTCTCCTATTCTGGGAACTCTCCTCTCCCGCGGACTCTCCTCTCCTGGGGACTCTCCTCTCCTGGGAACTCTCCTTTCCTGGGGACTCTCCTGGGGACTCTCCTCTCCTGGGAACTCTCCTCTCCTCAGGACTCTCCTTTCCTGGGGACTCTCCTTTCCTGGAGATTCTCCTCTCCTGGGGACTCTCTTCTCCTGGGGACTCTCCTCTCCTGGGAACTCTCCTCTCCTCAGGACTCTCCTCTCCTGGGAACTCTCCTCTCCTGGGAACTCTCCTCTCCTGGGGACTCTCCACTTTTGCGGACTCTCCTCTCCTGGGGACTCTCCTATTCTGGGAACTCTCCTCTCCTGCGGACTCTCCTCTCCTGGGGACTCTCCTCTCCTGGGAACTCTCCTCTCCTGGGGACTCTCCTCTCCTGGGGACTCTCCTCTCCTGGGGACTCTCCACTCCTGGGAACTCTCCTCTCCTGGGAACTCTCCTCTCCTGGGGACTCTCCACTTTTGCGGACTCTCCTCTCCTGGGGACTCTCCTATTCTGGGAACTCTCCTCTCCTGCGGACTCTCCTCTCCTGGGGACTCTCCTCTCCTGGGAACTCTCCTCTCCTGGGGACTCTCCTCTCCTGGGGACTCTCCTCTCCTGGGGACTCTCCACTCCTGGGAACTCTCCTCTCCTGGGAACTCTCCTCTCCTGGGGACTCTCCACTTTTGCGGACTCTCTCTCCTGGGGACTCTCCTCTCCTGGGAACTCTCCTCTCCTGCGGACTCTCCTCTCCTGGGGACTCTCCTCTCCTGGGAACTCTCCTTTCCTGGGGACTCTCCTCTCCTGGGGACTCTCCTCTCCTGGGGACTCTCATGCTTTTACTCCACTGTAAACCCCTTTTGTAGATTGGGCTCCACCCCTGTGAGTATCAATAATTGTTATTAATAACCTTACATAACTGAAGGGGATCGGGGAGCAGTCTTTCCCTTTAATCACTAGGTGGCTACATACACATAATTAAACGTACAGACCTATAGACAATGGACCCTCATGGGTGGGGCGACAGCACCCTAAACCCTCTTACGCTATGGTGAAGTGAAGGGCTCTTCTTTGAGAATCAGGTATGCAGCTTGTCCACGGCACCAAGTTGGCACCTGTACATTTACACCTATATAAAGTGAAGGGCACAACATTGGGAACCAGATTTTCACCCTGTTGCCCATGATGAGCTCCGGTTCATGGTGGCAACCTACAGTTGAGTTCCGCTCACTATTTGCGGGGTTGTCCTCGGTAGTCGTAGCCTGGGCGGTGGAGTCGGAGTTGTGGTTGGTGTCCATTTTGGTGGAGTTGGAGTCGAATTTGGCTGTTTGGCTTACTGACTCCACAGCCCTGGTCGTAGCACCTGTGCTGTCCCGATAGCATCCCGTGGCCCCGGTTGATGCGGCAGAGCTCAGTACAATGTATCAGAATATCCAGCTCCGACGTTTTAGCCAGTATTGACTTTCGCTCTTCCACTCCGCCGCTCTCTGCTCGGTGTAAAATCCGGAATGGCCCGCAGTGGTTTTGCATACGGTTACGATACTCCTGGAGTTGGCGTACTCAGGGCGCCCATTAGTGAGTACGGTTGGGTAGCTGCCAATTTTCTCTTAAGCATCCGGTAATGGTTCTCCTTCCAGAAGATGCTCAGCCGAGCATTAAACATTGGTGACGTGTTGCGCGGCGGTCTGCAGGTACGGCGGAGCGTCCTCACATTCCGCTAATTGCTCACAAATACTTCTCATTATGAGATATTGTGAACGTGGTAAGGTAATTAGTGAAAATCTGGCAACGTGATTATCTCTTCTGCTGCTCCGCTCCAGGAATGTGAACTCCGCGTTCCAGCAATCATCACGTCTCTGCCGCTATCCGGGCACAGGGTGGAGAGGCGGCCATGATAGACAAGGACACAACAAGCTTTACTGATTGTGTTAAAGGAGACACTATGGTAAATGAACACTTTATGTTGTGTCCGGTGATGGAGCGAAGAACGACACCAAGGCTCCAAGAACCGTAAAGAATCAGGGAATATTCCCGTCAGTCGCGGCATTAAGCTTTGCTCCATGGACAAGTTCTGTGATTGACTTTCTGACAACATTCTTCAGATGTCTGGGAGGTTCCTGAAAAAAAAAGATTTGGACCTTATGATCTTCTCCCAGCCTTCTATTTGTGTCTCCCAAATCAAGAGGGTTTTTTCGTGCACCGTCAGGATGGTCCATCATTAGATGGAGCCTCTGCATCTGAGCAGACCGGTCACCTCTCCGACCCCTCCACTCCTCACCATCAACCCATCCGGTCCTCACCGGTCACCTCTCTGACCCCTCCACTCCTCACCATCAACCCATCCGGTCCTCACCGGTCACCTCTCTGACCCCTCCACTCCTCACCA
The DNA here is from genome assembly GCA_033576535.1 of Allobates femoralis. Taxonomy (NCBI): domain Eukaryota; kingdom Metazoa; phylum Chordata; class Amphibia; order Anura; family Aromobatidae; genus Allobates; species Allobates femoralis. The sequence goes on along the minus strand of JARQOC010000004.1, from coordinate 607,130,967 downwards.
TCAACCCATCCGGTCCTCACCGGTCACCTCTCTGACCCCTCCACTCCTCACCATCAACCCATCCGGTCCTCACCGGTCACCTCTCTGACCCCTCCACTCCTCACCATCAACCCATCCGGTCCTCACCGGTCACCTCTCTGACCCCTCCACTCCTCACCATCAACCCATCCGGTCCTCACCGGTCACCTCTCTGACCCCTCCGCTCCTCACCATCAACCCATCCTGCTCACCTCTCCAACCCCTCTTCTCACCATCACTCACCACTCACCTCTCCGACCCCTCAACTCCTCACCATCACCTATCCTGTCCTCACCACTCACCTCTCCGACCCCTCCACTCCTCACCATCACCTATCCTGTCCTCACCGCTCACCTCTCCGACCCCTCCACTCCTCACCATCACCTATCCTGTCCTCACCACTCACCTCTCCGACCCCTCTGCTTGTCAGTATCACCAATCCTGTCCTCACCACTCACCTCTCCGACCCCTCCGCTCCTCACCATCACCTATCCTGTCCTCACCGCTCACCTCTCCGACCCCTCTGCTCCTCACCATCACCTATCCTGTCCTCACCACTCACCTCTCCGACCCCTCCGCTCCTCACCATCACCTATCCTGTCCTCACCGCTCACCTCTCCGACCCTCCGCTCCTCACCATCACCTATCCTGTCCTCACCACTCACCTCTCCGACCCCTCTGCTTGTCAGTATCACCAATCCTGTCCTCACCACTCACCTCTCCAACCCCTCCGCTCCTCACCATCACCTATCGTGTACTCACCGCTCACCTCTCCGACCCCTCCGCTTGTCAGTATCACCTATCCTGTCCTCACCACTCACCTCTCCGACCCCTCCACTTCTCAGTATCACCTATCGTGTACTCACCGCTCACCTCTCTCTGACCCCTCCTTTCCTCATCACTCAACTCTCAGACCCCTCTGCTCCTCACCATCGCTCCATCCGCTGACTTCTCCAACCCCTCTTCTTCTCACCATCACCTATTCGGTCCTCACCACTCACCTCTCCAACCCCTCCGCTCTTCACCATCACCGATCTGGTCCTCACCGCTCATCTCTCCAACCCCTCCGCTCCTCACCATCACCCATCCGGTCCTCACCACTCACCTCTCCGACCCCTCCACTCCTCACCATCACCTATCCTGTCCTCACCGCTCACCTCTCCGACCCCTCCGCTCCTCACCATCACCTATCCTGTCCTCACCACTCACCTCTCCGACCCCTCTGCTTGTCAGTATCACCAATCCTGTCCTCACCACTCACCTCTCCGACCCCTCCGCTCCTCACCATCACCTATCCTGTCCTCACCGCTCACCTCTCCGACCCCTCCACTCCTCACCATCACCTATCCTGTCCTCACCGCTCACCTCTCCGACCCCTCCACTCCTCACCATCACCTATCCTGTCCTCACCACTCACCTCTCCGACCCCTCTGCTTGTCAGTATCACCAATCCTGTCCTCACCACTCACCTCTCCGACCCCTCCGCTCCTCACCATCCCCTATCCTGTCCTCACCGCTCACCTCTCCGACCCCTCCGCTCCTCACCATCACCTATCCTGTCCTCACCACTCACCTCTCCGACCCCTCCGCTCCTCACCATCACCTATCCTGTCCTCACCGCTCACCTCTCCAACCCCTCCGCTCCTCACCATCACCTATCCTGTCCTCACCACTCACCTCTCCGACCCCTCTGCTTGTCAGTATCACCAATCCTGTCCTCACCACTCACCTCTCCGACCCCTCCGCTCCTCATCATCACCTATCTGTCGTCTCACCGACTCACCTCTCCGACCCCTCCGCTTGTCAGTATCACCTATCCTGTCCTCACCACTCACCTCTCCGACCCTCCACTTCTCAGTATCACCTATCGTGTACTCACCGCTCACCTCTCTCTGACCCCTCCTTTCCTCATCACTCACTCTCAGACCCCTCTGCTCCTCACCATCGCTCCATCCCGCTGACTTCTCCAACCCCTCTTCTTCTCACCATCACCTATTCGGTCCTCACCACTCACCTCTCCAACCCCTCCGCTCTTCACCATCACCGATCTGGTCCTCACCGCTCATCTCTCCAACCCCTCCGCTCCTCACCATCACCCATCCGGTCCTCACCACTCACCTCTCCGACCCCTCCGCTCTTTATCATCACCCATCGGTCCTCACCACTCACCTCTCCGAACCCCTCCACTCCTCACCATCAACCCATCCGGTCCTCACCGGTCACCTCTCTGACCCCTCCACTCCTCACCATCAACCCATCCGGTCCTCACCGGTCACCTCTCTGACCCCTCCACTCCTCACCATCACCTATCCTGTCCTCACCGCTCACCTCTCCGACCCCTCCACTCCTCAACCATCACCTATCTGCTGTCCTCACCACATCACACTCACCTCTCGACCCCCTGCTTGTCAATACTTCACCAATCCTGTCCTCACCACTCACCTCTCCGACCCCTCCGCTCCTCACCATCACCTATCGTGTACTCACCGCTCACCTCTCCGACCCCTCCGCTTGTCAGTATCACCTATCCTGTCCTCACCACTCACCTCTCCGACCCCTCCACTTCTCAGTATCACCTATCGTGTACTCACCGCTCACCTCTCTCTGACCCCTCCTTTCCTCATCACTCAACTCTCAGACCCCTCTGCTCCTCACCATCGCTCCATCCCGCTGACTTCTCCAACCCCTCTTCTTCTCACCATCACCTATTCGGTCCTCACCACTCACCTCTCCAACCCCTCCGCTCTTCACCATCACCGATCTGGTCCTCACCGCTCATCTCTCCAACCCCTCCGCTCCTCACCATCACCCATCCGGTCCTCACCACTCACCTCTCCGACCCCTCCACTCCTCACCATCACCTATCCTGTCCTCACCGCTCACCTCTCCGACCCCTCCGCTCCTCACCATCACCTATCCTGTCCTCACCACTCACCTCTCCGACCCCTCTGCTTGTCAGTATCACCAATCCTGTCCTCACCACTCACCTCTCCGACCCCTCCGCTCCTCACCATCACCTATCCTGTCCTCACCGCTCACCTCTCCGACCCCTCCGCTCCTCACCATCACCTATCCTGTCCTCACCGCTCACCTCTCCGACCCCTCCGCTCCTCACCATCACCTATCCTGTCCTCACCACTCACCTCTCCGACCCCTCTGCTTGTCAGTATCACCAATCCTGTCCTCACCACTCACCTCTCGACACCCTCCGCTCCTCACCATCACCTATCGTGTACTCACCGCTCACCTCTCCGACCCCTCCGCTTGTCAGTATCACCTATCCTGTCCTCACCACTCACCTCTCCGACCCCTCCACTTCTCAGTATCACCTATCGTGTACTCACCGCTCACCTCTCTCTGACCCCTCCTTTCCTCATCACTCAACTCTCAGACCCCTCTGCTCCTCACCATCGCTCCATCCCGCTGACTTCTCCAACCCCTCTTCTTCTCACCATCACCTATTCGGTCCTCACCACTCACCTCTCCAACCCTCCGCTCTTCACCATCACCGATCTGGTCCTCACCGCTCATCTCTCCAACCCCTCCGCTCCTCACCATCACCCATCCGGTCCTCACCACTCACCTCTCCGACCCCTTCGCTCCTCAACATCTTTCAACCTGTCCTCACCCCTCATCTCTCTGACCCTCTCCTCATCATCATCACCCATCCAGTCCTCAGCACTCATCTATCTAACCCCTCCGCTCCTCAACATCTTTCATCCTGTCCTCACCCCTCATCTCTCTGACCCTCTCCTCATCATCATCACCCATCCAGTCCTCAGCACTCATCTCTCTGACCCCTTCTCTCCTCAACATCTTTCATCCTGTCCTCACCGCTCACCTCTCCGACCCCTCCACTGCTCACCATCACCCATCTGGTCCTCACCGCTTACCTCTCTTGACCCCTCCACTGCTCACCATCACCCATCTGGTCCTCACCACTCACCTCTCCGACCCCTCCACTGCTCACCATCACCCATCTGGTCCTCACCACTTACCTCTCTTGACCCCTCCACTGCTCACTATCACCCATCTGGTCCTCACCACTCACCTCTCTTGACCCCTCCACTGCTCACCATCACCCATCTGGTCCTCACCGCTTACCTCTCTTGACCCCTCCACTGCTCACCATCACCCATCTGGTCCTCACCACTCACCTCTCCGACCCCTCCACTGCTCACCATCACCCATCTGGTCCTCACCACTTACCTCTCTTGACCCCTCCACTGCTCACTATCACCCATCTGGTCCTCACCACTCACCTCTCCGACCCCTCCGCTCCTCACCATCACCGATCTGGTCCTCACCACTCACCTCTCTTGACCCCTCCACTGCTCACCATCACCCATCTGGTCCTCACCGCTCACCTCTCTTGACCCCTCCACTGCTCACTATCACCCATCCGGTCCTCACCACTCACCTCTCCAACACATCTTGCTCCTCACCATAACCCATATGGACCCATTCAACTATGGAACCTATTACTATTATTATTCCAAGATCTATTGATTAAACTCATTTTTGTTTGTGGGAAAATCCCTTTAATTTTTTCTTTAATTGATGCATAGCGATAAGATCTACCTGTTCCCTTATGGACTTTGAACCACTTTAAGGCAGTTTCTCCAGATTCTACATCTTATAATGAATGTATATCCCAGAGTGTAGTGGATGTGATCAGCGCCGGTCCAGATGATAGCGCCCCCTCTGATCAGTCAGTCCACACGATAGCGCCCCCTCTGATCAGTCGGTCCAGATGATAGCGCCCCCTCTGATCAGTCTGTCCAGACGATAGCGCCCCCTCTGATCAGTCGGTCCAGACGATAGCGCCCCCTCTGATCAGTCAGTCCAGACGATAGCGCCCCCTCTGATCAGTCAGTCCAGACGATAGCGCCCCCTCTGATCAGTCAGTCCAGACGATAGCGCCCCCTCTGATCAGTCGGTCCAGACGATAGCGCCCCCTCTGATCAGTCGGTCCAGACGATAGCGCCCCCTCTGATCAGTCAGTCCAGACGATAGCGCCCCCTCTGATCAGTCAGTCCAGACGATAGCGCCCCCTCTGATCAGTCAGTCCAGACGATAGCGCCCCCTCTGATCAGTCAGTCCAGACGATAGCGCCCCCTCTGATCAGTCAGTCCAGACAGCGCCCCCTCTGATCAGTCAGTCCAGACGATAGCGCCCCCTCTGATCAGTCAGTCCAGACGATAGCGCACCCTCTGATCAGTCGGTCCAGATGATAGCGCCCCCTCTGATCAGTCAGTCCAGACGATAGCGCCCCCTCTGATCAGTCAGTCCAGACGATAGCGCCCCCTCTGATCAGTCGGTCCAGACGATAGCGCACCCTCTGATCAGTCGGTCCAGATGATAGCGCCCCCTCTGATCAGTCAGTCCAGACCAGTGTTTCCCAACTCCAGTCCTCAAGGCACACCAACAGGTCATGTTTTCAGGATTTCCTTATCATTAGACAGATGATGGAATTATCCCCTGTGCAAGTGATTAAATTATCACCTGTGCAATCCTAAGGAAATCCTGAAAACATGACCTGTTGGTGTGCCTTGAGGACTGGAGTTGGGAAACACTGGTCCAGACGATAGCGCCCCCTCTGATCAGTCGGTCCAGACGATAGCGCCCCCTCTGATCAGTCAGTCCAGATGATAGCGCCCCCTCTGATCAAACCCTAGGAAAAATGGTCAAACATTTCTGAGGTCGGGGAACCGCCAAAGCCTCTTTAGGCCTAAGATTTACATTTAATTTCCCCATTCCTAGATGTGTCTCCGAGGGGGAATTCATCCAGATTAAGGAGGGAATCACGGGGTTAACACTCGGTATATTTTTAGCCTTCAAAGGCTCCTGAAGCTTTAATACACTGAGGATGAGAACACAAGCCAGACACTACAGTGTGCACCAGAGGGGCGGCTGGGGGGGTCTACCTCAATTATACACTGACTTTTAAAAAATCCCATTTTTATGGGTAATGGGGGGTGGAGAAGGGGGTCAGGAGGGCGAAGTTCACGTCCGGGGTCTGTGCCCAAACACTGGGGGTCCAGTGCGGACCCTGAACTTTACAGTTCGGGTTTATGATCTGTATTAATCTTGCACTTCTCACATTGGCCACTAGGATTTTCTTTAGACTCATACGTCCTTATTTTCAGCATCCTCGTTATCATCACAGACAGGATGACACCTCTGTACACAGCTGAACGCACAGACTCAAATCTCTGTCTTCAGGGTATCACACAATCTTGATTGCACCATGTGGCGGTATTATGTACCACTGTATGGTAGTGTTTTGTCTTATTTTCCTTATATAACACAATTATTTATCACTCTATGGCGGCATTACGTGGCACTGTATAGGACTGCTCCATCCTAGCTGTGCAGCACGGTTAACTACGGTACAGGCTATATTGTAGTATGATATGTCACTGTTTTATTCCCCTTATATATCACCATTCTGTATGCACTATATGGCGGTGTTATATGGCACTAAATATTACTGTTAGATCTTAGCTGTTCGGTACAAGTATCTGCATACTACATTGCAGTATAATGTGCCACTGTATTGTGCTGTTTCATTTTGCAGATATATCACCACTGTATGCACTATATGGCGGCATTATGTGGCACTGTATAGTGCTGTAACTTCTTATCGGTAAGACAGTGTAATATGGCACTCTATACTCCTGTTACGTCTTAGCTATATGGCACAATTATTTACCCACAGTATGGCACTATTATGTAGCATTATATAGTATTGTTATACCCTAACTATATGGCACAATGATATACACACTATATGACTGCATTATGTGCTACTGTATAGGACTGCTACATGACACAGTTATCTACACACAATATGGCAGTATTATATGTCACTATATATTACTATTACAGAAGAAATATGGTACTTTGTAGTACTGTTATGTATACTGTACGTTACAACAGACTATATACTATATGGTAATATTATGCTGTCCTGCACGGTTGTTGTTTTTCTCATACACTATATGGCAGTATTATGTGGCACTGAATGTTACTTTTACCTCTTAAAGGGATAATATAATTACATTTTACTTATCAAACCTGCAGCCCGGCTGTATAAGTCACAGAAAACCAATTAAAACGATACCGCTCTTGTAGTAATCGGATGTGGCAGTGCTGAGATATTGAGCTTTGAAATAATATGTAAATTAACGTGGGAGCACATAGTGGGCGTGGCCATGATCTTCCAGACTATTCTGCAGGGGACTTTAAAGCTCGTTTTCTCAGCGCTGGCACATCCGATTTCTACGAGGCCGGTATCGTTTTTATTCGTTGTCTTATGTCCTATACAAGCGTAATAACCCTGGATTAATTAAAAATATGATTACTTGCTACAAATGGGATATAAAACAAAGAATAAAACACCAAAAAGAGACACGTCCTCTATGTATAAATCTTTGAAAAGTGCTATTGAGTTATATCACGTACATTACATGAATAAACATTAAAACAATTACACTCACATAGATGAAGATACCATCAATATGTCGCCATATAAAGAGGAACAGTAACACACGAATAAGAACCCAACGTGTATGTTCCTCTTTATATGGCGACATACTGTCGATATTAACACTCATGTGACAATAATTGTTCTTCTTTTGCTCTTCCGCTTTACTCGTTTATCATTTATCTGATATAATTAAATAAATCATTATTTGTTGGGTTTTTGTACCCCATAGACACACAGTGTTTAGACTTTCAGATCGGCTGTCTTATAAACCGACAGCATGGCCGTATAGGTCGTGAAACAACGGTAAAAATGATACCTCACTTGTTGTAATCCGACGTGCCATTGCGGAGATACTAAGCTTTAAAGAAATATGCAAATTAGCCTGTAAGTGCTCTGACACGCCCCCAATGCATTTCTAGGCTAATTTGCATATCTCTTTAAAGCTTGATTTTCTCAGCAATGGCACGTCAGATTTCTACAGGAAAGGTATCGTTTTTATCGTTGTTCCCTGATCTATAGAGCCATACCATTTGTTTGATTCATTAAAGAGCCTTGATGGGATCCCTTTAACTGCCTGGCACAATTATCTGCTCACTATATGGCAGTAGAATGTTACCCTGTATAATAGTGATACATTTTCACTGTATAGTTCAATCAACTATTCGCGATGTGGCAGTATTGTGCACCTTATATAATAGTGTTACATGCCAGCAGTATATGGCGGCATTATGTTAATTGCATGGCACCATCATCTGCACATCATATGGCAGCACGATGTTGCGCTGTATAATACTGGCTTTATTTCACTGCATAGTACAATGAACTATTCGCTATGTGGCAGCATTGTGTGTCCCTATATAGTACTGTTACTTTCAGCACTATGTGGCGGCATTATTTTACCAATATAGCACACTATATGGCAGTAGCAATTTACCCTGTATAATACTGATACATTTTTTTCTATTATTTCTGTATTGTACAAAAAACTATTCACTATGTGGGAGTTTTGGGCACCTCTATATAGTACTGTTACATGTCAGCAGTATATGGCGGCATTATGTTTACTCTATGGTACAATTATCTGAACATCATATGGCAGTATCATGTCGCACTGTACATTACTGACATTTTCACTGTATAGTGCAATGAACTATTCGCTATGTAGAGGGTCAATCGGGAGGGGGGACATTACCTTCACTGACTATATAATAGATATGTATGCACTGATGTAGCAGAGTTTGTCATGTGTAGCAGAGCTAAATTTGTCAGGTTTAACAGGGCCAGGTTTGTCAGGTGTAGAGTGGATGAGATTAGCAGAGCTTAGTTTGTCCGGTGTAGCAGAGTTGGGTTATTCAGGTGCATACAAGATGAGTTCGTCAGATATAGCAGAGTTTAGTTTGTCAGGTGTGCAACAATGAATTTGTCAGATGCACAGAGCTGAGTTTTCCATGGTGTCACAGAGATACGTTTGTCAGGTAAGTCAGAGTTCAGTTGGCAGAGTATTGCAAAGAGGAGATTTTCAGATATAGCAGGGCTTAGTTTGTCAGGTGTAGCAGAGTTTAGTTTGTCAGGTATGGCAGGGCTTAGTTTGGTTAGTTGGCCAGTTGTAGTAAAATGAGTTTGGCAGACATAGCAGAATTTAGTTTGTCAGGTGTAGCAGAGCGTAGCTTATCTGGTGTCGTAGAGCTTAGTATGTCAGATGTCAAAGAACTTATTTTTCTGGTATTACAGAGCTTAATTTGTTAGGTGTTTGGTAGGTGCAGGAGAGCTTGGTTTGTCAGGTACAGCAGAGCTTAGTATGTCAGGTGTAGCAGAGCTTACTTTGTCAGGCGTAGCAGAACTTAATTTGTCAGGTGCAGCAAAGCTTAGAATGTCAGATCTAATAGAGCTTAGTTTGTCAGGTATAGCAAAGCTCAGTTTGTCAGGTGGGGGATACCCCAATAACTGCTATGCTTTTATTGCTTTGAAGCTTCCATGAATAAAGATACATAATGAGAAGAAACCTGGTGCCAGATATTCCATTCAATAGCAGTGGAAGCCTGCCATATTATCCAGGCACCTGTGGTCTAATTGTATGCTGGTGAGGCACTATTCCTTTTCCTATTCCCTTGTCAGATGTTTGTCAGGTACAGCAGAGCTTAGATTGTCAGGTACAGCATAGCTTAGATTGTCAGGTATAGCAGAGCTTAGATTGTCAGGTACAGCAGAGCTTAGATTGTCAGGTACAGCAGAGCTTAGATTGTCAGGTACAGCAGAGCTTAGATTGTCAGGTGTCAAAGAACTTATTTTTTTCAGGTGTTGCAGAGCTTAATTTGGCAGGTGCAGCAGAGCTTAGATTGTCAGGTACAGCAGAGCTTAGATTGTCAGGTGTAGCAGAGCTTAGATTGTCAGGTGTCAAAGAACTTATTTTATCAGGTGTTGCAGAGCTTAATTTGGCAGGTGCAGCAGAGCTTAGTTTGTCAGGTACAGTAGAGCTTAGTGCAGTTTAGTTGGTCAGGTGTAGTAAAATGAGTTTAGCAAACATAAGATTTCATTTGGTTCTGTGTATTAAAGATGAGTTTTGTCGAGAACAGCAGAGCTTAATTTGTCAATGTAGCAGTAATTTGGATGCAGCAGAGCTAAGTGTTCCTTATTTAGCTGGGCTATATGTGTCAATTAGAGGAGAGCTAAGTTTGTTAGGTGTCACAGAGCTTAGTTTGTCAGGTATAGCAGGGTTTAGCTTGTCAGGTACAGCAGAGCTTAACTTGTCAGGTGTAGCAGAGCTTAGTTTGTCAGGTACAGCAGAGCTTAGTGTGGCTGTGGTCACACATAGAAATCCGTTTTTGGAAGTGATTTTCATCACCAATCCGTTTTTTTCTGGGTGCTTTTTGAGCCTCCTGCACTCCTGAACGTTTTTGGACTTTTCATTAAAAAAACGCATGCGCGAACGCATGCGCAAACGCAAGTGCATGCGTTCGCGCATGCGTTTCCCATAGGGCCCCATGTTAAAAAAAACGCATGAAAACGCATGCGTTTTTTAACTGATGCCAAAAACGTTGCATGCAACGTTTTTGACTCTAAAACGGACAGGGCAATGTTCTGAGCTCCAGAGAAAAACGCACAGGGTGTTTATTACATCCAATCCGTTTTTCTGTCAGTTTTTGGACTTAGAAAAAAAAATGAGAAAACTGAAGCCAAAAACGGACTGAGGGCTTATGTGGAACCCCAGCCTTTGTCTGTTAAAACGGAGCTTAGCTTGTCAGGTACAGCAGAGCTTAGCTTGTCAGGTACAGCAGAGCTTAGCTTGTCAGGTGTAGCAGAGCTTAGTTTGTCAGGTACAGCAGAGCTTAGCTTGTCAGGTACAGCAGAGCTTAGCTTGTCAGGTGTAGCAGAGTTTAGTTTGTCAGGTACAGCAGAGCTTAGTTTGTCAGGTACAGCAGAGCTTAGTTTGTCAGGTACAGCAGAGCTTAGTTTGTCAGGTACCGCAGAGCTTAGCTTGTCAGGTACAGCAGAGCTTAGCTTGTCAGGTACAGCAGAGCTTAGCTTCTCAGGTGTAGCAGAGTTTAGCTTATCAGGTGCAGCAGAGCTTAGTTTGTCAGGTACAGCAGAGCTTAGTTTGTCAGGTACAGGAGAGCTTAGTTTGTCAGGTACAGCAGAGCTTAGCTTGTCAAGTGTAGCAGAGTTTGGCTTGTCAGGTACAGCAGAGCTTAGTTTGTCAGGTACAGCAGAGCTTAGCTTGTCAGGTACAGCAGAGCTTAGCTTGTCAGGTGCAGCAGAGCTTAGTTTGTCAGGTACAGCAGAGCTTAGTTTGTCATGTTTATCTGGGCTGAATTGGTCAGATGTAGCAGAGGTGAACTTGTCAAAATTCACAGATCAAACCTGATTAGCTTCTTGATCTGATAAGAAATTGGGTCCAAATTGGCCAAATTAATGTGTGACATAATAACACCTGATGATGACACCTAAAAGTGAAATGAGCGACTCAGCTCTGCTACATCTGTGAACAGATCAACTCTTGGAATTTTAGTGACGATGAAGGATTTTAGTTTTTGATGAAATGCAGAATACGAATCTCCTGATGGCTTGGATACCGGCTTAGATACCTGCCAGCTGTTCTGAGGGATGAGACCCCCCCACACCGAGTATCAAACTTCCTCCTGATAATTGTGACCTATATGAAAAGAATCATCTATTCCGGTCCCGTTACCATGGAGATAAAGAGCAGAGAACGTGGGGACTCCAACACACTGCACTGGAGCGATGTGTCCTGCTGTTCTCCATGACACAAGAGACAACACTCCCTCCACAGAGACACCGCTCCCTCCACAGAGACACCGCTCCCTCCGCAGAGACACTTCATCATGGCGACACCGGAAAACTCTGGGGGTAAATCACTGGAGAGTAAAGGAAAAAAGAGTGAGTGAGACGGAAGGTCCTGCACCAAATAGTCGAGATGTAGCAGAGCTGAGTGTGCTGATTTACAATCTCCGTAACATTTCACAATCAAAAAGTTCATCAGAATTCAGCTCTGCTGCATCTGCACCTCCGCTATACAGGATACAACCTGCAATGACCACGGTGCCACCTCATGACCAATGGACCCTTGCTCCACCACCATCAGACCCGGGGCGCCGGATCAGGGTTCCCTCCCGGAGTATGGTCGCTCCAATCTGGGTGGTCTCCTCCTTCAGTCTGGGCTGCCTGTTCTCTCTCCAGGCCCCCTCTCTTTGAGTCCCCATCTCTCTCAGGGCTCCCGTACTCCTTCTTCCCTCAAGGCAAACTAGAATTCCCCGTTCTCTACCTCCCTCCTCGCCCAACTCCCCCCCAGGGTATGGGCCCTTACCATTTGCCTAGGTAGGTGTTTGAGAGTGCTGGGATGGGAGCCTCCTATAAACCCCTGCAACCCCACTGTGACAGGGGTAACTGCAAGCTCATTTATGGGTGCAGTACCCCAATTGTGATGCCTGACCAGTGGGGCGCCACATTCCCCCTTGGTGGAATACACTCGTCCGCGAGTGTGGTTAACTGGTGTACCGGTAGAGTGAAATTTTCTTTTTCAATAACAATAACGGGTAACATATTTACATTTTTCAAGCATTCTCTTTTCATCCCTTTATGGGAGGCACCAAACTTAGAACGTTGCAAAAATATATATATATATATATAAAAAAAAACATTTTTATTAACTTTGAATTGGCCACACGGGACCGGTAACTGTCTGGGCTGCCTGTTCTCTCTCCAGGCCCCCTCTATTGGAGTCCCCTTCTCTCTCTCCAGGCCCCCTCTATTGGAGTCTGCTCTTCTCTCTCCAGGCCCCCTCTCTCGGAGTCCCCTTCTCTCTCTCCAGGCCCCCTCTATTGGAGTCCCCTTCTCTCTCTCCAGGCCCCCTCTATTGGAGTCCCCTTCTCTCTCTCCAGGCCCCCTCTATTGGAGTCCGCTTCTCTCTCACCAGGCCCCCTCTCTCGGAGTTCCCTTCTCTCTCTCTCTCAGGGCTCCTGTGCTCCGTCTTCCCTTGAGGCAAAAACTAGAATCCCCCGTTCTCTACCTCCCTCCTCCCCTAACTCTCCCCTCTAGGGTATGGGCCCAAACCATCTGCCTAGGTGGGTGTGTGGGAGTGCTGGGATGGGAGCCTCCACTGTGACAGGGGTAACCGCACACTCATTTATGGGTGCAGTACCCCAACTGTGACGCCTGACCAGTGGGGCGCCACATAACCCGCAGGGGCAGGGTCCTCTCTCCCCTCTGTATCAGTCTGTCACTGTTAGTTTGTTCATTGTATTTGTAACTTCTTTGTACGTATCCCTTTCTCATGTACAGACCATGGAATCACTGGAGCTCTATAAATAATAATACTAATATAATAATAATAATAATAATAATATTGGAGTCATGTGACTGCAGCCCCACAATGTGCAATTATAGAGAAATCACGAATAGCAAACTCAGCTCTGCTGCATCTAGACTGGATCATTACATTACAGTGCAGAGATGATTGTCATCACTAGACTCTCTCCTTCCTTCCTTGCTTGTTCCCTTCTTCCCTCTTTCTTTCCCTCCTCCTTTCCTTATTTCCCTTATTCCTTTCCTCCCTCTTCTTTCTTCTTTCCTTTTGTCACTCCTTTCTTTCCTTCCATTTTTGCTTTCTTTCTTTCTCTCATTCCTTCTTTCTGTTTATTTCTCCTATCCCTCCATCTATTCTATTTATCCTCTATTATGTCCTTACATCTCTTATTCCTTTCCTCCCTCTTTTCTTCCTTCTTTCCTTATGTCACTTGTTTCTTTCTCTTTCTTTCTCTCTCTCTCTCTTTCTTTCTTTCTTTCTTTCTTTCTTTCTTTCGTTCCTTCTTTTTCTGTTTATTTCTCCTATTCCTCCAGCTATCTATTCTATTTATCCTCTATTATGTCCTTACGTCTCTTATTCCTTTCTTTCTTTCTTTTTCTCTTTCTTTCTTTCTTTCTTTTTTTCTTTCTTCCTCTCGTTACTTTTTTCTCTGTCTTTATCTCTTATCCCTCGCTCTATGTATTCTATTTATCCTCAATTATGTCCTTTCTTACCTCTTTTCTTTCTTACTTTCTCTTTCTCTCTCGCTCTCTCTCTTTCTTTCTTTCTTTCTTTCTTTCCTTATTTTTCTGTTTATTTCTCCTATTCCTCCAGCTGTGTATTCTATTTATCCTCTATTATGTCCTTACGTCTCTTATTCCTTTCTTTTTTCTTTCTTTCTTTCTTTCTTTCTTTCTTTCTTTCTTTCTTTCTTTCTTTCTTTCTTTCCTTTCTTTCTTTCTCTTTCTTCCTCTCGTTACTTTTTTCTCTGTCTTTTTCTCTTATCCCTCACTCTATGTATTCTATTTATCCTCTATTATATCCTTTCTTCCCTCTTTTCTTTCTTTCTTTCTTTCTCTCTCTCTCTCTCTTTCTGTCTTCCTTCCTTCCCTCTCTGTCTTTTCCTCCTATCCCTCGCTCTATGTATTCTATTTATCCTCTATTATGTCCTTACGTCTCTTATTCCTTTCTTCCCTCTTTTCTTTCTTTCTTTCTTTTTCTTTCTTTCTTTCTTTCTTTCTTTCTTTTTTTCTTTCTTTCTTTCTTTCTTTCTTTCTTTCTTTCTCCTCTCGTACCTTTTCTCTCTGTCTTTTCTCCTATCCCTCGCTCTATGTATTCTATTTATCCTCTATTATGTATTTATCTCTCCTTTTTGTGTTTCTCTTTGGGCAGACCCCTCCGCCGTCCTCCGCCCTACCACGGTCCTGGCTCCCCGCTCAGTAATGAATGCCCGAGGCTTTATAATCTGGTGACATCTGTCTGCCGGGCATTGCCGCTGTTCCTGCTGCACACAGAACATGTGTTGTGTATTTACACATTATTGGATACATGATTGTGTGGATTGTGGGTCCTGACAGTCTCCGCCCCTTGTATACAGTATATACCCCGGAGCCGGCGTGCTCGCCCCGGCCGCCCCTCCGTATCTGCCCTCTGGACCAGGCTGTATATCATCATTAGTCAGGCAGAACCTTATCAAATATTAATATATATGCTGAAAACAACATGTGGCGTCCGCTGCGGTTCGGGCAGGAGCGCCGCCGCTCGTGTCACTTTCCAACAGAGAGTTTCCTCGCTGTATTTAGAAGAAAAGAAGGTTTGGTGCCTTGTAAGGGGGAAAAAAGAATAATGCTCTCAGCGGGAGAAACACAATAATAATCCTGTAGTTGTGATACCTTATAATGGCCAATAAAAATAATGATATTACAAGGCGAGCTCTCGAGACTGCTTACCTCTCTTCATCAGGAACGGTATAACAATATTTATATGCACAACAAAATGATAATCTCGTAGTTACGATAACTTTTAATGGCAAACAAAACGATAATAATAAATGATGTTACAAGGCGAGCTCTCGAGACTGCTTACCTCTCTCCATCAGGCACGGTATATCAAAATATTTGACAAAACACAAACATAAGCAGTCTCGAGAGCTCGCTTTGTAACACCACTTATTATATTTTTATTAACCATTACAGGGTATCACAACTACAATATTACTATTTTGCGGTGTATATACTCGTGAGTCTTCAAATATTCAGTAATACCCTGCCCTGATGAAGAGAAGTAAGCAGTCTCGAAAGCAGAAACACAAATATATTTGAAGGAACACAAATATAGGCACAACACAATGAAAATTGTGATACCTATTAATGGCTAACAAAAATAAGGATATTACAAAGTAAGCTCTCGAGACTGCTTACCTCTCTTCATCAGGCACGGTATATCAGAATATTCGAAGGAACGCAAATATATATATACAACAAAATAATAATCTTGCAGTTGTGATACCTTTTAATGGCTAACAAACATTGTAAGTCATATTACAAGGCGAGCTCTCGAGACTGCTTACCTCTCTTCATCAGGCACGGTATATCAGAATATTCGAAGGAACACAAATATATATACAACAAAATAATAATCTTGTAGTTATGATAACTTTTAATGGCTAACAAAAATAAAGTAATGTTACAAAGCGAGCTCTCGAGACTGCTTACCTCTCTTCTTCAGGCACGGTATATCAGAATATTCGAAGGAACGCAAATATATATATACAACAAAATAATAATCTTGTAGTTATGATACCTTTTAATGGCTAACAAATATAGTAAGTCATATTACAAGGCAAGCTCTCAAGACTGCTTACCTCTTATCAGGTATGGTATATCAGAATATTTGAAAAAACAAAAATATATTTGAACACAAATAAATGCACAACAAAATGGTAATCTTGTAGTTGTGATACTTTTTAATGACCAATAAAAATGATGATATTACAAAGCGAGCTCTCGAGACTGCTTATCTCTCTTCATAAGGCATGGAGTAACAGAATATATGCACAAAAAAATAATAATCTTGTATTTGTGATACCTTTTAATGGCTAACGAAAATAAAATTAATATTACAAAGCAAGCTCTTGAGACTGCTTACGTCTTCATAAGGCATGGTAAAAGAGGACATTTGAAGAAACACAAATATACTTGAAGGAACACAAATATATGTACAACACAATGAAAATCGTATAGTTGTGGTACCTATTAATGGCTAACAAAAATAATGATATTACAAAGTAAGCTCTCGAGACTGCTTACATCTCTTCATCAGGCGTGGTATAACAGAATAATTGAAGGAACAGGAGTATATGCACAGCAAATATAATAATCTTGTAGTTGTGATACTTTTTAATGAATATCAACTCTATATAATGATATACATATACTCTATATATATAAGGATATTACAAAGCAAGCTTTCGAGACTGCTTACATCTCTTCACCAGGCCAAGGTATTACCGAATATTTGAGGAAACACAAGTATACGCACAACAAAATAGTAAGCTTGTAGTTGTGATACCCGTTAATGGCTAATAAAAATATAATAAGTGATGTTACAATACGAGCTCTCGAGACTGCTTTTGTCTGTGTTTCTTCAAACATTCTGTTATACCGTGCCTGATGAAGAGACTTAAGAAGTCTCAAGCTTGCTTTATACCATTACCTATTTTATTTTTGCTTGCCATTGAAAGGTATCTCAAATATGCTGGTATACCATGCCTGATGAAGAGAGGTAAGCAGTCTTGAGAGCTCGCTTTTTAATATCATTTATTTTCGTTAGCCATTAAAAGGTATCACAACTACAAGATTAATATTTAGTTTCTCCCACTGAGAACATTCAATTTCAGTGTTATTGTAACATGCAACGTGGACGAACGTTGCAATTAATATTCATTACAAATATCCTATCATTGTGTGTATTCCACTCCAATGGAAGCCGATCTGTTTCCTTGGTACCAGACTACAAACAATCCCGGTGTAGTCAGACCTCACTGTCTTCATTTCTGGCCTCAATCTTCTCCCTGTTTTCTTGAAGGAGGCGATAAGTCAAAATAAGTATTAGGAAAATTCAGTGCCAGCTCGAGCACCAGTGATTTGTGCTTAATATATAGGCAGTGTGGGGGGCAAGACAGTATTCTACGCGTTTCGGATGTCACAACATCCTTAGTCATGATATACCAATCTCATCACTAAGGATGCTGTGACATCTGAAATGCGTAGATACCAATAAGGCTAAGGATATGTTGTGAAACCCCGAAATGCATAAATATATCATAACTAAGGATGCTGTGAACCCCAAAATGTGTAGATACCAATATCATGACTAAGGATGCTGTGACATCCAAAATGCGTAGAATGTTATATACTGCAGGTATTGAGGATTATCCTCTTCTTGCTTCCTATATGTCTTGATAGAGACGATTCCATGCTCAAGATTGTGGTGAGCTGGACTTCCTTGTCTAATATATTGTCACGAGTCTCTGACAGTTTTGGGACCTCTGTCTCATTCCTGTATTGAGACATCATATTAAATATGTTTCTTTCCCTTGGCAGTGTAGGAGTGAATGTCAGTTTCTGTTTTTAGCAAGCTCCCTAGTTCTCTTTCCAGGTGTGGCTACTTTGTGAACACTCCCATCTACTTTATATGGTCATATAATCGAGCATACCTTGCTGGTGATTGAACTCCATTCCTGGCCTAGCTACCTGAGGTGAAGGTGATACTCTGGAGAAGCTGACTGTTGCTTAGCTATCTGCTGCCTACGAGAGTGGCAGCAGGCGTGATGTTGTCTTGTTGTTTCCCTGTCTGTCTTTCTTTTCCCTCTTGTCTTGGTTATTGCAGTGGTTGGGACTAGTGCTCCCACTGGCCATCTCCCTATTGAGGGTTTAACATCAGGGCCAGTGAGGGACTAGGTATCCTGCTTGGTAACGGGGTGAAATAACCCATATAGGGACGGTAGGGAGATCAGGGCACAGTCGCAGGTGAGTGCAGGAGGTCTCCTTTCCCACATTCCCTACAAGCAGGGCCATCCGCTGTATTTGTCCCCTTCCCCTGGTGTTTCCCCAGTCTGTTGTTGTGTGTAGTATGCCAAACACCGTTGGTCCATTGGTCAGTAATCGGACGCTCCCTAGTCCCTGGCGTGACAAATATGATGTGTAACTTGCCAATTTTCTACTTTTCCCTTCCATAAACTCCAAGGCAGAGAGTCAGTATGTGACAGCTGCTCTTCCTCTGCCCTCTCACAGCAAACAGATACAGAGAGAATAACTGCATCACCCCCCCCTCCTTTATTACCCAAAGAAAAGAGTGACTACAAAGAGCGGCTTTTACCATGGACGACCCGACACAATCATGGATTTCAACATAAGCAGTGTAATACCGTTTTTCTCCAGGAGTGGCACTGTAGGGAAAATGAACACGAAGAGTTCAAAAAAAGAGTAACCAAGAGTTAAAGAAAGGAGCTAAGACGTAGGGCCACGTCACACACACAGATATCTGTGCAGATATTGTCTGCAGATCTCTGGTTGAAGTGAAATCATGGATATATTGTTACATTTGTATACTGCCACAAAATAGAACAATATGTCCATGATTTCACTGCAACCAGAGATCTGCAGACAATATCTGCACAAATATCTGTGTGTGTGACGTGGCCTTAAAGGGTATGTCACACGCGTCGATATCGCTGTCAATGTCGCTCATGCGTCACGGATTTTCAGTCGCTCAAGCGCCGTAGGAGTGACGCAGGAGCGACATTGAAGCGTGTGACCAAGCGATGCAACCAGCGATATGTCGCTGATCGCCGATCGCAGGTTTCACTGCCAGACGTAAAACCTGTCGCTCATCGCTCAGTAGACCTTGTGCATCGCTGCGTGTGACACTAAACTCAGCGACGTATTTTCTATTTTGACACCGTACAAGCGACTAAATAAAATCGCTCGCAAGATAGCGACATCACCGCATCGCTGGGTCATATTGACGCGTGTGACATCTTACCCGCGATAATTCCACATCGCTCAGGCGACGAATAATATGTGACGCATGAGCGATATCGCGGGCGACATTGACACGTGTGACAGGCCCTTTAAAAAAAGAGTAAAAGGAAAAAGTAACTAAGAGATAAAAAAAAGAGATAAAAAGTGTCTAAGACTTAAAATAAAGTAAAAGAAAGAGTAACTAAGAGTTAAAGAAGGAGTAACTAAGAGGTAAAAAAAAGTTAAAAAGGGACTAAAACTTAAAAAAAAAAGAGTAAGAAAAAGAGGTAACGAAGAGTTAAAAGAGAACAAAGTAATTAAGAGTTATAAAAGAGTGAAAAAAGAGTAACCAAGAGTTAAAAAAAAAGTTAAAAAGTGACTGAGTACTAAAAGAGAGTAAAAAAAAAGACATAACTGAGAGCTTAAAAAGGGTAAAAAAAAGAATAAGACTTATAAAAGAGTAAAAAAGAGGAACTAAAAGTAAAAAAAAAGATTAAAAAAAAAGGAACTAAGAAGTAAAAAAAAGTGTTAAAAAGTGACTACGGGTAATAAAAAGAGTAAAATAAGACGTAACATAGGGTTAAAAAAGATTAAAGAAAGAATAAGAGTTATAAAAGAGTAAATAAAAGTAACTAAAAGTAAATAAAAAATAACAAAAACAGTAACTAAGAGTTAAAGAAAGAGTAAAAAGAAGAATAACCAAGAGTTAGAGAAAGAGTAACTGAGAGTTAAAAGAGAGTAAATAAAAGAATAACTAAGACTTAAAAAAAGAGTAAAAGAAAAAAGTAACAAAGAGGTAAAAAAAAGAGTTAAAAAGTAAAACAAAAAGTAACTAAGGTTAAAGAAAGAGTAACTGAGACTTAAAAAAAGAGTAACTAAGGCCAGCTTTACACCACTTTTTTTTGGATCTGGGTCTGTCCGGTGTGAACCAGACACCTTGGATCCGATTTTGCCCCCATCCCCATGTATCCCTGTGGCACCGTATTGTGCCTATTTGGTGTCCGGTCTGCTGGTTTTCCGGAGGATCCGGCTTTGTCTGATTTTTGCATGGGACGCAAAACCGGAGTCTGCAGCATTTTTTGTCTGATGCAAAAATCAGACAAAACCGGATCCGGCGCCCATAGCATGGGAGTCTATGGGCGCCGGATCCAACATAAAATCGTGCCGGCTCCCGGACGCCTGGTGCTGAAATTGCGGCGGCTGTTAAAAGCAACTGCGGTTGAATTTCAGCACCTGGAGAGCTCCACGGCTGAAATATCAGCGACGCGGCCAGGATTTCAAGCCACTATGCTGATATTTCAGCACTGGACAGCAGCACAGACGATTCCGGCACAAAACAGGCAGTTCTGTTTTGTCTGGGGCTATCAGGTTGTGTCCGGTGCATCCTGCAAAACACAGGACACAACCTGACAGCCGAAAACCGTGGCGTGAACCTAGATTAAGAGGTAAGAAAAAAGTTTAAAAGGAACTAAAAGTTAAAAAAAGAGTAAGAAAAAAATTTAACTTAGAGTTAAAAGAGAAAAAAGTAATTAAGAGTTAAAAAAGACTAATAAGAAAAAAGTAAGGCTGGCTTCACACCACGGTGTTTGAGCTGTCAGGCTGTGTCCGGTGTTTTGCTGGAAGCACTAGACAGAACCTGCCAGCTCCGGACAAACAGAACCGTCCTGTTTTCTGCTGGAATCGACAATCTGCAGCTGCTGAAATTTCAAAATCGCGGCTAGCGGGGAGCTGGCTGTGGTTCTGAAATCTCAGGGGGGAGCTCTCCATGGTGCTGAACTTCAGCGCCGGCCGCCGGTGATCCTCAGCAGCCGGCGTCCGGTAGCCAGACCGATTTTATGTCGGATCTGGCGCCATAGACTCCCATGTTAGGGGGCGCCAGATCGCACTGGCTGCAGGAGGATCTGATTTGTGCAGATTTTTGCCCCGGACGGAAAATAGCACCAGGCTGTGATTTTATGTCCGGCACAAAAATCAGAATTCTTTCGGATCCTCCCGGACAGATGGAAACCGGATGGCAAATAGCTACCATTCGGCCCCATCCGACCCCATAGGAATACTATGGGGCCAAAATCTGATCTGGGGCTGTCTGTATCACATCGGACAGCCCCGGATCATGAAATCCGTGGTGTCCCCTGTTGTGAATTCATTGGAGCTCCCTCCAGTGGTTGTTGCTGGTGATGCAGCTGACTGTGTGGGCTTCACAGGTGATGGTGATGATTGGCAATCTGGTTCTTGTTGGTGAAGCCGGCCTAATGGTACCATCACACGGGGCGATCTCTGCGGTGATGTTGCCGGCAACTTAGGGGCGTGGCTAAGTAGTGGCAACATCGCTCATGACAGGGCGATAATAAGGCATTAAGTTGCCTAAGCAAGATCGCCAGGTTTCCCAACATGTTGGGAAACCTGGCGATGTTGCTCAGGTGATCTGCCTGCATCGCCCTTTGTGACGCCACAACTGCGATGTTGCCGGCAACTTCCCCCATAGACTCCCATGTTATGGATCACTGCCAGGGTTGAGTTTAACCCTGGCTGCGACAGTTGCCGGCAAGATCGCAGAGGCATTGCCGGCGATATCGCTGCGTGTGACATCGCAACAGCAACTATGTCAGCGCGCTAAAAAAGTGCCGCAGAGATCGCCCCGTGTGACGGTACCATAAGAGTTATAAAAGTAAAAAAAAGAGTAACTAAAAATCAAAAAGGAACTAAGAAGTAAAAAAAGTGTTAAAAAGTGACCACGGGTTAAAAAAAAGAGTAAAACAAGATGTAACTTAGGGTTAAAAAAAGATTAAACAAAGAATAAGAGTTATAAAAGAGTAACTAAAAGTCCAAAAAAGTTATAACAAGTTTAACTAAGAGTTAAAAAAAGAGTAATAGAGAGTTAAAAGAAAGTAAAAAGAAGAGGAACGTAGAGGTAAAAAAAAGTTAAAAAAGGTCTAAAAGTTAATAAAAAAGAGTAAGAAAAAGTTAAAAGAGAAAAAAGTAATTAAGAGTTATAAAAGAGTAACTAAAAGGTAATAAAAGTTTAAAAAAGAGATAAAAAGTGACTAAAAAGAGTAAAAAAAGACATAACTAAGGGTTAAAAAAGATTAAAGAAATAATAAGAGTTATAAAAAAGTAAATAAAAGTAACTAAAAGTCAAAAAAATAATAAAAAAGAGTAACTAAGAGTTAAAGAAAGAAATAGAGAGTTAAACAGAGTGAAAAAGAAGAGGAACTAAGGAGTAAAAAAAGTGAAAAAGAAGAGGAACTAAAGAGTAAAAAAAGAGTGAAAAAGAAGAGGAACTAAGGAGTAAAAAAGAGTGAAAAAGAAGAGAAACTAAGAAGTAAAAAAAGAGTGAAAAAGAAAAGGAACTAAGGAGTAAAAAAAAAGGGTGAAGAAGAAAAGGAACTAAGAAGTAAAAAAAGAAGAGTGAAAAAGAAGAGGAACTAAGGAGTAAAAAAAGAGTGAAAAAGAAGAGGAACTAAGAAGTAAAAAAAGAGTGAAAAAGGAGAGGAACTAAGAAGTAAAAAAAGAGTGAAAAAGAAGAGGAACTAAGAAGTAAAAAAAGAGTGAAAAAGAAGAGGAACTAATGAGTAAAAAAAGAGTGAAAAGAAGAGGAACTAAGAAGTAAAAAAAGAGTGAAGAAGAAGAGGAACTAAGGGTAAAAAAAAGAGTGAAAAAGAAGAGGAACTAAGAAGTAAAAAAAGAGTGAAAAAGAATAGGAACTAAGAAGTAAAAAAAGAGTGAAAAAGAAGAGGAACAAGGAGTAAAAAAGAGTGAAAAGGAAGAGGAACGAAGGAGTTAAAAAAAGAGTGAAAAGAAGAGGAACTAAGAAGTAAAAAAAAGAGTGAAAAAGAAGAGGAACAAAGGGAGTAAAAAAAGAGTGAAAAAGAAGAGGAACTAAGAAGTAAAAAAAGAGTGAAAAAGAAAGGAACTAAGAATTAAAAAAGAGTGAAAAAGAAGAGGAACTAAGGAGTAAAAAAGAGTGAAAAAGAAGAGGAACTAAGAAGTAAAAGAAGAGTGAAAAAGAAGAGGAACTAAGAAGTAAAAAAAGAGTGAAAAAGAAGAGGAACTAAGAAGTAAAAAAGAGTGAAAAAGAAGAGGAACTAAGAAGTGAAAAAAGAGTGAAAAAGAAGAGGAACTAAGAAGTAAAAAAGAGTGAAAAAGAAGAGGAACTAAGAAGTAAAAGAAGAGTGAAAAAGAAGAGGAACTAAGAAGTAAAAAAAAGAGTGAAAAAGAAGAGGAACTAAGAAGTAAAAAAGAGTGAAAAAGAAGAGGAACTAAGAAGTGAAAAAAGAGTGAAAAAGAAGAGGAACTAAGAAGTAAAAAAAGAGTGAAAAAGAAGAGGAACTAAGGAGTAAAAAAAGAGTGAAGAAGAAAAAGAACTAAGGAGTAAAAAAAAATAATAAAAAAAAGAGTAAAAACAGAGTAATAAATTAATGATAAAAGAATAAAAGAGTAAGAACACCCACTGATCTGCAGGCAATTAAAGTGTCTGTAATATAAGAAAATGAAGAAGAAAGTTTAATTACTCTTTAATTCTTAAAATAAGTAAAAATTTATAGAAAAGGAAACTTTTTATTGTAAAATTAAAAAGAAATGAAAATAAAGAGAAACCTCATGGACTCGGCCCATAGTGACTGCTGCTGACAATGTTCCATTATTAGGGGATATTATAATATTTATGGTCATTCTATATCTCTGTAATGACTTAAGGTGACATATGAAGTGTTATCGGTGGGGTGGACTTATCGCTTCTCTTTCTCCCGGTTTGTATCTAGGCTAATAAGATTCACTTGCGCTCCAGGCATGAAATCAAGCAGCCGGCGCTCCGGATCTATCATATGTGTGGAGCCTGCTGGACTCAGACACGCTGACATTATACTGCAGAAAATACATATATCATTTACATTTGTTTATGCAAATGAGGACACTCTGTAACTACACTTGTGCGGCTCCGGTCACGTGGGCGAGCGGCGCACTTCATATGTGGCGCAGTCAGCGACGCTGGGTATCGGGCAATGGATCTACTTTGCATAATTGACTGAGAAGCTCCCATGATTGATATATAATGCAGCCACCAGTGTTCTGAGAAACACAAGGTAGAACTAGGTTACATTATTTCTGCCCATAAGAAAGGGGTTGGCTGGTGATAAGAAGGATTGGGGGCTCGATGGGCGTCTGATCATGAGAATTCTGGCCTATCAACAGAATGGGGCACTTTTATCCCCATTAGAATGGAGTATCAGTGCGTATGCTCAACCTCTGATCCATTAATATGTCTTTTTCAGTAGTCCCCATAGATAATGAATATAGAGTAGCAGTGTGTATGATCAACCTCCGATCCATTAATAGATTTTTTCCGGTAGTCCCATAGACAATAGTGTCGGTGCGTATGCTCAACCTCTAATCCATTAGAAGTGAGAGGCTGTATGTAAGCTCAACATCCAATCCATTAATACATCTTTTTACGGTAGTCCCTATAGACAATGAATAGCGTCGGTGCGTATGCTCAACCTCTGATTCATTAATACGCCTTTTCTGGTAGTCCCCATAGATAATGAATGGAGTATCAGTGCGTATGCTCAACCTCCGACCCATTAATATGTCTTGTTCTAGTAGTTCCAATAAATAGAGTGTCAGTACGTATGCTCAACCTCTAATGTATTAATACGTCTTTCTCCGATAGTCCCCATACACAATGAATAGAGAGGCAGTGCGTATGCTCAACCTACAATCCATTAACACATCCTTTCCCAGTAGTCCTAATGAATGGAGTGGTATTGCGTATGCTCAACCTCTAATCCATTAGAAGTGAGAGGCAGTGCGTATGGTCAACCTCCAATCCATTAATACATCCTTTCCCAGTAGTCCTAATGAATGGAGTGGTATTGCGTATGCTCAACCTCCAATCCATTAATACATCCTTTTCCAGTAGTCCTAATGAATGGAGTGGTATTGCGTATGCTCAACCTCCAATCCATTAATACATCCTTTTCCAGTAGTCCTAATGAATGGAGTGGTATTGCGTATGCTCAACCTCCAATCCATTAGAAGTGAGAGGCAGTGCGTATGGTCAACCTCCAATCCATTAATACATTATTTCTAGTAGTCCACATTGATAATGAATAGAGTATCAGTACGTATGCTCAACCTCCAATCCATTAATACGTCTTTTTCCGGTAATTCTCATAGACAGTGAATAGTGTCAGTACCTATGCTAAACCTCTGATCCATTAACACGTTCTTTCCCAGTAGTCCTAATGAATGGGGTGGTATTGCGTATGCTCAACCTCCGATCCATTAATACATCCTTTCCCAGTAGTCCTAATGAATGGGGTGGTATTGCGTATGCTCAACCTTCAATCCATTAACAGATTTTTTCCGGTAGTCCCCATAGACAATAGCGTCGGTGCGTATGCTCAACCTCTAATCCATTAGAAGTGAGAGGTAGTACGTATGCTCAACCTCCAATCCATTAATACATTATTTCTGGTAGTCCGCATTGATAATGAATAGAGTATCAGTGCGTATGCTCAACCTCCGATCCATTAACACTTCCCTTCCCAGTAGTCCTAATGAATGGGGTGGTAATACGTATTTTTCTGGTAATTCCCATAGATAATGAATGGAGTCATAGTGCATATGCTCAACCTCCGATCCATTAACACTTCCCTTCCCAGTAGTCCTAATGAATGGGGTGGTAATACGTATTTTTCTGGTAATTCCCATAGATAATGAATGGAGTGATAGTGCGTCTGCTCAACCTCCGATCCATTAACACTTCCCTTCCCAGTAGTCCTAATGAATGGGGTGGTAATACGTATTTTTCTGGTAATTCCCATAGATAATGAATGGAGTGATAGTGCGTCTGCTCAACCTCCGATCCATTAACAGTTTTTTCCGGTAGTCCCATAGACAGTGAATAGCGTCAGTGCGTTTGCTCAACCTCTAGTCCAGAAGAAATGCTGTGGATATAATAAAGCTCAATAGGGTCTTACCCGAGTGGAAGGATTAGGTGAAATCAGGGTGGCTCGCTCACCTTATGTGGTTGTGTGACACACAACCAGTGAAGAAAGCATCAAACAGCTGCTGCAGGATCCACGTGCCAATGGCCGATAGAGACTGGATACCATGGTGAAAATCCCCACGCTGCTGTAGGATCGATGAAGGACTCAGATCATACAGGGGCCACTGCAGTTACATTACACGCTGGACAGTAATGTATCCCAACTTTATATGATATCGGAGAGCGAGACCACCTCAATGTAGCTTGGTTAACATTTCTTGGTTGGGGATGAGGACCAAACTGAAGCTAGTACTCCATGAGAAATGTGTCTCTCCACCAGCCAACCAATACCCATCTCCATACTGATGAGGAGCAGGACCTCCGAGACAGCTGCCTACAGATGGAGGAACTCTCTGGATTGGCTAATATTTCTGGTCATGGTTCAAGGCCCTTTTATGTCAGACTTAGACTTAGAGGATGGCTATGTCACACCAGGACATACGGCACAAAGGGTACTCGGGGGGGATTGTAAAGGGAAGGAAGGCCCTGTTGATAGGGAGCAGGAGAAGGGACACCTTGTGTCTGTGCCTAAGCTGCCCTATCATCCCCATGCAGGTCTTTCCCTCGCGTCCGTCATGTGCCTTGTCCCTAGCTGTCACCTCCACCCACCCTGACTGGTGTGTAGGGCGGCGAGTACACTACACGACACATCTGATCCAGTGCAACTCAGGGGAAGGTAGACAGAGGACTAGACATTAAGGATATATAACGACTGCTGCCCCCGGACACCGGGACTGCAGCCAACAGGACCCCAACTGCTTCATCAAGCTTCACTCCTCCTCCACCACCGTGGTCAGAATAGGGTGTGGCCACCCACCAGCATCACCTGACCCAGAAAATTCCAGAAGCTACCAGCAATGAAAACTGGCATTAACCCTTGCCATTTTGGTGGAGTTGGATTCAGGGAAATTGAGGAGTCGGATGTTTGGGTTACTGACTTCACAGCCCTGGTTGTGTAGTCGAAGTCGGTGTCCATTTTGGTGGAGTCGGAGTTCTAAAGTTGGGGTCAGTGTTCATTTTGGTGGAGTCCCGGTCGTGGAGTCGGACTTAGTGTCTATTTGGTTGGAGTTGGATTCAGGGAAATTGAGGAGTCGGATGTTTGCCTTACTGACTTCACAGCCCTGGTTGTGGAGTTGGAGTTGGTGTCCATTTTGGTGGAGTTAGGGTTGGATTCAGGAAAATTAAGGAGTCCGAGTTGTGGAGTTGGAGTCGGAGTCGGTGTCCATTTTGGTGGAGTCGGATTAAGGATAATTGAGGAGCCGGAGTCGGAGGTTTGGCTTACTGACTTCACAGCCATGGTTGTGGAGTCAAAGTCGGTGTCCTATTTTGGTGGAATTAAGGCTTCACACGCCAGGATCTCGTTAACGATATCCTTGAAACGTCACGGATTTGTGATCGTTCAATCTCCTATTTCTGCCACTTTAAAATATCGTTCAGTCCTTGTTCTCCTATTTAACTGGTGCGTTGCCGAATGGGATATCGTTAACAATATCCTAGCGTGTGAAGCGGCCTTTAGAGTTGGAGCTGGATTCAGGGAAACTGAGGAGTCGGAGTTCTTGAATTGGTGTCAGTGTCCATTTTGGTGGAGTCTGAGTCGGATTCAGAGAAATTGAGCAGTTGGAGTCGGATGTTTGGCTTACTGACTTCAGGCGCGATGGGCTCTAACACTGGTTTGGTGGTATTGGTCTATGGGTTCTAACACTAGTTTGGTGGTATTGGTCTATGGGTTCTAACACTAGTTTGGTGGTATTGGTCTATGGGTTCTAACACTGGTTTGGTGGTATTGGTGTATGGGTTCTAACACTAGTTTGGTGGTATTGGTCTATGGGTTCTAACACTGGTTTGGTGATATTGGTCTATGGGTTCTAACACTGGTTTGGTGATATTGGTCTATGGGTTCTAACACTGGTTTGGGGGTATTGGTCTATGGGTTCTAACACTGGTTTGGTGGTATTGGTCTATGGGTTCTAACACTAGTTTGGTGGTATTGGTCTATGGGTTCTAACACTGGTTTGGAGATATTGGTCTATGGGTTCTAACACTGGTTTGGTGATATTGGTCTATGGGTTCTAACCCTGGTTTGGTGATATTGGTCTATGAGTTCTAACACTAGTTTGGTGGTATTGGTCTATGGGTTCTAACACTGGTTTGGAGATATTGGTCTATGGGTTCTAACACTGGTTTGGTGATATTGGTCTATGGGTTCTAACCCTGGTTTGGTGATATTGGTCTATGAGTTCTAACACTGGTTTGGTGGTATTGGTCTATGGGTTCAAACACTAGTTTGGTGGTATTGGTCTATGGGTTCTAACACTGGTTTGGTGATATTGGTCTATGGGTTCTAACACTGGTTTGGAGATATTGGTCTATGGGTTCTAACCCTGGTTTGGTGGTATTGGTCTATGAGTTCTAACACTGGTTTGGTGGTATTGGTCTATGGGTTCTAACACTAGTTTGGTGGTATTGGTCTATGGGTTCTAACACTGGTTTGGTGGTATTGGTCTATGGGTTCTAACACTAGTTTGGTGGTATTGGTCTATGAGTTCTAACACTGGTTTGGTGGTATTGGTCTATGGGTTCTAACACTAGTTTGGTGGTATTGGTCTATGGGTTCTAACACTGGTTTGGTGATATTGGTCTATGGGTTCTAACACTGGTTTGGTGATATTGGTCTATGGGTTCTAACACTGGTTTGGGGGTATTGGTCTATGGGTTCTAACACTGGTTTGGTGGTATTGGTCTATGGGTTCTAACACTAGTTTGGTGGTATTGGTCTATGGGTTCTAACACTAGTTTGGTGGTATTGGTCTATGGGTTCTAACACTGGTTTGGTGGTATTGGTGTATGGGTTCTAACACTAGTTTGGTGGTATTGGTCTATGGGTTCTAACACTGGTTTGGTGATATTGGTCTATGGGTTCTAACACTGGTTTGGGGGTATTGGTCTATGGGTTCTAACACTGGTTTGGTGGTATTGGTCTATGGGTTCTAACACTAGTTTGGTGGTATTGGTCTATGGGTTCTAACACTAGTTTGGTGGTATTGGTCTATGGGTTCTAACACTGGTTTGGAGATATTGGTCTATGGGTTCTAACACTGGTTTGGTGATATTGGTCTATGGGTTCTAACCCTGGTTTGGTGATATTGGTCTATGAGTTCTAACACTGGTTTGGTGGTATTGGTCTATGGGTTCTAACACTAGTTTGGTGGTATTGGTCTATGGGTTCTAACACTGGTTTGGTGATATTGGTCTATGGGTTCTAACACTGGTTTGGAGATATTGGTCTATGGGTTCTAACCCTGGTTTGGTGGTATTGGTCTATGAGTTCTAACACTGGTTTGGTGGTATTGGTCTATGGGTTCTAACCCTGGTTTGGTGATATTGGTCTATGGGTTCTAACCCTGGTTTGGTGGTATTGGTCTATGAGTTCTAACACTGGTTTGGTGGCATTGGTCTATGGGTTCGAGTCCGGCAGGTGGATTCAACAATTGAAATGTACTGTTATCACCAGAATCTGAGCACGGTCACAGTCCCATTTCTCTCTCCTGGATTTCACCGTGAATTATCCCGTGGCAGACCGTCACAGCCAGGACATAAAGGTGGCACTACAAGTGCTTGTAGTGGTTGTCACTCTCACAACCACATAAGGTGAGCAGTATCACCCTACAATTTAATTATTTTAGGTATACCCTATGTGCGCCATTTTCTTTTCCAGTTTATATCAGATCATCCCGGTAGGATGCGATGGCTAGCACTCAACCCTTCTAGTGTTACGGTGCTGAGTGAAAGGAGCCCAAAGTTCCACAGTCAATGATTAATATAATGACTTCACATGTACAAGTTGAAGATATAGTGCTTGGTGATGCGACAGACTATGATGTTTCGGCCCAATATAGTCACCTGAATGGTTTAGCATCGAAGTAAAGTTGTGCCCCTATGGGTTTGGATAGTCAACCAACATGTAGCATACGGGACCCATGTATGGTTGAATGGTATCCGGGGTTTGACGTTTTTACTGATGCTCAATGGTCACCTGTGAAATGCTGCCAGTTAAGATTTGAAGCTTTTGCTATGTGGCACAGTGGTGGTTGTTGACACCTCCGTGTCTGAACCTGAACACTCTCAGGTGTCAACACCCACCACTCCACAACCTGGGCTGTCAAGTCAGTAAGCCAAACATTTTCCTAAATCCAACCCCAACTCCACCAAAATGGGCACCGACTCCCACTCCACAACCAGGGCAGTGAAGTCAGTAAGCCAAACATCCGACTCCGATGCCTCAATTTCTCTGAATCCGACTCCGACTCCACCCAAATAGACACCTACTCCACGACTTGGACTCCGCCAAAATGGACACCGAGCTCGACTCCAACTCCACCAAAGTTGACTTTGGTCAACTGACTCCAACTCCACCAAACTGTACACTGACTCTGACTTCACAACCATGACTATGAAGTCGGTAATCCATACATCCAACTGCTCAATTTCTCTGAATCCAACTCCGACTCCACCAGAATGGACACTGACCCAAGAACTCCGACTCCACCAAAACGGACACTGACTCAAGAGCTCCGACTCCTCTGTTTCCCTGAATCCAACTCTAATTTCACCAAAATAGACACCGACATGGACTCCACAACCAGGGCTGTGAAGTCAGTAAGTCAAACATCCGACTCCTCAATATCCCTTAATCCGACTCCACCAAAATGGACACCGACTCCACGACTCCAACCCCACCAAAGTGGACACTGACTCCGACTCCAACTCCACAACTCGGACTCCTTAATCTTCTGGAGGTTCCTTATTCCTTCTACCATTTGTCTGTCCAATTTCCCCAGAGAATCCAAGTGTGTCTTCATTCTTGGCTCCGGAATTCATCATTACAAACTAAGTAACTCGGGAGTTCATTATCGCCTTCTCTTGAAGTTTATGAGCAGCTGCAGGACACTATTTACTCCATTGATATTTTTTTTGGAAGCCACTTAAAATATCAGCACAGACAAAAGGCAAAATATAAAAGGAGCTGGCGCCGTGCCCATCGCTGTCCCTCCAAACATGGGGTGACATTCAAAGGAAGACGACTCGTCAGCTCAACTGAGCACGTACGAGCCGAAACGAAGGGGTGAGGAAGCCAAAAAGACCCCAGATGTGACGGCTACTGCAAAGATCATGGATGGCTCCGGGCGGCCGGCCGCGGAATTGACAGCTCATGAATAAGGAAAGATCTCACACACTTAATTAATGTTATCAGCCCGAGACGGATGAAACAAAACTGGACTTATTTCATGTTTGACCTGAAACAACTTGTAAACTTCTGGATTCGTCTCTATTGTAACAGGACGGAGGCAAAGCATGTCTTATGCAACTCAATCCGAAATTATTTTTTTTTTATGTTTTTAGCATTTTTACATGACTTCATTTATAATATTTATGAATATCAATTCAGCATTATTTTTGTTTATGATATATTTTGATGTGTTTTTTCTTTTTTTTCTTCATTTATGTTACGTATTCATTAAAAATGTCAAAAATTTTATTTTTAGGTATTAAGTCATGACTTTTGATAGTTATTTTTTATATTTTTGTTATTTTTATTCATTTATTTTTATATATTATTATTATTATTATTATAGTACCATTTATTTCATAGCGCTTTACATGTGAAAAGGGGCATACATAGACAAGTACAATAAACATAACGTGAGCCATACAAGGTACAGGAGGAGAGTGGACCCTGCCCACAAAGGCTCACAGTCTACAAGGGATGGGTGAGGATACAGTAGATGAGAGAGGACCCTGCCCACAAAGGCTCACAGTCTACAAGGGATGGGTGAGGATACAGTAGATGAGAGAGGACCCTGCCCACAAAGGCTCACAGTCTACAAGGGATGGGTGAGCATACATTAAGTGAGGAGAGAGGATTCGGCCCATGAGGGCTCACAGTCTACAAGGGATGGGTGAGGATACAGTAGGTGAGAAGAGAGGACCCTGCCTGCGAGGGCTCACAGTCTACAAGGGATTGGTTAGGATACAGTAAGTGAGGGAGAGGACCCTGCCCATGAGGGCTCACAGTCTACAAGGGATGGATGAGGATACAGTAGGTATGGAGAGAGGACCCTGTCCACAAGGGCTCACAGTCTACAAGGGATGGGTGAGGATACAGTAGGTGAGAGAGGACCCTGCCCACGAGGGCTCACAGTCTACAAGGGATGGGTTAGGATACAGTAGGTGAGGAGAGAGGAACCTGCCCACAAAGGCTCACAGTCTACAAAGGATGGGTGAGGATACAGTAGGTGAGGAGAGAGGACCCTGACCATGAGGACTCACAGTCTACAAGGGATTGGTGAGGATACATTAAGTGAGGAGAGAGGACTCGGCCCACTGGGGCTCACAGTCTACAAGGGATGGGTTAGGATACAGTAGGTGAGGAGAGAAGACCCTGCCCACAAGGGCTCACAGTCTACAAGGGATTGGTGAGGATACAGTAGGTGAGGAGAGAGAACCCTGCCCACGAGGGCTCACAGTCTACAAGGGATGTGTGAGGATACAGTAGGTGAGGAGAGAGGACCCTGCCCACAAGGCAAGGGCTCACAGTCTACAAGGGATGGGTGAGGTTACAGTAGGTGAGGAAAAAGGACCCTGTCCGCGAGGGCTCACAGTCTACAAGGGATGGGTGAGGATACAGTAGGTGAGGAGAGAATATCCTACCCACGAGGGTTGACAGTTTATAAGGGATGGGTGAGGATATAGTAGGTGAGGAGAGAGGACCCTGCCCATGAGGGCTCACAGTCTTCAAGGGATAGGTGAGGATACAGTAGGTGAGGGATAGGACCTTGCCCATAGGGCTCATAATCTACAAGGGATGGGTGAGGATACAGTAGTGAGAAGAGGGACCCTGCCCATGAGGGCTCACAGTTACAAAGGAATTTGTAAGGATACACTAGGAGAGGAGAGAGGACCCTGCCCATGAGAGTTCACAGTCTGCAAGGGATGGGTGAGGATACAGTAGGTGAGGAGAGAGGAACCTGCGTGGTAGGACTCACAGTCTAACAAGGGACGGGTGAGGATACAGTAGGTGAGAAGAGAGACCCTGCCCACGAGGGATCACAGTCTACAAGGGATGGGTGAGGATCAGGGCGGACCGTCACCCCCGGGGGCCCTGGTGCAGGTGTGGACCGGGGGGGGTGCTGCTGCACTCTTACCGCTGCTTCTCTCCCGCCTGGTCCTGCCCGCCGCGCTCACCCGCCTGCTCCTGGCGCGCTCCCCGCCTGGTGACGGCGGCTTGTGGGGGTCGGCTGGAGGGCCGCGCTGAGAGCCGCGCTCTCCGCGGCTTGTGGGGGTCGGCTGGGAGAGCCGCGCTGAGAGCCGCGCTCTCCCGCGGCTTGTGGGGGTCGGCTGGGGGCCCCCTCCAGGCTTGAAGGGGCCCCCTAACGGTCGGGGCCCTGGTGCAGCTCACCGGCTGCACCAGTGTAGTTCGCCCTGCTGAGGATACAGTAGGTGAGGAGAGAGGACCCTGCCCACAAGGGCTCACAGTCTACAAGGGATGGGTGAGGATACAGTAGGTGAGAAGAGAGGACCCTGTCCACGAGGGCTCACAGTCTACAAAGGAATTGGTAAGGATACACTAGGAGAGGAGAGAGGACCCTGCCCATGAGAGTTCACAGTCTACAAGGGATGGGTGAGGATACAGTAGGTGAGAAGAGAGGACCTTGCCCATGAGGGCTCACAGTCTACAAGGGATGGGTGAGAATACAGTGAGGGGGGAGAGAGAACCCTGCCTACGAGGGCTACAGTCTACAAGGAATATTATGTTATGTTATTAATATTTATATTTTTTAATATACTTTTTTTTTTTGTATACTTTAAAAAAAAATTATATATATTTTGATTCATTTAGTTTATTTTATTTATTTTTTATTTATTTATTCATTTACAGATTTTTTTTTTCAATTTCCTCTATTTGTACATGACTTTGAGGTGGACATAAAAGACTCATCTAATTGTTTTTCTCACTATTTGACATGAAATCGGAATAAACTTTTATTTTAGGTCAATTAGGATGAACCATAATTATTAATATTTACCAAATGCCAGAATAATGAGAGAAAAGGACAACGTGTTACTGGAAGACTTCTGTGGCAGCGCGGACCAGTAACTCATTGTCCCTTTGAATCCTTGGCTTACACACATTGCACGTGGAGGTGTGGGTCCTGCAGCAGTCACCATTACGTGTCTTTCATACTGGTTGTGTGTTATACAACCTGAAAAGGTGATCAGTGATTATAACAGCTTCAGAGCCACTCTGCATTTAAAACGATAAGACCCTATTGCGCTTACTTCCTTTGCAGTGATTATATTGGAAGGTTTAAGGTATTTTTATTACTTATTATTATTCATCTCTGGGACACAGAACCCATCTCCTTCCTGAGCGGTATGATGGCTGGATATTCTCACCACAGGACATGTCTCCACTATTTAGGTCTTTGTTCCTATATGCAATTGCAAAAATGAATCTTTTTTATGATTCTTTTGGAGTAAAGGCTTTTCCTGGCACAGGGGCCTTTCAGCTCATGTTGATACAGTTCTCATTTCACTGTGGATAATGACACAATCTTACCAGCTCCACTATCATCTTCCAAGATCTTTCGCTTTTGTCCTTGGTTTGATATTCACATGTAGAAAGCACGTTATCTCTGGATACAAGCCCATCTCCCTCCTGAGTGGTATGATGGACGGACATTCCCATCTTGTTTGTACTTGCGTATAATTATTTGTACAGATGAACGAGGCTCCTTCAGGTATCTGGAAATTGCACCCAAGGATGAGCCAGACTTGTACAAGTCCACAATTCTCTTCCCAATATCTTGTCTGATTTCTTCAGACTTTCCCATGATGCTACACAAAGAAGCATTGTGTTTCAGGTGAGCATTAAAATACATCCACAGGTGTGTCTCTAATTAACTCAGATGTTACCAATAAACAGAAGCTTCCAAACACATGACATCATCATATGGGCGGTCCCAAATTGTATAATGATGCACCCACAGGCTGGGGTACGGAAACCGGGCCGGTGCTGTCTCTGGGGTATCACGGTAGTCGTGACCCGGTCCCGTGGCCTGGGATCAGTCCAAAAAGGGGTATTTACAGGGGATTTGTCGTGACGCCACCCAGAGTATGTGGTTAGTAGAACCACCACTGCCGTATTCCTGCTGGGGACGGTGACTTGGGGCAGTGTGGATGGTAAGCCCTCCAGGGTTAGGGCTGAAAGTCCCCAGGGCAGGAGTAGTTGGGATAGATGCAGTGAGGGTCTGTGCTGGGTACAAGTCACTTACTTTGCTGCAGCTCCTCCAGCCAGTGTGCAGGGACAACCGTCTGTGACTCCTCAGGTGGAATTCAATTGCAACATTTGCTGCTGCAGCTCTCCGCAGTGATGTTGGTCGGCAACTCTCCTGGTACAAGGTTCCGTTGCAGGGCACAGGGTAGTAGACGCAAGTAACACACACAGACGCCTGATAGCCGTTTCTCAGTCTGTTTACTGGAAGTTAAGCAGATGGTATGAGCTGTCCTGGGCTGTTTAGAGAGCAGGTTTGGGGTATTTTTCACCTGGCCAGGTCGTATTGGCTTCCTCACTGCGCTGGTGTGATGGCCCTGCAGTTGCCCTGTCTCTGTCCTTTGTGCACTAAAATAACAGGCAACTCGAGTACTTCACTTCTCACCCTGCAGCGGGGTGTGTATACGTTGCTGTGTCCCTGGCACTGGGTAGCTGGAGAATCTGGAGTCCCCCACTTTCCGGTGTTGACTGTCGGTGTGTCTGAACCTGCACAGTCTCGGACTCCGGTGTCTGTTCTTGTGTGTTCCTCTTGCGGGAGGGAAGCACGGGTGGTGCAAGCCCTCCGGTAGGTTTGTTTCTCTCTCCTTTTCCTCAGACCCTAGCCTTAGGCCTGGTGTTCATTGTGGAACTCTGAGATAGGCTTTGCACGGCCCTTTTACACGCAGGTCCTCTGCACTGTTCTCGCTGACACTGAACTGTGCTCTTCACAGCCCTCCTGGGGACTGAACTGAGCTTGTTGCTCCTCAGACCAGAATATATAGGGGAGCTCACCTTGAAAGCTGGGCTTGGTCTCCCCCTTCTGGCTGGGAGGTGTTGGTGTTGTTTGTGTGCTGCCTGAGTGGAATACCCCTTACTGCTCTCTGGTGACACCTAATGACGGTGACACTATGGCACTTTTTTATCTCATCTATTTTATCTATTTTTAATTTTATTTATTTTAAGTTATTTTTTATTCATTTCCATTTTTTTAAGTTTTTTTTCTGTGTACATGTTCTTGAGGTGAATACTTTCATCCAAGTAATTTTTTTTTATTTGGATTTCTTGTGTCTGTTTTTTATTATTTTTATTATAATTTTTTTATTATTTTCTTATTTATTTTATATATTTTTATTTATTTATAGTTAACTTTTACTAATTTCCTTTTTTTTTATTTAGTATATTTGCAGATGGCCTTAAGGTGACTTTTTATATTATTGGTGTAAATATTATATATGGTTTTCTTTTATGTATTTACTTATAAATATTTTTCATTTTTTGTTGTTTCTTATTCATTTTTGATGTATTTAGTTGTTTTTTATATCTATTTTTACATAGTCTTGAGGTGTCCTTTTACATAAGATTATTGGTGTAATTTTTTTATATAGATAGATTTCTTTTATATATTTATTTATATTTATGTTATATATTTTTAGTTATTTCTTAATCATTTTTAAGCTTTTTATATTATGTTTTACGTCTATTTTTATCCATTTATGTAAGACTAGATGGTGGTCCGATTCTAACACATCGGGTATTCTACAATACCTTGTAAACAGGAGTAACCTGCGTCACACTGTGACTGACAGCCTTGTAAACAGCAGAGAGGTACGTCACACTATGAGCGGCAGTTCAAATTGCGTGCCAATATACCCAGCCGTGCTCTGCTTCGCTGATTGGTCGTCGGTGACCAATCAGAGAAGCGGAGCACGGCTTGGCAGGGGTTTTGAATCTCGCGCTGCTGATTGGTCGCCGCTGAGAACGGTGACCAATCAGCGGCGCGGGATTCATATTTGCCGCCAAGCCGCGCCACTTCACTGATCGGCAGCGACCAATCAGAGAAGTAG
The DNA here is from genome assembly GCA_033576535.1 of Allobates femoralis. NCBI lineage: Eukaryota > Metazoa > Chordata > Amphibia > Anura > Aromobatidae > Allobates > Allobates femoralis. The sequence goes on along the minus strand of JARQOC010000004.1, from coordinate 607,093,432 downwards.
CACGGCTTGGCGGGAGATTTGGGTGTTCCAATATGGAGGTCAGGGTACTACCGCTGCAAGCTGACGCCGGTCATCTCCCAGCTGGCTCGCCGCAGATCTCTGTGCGTAGATGAGATGTATGAGATGAGTCGCAGCTACCTTCAGATCTCCCGACGATTGCCGCGGCCGGACGCATGTATCCTGGCGATAGGGACGCCGATGCGTTGCCGTCGCCAGGTTTCAGCTTTGCGAGTTTTGAATGCGCGCGGCTGTTTTGCATACGCTTCGCTCATTGGTTGCCGTGGCTGGCGGCGACCAATAAGTGCTGGCGCACGATTTTCTGGACAGACAGACACGATCAGGTAATTATATAGTAGATACCTACAGCAGTGTCAGTGTGCAGCGGTGTCGGTGTGCAGCGGTGTCGGTGTACAGCAGTGTTGGTGTGCAGCAGTATCAGTGTTATGCGGCAGTGTCGGTGTGTGGCAGTGTTGGTGTGCGGCGGTGTCAGTGTTGTGCGGTGGTGTCGGTGTGTGGTGGTGTCAGTGTACAGCAGTGTTAGTGAACAGCATTGTCGGTGTATAGAAGTATCAGTGCTGTGCGGCGGTGTAGGTGTGTGGCAGTGTCGGTTTGCAGCAGTGTCGGTGTGCAGCAGTGTCGGTGTGCAGTGGAGTCGGTGTACAGCACTATCAGTGTTGTGCGGCGATGTCGGTGTGTGGCGGTGTTTGGCGGTGTTGGTGTACAGCAGTGTGGGTATACAGCAGTATCAGTGTTGTGCGGCGGTCTCGGTGTGCGGTGGTGTCGGTGTGCGGCGGTGTCAGTGTGTGGTGGTGTTGGTGTACGGCGGTGTTGGTGTTCAGTCGCCGGGCGACACTAATCAGCGAGGGCAGAATGGAGCGGGACAGGATGGAGCAAGCAAGGCAGGATAGAAACAGCGGGGCAGGATGGAGCCAGCAGTGACGGTGTGCGGCGGTGTCGGTGTGAAGCGGTGTCTGGCAGTGTCAGTGTTGTGCGGCAGTGTTGGTGTGCGGCGGTGTTGGTGTGCGGCGGTGTCGGTGTGCGGCGGTGTGGGTGTGTGGCAGTGTCGGTGTGCGGCGGTATCAGTGTTGTGCGTCGGTGTTGGTGTTCAGTCGCCGGGTGAGACTAGTCAGCAGGGGCAGAAAGGAGCAGAGCAGGATGGAGCGAGCGGGGCAGGATGGAGCCAGCGGTGTCAGTGTGCAGTGGTGTCAGTGTGCAGCGGTGGCAGGATGCAGCCGGGGGGCAGGATGGAGCGAGTGGGGCAGGATGGAGCCAGGGGGGCAGGATGGAGCCGGGGGGAAAGCAGGATGGAGGCGGGGAGGCAGGATGGAGCGAGCGGGGAAGGATGGAGCCGGGAGGGCAGGATGGAGCCGGGGGGGCAGGATGGAGCCGAGGGAGGGGCAGGATGGAGCGAGTGGGGCAGGATGGAGCCAGGGGGGCAGGATGGAGCCTGGGGGGAGGCAGGATGGAGGCGGGGAGGCAGGATGGAGCGAGCGGCGCAGGATGGAGCCGGGAGGGCAGGATGGAGCCGGGGGGGCAGGATGGAGGCAGGGGAGGGGCAGGATGGAGCGAGCAGGGCAGGATGGAGCCGGGTGGCAGGATGGTGCGAGTGGGGCGGGATGAAGCCGGGGGGCAGGATGGAGGCAGGGGGGCAGGATCCCCCTCGCCCCCTCTGTTCTCACCCGTGGCTGGCTTGAGCGATGCCGGGTGCTGAAGTCTGGGCAGTGGTCATGTGACAGGGCGGTCTATGTGACGTCATATCTGCCCGCCCTGTCACATGACCACTGTACAGAGTGCGACTCTGTAGCTGGAGACGACAGGTGAGAGCAGAGGGAGGCGAGGGGGGAGGCGGGCAGGGGTGAGAATGGGGGGGTGAGGACCGGGCGGCGAGTACCGGTGCAGGGGGCCGCCGCAGACCCCTGTAATAGCCGCGGCCGGACGCGTGTATCCTGGTGATAGCGACGCTTATGCGTTGCTATCGTCAGGTTTCAGCTTGCCGCGAGTTTTGAGTGCGCGCGGTTGTTTTGCATACGCTGCGCTCATTGGTTGCCACGGCTGGCGGCGACCAATGAGCGCTGGCACGCGATTTCGGCGACAGACAGACACGATTAGGCAATTATATAGTAGATTATTGGTGTAAATTTTAAATGCTTTCCTTTATAGATTTATTCTATATATATTTTATTTTTAGTTATTTCTTATTCATTTTTGGCTTTTTTTATGTTGTTTTTTCATCTATTTTTACATGGCCTTGGGGTGTCCTTTTACATATGATTATTGGTGTAATTGTTTTATATACCGTAGATAGATTTCTTTTATATAATTACTAGCTGTAGAGCCCGCGTTGCCTGGGCATAGTAACTAACTGTTCTTAGTTATAAGCTGAGTGTACGTCTGTGTGTGTATGTATGTCCACCATATGTATCAATCCTGCCCCCCCACACCTCCCCCCCAATCCGCCCCATCCACCCACACTCCCCCCAAATCTACCCCTCACCCCCGGCCCAAAACTTCTCCTATCCCCCCCCCGACCCTCCCCAAACCTGCCCCTCTTAACACGCACCCCTGTAAACCCACCCCCCAAAAAAATTCCCCTCGCTGCACCCATCCGCCAAACCTGCTCCCCCTCCCCCACAACCTTGAGTTAAATGGGGTGTGTGTGCAAAACGTTGTGATTGTAGATGCAACGGTGCAAAGACCTTTAGTGGACATACATACATACATTCATTTATTTTTCTAATTCTTACCTCCCTTTCTTCCATGTCTGAACTCATTTGTGTAATTCTTGCCTCCCTTTCTTTCATTTCTTGCTCATTGAGGCAAAATACAGCTTTTGTCTTAACGACAATCATCCAGTCACGTTCTTTTTCTTATGAGTCATAAAATCAGAATGATCAGGCAGTGACATGACACGGAATTTTATAAGCTAACATTCTACATTCTATTGTGACATCACAATGGAAGGGCGTGGCAATGTGGAGTGGGCATGGCTATGTGGAGTAGGTGTGGCTGTCTGGAGTGGGTGTGGCTTTCCACACACATGGGCGTGGCTATGTGGAGTGATGTGGGGTATTGTGGCTATGGGGAGTGGGTGTGGTCATGTGGAGTGGGTATGGTCATGTGGAGCAGGCGTGGCTTGCCACACACACATACACTCAACTATATATATATTAGATTTATATTTATTTTATATATTTTTGGTTATTTCTTATTTATTTTCTGCTTTTTTTATATTGTTTTTTTCATCTATTTTTACATGACTTTTACATAAGATTAATGGTTTATTTTTAATATAGATTTCTTTTATATATTTTGAGCTATTTCTTATTTATTTGTGGCTTTTTATATTGTTTTTTCCATCTATTTGTACATAGTCTTGGGGTGTCCTTTTACATAAGATTATTGGTGTAATTTTTTTTATATGTCTTTCTTTTATATATTTATTTATATTACTTTATATATTATTATTTTTAGTTATTTCTTATTCATTTTTGTTTTTTTTTATGTTGTTTTTTACATCTATTTTTATATAGTCTTGGGGTGTCCTTTTACATAAGATTATTGGTGTATTTTGTATATGGCTTTATTTTAGATTTATTTATATTTAATTAATATATTTTTTATTTTTAGCTATTTCCTATTCATTTTAGGATTGTTTTATATCGTTTTTTTCATCTATTTTTTTTATATAGCCTTGGGGTGTCCTTTTACATTAGATTATTGGTGTATTTTTTATATGGTTTATTTTCTCTATTTATTCAATATATGTTATATTTTTAGCTATTATTTTATTAATTTTCGGCTTTTTATGTAGTTTTTTACGTCTATTTTTACATGGCTTTGGTTTGCCCTCTTGCATAAGATTATTCGTCGAATCTGTTCCTTTTATTTCCAGAAATACAAAAAAAAACAACAAGTATAATATGTCATATTTAAGGAAATTTTCCAGAATATCCCTCCCCCCCCCGTCACTTTGATTGGGTTGTAGATCGGGGGATGGGATGTATTTCGGAGACACTGAAGGGCACGTTCAGAGCTCAGTATAGAAATGACCATCAGTCCTTGTACCCCGAGGGGGAACGTATGTGGCGAAACGCACAGATGAACGCGGCCGCGTCCTCAGCTGTTCTCATCCTCCTCAACAAAGTCTTACGTAAGAGTCGCCCGTCTGCGTCCGGACTGTAAAGGTCAACGAGTAAATGTTCATTATTAATTAAATCCTTGACTAATTCATTGGAGGGAAACAAAATAACGGTCAACATTATCTTTAAGATTCTATTTTTAAAAATACAATTAAAAATGTTAAGAAAATGAAAATGAGTTATTAAAAAAAAATTAAAGACATTAATTACTGTATTTTTCAGACCATAAGACGCCCCCTAAGGTTTAAGAGGAGAAAAATAAGAAAGAAAATTGAAGTAAAAAAAATGGTGTCATGATGTTCTGTTATGGGGGTAATGTCCCCAAATCCTGTACTAATGTCCCCATCCTAGTATAAAGGTCCTCTTCCTGGTATGAATGACCCTCATCCTGGTATATGTGTCCCCCATCCTGGTATATATGACTCCATTCTGGTATAAATGGCCCCCATCATGGTACATATGACTCTATCCTGGTATATATGTCCCCCATCCTGGTATATGTGGTTCTCATCCTGGTATAAATGGTCCCAATCCTGGTATATATGGCCCTCATCCTGGTATATATGTCCCCATCCTGGTATATCTGGCCCTCATCCTGGTATATATGTGCCCCATCCTGGTATATGTGGCCCTCATCCTGGTATATATGTCCCCTATTCTAGTATATATAGCCCTCATCCTGGTATATATGTCCCCATCCTGGTATTTATGGCCCTCATCCTGGTATATATGTCCCCATCCTGGTATTTATGGCCCTCATCCTGGTATATCTGTCCCCATCCTGGTATATAGCCCCTCATCACTGTATATAGCCCCCATCCTGGTATATATGTCCCCATCCTGGTATTTATGGCCCTCATCCTGGTATATATGTCCCCATCCTGGTATATATGGCCCCCATCAGTGGCATAACAACCGCCGTCGCAAGTGCAACCGGGCCCAGAGGTACAGGGTCCTGGCGTCCGACAACCCCTGCGCCTACTTTACATGGATCATGGAAATGCGTCCCTGAGGATGCACATCCATGTCCAGGGCCGGCATCAGCACCCGGAGCACCCAAGTGCCGGGGCCCTAAGATGCATGGGGTGGCCCGCACCATCTGCCGCAGGACAGCGTCCGCTGCCTCGTGTCCTCTGATGGCTGTGGGCCCCTGGGCGCTGTATATGTGCCCCTGACACAGTGGGCCCCTGGGAGCCCCTGTGTGCTGTGCCCCCCCCCCCTCCTGCTCTCCCTCCTAACCTATGTTACAGACGCAATATTAAAATGCTCGTCTGTGCACTTAGCCAGGAGGGAGCAGAATTCTGTGGTTTCCGGCAGAGAGTGCTGGAGGGGCAGGAGGACATAGAGACCAGTTACCAACTCAGTGGCAACTCAGACGGGCATTGTGTTATCACATCTGCCACACAGTTCATGAGGGAAAGTGTGGGGGGGGACGCAGCACACAAGAGGCCCCATGTCAGGAACAAATACCAGGGGCCCACAGTAGAGGGGACACCAGTGCTCTGCAGAGTATGTCCAGTGCTCTGCTGTGTCCAGTGCTCTGCAGAGTATGTCCAGTGCTCTGCTGTGTCCAGTGCTCTGCAGAGTTTGTCCAGTGCTCTGCTGTGTGTCCAGTGCTCTGCAGTGTGTAGAGTGCTCTGCAGTGTGTCCAGTGCTCTTCAGTATGTCCAGTGCTCTGCAGTGTCCAGCGCTCTGCAGTGTGTCCAGTGCTCTGCTGTGTCCGGTGTCCAGTGCTCTGTGTGTCCAGTGCGCTGCTGTGTCCAGTGCTCTGCTGTGTATCCAGTGCTCTGCTGTGTCCAGCTCTGCACAGTATGTCCAGTGCTCTGCAGAGTATGTCCAGTGCTCTGCTGTGTCCAGTGCTCTGCAGAGTATGTCCAGTGCTCTGCTGTGTCCAGTGCTCTGCAGAGTTTGTCCAGTGCTCTGCTGTGTGTCCAGTGCTCTGCAGTATGTAGAGTGCTCTACAGTGTGTCCAGTGCTCTTCAGTATGTCCAGTGCTCTGCAGTGTCCAGCGCTCTGCAGTGTGTCCAGTGCTCTGCTGTGTCCTGTGTCCAGTGCTCTGCTGTGTGTCCAGTGTGCTGCTGTGTCCAGTGCTCTGCTGTGTATCCAATGCTCTGCTGTGTCCAGTGCTCTGCTGGGCCAGTGCTCTGCAGAGTGTGTCCAGTGCTCTGCCATGTGTCCAGTGCTCTGCACAGTATGTCCAGTGCTCTGCAGTGTGTCCAGTGCTCTGCTATGTCCAGTGCTCTACACAGTATGCCCAGTGCTCTGCAGCGTGTCCAGTGCTCTGCACAGTATGTCCCGTGTTCTGCTATGTGTCCAGTGCTCTGCTGTGTATCCAGTGCTCTACAGTGTGTCCAGTTCTCTGCAGTATGTCCAGTGCTTTGCAGTGTCCAGCGCTCTGATGTGTGTCCAGTGCTCTGCTGTGTCCAGTGCTCTGCAATGTGTCCAGTGCTCTGCTGTGTCCAGTGCTCTGCTGTGTGTCCAGTGCTCTGCCATGTGTCCAGTGCTCTGCCATGTGTCCAGTGCTCTGCTATGTGTCCAGTGCTCTGCTGTGTGTCCAGTGTTCTCATGTGTCCAGTGCTCTGCAGAGTGTGTCCAGTGCTCTGCAGAGTGTGTCCAGTGCTCTGCTGTGTGTTCAGTGCTCTGCACAGTATGTCCAGTGCTCTGCTATGTGTCCAGTGCTCTGCAGTGTGTCCAGTGCTCTGCTATGTCCAGTGCTCTGAACAGTATGTCCAGTCCTCTGCAGTGTGTCCAGTGCTCTGTTGTGTGTCCAGTGCTCTGCACAGTATGTCCAGTGCTCTGCTGTGTGTAGTGCTCTGCTGTGTGTCCAGTGCTCTGCGCAGTATGTCCAGTGATTTGCTGTGTCTAGTGCTCTGCAGTGTGTCCAGTGCTCTGATGTGTCCAGAGCTCTGCATAGTATGTCCAGTGCTCTGCAGCGTGTCTAGTGCTCTGCTGTGTCCAGTGCTCTGCTCCGTATGTCCAGTGCTCTGCAGTATGTCCAGTGCTGTGCAGTGTGTTCAGTGATCTGCAATGTGTCCAGTGCTCTGCATAGTATGTCTAGTGCTCTGCATTGTGTCCAGTGCTCTGCAGTGTGTCCGGTGCTCTGCAGATTGTGTCCAGTGCTCTGCAGATTGTGTCCAGTGCTCTGCAGATTGTGTCCAGTGCTCTGCAGAGTGTGTCCAGTGCTCTGCAGAGTGTGTCTGATGCTCTGGAGAGTATGTCCCCATCCTTGTATATATATCCCCATCCTGGTATATATAATCCCTCCTTCTGGTATATGTTCCCCATCCTGGTATACACAGTTGAAACCAGAAGTTTCCAACCACTATAGAAAAAGACATATGATGTTTTTCTCATTATCTGACATTAAATAAGAATAAACCTTTCTCGTGTTAGGTCAATTAGGATTACCATAATTATTAATATGCCAGAATAATGAGATAGAGAATGTTTTAAGCCATTTCTATTACTTTCTGCATTTACAAGTTTACATATATTTCATTAGTATTTGCTACTATTGCCCTTAAATTTTATGACCTGGGTGAAATGTTTTGTACCCTTCCAGAAGCTTCTCACAATAGTTGTAGAAATTTGGCCCCATTGCTCCTGACACATCTGGTGTAACTGAGCCATGTTTGTAGGTCGTCTTGCTCGAAGCCTTTTCAGCTTTGCCCATAAATTTTCAATAGGATTGAGGTCAGGGCTTTGTGATGGCTCCAAAACATTGACTTCATTATCCATAAGCCACTTTGTAACCAGTTTGGCAGTAGCTTCGGGTCATTGTCCATTTGGAAGACCCATTTCTGCCCAAGCTTTAACTTCCTGGCTGTTGTCTTGAGATGTTGCTTCAGTATTGCCACATAATCTTCTTTCCTCATGATGCCATCTATTTTGTGAAGTTCACCAGTCCCTCCTGCAACAAAACAGCCCCACAACATGATGCTGCCACCGCCGTGTTTCACAGTTGGGATGGTGTTCTCAGGCTTCCAAGGCTTCCATGGAGAAGCATTTTACCTCCAAACATAAGGATGGTCATTATCGCCAAACAGTTCAATTTTAGTTAAGTCAGACAACAGGACATGTCTCCAAAAATGTAGGTCTTTGTTCCTGTGTGTCTTTTTTCTGTTTCTTTTGGAGTAATGGCTTTTTCCTGGCACAGTGGCCTTTCAGACCATGTTGATACCGTACTCATTTCAAGATAATGACACAATCTTACCAGCTTCTGCCATCAACTTCACAAGATCTTTTGCTTTTGTCCTTGGGTTGATATGCACATGTCGGACCAAAGCACGTTCATCTATGGGATACAGAACCCATCTCCTTCCTGAGCAGTATGATGGCTGGACATTCCTATCTTGTATTTACTTGAATATAATTATTTGTTCAAAAGAACGAGGAACCTTTAGGTATTTGGAAATTGCACCCAAGGATGAACCAGACTTTGTGCAAATCCACAATTCTGTTCCTGATATCTTGGCTGATTTCTTTAGATTTTCCCATGATGCTACACAAAGAAGCAGTGTGCTTCAGGTGTGCATTAAAAGACATCCACAGGTGTGTCTCTAATTAACTCAGATGTTGCCAATAAACCTTCCAAAAACATGACATCATCATAAGGGGAGGCAGACACATACATAAAGGAGGAGGACCTAGAGGTGACACAGACATAGAGAGGGAGGAGCTAGAGAGACAGGGGGAGGAGCTAGAGAAAGACACATGCATAAAGTAGGAGGGCCTAGAGGTGACAGAGGGGGAGGAGCTAGAGATAGATATAGTGGAGGAGGAGCTAGAGACAGACATAGAGGGGGATGAGCTAGAGACAGACATAAAGAGGAGGAGATAGAGACAGACAAGAGGAGGAGCTAGAGACAGACAGAGGAGTCATAGCTAGTGACAGAGGAGGAGTTAGAGACAGAGAAAGGGGGATGAGCTATAGACAGACATAGTGGGGGAGGAGCTAGAGACAGATATAGAGGGGGATGAGCTAGAGACAGACATAAAGAGGAGGAGATAGAGACAGACAAAGGGGAGGAGCTAGAGTCAGACTTATATAGGAAGGAGCCAGAGACAGCCATAGAGAGCGAGGAGGTAGAGACAGACATAGAGAGGGAGGAACTAGAGGCAGATGAAAAGGGGAGGAGCTAGAGAAAGACATACAGGGTGGAGCTAGAAACATACATAAAGGGGAGGGGCTATAGAAAGACTTATAGGGAGGAGCTAGAGACATACATAAAGGGGAGGAGCTATAGAAAGAGATAGAGGATGTGGAGCTAGAGACAGACATAGAGGAGGAGGAGCTAGAGAAAGAGATAGAGGATGTGGAGCTAGAGACAGACATAGAGGAGGAGGAGCTAGAGGCAAACAAAGAGCAGGAGATAGACAGACCTAAAGGCAGGTACAAGGTCTGAAACAACAGTTCCAGTTCTCCATAGAGCTTCATAAGCATTTACTGTCAGCTCTATATAATGGGAATAAATCACATTGAAGACGGATTTTACCCAACAATTGAGAATTTTGAGACTGAATTTTGGCTCCTGGTGGAGAAAGAGGTGGATCTTTCTTATGATATATTACAAAGTTTCTTGTTTCCATGTGTTCTAGCAATTTGTGGGAAATTCTGTAAATGTCACCACAGCGTTCTATATTCCAATCCTCCTGAGGTCTATATACTGTGAGCTGCTGATGATGTAGAGGTGACGCCATGATTCCACAGTGCAGATAATGGAGGACGATGAATAGACGGCAGTGACAATAGTAATGACGGGATCTGTGCAGGAGGCTGGATTTCCCGGTGGCTCGTTAGTCCCGGTGGCTCGTTAGTCCCGGTAGCTCGTTAGTCCAGGTGGCTCGTTAGCCCCGGTGACAGACGCCTCCTTATTCAATAATATTGAGGTTATGGGAAGTGTAATAATATTTCAGACCCCGCAGATCATCAGCTCGGCCCCCTGCTCCCTCCATTGTGCTCCTTGCTGTCTCACCTCTTGCAGGATCCATACCTTGGAGATGGCGCTCTTACTCCTTAGCATTTAATTAAATTCTGCTTTTGACAGCCGCCGCTTTCCGATGCCGTCCCACCGGGGCCACACCGCTTAGCAGGGGACCGGAGCAGGAGGACGGCGGTGTATAATGTGTCTGATATCTGCTCTGTCACTAGATATTATTTCAAGGATTTTTATTGTTCTGGAGCCACGGAAATGATCTCTCCAGTCTTCGCACTGTTTCCTTTTAATAAGTGAACAATCTGATTGTGGCATCACCCTCCTTCATGAATTCCAGGAGTCGTCAGCTCCACATCGGGGATATTTGATGTAGCTGATATGTAGTGACGTAACTAGAACCTGGGGCCCCAGTGCAAAGTTTACACCTGGGCCCTTGCCATCCTGGGACAAATCCTGGTATAATGTCTCCTGTCATGGATCCTTCCTGTAATAATGTCCCCCATTCTGGGCCAAGTCCTGGTATAATATCTCCTGTCCTGGTCCCTACCTGTAATAATGTCCCTTGTCCTGCCCCTTTCTGTTATAAAGTCCACCTCTTAAAATACTGCCCCCCATCTTGAGCCAAGTCCTGGTACAATGTCTCCTGTCCTGGAACCGTCCTGTAATAACGTCCCCCATCCTGTCTACATCCTATAATACTGGCCCCCATTCTTGGCTAAGTCCTGGCACCTTCCTGTAATAATGTCCCACATCCTCTCCACCTCCACTAATCTAGATCTTCAGGACACTATTAAAGATCAAGTCAACCAAAATGTTGCACGTATAGCACTGGATGCCTGGGGTCTGGTTAAAGGCATTTCCCACCTGGGTCTGCCTGAGCCTCCAAATTATTAAGGATAAAAAAGGACTGGATCTAGTTACCAAACCGGTTAAGACTTAACCACTGGACATCAGTGATCAAGGTAACACATTAGTCAACACTAATCTATTGTACACCAGTGATCTAGATCTTCAGGACACTAGAGAAAGACCAAGTCAACCAAAATGTCGTCAATATAGCGCTGGATGCCTGACGTCTAGTTACCAAACCGGTTAACACTTAGCCACTGGACATCAGTGATCAAGATAACATTAGTCAACACTAATCTATTGTACACCAAAGATCTAGATCTTTAGGAAACTAGAGAGAGACCAAGTCAACCAAAAGGTCGTCAAATAGCACTGGATGCCTGGGTTCTGGTTAAAGGCACTTCCCACCTGGGTCTGCCTGAGCCTCCAAATTACTAAGGATAAAAAAAGACTGAGATCTAGTTACCAAACCGGTTAACACTTAACCACTGGACACCAATGATCGAGATAACAAATCAGTCAACACTAAACTATTGTACACCAGAGATCTAGACCTTCAGGACACTAGCAAAGACCAAGTCAACCAAAATGTTGCACGTATAGCACTGGATGCCTGGGGTCTGGTTAAAGGCATTTCCCACCTGGGTCTGGGATAAAAAAAGACTGGGAACTAGTTACCAAACCGGTTAACACTTAACCACTGGACATCAGTGATCAAGATAAGATTAGTCAACACTAATCTATTGTACATCAGAGATCTAGATCTTCAGGACACTAGGAAAGACCAAGTCAACCAAAATGTTGCATGTATAGCACTGGATGCCCGGGGTCTGGTTAAAGGCACTTCCCACCTGGGTCTGCCTGAGCCTCCAAATTACTAAGGATAAAAAAGGACTGGGATCTAGTTACCAAACCGGTTAAGACTTAACCACTGGACATCAGTGATCAAGATAACACATTAGTCAACACTAATCTATTGTACACCAGAGATCTAGATCTTCAGGACACTAGGAAAGACCAAGTCAACCAAAATGTTGCATGTATAGCACTGGATGCCCGGGTCTGGTTAAAGGCACTTCCCACCTGGGTCTGCCTGAGCCTCCAAATTACTAAGGATAAAAAAGGACTGGGATCTAGTTACCAAACCGGTTAACACTTAACCACTGGACACCAATGATCGAGATAACCAATCAGTCAACACTAATCTATTGTACACCAAAGATCTAGATCTTCAGGACACTAGAGAAAGACCAAGTCAACCAAAAGGTCGTCAATATAGCGCTGGATGCCTGACGTCTAGTTACCAAACTGGTTAACACTTAACCACTGGACATCAGTGATCAAGATAACATTAGTCAACACTAATCTATTGTACACCAAAGATCTAGATCTACAGGACACTAGAGAGAGACCAACTCAACCAAAATGTCGTCAATATAGCACTGGATGCCTGGGTTCTGGTTAAAGGCATTTCCCACCTGGGTCTGCCTGAGCCTCCAAATTACTAAGGATAAAAAAGGACTGGGATCTAGTTACCAAACCGGTTAACACTTAACCACTGGACATCAGTGATCAAGATAACACATTAGTCAACACTAATCTATTGTACATCAGAGATCTAGATCTTCAGGACACTAGAGAAAGACCAAGTCAACCAAAATGTCGTCAATATAGCACTGGATGCTTGACGTCTAGTTACCAAACTGGTTAACACTTAACCACTGGACATCAGTGATCAAGATAACATTAGTCAACACTAATCTATTGTACACCAAAGATCTAGATCTTTAGGACACTAGAGAAAGACCAAGTCAACCACAAGGTTGTCAAATAGCACTGGATGCCTGGGGTCTGGTTAAAGGCATTTCCCACCTGGGTCTGACTGAGCCTCCAAATGACTAAGGATAAAAAAGGACTGGGATCTAGTTACCAAACCGGTTAACACTTAACCACTGGACACCAATGATCGAGATAACAAATTAGTCAACACTAAACTATTGTACACCAGAGATCTAGACCTTCCGGACACTAGCAAAGACCAAGTCAACCAAAATGCTGCACGTATAGCCGGGGTTGCCTGGGGTCTGGTTAAAGGCATTTCCCACCTGGGTCTGCCTGAGCCTCCAAATTACTAAGGATAAAAAAAGACTGGGAACTAGTTACCAAACCGGTTAACACTTAACCACTGGACATCAGTGATCAAGATAACACATTAATCAACACTAATCTATTGTACACCAGAGATCTAGATCTTCAGGACACTAGGAAAGACCAAGTCAACCAAAATGTTGCACGTATAGCACTGGATGCCCGGGGTCTGGTTAAAGGCATTTCCCACCTGGGTCTGACTGAGCCTCCAAATTACTAAGGATAAATAAAGACTGGGAACTAGTTACCAAACCGGTTAACACTTAACCACTGGACATCAGTGATCAAGATAACACAAATGACTGAACATTCACCTGATAATAGAGAAGGCAAGTTTGTGGGCAACCACAGGAGCGCTGGGACAATACGTAGGCTTGGTTGGCTTCAACTAAATGAAAAAAGGGGGCGCCGTAGAGCAATGGTCTAATTTTCTGGAACAACTAAGCATTAAATGTTCCATATTCCGGCCAAATGTGTTTTTCAGCGAACTAAATATCTGGATGATTCCGCAGATAAGCATCAGGGTCGTTCACCTTGCCAAGATGTTCTGCAGGGGTGGACGACCTGCTTAGATCAATCAGTCATCGAAAATGAAGAAATGACACTTTACAGGCAAAATAAGGAGAACGACCCCCTCCCCTCTCTGTCTGTGAATGATGTGATTTTTGTTGTTGTGCTGGGTACGAGGATATGAGCAGTGACCTCGGTGACATTGTTCTGTGTCATCCCGGTCGGTTTCACGTGGAAGCGGCGCTGCCAATCATGGAGGAGGACGCAGCCTTTGATGAGCGGCAGACATCTGCTCTCTGCACACAGGACACATATGTTCTCAGCTGCTCCATCAAACTCAGCAGGAAAAAAATGAGATGCATTAATAACACGAAGGATCCAGAGAGAAGAAATGGCGTCCTAAGACTAGAGAGTAACCCATGGAACGATGGTGGAGACGCTGGGGTCAGTGGTTCCTCTCTGTGGAGACGCTGGGGTCAGTGGTGCTCTCTGTGGAGACCCTGGGGTCAGTGGTTCCTCTCTGTGGAGACGCTGGGGTCAGTGGTTCCTCTCTGTGGAGACGCTGGGGTCAGTGGGTGCTCTCTGTGGAGACGCTGGGGTCAGTGGGTCCTCTCTGTGGAGACGCTGGGGTCAGTGGGTCCTCTCTGTGGAGACACTGGGGTCAGTGGGTCCTCTCTGTGGAGACGCTGGGGTCAGTGGGTCCTCTCTGTGGAGACGCTGGGGTCAGTGGGTGCTCTCTGTGGAGACGCTGGGGTCAGTGGGTCCTCTCTGTGGAGACGCTGGGGTCAGTGGTTCCTCTCTGTGGAGACGCTGGGGTCAGTGGGTGCTCTCTGTGGAGACGCTGGGGTCAGTGGGTGCTCTCTGTGGAGACGCTGGGGTCAGTGGTCCTCTCTGTGGAGACGCTGGGGTCAGTGGGGGCTCTCTGTGGAGACGCTGGGGTCAGTGGGTCCTCTCTGTGGAGACGCTGGGGTCAGTGGGTCCTCTCTGTGGAGAAAACTGGGGTCAGTGGGTCCTCTCTGTGGAGACGCTGGGGTCAGTGGTTCCTCTCTGTGGAGACGCTGGGGTCAGTGGGTGCTCTCTGTGGAGACGCTGGGGTCAGTGGGTCCTCTCTGTGGAGACGCTGGGGTCAGTGGGTCCTCTCTGTGGAGACGCTGGGGTCAGTGGCTGCTCTCTGTGGAGACGCTGGGGTCAGTGGGTGCTCTCTGTGGAGTCACAGGGGTCAGTGGTTCCTCTCTGTGGAGACGCTGGGGTCAGTGGTTCCTCTCTGTGGAGACGCTGGGGTCAGTGGTTCCTCTCTGTGGAGACGCTGGGGTCAGTGGGTGCTATGTGGAGACGCTGGGGTCAGTGGGTGCTCTCTGTGGAGACGCTGGGGTCAGTGGGTCCTCTCTGTGGAGACGCTGGGGTCAGTGGGTCCTCTCTGTGGAGACGCTGGGGTCAGTGGGTGCTATGTGGAGACGCTGGGGTCAGTGGGTCCTCTCTATGGAGATGCTGGGGGTCAGTGGATGCTCTCTGTGGAGACGCTGGGGTCAGTGGGTGCTCTCTGTGGAGACACGGGGGTCAGTGGGTTCTCTCTGTGTAGTCATGGGGGTCAGTGGGTGCTCTCTGTGTAGACACAGGGGTCAGTGGGTTCTCTCTGTGGAGACGCTGGGGTCAGTGGGTGCTCTCTGTGGAGACACGGGGGTCAGTGGGTGCTCTGTGTAGACACAGGGGTCAGTGGGTCCTCTCTGTGGAGACGCTGGGGTCAGTGGGTGCTCTCTGTGGAGACGCTGGGGTCAGTGGGTGCTCTCTGTGGAGACGCTGGGGTCAGTCAGTGCTCTCTGTGGAGATGCTGGGGTCAGTGGGTGCTCTCTGTGGAGACGCTGGGGTCAGTGGGTGCTCTCAGAGGAGACGCTGGGGTCAGTGGGTGCTCTCAGAGGAGACGCTGGGGTCAGTGGGTGCTGTCTTCTGTGGAGACGCTGGGGTCAGTGGGTTCTCTCAGAGGAGAGCTGGGGTCAGTGGGTGCTGTCTGTGGAGACGCTGGGGTCAGTGGGTCCTCTCTGTGGAGACGCTGGGGTCAGTGGGTCCTCTCTGTGGAGACACTGGGGTCAGTGGGTCCTCTCTGTGGAGACACTGGGGTCAGTGGGTGCTCTCTGTGTAGACACGGGGGTCAGTGGGTCCTCTCTGTGGAGACGCTGGGGTCAGTGGGTGCTGTCTGTGGAGACGCTGTGGTTAGTGGGTTCCCTCTCTTGTCTGCTGGCCCAGACGCCTTTAGAAAGCCCGCATGGACCAGGGCTCATCCCAACTGAACACCCCACTTTTGACGGACACCAACCGAGGAGGAATAGTGGCGAGCTTAGGAAGCTGACTGAGCATAGCAGGTGACCGGATTGGCCCAAATTTGGGATCTTCCAGCCGAATCCTAGGCTGAACTCCAGTAGAATATTATCCAGGTTATGATCTTCTAGCCGGTACCGGAACCCCTAGGCTGAAGTCATGTGCCCTACGATAACAATGAGATGATGCTGATGACTCCTCCCTCACGCTCTTATCATCATGAGATGACTCTACTGACCCTGCCCTCCAATGATCATGAGATGACTTTTTTTTCTGTGTCAATTCTCATTCTTACCCATCACACAATTTATGGTTTGATTTTTTTGCCTGTGTGGATTGGATGGGTTGTTACTGACATCTGGAGATACATTCATATCAATAGCACCTGAAGAAATATATGTACTTAGAGAACTGGTGACGTGTTTAATACTTATTTCACCCGCCGTATGACCTTGCAGTATCATTACCTCCAATAGCGCATATGACTCACCCAGGGCAGGGTACTCAGATCTCAGGCTCAGTCTGGAAGTCACGGGTGGCTGCCTGAGACTCTGGCCCTGGTGGTCAATAAATAGGGAAGAGTAAAATATAAAGTTTGTTTGTAATACCATCTGCAGTACCTGGTGATGCTCACCAGCGCCGCCACAGTCCTCCGGTGGTCGATGGTATTGCGGCAATGATGGTATAGTCCTCCGCAGGCAGAACTGGACCGCCGGGACAGCGATTCTGTGGGAGAAATCAATTTGTGCAAAGAACAGATGCAGCAGAGTTAACAAGTCACTTCACCGGGTACTTTACTGGAACTCAGCAATCATTACAGCTCACAGTGCAGTTTGATGTTATCAGACAGGCGGTGATGGGTGGCTGCAAGTAGATTTTATGGTAGGTAGACGGAACCAACGTATGTGCCTCTCTTGTTCCTCCTGTTCCCTTGCCTCCCAGTGGCGGGGTGAAGCCAGATCTCATGGAGTAGATCCGACCTCCTGCTGTCTCTTTCTCCTCCCTTGCTCCCGTCAGGAAAACCTTCTATTGATCACTGCAGTCGACCTCCGCGGTGTCTGGTCCCCTCTAATGAGTGCTTTAGGAGACAGGGCCGTATCTGAATATACCCCCGTTCTATGGATTCTCTACAGGCCGTGAAGGTTCCTGCAGGTGTGGGCTCCGGTACCCGGTTTCTTACTTTGAGCGAACTCTCGCCCGAGTTTCTTGCTCCTTTCTCTGTCTCTGGGATCTGTTCTTTTCTTTACTGGGTCCCTCAGCCGAGGTGACCCTCCTTCATGCCGGGTGAGCCCGTCCCAGACGCTCCTTATCTGGTCCAGACCCACCGTCTATCTCACCGTTCACCCACCCTCGGGCTACTCCTACTCCTACTACTCCTGGAGGATATACATAGTCCCCTCCTGGGGGTTTTCCTCCCACTGTGTGACTAGTGTGGGGTGTGGGTTTAGGGTTCCGCCTACTGTGTGACTAGTGTGGGGTGTGGGTTTAGGGTTCCGCCTACTGTGTGACTAGTGTGGGTGTGGGTTTAGGGTTCCGCCTACTGTCCATCTACTTGCAGTGGAGTGACTACACCGCTTTTATGGGTGTAGTACCCCTTTTGTGGCACCTGCATAGTAGGGCGCCACACATAAATGATCCCGGCGGCCAGGGACACTTGGCTCTACATGTAGTTAACAGTAACCGTAACATTTACAGACTCTCACCGCTAATGTAACCGTCCAGTATAAAAAAGAGTCAAGCGATCAATGTAACACCGGGGCGGCTCGTCAATGTATACAGAGGTGTTTATGAGTGTTGTGTAGCCGGATTCAGCAAACACCGGATCATTAAAGATTAACGCTCAGCAGCCGCCGAACAATCTCAGGACATGAGATCAGGATGAAGAAGACGAAGAAGAAGAAGAGGGTCAGGAGAGTCTTCCTCCAGCTTTATGAAGAGGGGAAAGAAATAAATTCTCTAGAGAGAAGTAAAAAATAAATAAATATAGATATCTATTATAATACTGACCTTGTGGGTCCACGTCACCATCATCGTGTCCTGTTACGCGATTGGCCAGAACAAGTTGCAGGCACCATATTTGGACAACCCAAGTGATGGGGCACCCAAAACATGGCGCCCGCTGACGGTGTGAGACCACCAGACAGCGACGCCACCCAAACAAGCTCCCCACATAAACCCGTCTCTGCAGCCCGCCACAAACACGATAAATGATTCACAGTGCACAGGACCTGTGGAGATGTCACGGTAATTGGCGGAGCAGGTGACAGATCACATAACTGTGACATCACCAAAGGTCCTTTAGCTGACATGTAGTGCGGGAGCACAGACAGTGGCTCTCTTGGTCTCCACACACTCCCCATCACTGGTCTCCACATGCTGCCCTCACCTCCCAAGTCTCTGCACACTCCCCTCACCTCCCCCAGTCTCTGCACACTCCCCTCACCTCCCCAGTGTCTGCACACTCCCCTCACCTCCCCAGTGTCTGCACACCTCCCTCACCTCCCCGGTTCTGCACACTCCCCTCACCTCCCCAGTCTCTGCACACTCCCCTCACCTCCCCAGTCTCTGCACACTCCCCTTACCTCCTGAGTCTCTGCACACTCCCCTCACCTCCCCCAGTCTCTGCACACTCCCCTCACCTCCCCCAGTCTCTGCACACTTCCCTCACTTCCCCCAGTCTCTGCACACTCCCTCACCTCCAAGTCTCTGAACACTCCCCTCACCTCCCAGTGTCTGCACACTCCCCTCACCTCCCCGGTTTCTGCACACTCCCCTCACCTCCTGAGTCTCTGCACACTCCCCTCACCTCCCCGGTTTCTGCACACTCCCCTCACCCCTGAGTCTCTGCACACTCCCCTCACCTCCCCGGTTTCTGCACACTCCCCTCACCTCCTGAGTCTCTGCACACTCCCCTCATCTCCCAAGTCTCTGCACTCTCCCCTCACCTCCCGTGTCTCTGCACACTCCCCTCACCTCCTTGGTTTCTGCACACTCCCCTCACCTCCCCGGTTTCTGAACACTCCCCTCACCTCCCAAGTCTCTGCACACTCCCCTCACCTCCTGAGTCTCTGCACACTCCCCTCACCTCCCAAGTCTCTGCACACTCCCCTCACCTCCGAGTCTCTGCACACTCCCCTTACCTCCCCCAGTCTCACCACACTCCCCTCACCTCCCCAGTGTCTGCACACTCCCCTCACCTCCCGGTTTCTGCACACTCCCCTCACCTCCCGGTCTCTGCACACTCCCTCACCTCCTGAGTCTCTGCACACTCCCCTCACCTCCCTGGTTTCTGCACACTCCCCTCACCTCCCAAGTCTCTGCACACTCCCCTCACCTCCCCAGTGTCTGCACACTCCCCTCACCTCCCAAGTCTCTGCGCACTCCCCTCACCTCCCCGGTTTCTGCACACTCCCCTCACCTCCTGAGTCTCTGCACACTCCCTCACCTCCCCGGTTTCTGCACACTCCCTTCACCTCCTGAGTCTCTGCACACTCCCCTCATCTCCCAAGTCTCTGCACTCTCCCCTCACCTCCCGAGTCTCTGCACACTCCCTCACCTCCTGGTTTCTGCACACTCCCCTCACCTCCCCGGTTTCTGAACACTCCCCTCACCTCCCAAGTCTCTGCACACTCCCCTCACCTCCTGAGTCTCTGCACACTCCCCTCACCTCCTGAGTCTCTGCACACTCCCCTCACCTCCCTGGTTTCTGCACACTCCCCTTACCTCCTGAGTCTCTGCACACTCACCTCATCTCCCCAGTCTCTGCACACTCCCCTCATCTCCCAAGTCTCTGCACACTCCCCTCACCTCCCCGGTCTCTGCACACTCCCCTCACCTCCCGAGTCTCTGCACACTGCCCTCACCTCCCAAGTCTCTGCACACTCCCCTTACCTCCTGAGTCTCTGCACACTCACCTCATCTCCCCAGTCTCTGCACACTCCCCTCATCTCCCAAGTCTCTGCACACTCCCCTCACCTACCAAGTCTCTGCACACTCCCCTCACCTCCCGGTCTCTGCACACTCCCCTCACCTCCTGAGTCTCTGCACACTCCCCTCACCTCCCCGGTCTCTGCACACTCCCCTCACCTCCTGAGTCTCTGCACACTCCCCTCACCTCCCGAGTCTCTGCACACTCCCCTCACCTCCCAAGTCTCTGCACACTCCCCTCACCTCCCCGGTCTCTGCACACTCCCCTCACCTCCTGAGTCTCTGCACACTCCCCTCACCTCCCTGGTTTCTGCACACTCCCCTCACCTCCTGAGTCTCTGCACACTCCCCTCATCTCCCCCAGTCTCTGCACACTCCCTCATCTCCCAAGTCTCTGCACACTCCCTCACCTCCCGGTCTCTGCACACTCCCCTCACCTCCCGAGACTCTGCACACTCCCTCACCTCCCAGGTCTCTGAACACTCCCCTCACTCTCCCCAGTCTCTGAACACTCCCCTCACCTCCCAGGTCTCTGCACACTCCCCTCACCTCCCGGGTATCTGCACACTCCCCTCACCTCCCAAATCTCTGCACACTCCCCTCACCTCCCGAGTCTCTGCACACTCCCCTCACCTCCCCGGTCTCTGCACACTCCCCCACCTCCTGAGTCTCTGCACACTCCCCTCACCTCCCGAGTCTCTGCACACTCCCCTCACCTCCCAAGTCTCTGCACACTCCCCTCACCTCCCCGGTCTCTGCACACTCCCCTCACCTCCTGAGTCTCTGCACACTCCCCTCACCTCCCCGGTCTCTGCACACTCCCCTCACCTCCTGAGTCTCTGCACACTCCCCTCACCTCCCGAGTCTCTGCACACTCCCCTCACCTCCCAAGTCTCTGCACACTCCCCTCACCTCCCCGGTCTCTGCACACTCCCCTCACCTCCTGAGTCTCTGCACACTCCCCTCACCTCCCTGGTTTCTGCACACTCCCCTTACCTCCTGAGTCTCTGCACACTCCCCTCATCTCCCCCAGTCTCTGCACACTCCCCTCATCTCCCAAGTGTCTGCACACTCCCCTCATCTCCCAAGTCTCTGCACACTCCCCTCACCTCCCAGGTCTCTGAACACTCCCCTCACCTCCCCCAGTCTCTGAACACTCCCCTCACCTCCCAGGTCTCTGCACACTCCCCTCACCTCCCGGGTCTCTGCTCACTCCCCTCACCTCCCCGGTCTCTGCATGCTCCTCTCCACCAGTCTCCGCACACTTGCCACCCCGGTCTCCGCACACTCCCCTCACCTGCTCTGATCTTTGTTCACGACCCTCACCTACCCTGGTCTCCGCACACGCTCCACTTCCCTGGTCTCCTCACATGCTCCACTTACCCACTCTGCGCACGCTCCCCTCCCCCGGTCTTCGCTGAGGAGGTTGAGAGAGCACATGGTTTCTGAACACTCCCCTCACCTCCCAAGTCTCTGCACACTCCCCTCACCTCCTGAGTCTCTGCACACTCCCCTCACCTCCCAAGTCTCTGCACACTCCCCTCACCTCCCGAGTCTCTGCACACTCCCCTTACCTCCCCCAGTCTCACCACACTCCCCTCACCTCCCCCAGTGTCTGCACACTCCCCTCACCTCCCCGGTTTCTGCACACTCCCCTCACCTCCCCGGTCTCTGCACACTCCCCTCACCTCCTGAGTCTCTGCACACTCCCCTCACCTCCCTGGTTTCTGCACACTCCCCTCACCTCCCAAGTCTCTGCACACTCCCCTCACCTCCCCAGTGTCTGCACACTCCCCTCACCTCCCAAGTCTCTGCGCACTCCCCTCACCTCCCCGGTTTCTGCCACACTCCCTCACCTCCTGAGTCTCTGCACACTCCCCTCACCTCCCCGGTTTCTGCACACTCCCTTCACCTCCTGAGTCTCTGCACACTCCCCTCATCTCCCAAGTCTCTGCACTCTCCCCTCACCTCCCGAGTCTCTGCACACTCCCCTCACCTCCCTGGTTTCTGCACACTCCCCTCACCTCCCCGGTTTCTGAACACTCCCCTCACCTCCCAAGTCTCTGCACACTCCCCTCACCTCCTGAGTCTCTGCACACTCCCCTCACCTCCTGAGTCTCTGCACACTCCCCTCACCTCCCTGGTTTCTGCACACTCCCCTTACCTCCTGAGTCTCTGCACACTCACCTCATCTCCCCCACTCTCTGCACACTCCCCTCATCTCCCAAGTCTCTGCACACTCCCCTCACCTCCCCGGTCTCTGCACACTCCCCTCACCTCCCGAGTCTCTGCACACTGCCCTCACCTCCCAAGTCTCTGCACACTCCCCTTACCTCCTGAGTCTCTGCACACTCACCTCATCTCCCGAGTCTCTGCACACTCCCCTCACCTCCCAAGTCTCTGCACACTCCCCTCACCTCCCCGGTCTCTGCACACTCCCCTCACCTCCTGAGTCTCTGCACACTCCCCTCACCTCCCTGGTTTCTGCATACTCCCCTCACTCTCTGAGTCTCTGCACACTCCCCTCATCTCCCCCAGTCTCTGCACACTCCCCTCATCTCCCAAGTCTCTGCACACTCCCCTCACCTACCAAGTCTCTGCACACTCCCCTCACCTCCCCGGTCTCTGCACACTCCCCTCACCTCCTGAGTCTCTGCACACTCCCCTCACCTCCCGAGTCTCTGCACACTCCCCTCACCTCCCGAGACTCTGCACACTCCCCTCACCTCCCAGGTCTCTGAACACTCCCCTCACCTCCCCCAGTCTCTGAACACTCCCCTCACCTCCCAGGTCTCTGCACACTCCCCTCACCTCCCGGGTCTCTGCACACTCCCCTCACCTCCCAAGTCTCTGCACACTCCCCTCACCTCCCGAGTCTCTGCACACTCCCCTCACCTCCCCGGTCTCTGCACACTCCCCTCACCTCCTGAGTCTCTGCACACTCCCCTCACCTCCCGAGTCTCTGCACACTCCCCTCACCTCCCCGGTCTCTGCACACTCCCCTCACCTCCTGAGTCTCTGCACACTCCCCTCACCTCCCTGGTTTCTGCACACTCCCCTTACCTCCTGAGTCTCTGCACACTCCCCTCATCTCCCCCAGTCTCTGCACACTCCCCTCATCTCCCAAGTGTCTGCACACTCCCCTCACCTCCCGGTCTCTGCACACTCCCCTCATCTCCCAAGTCTCTGCACACTCCCCTCACCTCCCAGGTCTCTGAACACTCCCCTCACCTCCCCCAGTCTCTGAACACTCCCCTCACCTCCCAGGTCTCTGCACACTCCCTCACCTCCCGGGTCTCTGCTCTCTCCCCTCACCTCCCCCGGTCTCTGCATGCTCCTCTCCACCAGTCTCCGCACACTTGCCACCCCGGTCTCCGCACACTCCCCTCACCTGCTCTGATCTTTGTTCACGACCCTCACCTACCCTGGTCTCCGCACACGCTCCACTTCCCTGGTCTCCTCACATGCTCCACTTCCCCGGTCTCCGCACGCTCCCCTCCCCCGGTCTTCGCTGAGGAGGTTGAGAGAGCACATGGGGGGGGTCAGAGACAGCGCTCAGGGGGTAGAAAGAGTGCATGGGGGGCAGAGAGAGCGCACAAGCAAAGGAGAGAGCACACGGGGAGGAGAGCGCATAGGGAGGAGAGGCAGCCGCCGACCACAGCACCACACAGCCCCTCCCCATTGGGATATCACCGCCCTCCAGATGCGATTGCATTGGGCTCCCATCTAGTATATATATATACATTTGGTTCCGTTTTTTCAGTTATTTAAAGTAATAATGTTGACTAAGGTATGAAAACGTACAAATATAAGTAATGTAAAATAAATGTAAAATAGGAGTAAAACATCAATTAAATACATTGTAATTGTATCAGTAAAATAGAGAATAAAAGTATATAAAAATGATATAAAGTTTGCATTTTTTAAATAGTAATTGTTCTTTCAACAAACTTTACCTAAGTGACTGGTGCAAGCAAGAATAAGAAACTTTGTAATGTATCTTATCTGAGAAATCTGCTCCTTTCTTCTCTTAGGAGCCACTTCTTTCCCTTCTCCTGGACTCATCATCCTTTCCCAACTCCATCTTGCTGAAGACAAGGTGGACTACTTCAATCTCATGAGCCCTGATGCAAAGTTTCCACCAGGACACCCAATTATCATGGGTCTTTAACAGTTTTGGTCTGTTTATATGGGTCGAAAGACACTTTTGGCCCCCCGGGGTCGTGTGCTGTTGTAACCT
This sequence comes from Allobates femoralis, assembly GCA_033576535.1. Lineage (NCBI taxonomy): Eukaryota > Metazoa > Chordata > Amphibia > Anura > Aromobatidae > Allobates > Allobates femoralis. The sequence continues at coordinate 607,069,370 of JARQOC010000004.1, read as the reverse complement.
ACTACAGTTACACCCCTGACTGCAAGTACAGTGGAGGTATCAGGTTACAATTCCTAATATATGCTATGAAGAAGTTGGCAGGAAAAAGAGAAATGAAAACAGAGTGTGAGCTTACTGACAAGTCTTTTACCTCCTCCTAGAGCTGGATACACATCTACACTGCTCAGTACTACTGTATAATTTATTACTGCTGCTTCTGCTTAAATATCATCTTCATAATTTAGAGGGTTTGTCTCGTCATCAGAATGATAACTGTACAATCATAAGGGATCTACACCAATCCAGAACAGGGGCCTTAAAACTACTTTCCCTGGTTTAGGTGAGGGGGACTTAGCCAAGAGCTAAATGTACAATCGTAAGGGATCTAACCAATGGGTCCTACACCGATCCTCAGAACAGGGGCCTTAAAACTGACTTTCCCTGGGTGAGGTGAGGAGGACTTAGCTAAGACTATTCAGAAGCAAAGGGCAAGGGTGGCGGCCGGACATCCTCACCTTCAAGGTGATTCCGGGAACAGGGATCTTAGGAAACCCATCAAGTCTAAGTTCTGCCCCTACCTATTTTACCACCCCGTGACAACAACCTTGACTAAAAACCTGCATAGGACACATCATACACCAACAAGCATCTATAAAAGTATCCCCGATAGGGCAGGGCTTTGCCCTTTAAATTATATATTTTTTAATCAATGGAAAAACGCTAAAAAAAACAAATGATAAAAAAATAAAATTAGATATTTAAACAAATAAAAGAAAAATGAATGTTTGCTTTGGTAATTGAAGAGATGGAGCAGAGGCGCCCGCGGAGGACGCTGTTTACCTTCCTGTGACCTGAGTTATTCCGCAGTATTATCTGATTAGTAATAAGATAGAAGGAAGAGTCCGAGGTTCTGCTGAATCGTTTCGTTGAAATAGTTAAAAAAACCACTTATTTATTATCTATAAAATAATAATAATTAATTAATAAATATTATATTATTATTTATTTTGTATTTTCTCTTTATGTTTTTCATCAGATTTCCTGTTTTAGACTGGGACGGAGTTGCGCAGTCATCTCGTTATCTTCAGAGGGCTGACAATTCAGAAGGAAGTCTTCGATGTTGCCAAATCAATAAATAAATGTAATACCCGCATCATTAATGTAAGTAGGACCTTAACTAAGTGTTAGCATTTTCTTAAGTCTTTTCATAGAGCTGCAATAGTATTGAGATGACTCTACTGACCCTGCCCAAAAGTGATGATGTTGTTACACTGCTGACCCTGCCCTCTGATGATCATGAGATGACTCCATTGACCCTGCCTTATTTTGATGACATGACTCTGCTCACCCTGCCTTATCATGATCATGAGATGGCTCTGCTGGCCTGTCCTCTAATGTAATGAGATGACTCTACTTACCCTTCCCACAAGTGATGATGAGTTACACAGTTGACCCTGCCCTTTAATGATCTTGAAATGACTTTCTTACCCTGCTAAACAGTGATCATGAGATAACTTCTGCTGATCCTGCCCTCTAATGATAATGAGATGACTCTGCTGACTCTTCCCACAAGTGATATGAGATGACCTATGCTGACCCTGCGCTTTCATTGTAATGATGATAACTCTGCTGACGCTGCCTTTTAATGATGATGATAGAACTCTACTGACCCTGCCCTCTGGTGATAATGTTATGTCTCAGCTGACCCTACCCTATAGTTACCCTTTAGTGGTAATAAGATAGTTCTGCTAACCCTAGCCTCTAGTGATAATGAAGGATGCTCTATGAATGCGCTAACTCTACCCTCTAGTGATAATGTGATGTCTCAGCTGACCCTACCCTATAGTGAGTATAAGATGTCTCAGCTGACCCTACTCTCTAGTGATAATGTAATGTCTCAGCTGACCCTACTCTCTAGTGATAATGTGATGTCTTAGCTGAACCTACCCTGTAGTGAGTATGAGATGTCTCAGCTGACCCTACCCTGTAGTGAGTATGAGATGTCTCAGCTGACCCTACCCTATAGTGAGTATGAGATGTCTCAGCTACCCTACCCTTAGTGATAAGATGGCTCTGCTGACTCTACCCTCTAGTGGTAATGTGATGTCTTAGCTGACCCTACCCTCTAGTGATATAAGATGTCTCTGCTACTCTACCCTTAGTGATATGTGATGTCTCAGCTGACCCTACCCTATAGTGAGTATGAGATGTCTCAGCTGACCCTACCCTCTAGTGATGATGAGATGACTGCTGACCCTGCCTTCTTGATGACAATTTCATCACTCCTACCTATGATTATAAGAGGACTCTGCTGACCCTACCTCTTCTGTGACCCTACCCTCTATTGATTCTAAGATGACTGTGTTGTCTCTCCCCTCTTATGGAGACGCAAGTAATTAAGGATCCAGAGGATTGAGCTCAAGGGATTTACCTTGATGGCCTGACCCTTTCCTTCTTGAGATTTATTCAAATCTCAGGTATAAAAAGTCATAAGTCATAACATAATTACACCGTTTCCTATGATTCATAAATAGCCCCGGTAACTATTGTGTGCTCTTATGGAGACGAGCAAGCTGACTCTGCCCCAGACTACACAGGCAAACCAGCATTGAGAATTACAGAGAATGGGGACTATATACTCTTCATTAACCAACCAATAAAGTAATTTGTATATGGACAGTCACATACAGAGAATATATATATATATGTATTTATTTATTCATAAATTTTTGACCATGTATTTTTTTCTATTTATTTGTGTTTATTTTAACCATGTGAAAGTAACCCCTGTCATTGGCCTAAGAGATTGGCCTATAATACACAGTAAGGCGATGTGACAACGAGCCGCAGATAGCGAGTGATGGATGCTGCAGCTAATTGGATATTTGTAGATTTAAGTCTAAATCCAGCGCGGAGTTTCTTCATATGGTGCAATAATGAGCAAATTATATCACGGCTCCATAATTAACTCTGTGAATGAGTCACCATCACTATATCCGCAGCGCAGGAGGGCGGGGGGCACCTGGAGGCCTTAAACTCCCATCGAAAACTTTATATTCCTACTTACGGATTACTGTGGCAACAACACGGAGGAGCTGGGGGGGGGCACAAATTTAATCAATTTAGACCATTACGGCAATGATAGCTTTCACTATGAGATATATTATATACATAAATATAATAAGCATCCTGGTGGGCTAGGGGGGGTGAAAACTGGTTGCTGTAGCAATGGCACAGGAGGACGCTAATTCATATAATAGACGTATGTATAGATATGGAAAAAGATTTAAGACTTTCTTGATGTTCAAGGATAAAGTAACTAATAATGCAAAATCCCTGGTGGGCTAGAGTATCGAAATAGTTCATCTTTTTTTTCCTGGTGATCTAGAGGAGTACAGCAGTTACCATCCCTTTCCCTGGCAGTTTTGAGTACAAGAATAGTTAATATACGCTTCCCTGGTGGCCTAGAGTGGATGGAGGGATATTTAATGTCTCTTTCCCTGGTGGTTAAGTGTAGAGGAGTTGTTAATGTCTGGCCTCAAAAAAAGGATTAGTTCCTGCTTCCCGGTTGTCTAGAATAGAGATTAGTTCTGTGAGGTCTACAATGGAGGAGCAACTAATATCTGTCTCCCTGGTGGTCTAGAGTAGAAGAGTAGTTAATGTCTTTTTTCCTAGTGGTTCAAGAGTCAATAATATGTTTCCCTAGTTCTGTAGAATAGAAGAGTAGTTAATACTGTATATTTTACCTGTTGGTATAAAGTAGAAGAGTAGTTAATATCTTTTGCCCTGGTGGTCTAGAGTGGAGGAGTAATCATTGTCTGTTGTTTCCCTGGTGGTCTAGAGTGGAGGAGTAATCATTGTCTGTTGTTTCCCTGGTGGTCTAGAGTGGAGGAGTAATCATTGTCTGTTGTTGCCCTGGTGGTGTAGAGTGGAGGAGTAATCATTGTCTGTTGTTGCCCTGATGGTCTAGAGTGGAGGAGTAATCATTGTCTGTTGTTGCCCTGGTGGTCTAGAGTGGAGGAGTAATCATTGTCTGTTGTTGCCCTGGTGGTCTAGAGTGGAGGAGTAGTCATTGTTTGTTGCTGCCCTGGTGGTCTAGAGTGGAGGAGTAGTCATTGTCTGTTGTTGCCCTGGTGGTCTAGAGTGGAGGAGAAGTCATTGTTTGTTGTTGCCCTGGTGGTCTAGAGTGGAGGAGTAGTCATTGTCTGTTGTTGCCCTGGTGGTGTAGAGTGGAGGAGTAATCATTGTCTGTTGTTGCCCTGGTGGTCTAGAGTGGAGGAGTAGTCATTGTCTGTTGTTGCCCTGGTGGTCTAGAGTGGAGGAGAAGTCATTGTTTGTTGTTGCCCTGGTGGTGTAGAGTGGAGGAGGTCATTGTTTGTTGTTTCCCTGGTGGTGTAGAGTGGAGGAGTAATCATTGTCTGTTGTTGCCCTGATGGTCTAGAGTGGAGGAGTAATCATTGTCTGTTGTTTCCCTGGTGGTGTAGAGTGGAGGAGTAGTCATTGTTTGTTGTTGCCCTGAAGGTCTACAGTGGAGGAGTAGTCATTGTCTGTTGTTTCCCTGGTGGTGTAGAGTGGAGGAGTAATCATTGTCTGTTGTTGCCCTGATGGTCTAGAGTGGAGGAGTAATCATTGTCTGTTGTTTCCCTGGTGGTGTAGAGTAGAAGAACAGTTAATATCTAATATCTAGTTGGCCTAGAATAGAAGAGAAGTTAATGTCTATTTCCCTGGTGCTCTAGAGTAGAGGAATAGTTAATGTATGTGGTTTCCCTGGTGGTGTAGAGTAAAACAGCAGTTAATATCGGTATCCCTGTTGGTGTAGAAGAGAAGAGTAGTTAATGTCTGTTTTCCTGGTGGTCTAAGTAAAGGAGGAATTAATGTCTATTTCCCTGGTAGTCTAGAGTCAATGTCTTTTGTTTCCCTGGTGGTTTAGAGGAGAAGATAATATCTATATACTTGGTGGCCTAGAATAGAAGAGTAGTTAATATCTGATTCCCTGGTGGTCTAGAGAAGAGGAGTAGACACAAACTAGTTCCCTGGTCATCTAAAAAAGAGGTGTAACAGGCATATAATTCCCTGGTGGTCCAGGGAAGTGTCGGGGTGAATGCTTGCTGTCCTGTGCTCTGGGTAAGTCCTGTCCTGGTGGTCTACAGTAGAGTTTCAAAGCCACAGAGATGGCGGCGTGGGTGGGCGCAGATATAAGTATATTGTACCTTTTTTTACTATAAGACATAACAGTGTACAGATAAGGGAAAAAATGATGTCAGACTTCCCTGGTGGTCTAGGGTAGAGGAGAAGGGAATATCTGTCTCCCCCTCTACTAGAGAGTACAGGGGTTCAATGCCTGCTGTCCTGGTGGTCAAGAGTAATTGAGAGATTAAGGGCATTTTGTATGGTGGTACAGGAGAAGATATCCAGAATGAATGCCTGTTAATGCATTCATTAGGCAACAAATACCACCGCCATCATACACCCACTACAAAGACGGTAATACCACCGCCATCATAAACTCAGTACAAGACGGTAATACCACCGCCATCATAAACTCAGTACAAGACGGTAATACCACCGCCATCATACACTCAGTACAAAGACGGTAATACCACCGCCATCATACACTCAGTACAAAGACAGTAATACCACCGCCATCATACACTCAGTACAAAGACAGTAATACCACCGCCATCATACACTCAGTACAAAGACAGTAATACCACCGCCATCATACACTCAGTACAAAGACGGTAATACCACCGCCATCATACACTCAGTACAAAGACGGTAATACCACCGCCATTCATATACTCAGTACAAAGACAGTAATACCACCGCCATCATACACTCACTACAAAGACTGTAATACCACCGCCATCATACACTCAGTACAAAGACAGTAATACCACCGCCATCATACACTCAGTACAAAGACGGTAATACCACCGCCATCATACACTCAGTACAAAGACGGTAATACCACCGCCATCATATACTCAGTACAAAGACAGTAATACCACCGCCATCATACACTCACTACAAAGACTGTAATACCACCGCCATCATACACTCAGTACAAAGACGGTAATACCACCGCCATCATACACTCAGTACAAAGAAGGGTAATACCACCGCCATCATACACTCACTACAAAGACTGTAATACCACCGCCATCATACACTCAGTACAAAGACAGTAATACCACCGCCATCATACACTCAGTACAAAGACAGTAATACCACCGCCATAATACACTCACTACAAAGACTGTAATACCACGCCATCATGCACTCAGTACAAAGACGGTAATACCACCGCCATCATACACTCAGTACAAAGACAGTAATACCACCGCCATCATACACTCAGTACAAAGACAGTAATACCACCGCCATCATACACTCAGTACAAAGACGGTAATACCACCGCCATCATACACTCAGTACAAAGACAGTAATACACCGCCATCATACACTCACTACAAAGACTGTAATACCACCGCCATCATGCACTCAGTACAAAGACTGTAATACCACCGCCATCATACGCTCACTACAAAGACGGTAATACCACACCCATCATACACTCAGTACAAAGATAGTAATACCACACCATCATACACTCAGTACAAAGACAGTAATACCACCGCCATCATACACTCAGTACAAAGACAGTAATACCACCACCATCATACACTCAGTACAAAGACAGTAATACCACAGCCATCATACACTCAGTACAAAGACTGTAATACCACCGCCATCATACGCTCACTACAAAGACTGTAATACCACCGCCATCATACACTCACTACAAAGACAGTAATACCACCGCCATCATACACTCAGTACAAAGACTGTAATACCACCGCCATCATACACTCAGTACAAAGACAGTAATACCACCGCCATCATACACTCAGTACAAAGACGGTAATTCCACCGCCATCATATACTCAGTACAAAGACAGTAATACCACCGCCATCATACACTCACTACAAAGACTGTAATACCACCGCCATCATACACTCAGTACAAAGACGGTAATACCACCGCCATCATACACTCAGTACAAAGAAGGGTAATACCACCGCCATCATACACTCACTACAAAGACTGTAATACCACCGCCATCATACACTCAGTACAAAGACAGTAATACCACCGCCATCATACACTCAGTACAAAGACAGTAATACCACCGCCATAATACACTCACTACAAAGACTGTAATACCACCGCCATCATGCACTCAGTACAAAGACGGTAATACCACGCCATCATACACTCAGTACAAAGACAGTAATACCACCGCCATCATACACTCAGTACAAAGACAGTAATACCACCGCCATCATACACTCAGTACAAAGACGGTAATACCACCGCCATCATACACTCAGTACAAAGACAGTAATACCACCGCCATCATACACTCACTACAAAGACTGTAATACCACCGCCATCATGCACTCAGTACAAAGACTGTAATACCACCGCCATCATACGCTCACTACAAAGACGGTAATACCACACCCATCATACACTCAGTACAAAGATAGTAATACCACACCCATCATACACTCACTACAAAGACGGTAATACCACCGCCATCATACACTCAGTACAAAGACGGTAATACCACCACCATCATACATTCAGTACAAAGACGGTAATACCACCGCCATCATACACTCAGTACAAAGACTGTAATACCACCGCCATCATACACTGAGTACAAAGACTGTAATACCACCGCCATCATACGCTCAGTACAAAGACGGTAATACCACACCCATCATACACTCAGTACAAAGACGGTAATACCACCGCCATCATGCACTCAGTACAAAGACGGTAATACCACCGCCATCATACACTCAGTACAAAGACAGTAATACCACCGTCATTATACACTCAGTACAAAGACAGTAATACCACACCCATCATACACTCAGTACAAAGACGGTAATACCACCGCCATCATACACTCAGTACAAAGACAGTAATACCACCGCCATCATACGCTCAGTACAAAGACAGTAATACCACCGCCATCATACGCTCAGTACAAAGACAGTAATACCACCGCCATCATACACTCAGTACAAAGACAGTAATACCACACCCATCATACACTCAGTACAAAGACAGTAATACCACCGCCATCATACACTCAGTACAAAGACAGTAATACCACCGCCATCATACACTCGGTACAAAGACGGTAATACCACCGCCATCATACACTGAGTACAAAGACTGTAATACCACCGCCATCATACACTCAGTACAAAGACGGTAATACCACCGCCATCATACACTCAGTACAAAGACGGTAATACCACCGCCATCATACACTCAGTACAAAGACGGTAATACCACCGCCATCATAAACTCAGTACAAAGACAGTAATACCACCGCCATCATACACTCAGTACAAAGACGTTAATACCACCGCCATCATACACTCAGTACTAAGACTGTAATACCACCGCCATCATACGCTCAGTACAAGACGGTAATACCACCGCCATCATACACTCAGTACAAAGACTGTAATACCACCGCCATCATACACTCAGTACTAAGACTGTAATACCACCGCCATCATACACTCAGTACAAAGACGTTAATACCACCGCCATCATACGCTCAGTACAAGACGGTAATACCACCGCCATCATACACTCAGTACAAAGACAGTAATACCACCGCCATCATACACTCAGTACAAAGACTGTAATACCACCGCCATCATAAACTCAGTACAAAGACGGTAATACCACCGCCATCATACACTCAGTACAAAGACGGTAATACCACCGCCATCATACACTCAGTACAAAGACGGTAATACCACCGCCATCATACACTCAGTACAAAGACTGTAATACCACCGCCATCATACGCTCAGTACAAGACGGTAATACCACCGCCATCATACACTCAGTACAAAGACAGTAATACCACCGCCATCATACGCTCAGTACAAAGACTGTAATACCACCGCCATCATACACTGAGTACAAACACTGTAATACCACCGCCATCATACACTCAGTACAAAGACAGTAATACCACCGCCATCATACGCTCAGTACAAAGACGGTAATACCACCGCCATCATACACTCAGTACAAAGACGGTAATACCACCGCCATCATACACTCAGTACAAAGACAGTAATACCACCGCCATCATACGCTCAGTACAAAGACAGTAATACCACCGCCATCATACGCTCATTAAAAGACAGTAATACCACCGCCATCATACACTGAGTACAAACACTGTAATACCACCGCCATCATACACTCAGTACAAAGACGGTAATACCGCCGCCATCATACACTCAGTACAAAGGCGGTAATACCACCGCCGTCATGCACTCAGTACAAAGACGGTAATACCACCGCCATCATACACTCAGTACAAAGACAGTAATACCACCGCCATCATACGCTCAGTACAAAGACAGTAATACCACCGCCATCATACACTCAGTACAAAGACTGTAATACCACCGCCATCATGAACTCAGTACAAAGACAGTAATACCACCACCATCATACACTCAGTACAAAGACGGTAATAATACCGCCATCATACACTCAGTACAAAGACAGTAATACCACCGCCATCATACACTCAGTACAAAGACGGTAATACCACCGCCATCATACACTCAGTATAGAGATGGTAATACCACCGCCATCATACACTCAGTACAAAGACAGTAATACCACCACCATCATACACTCAGTACAAAGAAGGTAATACCACCGGCATCATACACTCAGTGCAAAGACAGTAATACCACCGGCATCATACACTCAGTACAAAGAAGGTAATACCACCGCCATCATACACTCACTACAAAGACGGTATTATATGGTTAATGTAGATTTCGGCATTGCGTGGTGTGGTTATTTGCAGGTATCCTGGGGCCGCCGGCTCTGCTGAGAGGCTTTCGGGTACATTAATGTATATGTGTCGTTCGGAGTAACTTGAGGAAAGCCTGCGCAGTTTTGTGGCGCGGCTTTTATGTTTATTTTTATCTCCCGGCGAGTTCCTTTTCCCTAAGTGCTGCTTATAGTTTCTCAACTAAATAATAAATTAGATGTTGATTCCGTCTTAATTAGAGTTGTGTGTATTGTAGGGGGGTGCGTGACACCGAGACCCTCACGTCATATCACAGACACTATATAATGTGTTACTTACCCCTTGGCAGTGAAAAGGGCTGAATAATTAAAGCGCGCTGCTGGATTACGGAGGGCCTCCGCGCTGTACTATCGGGGGACTTCATCATTAAATATACTCGGGGCTACTAATGCTGAGAACAATGTTATTATTGACCATGTTCTATACATGAGCTGACAGGCGGTTGTCTCTAGATGTAATTGTGCCTTTCAGTTATCACCATGCAATGCATCATTTACCCTGCGGAGGCGCTGCAGGGAAATGAAACACTTGCACCAAGATTATACAGAATACCAAAGAGGCATCTAGGCGCCTTCACTGACCAGTTCCCTCCGTACCCTTCCAGTAACAAGACATAGGGCTATGAATACATAGCGGTAATGACTGTCACATAGCTACTTTGGGCAGAATCCTGAGACACCCTGACAGCCTTTAACCCCTTTACAGGGATCTGCATTTGCAACAGGGTCCAGAAGATAAGTGTCTACTGATGGGCTGCCATCCAGATGAACAGAACAGACCTAAACAGGAAAGCTATATCTGGCAGATTCCAGCAAAAAGCTGGAAACCTAAGTAGGGTGTGGTGCCTTCTAATAGGCTGAAGCCAAGAGCTGATGACTTTAGCTGGACTGTACACACTTACTCTGTCAGACTGGACAGTACTAAAGGTCACAGCCACTCTAACCTCATTGAATAGGTAGAGTCCGTGCTGTCCAAAGTTTCTGGCACTGACTTCTCCTCTATCACTAGCGCCACCTACAGTGTAAATACATCGGTGCCTCGTGACAGAAGTAGATGTCGCAGGAGCAGGCTGTGGTGGAGATGTGACAGTATCTCCATAAATGTATCAGAAGTCGATCTCGGGAAATTTTTGACTCTAGGTGTACCTCTGTCACTTTTTCCCTTTACCTATTCAACTTAATTTTGCCGACCCTCCCCATCTTTTTTTTCCCCTCTGTTCCCTACTCCCATGACCAATAGTTGCCAGAGAACAAAGAACCTCCCAGAAGTGTTGACTTGCCAACTTTTCCAGGAGGCCAGGGAGTCTCCATTTTGATCACGTACCTCCTTGATCCTACCGGGGTGTGAACATATCTGCTCTCTTGGACATTGGATTGTTGTGGTTATGAGTAACACGTCTAATGCTAACCCTATGGTCATGACACAATCCATAGACGCACAATGGAAGTTGAAGACTCTACTCAGTCCTAAAATAATTTTAGGTCTTTTCGGCATTTAGGCTTCAACATCAAGAACATAGTTGGGTCCATTAGGCTTATGGAAGACCATGAAATTTAGACAAGTCCACCAGAAAACATCTTCAAGGTCTCATCAAATACCATCTTCACCATAGTCAACCTAGCTCTTCAATTTTGGATACTTCTTTTAGAAATCCTTAAAAAATTGGCCGAATTATCAAGCTCTTCAAGTTTGGTTATTTCTGATAGAGAACCTTTGGTTATTAGTTGTTGGGCTCTTCAATTTTGGATTTTTCTTCTAGAGAACTGTTGACCAAAAGTTGACCAAATCCATCGAATTGTTCAATTCTGGATATTTCTTATCGAGTACTGTAGACCATTGGTTGGCCAAATTATTAAACTCTTTAGTTTTGGATATTTTTCATCAAGTGTTGTTGACCAATAGCTGGTCAATTATTGAGTTTTTCAATTTTGGAGACCTCTCACAGAGAACTTTTGACCAATAGTTGGCCGAATTTACAAACTCTCCAGCTTTGGATACTTCTCAAAGAGAACGTTCACCCAATAGTTGGCCGAATTATTGAGCTCCTCAATTTTTGATATTTCTCTTACTGAACTTTTGACCACTAGATGGACAAATTATGGAGTTCTTCACTCTCTGAAATTTCTCATGGAGAACTTTCAACCAATAGTTGGCCAAATTGTCAACCTCTTCAATTTTGGATATTTCTCATACAGAACTTTTGACCAATGGTTAGCTAAATTGTTGAGTTCTTCAATCTGGGATATTTCTTGTAGCGAACTTTCACCCAATGGTTAACCAAATTGTTGAAGTCTTCAATATTTGATTCTTCTCGTAGAGAACTTTCAACCAAGAGTTGGCCAAATCATCAGACTCTTTAATATTGGATATAACGATTGAACAATAGTTGGCCAAGTTGTTGAGTTCTTCACTTTTTGATATTTCTCAGAGAACTTTCACCTAATAGTTGGTCAAATTGTCGAGGTCTTCGATTTTGGATATCTCTCGTACAAAACGTTCACCTAATAGTTGGCCAAATTATGGGGTTCTTCAATGTTGAACATTTCTCGTTCAGAACTTTTGACCAATAGTTGGCCAAATTGCTGAGTTCTTCACGTTTTGATATTTCTCAGAGAACTTTCACCTAATAGTTGGTCAAAATGTCAAGGTCTTAATTTTGGATATCTCTCATACAGAACTTTCACCTAATAGTTGTCCAAATTGTCGAGTTCTTCAGTTTTGGACATTTCTCGTTCAGAACGTTTGACCAACAGTTGTCTAAATTGTTGGGTTCTTCAGTTTTGGATGTTTCTCATAGAGAACTTTCACCAATGGTGAACCAAGTTGTTGAGGTCTTCAACTTTTGATACTTCTCGTAGAGAACTTTCAACCAAGAGTTGGCCAAATCGTTAAGGTCTTCCATTTTGGATATTTTTCGTACATAACGATTGAACTATAGTTGGCCAACTTGTTGAGTTTGATATTTCAAGTAGAGAGCTTTCGATGGAATTATCGAGATTTTTAACATGGACCTTAATCTAATGTCTTCTTCTCAGGACTCCAAATACCGGTAAAGCCATACGGTATGGCAGAGGTTAAATCTGTTCCAACATTCCCAATTTCCACAGTGACAGAGGGTGGACACCCGCTGCCTCAAATCGAATAAGGAATGTAATCAGTCCGTTGTCTCTTTGGATTATCTTACGGCAGCTTTATTCTGTGCAGGAACCTCAACTCATTTATTTGTGACAGAGACTCTAAAACATTTCCTTGCGGGAAGAAACCCCATCAGGTACAATCCGCATCATCCCAAGGCGTTTGGCTACTCTGCCTTGCGGCATTGTGCCATTTTGTAGGGGGTGTGACAATACCGAGTAGCGGAGCACCAGAGGAGCTGACAGCTGATAACGGCCTATCCCCGGCCTGCACATTCTCACAGACAGATCTCTCGGGCATAGATAGTGTGGGAGCTTTGGATGTTTTCCATATCTGAGAATGTCTATTTTCCATTCTAAGAATGGATCCTTGCCAGGGGCCGGTCACGTCTGATAACGGGGGACTGCAAGCTAAGAATGGACTATGAATGCGGGGTCTTTTGTTTGGGTCTAGTCTTTCCCTTACCTTATGGTACGATATAGGAAATAATGTTATTATCCCTGGTGAGCTAGTGCAGAGAAGGGTTATTGGTAACATACCTGGTGGGCTAGGGCAAAGGATTAATAGTAACATCCATAGTAAAGTAGGATGACAAAGGGATTGATTATAACATCTAGGTTAGGATTAATGGTAACATCCCTGGTGAGCTAGTGCAGAGAAGGGTTACTGGTAACAAACCTGGTGGGCTAGGGTGAAGAAGGATTAACAGTAACATCCATAGTAAATCAGGATAACAAAGGGATTATAACATATCTAGTGGGTTGGATTAGTGGTAACATCCCTTGTGGGCTAGGGCTGTAAAGACTATCATGATAATATCCCTGATGTACAAGAGTAATTGTTATATTCCTTATAATCTAGGGCAGTGAAGGGATTGATGGTAACATACTTGGTGGGCTAGAGGAAAGGATTAATGGTAACATCATTAGTGAGGTAGGGCAGTGAAGGGATTCATGTTTGCATCACTGGTGGGTTAGGGAAGTGAACGATTAATGATAGTAGATCTTGGTAGGCAAGGACGGTGAAGGGATATATAATAACAACCCTGGTGGGCTAGGGAAGTGCATAATTAATGATAGTAGCTCTTGATGGGCAAGGACAGTGAAGTGATGTATAATAACAACCCTGGTGGGCTAAAGTGATGATTGATTTCATGGTAACACTCCTGGTGGGCTGGGGAAGTGAATAATTAACAATAGAAACTATTGATGGGCAAGGACAGTGAAGGGATATATAATAACAACCCTGGTGGGCTAGGGAAGTGAATAATTAACAATAGTAACTCTTGATGGGCAAGGACAGTGAAGGGATATATAATAACAACCCTGGTGGGCTAAACTGATGATTGGTGTCATGGTAACACTCCTGGTGGGCTAGGTAAGGGAATAATTAACGATAGTAGCTCTTGATAGGCAAGGACAGTGAAGGGATATATAATAACAACCATGGTGGGCTAAGGTGATGATTGATTTCATGGTAATACCCCTGGCAGGCTAGGGAAGTGAATTATTAATGATAGTAGCTCTTGATGGGCAAGGACAGTAAAAAGATATATGATAACAACCCTGGTGGGCTAGGGTGATGACTGATTTAATCTAAACACCCCTGTTGGGCTAGGGAAGTGAATTATTAATGATAGTAGCTCTTGATGGGCAAGGACAGGGAAGGGATATATAATAACAACCCTGGTGGGCTAGGGTGATGATTGGTTTCAAGGTAACACCCTTGGTGGGCTGGGGAACTGAACGATTAATGGTAATAGCTCTTGATGGGGAAGGACAGTAAAGGGATATATAATAACCACCCTGGTGGGCTAGGGTGATGACTGATTTCATGTAAACACCCCTGTTGGGCTAAGGAAGTGAATGATTAATGATAGTAGCTCTTGATGAGCAAGGGCAGTGGGGGGATATTTAATAACACTCCTGGTGGGCTAGGGCAGTGAAGGAATTCATGTTTGGCTCACTGGTGGGTTAGGGAAATGAACGATTAATGATAGTAGATATTGGTAGGCAAGGACAGTGAAGGGATATATAATAACAACCCTGGTGGGCTAAGCTGATGATTGATTTCATGGTAATACCCTGGTGGGCTAGGGAAGTGAATAATTAACGATAGTAGCTCTTGATGGGCAAGGACAGTGAAGGGATATATAATAACAAACCTGGTGGGCTAGGGTGATGACTGATTTCATGGTAATACTCCTGGTGGGCTGGGGAACTGAATAATTAACGACAGTAGCTCTTGATGGGCAAGGACAGGGAAGGGATATATAATAATAACCCTGGTGGGCTAAGGTGATGATTGGTTTCAAGGTAACACCCTGGTGAGCTGGAAAAGTGGACGATTAATGGTAATAGCTCTTGATGGGGAAGGACAGTAAATGGATATATAATAACAACCCTGGTGGGCTAGGGTGATGTCTGATTTCATGGTAATACCCCTGATGGGCTGGGGAAGTGATTAATTAATGATAGTATCTCTTGATGGGCAAGGACAGGGGGGGGGGGAATTAAGAACACTCCTGGTGGGCTAGGGTAGTGCAATGAAGAACAGTTTGAGCTCTTTCCTGGACCTCTAGTCACCTGGGCAGGCCATTTGGCTTTTGATCCCCGATGTTATGTGTATTTTGTGACAAGGTGTAGGGAAGGGAGAGGGGGCAAATATATCACCAAAAATGTTGACTGTTCTCCGAGCTGTGAGAATGAGCCTCGCTGACGCGTTCCGCACTCATCTATGACTGATAGACTTTATCCTCAGAATCGCCAATCCCAAAAATGGCTTCTCCATCCCGATAATATGTGACAGCTGAGATGTATTGATTGAGCGACGCTCGGCCGCTGTTACAGGGAATTAGTCGGCGGCTGTTTTACAGTTTGCAGCTGATGTTGATACGTGAGCGGCATAGCGAGCGAGGGTGACGGGGATGACGGATGAATGGTTTGTCCTCCGTCCATCAGAAATCCTTCATAATAGTGAAATGAAGAGGACAGGAATCGCAACGCGTCCATCAGAACCACCTGAGCGTGGAGAGCAGAACTCATCATGTATTCAGGTCAAATCAGGGAATATCATAAGAATATCCATCTACATGGCGCCATTAATTTACACAGCCCTGTCATCACTGTCCCCATAGGGGCTCACTATAGTGTGTGTGGGAGGACAAGAGAGAACAAAGGAAAACCCTCATCTATTCATCTCTATTCATCTCAGTATTATAGTAGTTATATCATTGTACATACAGTGTTGGCCAAAAGTATTGACACCCCTGCAATTCTGTCAGATAATACCCAGTTTCTTCCTGAAAATGATTGCAATCACAAATTCTTTGGTATTATTATCTTCATTTAATTTGTCTTCAATGAAAAAAACACAAAAAGAATTGTCCTAAAGCCAAATTGGATATAATTCCACCAAACATAAAAAAGGGGGTGGACAAAAGTATTGGCACTGTTAGAAAAATCATGTGATGCTTCTCTAATTTGTGTAATAAACAGCACCTGTAACTTACCTGTGGCACCTAACAGGTGTTGGCAATAACTAAATCACACTTGCAGCCAGTTGACATGGATTAAAGTTGACTCAACCTCTGTCCTGTGTCCTTGTGTGTACCACATTGAGCATGGAGAAAAGAAAGAAGACCAAAGAACTGTCTGAGGACTTGAGAAACCAAATTGTGAGGAAGCATGAGCAATCTCAAGGCTACAAGTCCATCTCCAAAGACCTGAATGTTCCTGTGTCTACCGTGCGCAATGTCATCAAGAAGTGTAAAGCCCATGGCACTGTGGCTAACCTCCCTAGATGTGGACGGAAAAGAAAAATTGACGAGAGATTTCAATGCAAGATTGTGCGGATGGTGGGTAAAGAACCTCGACTAACATCCAAACAAGTTCAAGCTGTCCTGCAGTCCGAGGGTACAACAGTGTCAACCCGTACTATCCGTCAGCGTCTGAATGAAAAGGGACTGTATGGTAGGAGGCCCAGGAAGACCCCACTTCTTACCCCGAAACATAAAAAAGCCAGGCTGGAGTTTGCCAAAACTTACCTGAGAAAGCCTACAACGTTTTGGAAGAATGTTCTCTGGTCAGATGAGACAAAAGTAGAGATTTATGGGCAAAGGCATCAACATAGAGTTTACAGGAGAAAAAAAGAGGCATTCAAAGAAAAGAACACGCTCCCTACAGTCAGACATGGCGGAGGCTCCCTGATGTTTTGGGGTTGCTCTGCTGCCTCTGGCACTGGACTGCTTGACCGTGTGCATGGCATTATGAAGTCTGAAGACTACCAACACATTGTGCAGCATAATGTAGGGCCCAGTGTGAGAAAGCTGGGTCTCCCTCAGAGGTCATGGGTCTTCCAGCAGGACAATGACCCAAAACACACTTCAAAAAGCACTAGAAAATGGTTTGAGAGAAAGCACTGGAGACTTCTAAGGTGGCAGAAATGAGTCCAGACCTGAATCCCATAGATCACCTGTGGAGAGATGTAACAATGGCAGTTTGGAGAAGGCACCCTTCAAATACCAGGGACCTGGAGCAGTTTGCCAAAGAAGAATGGTGTAAAATTCCAGCAGAGCATTGTAAGAAACTCATTGATGGTTACCGGAAGCGGTTGATCGCAGTTATTTTGGCTAAAGGTTGTGCAACCAAGTATTAGGCTGAGGGCGCCAATACTTTTGTGTGGCCCATTTTTGGAGTTTTGTGTGAAATGATCAATGTTTTGCTTTTTGCTTCATTCTCTTTTGTGTTTTTTTATTTAAGACAAATTAAATGAAGATAATAATACAAAGAATTTGTGATTGCAATCATTTTCAGGAAGAAACTGGGTATTATCTGACAGAATTGCAGGGGTGTCAATACTTTTGGCCAACACTGTAGTATTATAGTAGTTATATTCTTGTACATGGGACAGTATTATAGTAGTTATATTCTTGTATATAGGAGCAGTATTATAGTAGTTATATTCTTGTATATAGTAGCAGTATTATAGTAGTTATATTCTTGTATATAGAAGTAGTATTATAGTAGTTATATTCTTGTACATAGGAGCAGTATTATAGTAGTTATATTCTTGTATATAGGGGCAGTATTATAGTAGTTATATTCTTGTACATAGGAGCAGTATTATAGTAGTTATATTCCTGTATATAGGGGCAGTATTATAGTAGTTATATTCTTGTACATAGGAGCAGTATTATAGTAGTTATATTCCTGTATATAGGGGCAGTATTATAATAGTTATACTCTTGTATATAGGGGCAGTATTATAGTAGTTATATTCTTGTATATAGGGACAGTATTATAGTAGTTATATTCTTGTATATAGGAGCAGTATTATAGTAGTTATATTCTTATATATAGGAGAAGTATTATAGTAGTTATATTCTTGCACATAGGAGCAGTATTATAGTAGTTATATTCTTGTACATAGGGGCAGTATTATAGTAGTTATATTCTTGTATATAGGGGCAGTATTATAGTAGTTATATTCTTGTACATAGGAGCAGTATTATAGTAGTTATATTCTTGTACATAGGAGCAGTATTATAGTAGTTATATTCTTGTATATCGGAGCAGTATTATAGTAGTTATATTCTTGTATATAGGAGCAGTATTATAGTAGTTATATTCTTGTACATAGGGGCAGTATTATAGTAGTTATATTCTTGTACATAGGAGCAGTATTATAGTAGTTATATTCTTGTACATAGGAGCAGTATTATAGTAGTTATATTCTTGTATATAGGAGCAGTATTATAGTAGTTATATTCTTGTATATAGGCAGTATTATAGTAGTTATATTCTTGTACTATAGGAGCAGTATTATAGTAGTTATATTCTTGTACATAGGGGCAGTATTATAGTAGTTATATTCTTGTATATAGGGGCAGTATTATAGTAGTTATATTCTTGTATATAGGAGCAGTATTATAGTAGTTATATTCTTGTATATAGGGGCAGTATTATAGTAGTTATATTCTTGTATATAGGGCAGTATTATAGTAGTTATATTCTTGTATATAGGGCAGTATTATAGTAGTTATATTCTTGTATATAGGAGCAGTATTATAGTAGTATATATTATTTTAATAGGAGCAGTATTATAGTAGTTATATTCTTGTATATAGGAGCAGTATTATAGTAGTTATATTCTTGTACATAGGAGCAGTATTATTAGTAGTTTATATTTTGTATATAGGGCAGTATTATAGTAGTTATATTCTTGTACATAGGAGCAGTATTATAGTAGTTATATTCTTTGTACATAGGAGCAGTATTATAGTAGTTATATTCTTGTATATCGGAGCAGTATTATAGTAGTTATATTCTTGTAATAGGGCAGTATTATAGTAGTTATATTCTTGTACATAGGGCAGTATTATAGTAGTTATATTCTTGTATATAGGAGCAGTATTATAGTAGTTATATTCTTGTACTAGGAGCGTATTATAGTAGTTATATTCTTGTATATAGGAGCAGTATTATAGTAGTTATATTCCTGTATATAGGGCAGTATTATAGTAGTTATATTCTTGTACATAGGAGCATAATTATAGTAGTTATATTCTTGTATATAGGGAGCGTATATAGTGTTATTTCTGTATATAGGTAGCATTTATATTCTTGTACATAGGAGCAGTATTATAGTAGTTATAGTCTTGTATATAGGGCAGTATTATAGTAGTTATATTCTTGTACATAAGGCAGTATTATAGTAGTTATATCTTGTACATAGGGGCAGTATTATAGTAGTTTATATTCTTATAGATAGGGGCAGTATTATAGTAGTTATATTCTTATACATAGGAGCAGTATTATAGTAGTTATATTCTTGTATATAGGAGCAGTATTATAGTAGTTATATTGTTGTACATAGGAGCAGTATTATAGTAGTTATATTCTTGTATATAGGGCAGTATTATAGTAGTTATATTCTTGTATATAGGAGCAGTATTATAGTAGTTATATTCTTTTATATAGGAGCAGTATTATAGTAGTTATATTCCTGTATATAGGTGGCAGTATTATAGTAGTTATATTCTTGTACATAGGAGCAGTATTATAGTAGTTATATTCTTGTATATAGGGAGCAGTATTATAGTAATTATATTCTTGTATATAGGAGCAATATTATAGTAGTTATATTCTTATACATAGGAGCAGTATTATAGTAGTTATATTCTTGTACATAGGAGCAGTATTATAGTAGTTATATTCTTGTATATAGGAGCAGTATTATAGTAGTTATATTTCTTGTATATAGGGCAGTATTATAGTAGTTATATTCTTGTACATAGGAGCAGTATTATAGTAGTTATATTCTTGTACATAGAGGCAGTATTATAGTAGTTTATATTCTTGTATATGGGGCAGTATTATAGTAGTTATATTCTTGTACATGGGAGCAGTATTATAGTAGTTATATTCTTATATATAGGAGCAGTATTATAGTAGTTATATTCTTGCACATAGGAGCAGTATTATAGTAGTTATATTTTTATATATAGGAGAAGTATTATAGTAGTTATATTCTTGTACATAGGGGCAGTATTATAGTAGTTATATTCTTGTACATAGGGAGTATTATAGTAGTTATATTCTTGTATATAGGGGCAGTATTATAGTAGTTATATTCTTGTACGTAGGAGCAGTATTATAGTAGTTATATTCTTGTATATCGGAGCAGTATTATAGTAGTTATATTCTTGTATATAGGAGCAGTATTATAGTAGTTATATTCTTGTACATAGTAGCAGTATTATAGTAGTTATATTCTTGTATATAGGAGCAGTATTATAGTAGTTATATTCTTATACATAGGGGCAGTATTATAGTAGTTATATTCTTGTATATAGGAGCAGTATTATAGTAGTTATATTCTTGTATATAGGAGCAGTATTATAGTAGTTATATTCTTGTATATAGGGGCAGTAATTATAGTAGTTATATTCTTGTATATAGGTGCAGTATTATAGTAGTTATATTCTTGTACATAGGGGCAGTATTATAGTAGTTATATTCTTGTACATAGGAGCACTATTATAGTAGTTATATTCCTGTATATAGGAGCAGTATTATAGTAGTTATATTCTTGTACAAAGGAGCAGTATTATAGTAGTTATATTCTTGTACATGGGGCAGTATTATAGTAGTTATATTCCTGTATATAGGAGCAGTATTATAGTAGTTATATTCTTGTATATAGGAGCAGTATTATATATTATAGTAGTTATATTCTTGTATATAGGGGCAGTATTATAGTATTTTATATTCTTGTACATAGGAGCAGTATTATAGTAGTTATATTCTTGTACATAGAGGCAGTATTATAGTAGTTATATTCTTGTATATGGGGCAGTATTATAGTAGTTATATTCTTGTACATAGTAGCAGTATTATAGTAGTTATATTCTTGCACATAGGAGCAGTATTATAGTAGTTTATTCTTATATATAGGAGAAGTATTATAGTAGTTATATTCTTTGTACATAGGGGCAGTATTATAGTAGTTATATTCTTGTACATAGGAGCAGTATTATAGTAGTTATATTCTTGTATATAGGAGAAGTATTATAGTAGTTATATTCTTGTACATAGGAGCAGTATTATAGTAGTTATATTCTTGTATATAGGAGCAGTATTATAGTAGTTATATTCTTGTACATAGGAGCACTATTATAGTAGTTATATTATTATATATAGGAGCAGTATTATAGTAGTTATATTCTTGTACATAGGAGCAGTATTATAGTAGTTATATTCTTGTACATAGGAGCAGTATTATAGTAGTTATATTCTTGTACATGGGAGCAGTATTATAGTAGTTATATTCCTGTAAATAGGAGCAGTATTATAGTAGTTATATTCTTGTATATAGGGGCAGTATTATAGTAGTTATATTCTTGTATATAGAAGCAGTATTATAGTAGCTATATTCTTGTACATAGGAGCAGTATTATAGTAGTTATATTCTTGTACATAGGAGCAGTATTATAGTAGTTATATTCTTGCACATAGGAGCAGTATTATAGTAGTTATATTCTTGTATATAGGAGAAGTATTATAGTAGTTATATTCTTGTACATAGGGGCAGTATTATAGTAGTTATATTCTTGTACATGGGAGCAGTATTATAGTAGTTATATTCCTGTATATAGGAGCAGTATTATAGTAGTTATATTCTTGTACATAGGAGCAGTATTATAGTAGTTATATTCTTGTATATAGGGGCAGTATTATAGTAGTTATATTCTTGTATATAGGAGCAGTATTATAGTAGATATATTCTTGTATATAGGAGCAGTATTATAGTAGATATATTCTTGTATATAGGAGCAGTATTATAGTAGTTTATATTCTTGTATATAGGGGACAGTATTATAGTAGTTATATTCTTGTACATAGAGGCAGTATTATAGTAGTTATATTCTTGTACATAGGAGCAGTATTATAGTAGTTATATTCTTGTACATAGGAGCAGTATTATAGTAGTTATATTCTTGTAGATAGGAGCAGTATTATAGTAGTTATATTCTTGTATATAGGAGCAGTATTATAGTAGTTATATTCTTGTATATAGGGGCAGTATTATAGTAGTTATATTCTTGTATACAGGGGCAGTATTATAGTAGTTATATTCTTGTATATAGGGGCAGTATTATAGTAGTTATATTCTTGTATATAGGAGCAGCATTATAGTAGTTATATTCTTGTACATAGGAGCAGTATTATAGTAGTTATATTCTTGTATATAGGGGCAGTATTAAGTTAGTTATATTCTTGTACATAGAGGCAGTGTTATAGTAAATTAAAAAGACAAGAAGCCAGCGCTGCCTGTGGTTAGCACACAATACAAAAAGTGCATGTGCACATATTAATTCCTAACTGTACTTTAAACTGAGACATTTAGCAAACAATTGATCAATTCTTTGAGCCACCCTGCCACGTCACAGCATTCTCAGATGGGGCAGTCCTACTCTACGTTTTTTATATACGCTGTGCCATTACGGCCTCCTGAATGCATTAAAAGCAGAACCGTATTAATTGCACACGTGTCTGAAAGTTTAGAAATGCTTCAGGCACGTGTGCATTTAATATGGTTCTGCTTTTAATGCATTCAGGAGGCCGTAATGGCACAGTGTATATAAAAAAAGTAGAGTAGGACTGCCCCATCTGAGAATGCTGTGAAGTGGCAGGATGGCTCAAAGAATTGATCAATTGTTTGCTAAATGTCTCGGTTTAAAGTACAGTTAGGAATTAATATGTGCATAAGCACTATTTGTACTGCGTGCTAACCACAGGCACCGCTGGCTTCTTGGTTTTTGTTATTCAGTATTATAGTAGTTATATTCTTGTACATAGGGAGCAGTATTATAGTAGTTATATTCTTGTACATAGGGAGCAGTATTATAGTAGTTATATTTTGGTATATAGAGAATGTATTATTGTAGCCAGCTCTTGTACATAGGAGGTGTTACGATTCCTCTGCTCAGTGTGTCTTGGACACAATGAGTGACAGTTTGTTGCCCTATGGAATCAGGGCAGTGCTGAGCTGTCAGGTTGGTGAGTGACAGCTCAGTCACTCAGTCTAGTACTGGGGTGTGTTGATTGACAGCTTAGACATTCAATCTTAGATTGGTAGGTGTTGGGCTTCTTCAGATGTTCCCCGTTCTTTGTGGTTACCCAGCTACTTAGCTGAGCAGTGAGTCCCAGATCTCTGTCAGTTGTAGCATTTGCTCATTGGTGCTTGTTGGCCTCATTTATCTGTGTTCTGATCTATTGACCGTCCGTTTGCTTTGTCCCTTTGCTTTGATCTGCTTCCCTCCTATTTTTCTGACCTTGGACCGTGACTTGACTATGCCTTTGTCTGTCCCCTTAACCTTTGACGTTGTCTCTTGGTATCTGACCCTGGATTGTCTGACTACCCTGCCTCACAGCTTGTCCTTGTAGTGACTCGAGGGCAATGTTAGAAATGATAACGATCTGGTTAATCTCGTATTCGTTCCTCCTAACCCACATTTTTCATAGATGAACATTTAATGGGACAATTACTAGGATTCCTTACGCTAAATTCAGCCTTAAGCTGATAAAGTGAGATGGTTTTTCAATGTTGGGTCATTAACAATGGGATTCGTCGATGATTATTTTTTCGAGCGGTCTCGGCGTTAGGACGCTTTTCCATGGGGTTTGTGAGCAATGATGTCCTGTGGATAGATATAGCCCCCAATTAGCAGGCAGTACATGAATTAGCTGCACCATTAATATCCTCTCCATTGTGGATGGTTTCCTATATGTTATATGTGATGCATTATCCCCTAATGTTCTTCATGTATAATGCTATTATAAGTTATCTCTGCTCCTGATAAGGATGAGCGCTCCGCTCATAGAGCCTGCAGCCATATGGTTATTAACTCCTTAAATAACATCATACGTTATACCCCATGACGGGGGACATAATGACTTTACTATCTGAGCCTGACACATTGAACGTGTCATTGTTTAATGGATTAACTTGGTTTCCAACATAAAGGGATTCTCCGATGGGGGCGCGCTCCATCTTTACACTCAGGCGGCAACGTTCATCCCCATTGATAATGCAAATATGGACGTTTCCGCCAAAGATGTCACCGTGGAAGACCTAGGCCGGCAATCAACCTAAAGAACCCAAGATCAAAGCTGATCCTGCACCACGACGTGCAGCCAGGATTCCTCCATCCATGTTCATTGTTATTCTTTCATTTTTCTTACATAAATCAATAGCAAATAAGAGACTGTCATAGATCTTCAGAGAAATCCAGTTATTTTCCTCCAAGTCAGAGCTTTCATTCTCAAACTGCTCAATCCAATCTGTGATCAATTATTACAGATTTTCCCATTATTGAAATCAGAGATGATGGTTAGTGCTGATGAGATTCTATGTTGAGGGAGGAGGTCTGCCTCTACCCCTCCCTCTGCATCTAGCTCCTCCCTCTGCCTCTAGCTCCTCCCTCTGCCTCTAGCTCCTTCCTCTCTCTAGCTCCTCCCTCTGCCTCTAGCTCCTTCCTCTCTCTAGCTCCTCCCTCTGCCTCTAGCTCCTCACTCATTCTCTAGCTTCTTCCTCCAGCTCCTCCCTCTGCTTCTGGCTCTCCCTCTTTAGTTAGCTTCCCTCTTGCTTCACTCTCTGCCAATAGCTCCTCCCTATGCACATAGCTCCTCCCTCTGCCTTTACCTTCTCCCTCCACTTCCAATTTATCCCTCTGTTTCTAGCTCCTCCACCTGCCTCTAGCTCCTCCCTCTGCATGTAGCCCCTCCCACTGCCTCCCGCTCCTTCCTCTTTCTCTAGCTCCTCCTTCTCCCTCTAGCTTCTCCCTCAGCCACTAGCCCCTCCCTCTGCATCTAGCTCCTCTCCCTGCCTCTAGGTCCTTCATCTGACTCTAGCTCCTCCCTCTCTCTCTAATTTCTCACTTTGCCACTAGCTCTTCCCTCTGTCTTTACCTTCTCCCTCCACTTCTAACTTATCCCTGTTTCTTGCTCCTCCCTCTGCCTCTTGCTCCTCCCTCTGCCTCTAGCTACTCCCTCTGCCTCTAGCTTTTTTCCCTGTCTCTAGCTCCTTCATCTGCCAATAGCTTTTCTCTCTGCCTCTAGCTTCTCTTTTCCTCTAGCTCCTGCCTCTATTTATAGCTTCTTTGTATCTAGCTCATCCAGTTGACTTTAGCTTCTCCCTCTGTAACTTGTTTCTCCCTCTGTCTTTAGCTTCTCTCTCTCTAGCTCCTTACCCTGCCTCTAGCTCCTCCCTCAGCCTCTAGCTTCTTCCCGTGTCTCTAGCTCCTTCATCAGCCAATAGCTTTTCTCTCTGCCTCTAGCTTCTCTTTTTCTCTAGCTCCTCCCTCTGTTGATAGCTTGTCTGTATCTAGCTCATCCCTTTGAATCTAGCTTTTCCCTCTGTAACTAGTTCCTCCCTCTGTCTTTCGATTCTCTCTCTCCCTAGCTCCTCCCTCTGCCTCTAGCTCCTCCCTCTGCCTCTAGCTCCTTCCTCTTTCTCTAGCTCCTCCCTCTGTTTCTAGCTCCTTCCTCTTTCTCTAGCTCCTCCCTCTGCCTCTAGCTCCTTCCTCTTTCTCTAGCTCCTCCCTCTGTTTCTAGCTCCTTCCTCTATCTCTAGCTCCTCCCTCTGCCTCTAAACTCTTCCACTGCCTCTAGCTCCTTCCTCTTTCTCTAGCCCCTCCCTCTGCCTCTAGCTTCTCTCTCTGCCTCTAGCTCCTCCCTCTGCCATTAGCTCCTCCCTCTGCCTATAGCTCATCCCGCTATCTAATTTCTCTCTTTGACTCTAGCTCCTCCCTCTGGGTTTAGTTCCTCCCTCTAGCTCCTCCCTCTTTGTCTAGCTCCAGATCTGGCATGCCTGCAATGAGGAGACTTAAAAGTCACAATGCTCCTTGGGGAAATAAAATATGCAAATTGTCTCTTCAGCGAAGCAGTAGACCTGACCTCTAGCTCCACCTTACTACAGAGATGAAATCAAGGACTGGGTGTTAAAGGGGCAATATATATAGGCTGCCCCCCATGCTGATTTGGGTTTAACCCCTGGGGGCTCGATCCTTTGATTGCCTCTAATATGAATTATCAGGTTTTATTTTTTTGTTTTGCCCATAAGAAAATTCTTCATCTAAAGGAGGTTCCACCAAGGAGATGTCGGGTCTGTTGAGGGCTAGACTGAGAGTCTATGGAGTTAGCCGATGCCCCTCGCTGACATTGTATTGCCCCTCGCAGACATTGTATTGCCCCTGCAGACACTGTATTCCCCCTCGTGAACATTGTATTGCTCCCCGCAGTCATTGTATTGCTCCCCGCAGTCATTGTATTACCCCCCCACGGACTTTGTATTGACCCCCGCGGACATTGTATTGCCCCCAACAGACATTGTATTGCCCCCCGTGGACATTGTATTGCCCCTGCGGACAGAGTATTGCCCCCTAGGACATTGTATTGCCCCCCATGGACATTGTATTGCCCCCGCGGACATTGTATTGCCCTCCTAGGACATTGTATTGCCCTCCTAGGACATTGTATTGCCCTCCTAGGACATTGTATTGCCCCCGTGGACATTGTATTGTCCCCCCAGACATTGTATTGCCCCCCACGGACATAGTATTGCCCTCCTAGGACATTGTATTGTCCCCCTAGGACATTGTATTGCCCCGTGGACATTGCATTGCCCTCCTAGGACATTGTATTGCCCCCCACGGACATTGTATTGCCCCTGCGGACATAGTATTGCCCCTCTCATAGACTTTCTATCACATCTTAATTTCCCAGGAATGTTCTCTACTGTTCAGTTAATTGCGGTGGAGATGGGAACGTGGGAACAGATGACGAGCCGTGTCCTACATTGATAGAATATTCCATCACCCACACAGACTCCCGGGAACTCGGTATCTCCCAGATAATAGACGGCTCCGGATTATCACCAAACCCACAGAGATACAGGGGGCGCTGATTATACAGGGGGGCGCTGATTATACAGGGGGGCACTGATTATACGGGGTAGCCACTGATCAAACAGGGGGGGGGGCACTGATCATACAGGGGGGCCTCTAATCATATGGGGGGCGCTGATCATACAGGGGGGGCGCTGATCATACAGGGGGGCATTAATCATACAGGGGCACTGATCATACAGGGGGCCACTGATCATACAGGGGGGCACTAATCATACAGGGGGGCCACTGATCATACGGGGAGGCGCTGATCATACAGAGGGGGAACTGATCATACAGGGGGGCCACTGATCATACAGGGGAGGCACTGATCATACAGGGGGGCACTGATTATACAGGGGGGCACTAATCATACAAAGGGGCCACTGATCATACAGGTGGGGCGCTGATAATACAGGGGGCATGATCACACAGGGGGCGCTGATCATACAGGGGGGCACTGATCATACAGGGGGCGCTGATAATACTGGGGCCACTGATCGCACAGGGTTCAATGATCATACAGGGGGGCGCTGATAATACAGGGGGCACTGATCACACAGGGGGTTCACTGATCATACAGGGGGGCACTGATCACACAGGGGGGCACTGATCATACAGGGGGCACTGATCATACAGGGGGGGCACTGATCATACAGGGAGGTGCTGACCATACAGGGGGGCACTGAATATACAGGGGGTCACTAATCATACAGGGGGCCACTGATCATACAGGGGGGCGCTGATAATACAGGGGGCACTGATCACACAGGGGGTTCACTGATCATACAGAGGGGCACTGATCATACAGGGAGGTGCTGACCATACAGGGGGGCACTGAATATACAGGGGGTCACTAATCATACAGGGGGGCCACTGATCATACAGGGGAGGGCACTGATCATACAGGGGGGCACTGATTATACAGGGGGGCACTAATCATACAAAGGGGCCACTGATCATACAGGTGGGGCGCTGATAATACAAGGGGCACTGATCACACAGGGGGCGCTGATCATACAGGGGGGCACTGATCATACAGGGGGCGCTGATAATACTGGGGGCACTGATCACACAGGGGGTTCACTGATCATACAGGGGGGCGCTGATAATACAGGGGGCACTGATCACACAGGGAGTTCACTGATCATACAGGGGGGCGCTGATCATACAGGGGGGCACTGATCATACAGGGGGGCGCTGATCATACAGGGGGGCACTGATCATACAGGGGGGGGCACTGATCATACAGGGAGGTGCTGAACATACAGGGGGCCGCTGATCATGCGGGAGGGAGCTGATCTGCGGAGGGCACTGATCATACAGGCGGCCACTGATTATACAGAAGCTGCTCATCTTACTGGAACGCACTGATCATACAGGGGGGAACACTGATCATAAAGGTTGTCTGCTTAACTCAAAAGGCAGATTAGTGAGTTAAACCGAGATCAGGTAACAGTAGGACTCGTAGAGGATTCCAGGGGTTTACAGACGTGTAGTAAGGTAGTGCTCTGGGATCCGGTTTCCAGGAAGGCACCAAGTGAATAAAGAAAGTCAACTGAGACGTGGTCAGGTAATGATTCGAGGTCGAAATACCAGGAGATCATCACATCAAGTACAAAGAGCAGAGAGAGGGGTGGTCAGGCAACAGTCCGGGGTCAGTAAGCAATGATCAGAACAGACACAGGACTGCAGGCCGACAGCATCACTCAAATAGAGTGTACGACTGACAGAGTTCTGGGAGAGGCTGCTCAGTAAAGTAGAAGAGCAATCACTGGAAACATGGAACCCCTGAGCAACACAGCACCTCCTAGAACCAGAATTGACGACTGAGCTGAAAATCAGCATACTGACAGATCAGCACACCAGATACCAGTCCGCATAAACTCTATAGAGTCCTAGACAAGCTTTGTGGAGGTATGGTGACCAAAGTACATAGGAAAGGTGCATGAACAGATATATAATCCATAGATTCATTTTAATACATAGATAATATCGATAGATAGATAGAATGGGTTAATTCTGGTATATACAGACATGTTGCAGGTTGTTCCCCGCTGGTCTCCTGGGCAGACGAGATACGCAGCAGCAGAGGATCCCGGTTATGCCGAGTGTGTAAATGAGGATGAAAAAGGATTGAAGTGATTATAAAAGGACGGACAAGAGCTTAATGTCAGGACAGACGTCTAAGCCAGAGCAAGGTGCCGCCATTATAAGATGACAGACGTTTTTTACCAGCACAAAATCTATAGCGGCCCCCATCTACCGCCCACCACCCGCCATGGAAGCACTGGAGGGCCCCGGTGAGACTCCCCCGAGATGGGGGGGGTAACACTCCCGGTAATCAGGAGCTCTCCGCTGGGGACCAGACGGCCTGATGTTCGGTGACATTGTCTCTTATATACAGTAATGATGGAAAATCTCTGGTCACACTGAGACTGATAATTATGTGCGGAAAATAAAAGCTGAAGTGCTAAATGTTGTGAAAATTAATTAGAGATTCGTTATAAGTCATTACCCTACTTAACAGTGTATAAATAAGGAGGAGTGTGGAAGCAAAAGTGTCACACCATGAGATAGATGGATGAAAAGATAGATAGATAGATAGATAGATAGATAGATAGATGATAGATAGATAGATAGATAGATGATAGATAGATAGATAGATAGATGATAGATAGATAGATAGATAGATAGATAGATGATAGATAGATAGATAGATAGATGATAGATAGATAGATAGATAGATAGATAGATAGATAGATAGATAGATAGATAGGTAGGTAGATAGATAGATAGATAGATAGATGATAGATAGATAGATAGATGATAGATAGATAGATAGATAGATAGATAGATAGATAGATAGATAGATAGATAGATAGAAGAATAGAGGGATAGATACCGTAGATAGACAGACAGACAGACATGTCCCTATCCTTCAACTAAGGCCGGCTTCACACCACGATTTTTTGGATACAGGGCTGTCCGGTGTGAACACAGCCCCGGATCTGATTTGGGCCCTATTGTATCCCTATGGTGCCGGATGGCTGTTATTTCCCATCCGGTTTGCTGTCTGTCCGTCAGGATCCGGCTGTTTTCGGTTTTTGTCCCAGACACAAAATCGGAGCTTGCAGCATTTTTTGTGTCCGGGGCAAAAATCGAACAAAACCGGATCACCCGGATCCGTCAAAAAATCGAGCCAGTTCCCGGTTCAGAAATTCAAGCCACGCTCGTTCAGCACCTGGACAGCACAGCTAAAAGAGCCGCGGCTGAAATTTCAGCACCTGGAGCGCTCCCTCCAGCCGCTATGCTTATATTTCAGCACTTGACAGCGGCAGCTGCTGATTGCGGCAGAAAACAGGATGGAAGGGCACATTTGCCCTCTGGTTCTGTTTTGTCCGGGGCTGTCAGATTCTGACCGGTGCCTCCTGCAAAACACCCGACACAACCTGACAGCAGAAAATCGTGGTGTGAAGCGGACTAAGAGAAGCCTGATATATCCTGACCTCTGTACCCCACCCTATCCTCATCCCCTTATTTTTACCATTTGCATTGGCAATGATAAACGTACTTAGTCCTGCCAATAAAGCTCATTTGAATTGAATTTGACTAGATAGATAGATAGATAGATAGATAGATAGATAGATAGATAGATAGTAGATAGACAGACATAGAGGGATAGATAGATATGATCAGGGACAGCAGAGGGGCACAATGAAGATACATTATTTCGGTGCCATCTCTGTAATAATCCAATGTCAAAACAATCCATGGATATATCTGTGATCAGGGGATATAATCACTTCTGTGATTCTTTAGCTTGGGAAATCACAGAAATGTAATAGCAACCTAAGTTATGGATTTATCATAGGCGTGCATGGTGTGTCTAGGGTGATGAAAGTATGCTCAGAAATATGGCGGTCATATTATTACACTAGGAGGTTCTTGTGGAAAAATATGATCTAAACCAATATTACGTCCTGCACCCGTCTTTCCTTGCATGTAATTAGCCGTCCTGTTCTCACCGGATCAGGAGGGAGAAAATACAGAAAAATGGCACGAGGTGACTAATGCAGTACAGGATTCAGCAGCCCCATGATAATAGAGAACATACAGGAGCAAAATACTGATAAAACAACCACTCACACACCAATTATTCATGGGAGGGGGTTACCTAGAATTACATCCTGCACCTGTCTTTCCTTGCATATAATTAGCCGTCCTCCTCTCACCAGAACAAGAGGGGAAAAAACAGCAGAAAATGACACGATGTGACTCTGCAGTACAGGATTCAGCAGCCCCATGATAAAGGAGGAGGCAACACAGATCAGGTGGGCCTCCAAGCACTATATGCAGTGCACCCCACAGGGAACCAACACCCCAGTGTCTCTGGACAACGCTAAAGGACCTGGCGGCACCCTGCATAAGATGACAAAATATGCAAAAAGATATATAATAGACAATATGAGCTGTTGGTAACTAGTAGGCTATAAGATAGACACTGTGCACTACATATACCTGGTGCCCTATACAAGCCTTATCCTAGTCCATTCATAATTCTAGACATCCCCCTCCCCCATGAATAGTTGGCATGTGGGTGATTGTTTTATCAGTATTTTGCTCCGGCACGTGCTCCACTATCATAGGGCTGCTGAATCCTGTACTGCATTAGTCACCTTGTGACAATGTTCAAGGTGTTTTCCCCTCCTGATCCGGTGAGAGGAGGACGGCTAATTATATGCAAGGAAAGACGGGTGCAGGATATATTTCTAGTTAACCTCCTCCCCCATGAATAGTTGGCTTGTGAGCGGTAGTTTTATCAGCATTTTATCCGGTATTGCCTCTTCTTTATCATTGGGCTGCTGAATCCTGTACTGCATTAGTCACCTCGTGATATTTTTCAGCTTTTTTTCTCCTAATCCGGTGAGAGGAGGATGGATATATTATATGCAAGGAAAGACAGGTGCAGCATGTAATTCTAGGTAACCCCTCCCCCATAAATAGTTGGTGTGTGAGTGGTTGTTTTATCAGTATTTTCTCTATTATCATGGGGCTGCTGAATCCTGTACTGCATTAGTCACCTCGTGCCATTTTTCTGTATTTTTTCCCTCCTGATCCGGTGAGAACAGGACGGCTAATTATATGCAAGGAAAGACGGGTGCAGGACATAATTCTGATTTATATCAAATTTTCCTACAAGAACCTCCTGTTTTATGTTTTTTTTTGTCCTTTTTCTGTGCTTTGACCAGAAGAGAAGGTGCGGAGTCTGGATGATTATCCGGGGACACCCAGAAGAACAACAAGGAGTGTAGATTCTGTGCAAGTTTCAGTTGTGTCTCCTCAGCAGAATCTCTCATCCATCTCAATTATTTTTGTACTATTTTTCTCTTTTGTGTTTGTCGTTTTGTTATTTCATCTTTCTGTTAATTTTTGCAAGCTCTGCACTTTCTTAAAATTAAGTCTAAAATGTAATATGTTTGCTTCTTGTTGTACTTAAGTGTATACAAGAGGTCAAAGAGGGAAAGTACTAGCCGAGGAGCGTTAGGGCAAAGAGTCAACTTGTCCTGAAGTGTAGTTGTGGAGCACAAAGGGCTGGACCGGTGGTCAGGATCACGGTGGCTGTGGCCCTGGATCACATTGAAAAGGGGACAATAAAAATTGGAGAAAAAGAAACAAAAGACGCCAGTTGGGACTATCAGCCTTAGGTGGCCAACACTGCAGATGCTCCCTGCAAGATAGGTGGTGTAGCAGTGTAGTTGTTGTTTAACCCTTCCCAACTAGGGCTGGATCCCAGGGGTGAAGATGATGAGGGTAGTAGTAGGTGGGATGGTATACGGGAAATGGAGGCACACAAGACAGTCTCTTTTCTCTTGACCTTTCTACTGAAGGTGTTGCGACAAGTCAAAGTTACATGCACCACCAGGCTGATGGTCCAGCCAGTCTGGAGATAACTGTAGTCTGCTCTGCTGAGTGATGAAGTGGCCTACCCGCTGACTTCTAGTTAAGGTTTCTAGTTGCTTGCGAGCTCTCCCTTTACTTCCTTCTGTTCTGTTGGTAACCTCCAGCCGTGCAGGCGTGAATCCTGTAGGTATCCTTACTCTCTTGCATGTCCCTGATCCGCCATGTTGCTGTGCCTTGGAAAGTCTCACCGGAGTGTGTCTACAGGGCATAAAACCCAGCAGCCTCAAGTTTCTGTTACTTGGCCATGAAAACCCAGCAACCTAGGGCCTGGAACCTGCACCCAGTTCCTCTGAGCAGCCTCCATGTCTCCTTCTGACTGACCCTCTCCTCTTGTCTACCTCTACCCTACTATCCTAACCCCTCTCTCCAACCAGAAACTGGGACCTCTTCAGTTCTCAGCTTTCCTGCAGATCCCGCAGAGGACGCTCCAATTCTCCCCAGACATGGCATTACAAACGATGTAAAACACCATCTATGGCAGACAAACGGCAGGGGAGCACATAATAGCCCTTTACAGTTGTATCATGTGCACTGGTATTCAGGTTATACTTTTAAAATCAAGACACTTTTCGCACAACTTGACCAATTCCTGTGTGCCCAGCAGCCACGACAAGGAGAGCTTTCTTTTGATGGGACCATTTCTAATAGACATGCCCCTCCCGGGCTGCCTCCACATCTGGCTGAGCTCCTCTAAGGTCATTTTTATTAGTCCTGCCCAATAAACATATAACCTTTTGACCCAAAAGAGGCTGGTCTGATGGAACTGGTTAGGGTTGCAACAAAAGAAAGGTTACTTGGACGTGGCTTGGGCCTCACCTGCACTTTATCTCTCCAGTCTATAGCAGTAATGCTGTCCAGATGTCAGATATTCAGTGTTTTCACGCATTTTAAACACGTCTTCTTCTCACATTGCACTTGTGAATGCTGCGATATCTGCCCATGCTGGGATACTGCGGGGACACCTTGATCCCGTCTTGGTCGGTGTGCCGCCCGCTTCTCATCTTCCTCACACGGCGGAGGACACCTGAGGAGCCGCGCCGTCACCGCAGGATGTTGTATTCTCGACGCCATTGTTACTCCGCATTTCTTAGGTTGTCAAATGTAAAGGAAGAAGACCCAGATCTGTGGTTCAGGATTGTGCTACATTGTTATTTTTAGGCCGATTGTTCTCATTTTCCCCATCTTTGACGGTAATTTGCCCATTATAAAGTTTTGTCTTAAGCAAAATTCTCATTATCAAACTTTTAGACCATTTATATAAACCAGACTGTCATAAAGTAATGGATCATACAGCAATAAATGATGAGCCGGTATAACCTGGGCATCTCCTGTATATAATTATATATGTACAGCTGGTATAACCTGGGCATCTCCTGTATATAATTATATATGTACAGCCGGTATAACCTGGGCATCTCCTGTATATAATTATATATGTACAGCTGGTATAACCTGGGCATCTCCTGTATATAATTATATATGTACAGCCGGTATAACCTGGACATCTCCTGTATATAATTATATATGTACAGCTGGTATAACCTGGGCATCTCCTGTATATAATTATATATGTACAGCTGGTATAACCTGGGCATCTCCTGTATATAATTATATATGTACAGCCGGTATAACCTGGACATCTCCTGTATATAATTATATATGTACAGCCGGTATAACCTGGACATCTCCTGTATATAATTTATATGTACAGCTGGTATAACCTGGGGATCTCCTGTATATAATTATATATGTACAGCCGGTATAACCTGGACATCTCCTGTATATAATTATATATGTACAGCCGGTATAACCTGGGCATCTCCTGTATATAATTATATATGTACAGCTGGTATAACCTGGGCATCTCCTGTATATAATTATATATGTACAGCCGGTATAACCTGGACATCTCCTGTATATAATTATATATGTACAGCTGGTATAACCTGGGCATCTCCTGTATATAATTATATATGTACAGCCGGTATAACCTGGGCATCTCCTGTATATAATTATATATGTACAGCCGGTATAACCTGGACATCTCCTGTATATAATTATATATGTACAGCTGGTATAACCTGGGCATCTCCTGTATATAATTATATATGTACAGCTGGTATAACCTGGGCATCTCCTGTATATAATTATATATGTACAGCTGGTATAACCTGGACATCTCCTGTATATAATTATATATGTACAGCTGGTATAACCTGGCATCTCCTGTATATAATTATATATGTACAGCCGGTATAACCTGGGCATCTCCTGTATATAATTATATATGTACAGCTGGTATAACCTGGCATCTCCTGTATATAATTATATATGTACAGCTGGTATAACCTGGCATCTCCTGTATATAATTATATATGTACAGCGGTATAACCTGGGCATCTCCTGTATATAATTATATATGTACAGCTGGTATATATTGTACAGCTGGTATAAACCTGGCATCTCCTGTATATAATTATATATGTACAGCGGTATAACCTGGACATCTCCTGTATATAATTATATATGTACAGCGGTATAACCTGGAATCTCTGTATATAATTATATATGTACAGCCGGTATAACCTGGCATCTCCTGTATATAATTATATATGTACAGCTGGTATAACCTGGACATCTCCTGTATATAATTATATATGTACAGCGGTATAACCTGGGCATCTCCTGTATATAATTATATATGTACAGCGTATAACCTGGACATCTCCTGTATATAATTATATATGTACAGCCGGTATAACCTGGACATCTCCTGATATAATTATATATGTACAGCTGGTATAACCTGGACATCTCCTGTATATAATTATATATGTACAGCCTGGTATAACCTGGCATCTCCTGTATATAATTATATATGTACAGCTGGTATAACCTGGACATCTCCTGTATATAATTATATATGTACAGTGGTATAACCTGGCAAATCTCCTGATCATTTATTATTATATGTACAGCTGGTATAACCTGGACATCTCCTGTATATAATTATATATGTACAGCTGGTATAACCTGGCATCTCCTGTATATAATTATATATGTAAGCTGGTATAACCTGGCATCTCCTGTATATAATTATATATGTACAGCCGGTATAACCTGGACATCCCTGTATATAATTATATATGTACAGCTGGTATAACCTGGACATCTCCTGTATATAATTATATATGTACGCTGGTATAAACCTGATTCCTTATATATTATATAGTACAGTGGTATTACCTGGAATCTCTGGTAATATATATTATACTAGTTATCCGGAGTCTCGGTCTAGCGCTGGATAATCCTTCCTCCTGTATAATCTATTTGTATGTATACCTGGAAGTCCTGTGTATGAACCTGGCATCTCCTGTATAAATATTATGTACAGCCGGTATAACCTGGACATCCCCGTGTAATAGATTATATATGTACAGCGGTATAACCTGGACACCTCTGGTATAATTATATCCGTCTGTCCCAATTACAACGTAGATTTACTTATGTCCTTTCTTGCATAAGGAATCAGTGCTATTCCCTGATGTCTGTGTAATTTCATCTCCTCACTCTCTCGTCTTGCCGTGACTGCGTCGGGCTGCTGCGTGCCCTGATGAATGTTCTGTTTCCAGACCTGTCCACTATGATGCTATTATTGCTATGTATTGACCGTGTTGATAGTCCTGGCTGTGATGGAGACGGCTACGGCTGCTACACTGTCACAGGCTGACAAAACCTATTGCATCCGCGGTCGGTAGACGGATTTAATTAATGGCGGTTTACAGCTTGCCAGAGCTAGAACGAGAATCATCTGTTGACAAGACCGTTAGACTGGCCGAGGCTTGGAAATGCCTTCTTTGCCTTCTTGGATCACATGTGTATAGCAATTGAAGACTCCCTACCTGGGGGAATTCACTTTCTAGTGCAATAGAGGAGGCCATCAAGTGCTTTTCCACTATTACTCGAGAACTGCTATGTCTCCTTCTATCCCTACATGTTCTCAATCTTCTATGTCCCCAAGGACTCAGTCCTTTCCCACTCTTCAGTTCTGGATATGAATTTAATTCTGGATACTACTGATGAATATCTTAGAGATGCTGAAGAAAAGAGATGATATGATGTCATGGCTGGGTGAGTACCATGAGATCTACTTCACAATGGTTGTAAAGAGTCCTGGGAAGGAAATATCCAGACATCTCTATCACGTTGGAGGATGCAGTAGGGTACGTTATCTGTGTCTTTGTATCCTTTGCTGAGCTGTGATGTTGATGACAGCAGCTTTTATTTGGTTCTGGAAGTCTGGGTTACAGGTGATTTATCTTCCAGTAGATTGCTGTGTAGTAGCTGAGCAAGCCTCTCCGAGAATCTGCAGTCGCACACTCTGTCATGAAGAAGCTGGAGGCATCCTGATTCTGTGACTGGTATCAAATATAAAAAATGCTTGAATTCTCTTTAAGTCACTCCATGTATTCTTGTTGAATCTGCGGTAGTATTTTTACCCTGAATGTGACTTAATACACATCTGTTGGATTCCTGAATCCTCTTCATGCTTTCCTGGAAACTGAAAGTATAAACGTGCACAGAATACACTCTGTTGTTCCCTAATCCATCTTCAGCTCTATCTGGAAATCCTGGCATGGAACGTGCATTGAATAACTCATGTTGATTCCTGATCTCTCATGCCTTTCTGGAAACCTGTACAATCAGTGAGTTGCACTGAAGTAACGCTGTGCTTCCTTAATCCAGTTCTGTTCCATGGGCCTGAACGGACCGTGACTGGAATACACCTGTTGATCCTGACTCGCTCTTCGTGCTTCTTGGAAACCTTGCCTGGGTCTGTTGATGGATATGTCTGAATGGCTTAGCTGCTGAATAGTAGAATTCCTGAAATCTGACCGGTTCAGTGAATTATTCTGCTGAGGATCTGAACAGTAGGAGGTTCAAACTTCAGACTGTGCTGGGGTCTGAACAGTACACAGGTTTAGACTTCATGTTTTGAGGGTCTGGCAGGCAGGCTGGGTTCTACAATAGCTATAGGTTAGTTAAAGGACAAGAGTCAGAATTATTTGCTTCTAAAGCAGCTCAAAAGTGTCAGCGTGTGATTAAAAAGAAGGCGGCAGGATAGCTTCAGTGTTTGCTCACGGTTCTGGAAAAGTCAAAGTGGGTCAGAAAGCTTCAGTTACGTGGGGGTCTGGCAGGGCAGTGGTAGAAGCTTCAGACTGTCTTCTGAACAAAGGCTGGAAAAAGTTATTAGTGACAATCATAATATTTTCACTAAAAGTCCAGAAAAATCAGTATTGATTGGAGAAGACCCGGCTGGGTTCAAGATGCTTCACTATCCAAGGGCTGAAAACAGTCAAAGTGTGTGTTCAGCTGCTCATTGCCATATGACTGGGATTGTACGTGACAGGGGAGTTGTGCAAGCTGCTAAGAGGTAGGGGGGGCTCATATAACCAGTGTTGTGTGAGCATGGGCTGAGGAGACCATGGGCTGTCTGGGAAGATCTGGAGAACGAGGTCGCTCTCGGTGTTGGAGCACATTGTCTAGGCCTGGGATGGTTGCTTGGAGAAGTGGTGGTTGCTGGAAGACTCAGCGATGATGGAGACTCTGGGAAGCCTGGAGGTTCAGGAAGCTTCAGTGTGCTGGGGGTCTGGAACAGACAGGCGGGTTCAGGAAGCTTCAGCTGTGCTGGGGTCTGGAACAGACAGGCGGGTTCAGGAAGCTTCAGCTGTGCTGGGGGTCTGGAACAGACAGGTGGGTTCAGGAAGCTTCAGCTGTGCTGGGGAGTCTGGAACAGACAGGTGAGTTCAGGAAGCTTCAGTTGTGCTGGGGTCTGGAACAGACAGGCTGGGTTCAGGAAGCTTCAGCCGTGCTGGGGATCTGAAACAGATAGACGGGTTCAGGAAGCTTCAGCTGTGCTGGGTTCTGGAACAGCAGGCTGGGTTCAGAAAGCTTCAGCTGTGCTGGGGGTCTGGAACGATCAGGCTGGGTTCAGGAAGCTTCAGCTGTGCTGGGGGTCTGTAACAGACAGGTGTGGATTCAGGAAGCTTCAGCCGTACTAGGGATCTCTGAACACAGATAGACGGGTCCAAGGGAAGCATTCAGCTGTGCTGAGTTCCCGGAACAGAAGGCTGGGTTCAGAAGCTTCAGCTGTGTGGGGGTCTGGAACAGTCAGGCTGGTTCAGGAAGCTTCAGCTGTGCTGGGAGTCTGTAACAGACAGGCTGGGTTCAGGAAGCTTCAGCTGTGCTGGGGGGGTCTGAAACAGTCAGGCAGGGTTCAGGAAGCTTCAGCTGTGCTGGGGATCTGGAACAGTCAGGCAGGGTTCAGGAAGCTTCAGCTGTGCTGGGGGTCTGGAACAGACAGGTGGGTTCAGGAAGCTTCAGCTGTGCTGGGAGTCTGGAACAGACAGGGTGGGTTCAGGAAGCTTCAGTTGTGCTGGGGGTCTGGAACAGACAGGCTGGGTTCAGGAAGCTTCAGCCGTGCTGGGGATCTGAAACAGATAGACGGGTCCAGGAAGCTTCAGCTGTGCTGAGGTTCTGGAACAGACAGGCTGGGTTCAGAAAGCTTCAGCTGTGCTGGGGGTCTGGAACAGTCAGGCATGGTTCAGGAAGCTTCAGCTGTGCTGGGAGTCTGTAACAGACAGGCTGGGTTCAGGAAGCTTCAGCTGTGCTGGGGGGGTCTGAAACAGTCAGGCAGGGTTCAGGAAGCTTCAGCTGTGCTGGGATCTGGAAACAGTCAGGCAGGGTTCAGGAAGCTTCAGCTGTGCTGGGGGTCTTGAACGGACAGGTGGGGTTCGGGAAGCTTCAGCTGTGCTTGGGGTCTGTAACAGACAGGTGTGGCACCCCAGGGGTTAATGTGCCACAGTAACATCACACGGGTTCCCTCCTCACAACACACTGACCTACACTAGCACCTCTGGGCCAGGAGGGGGAGCATAACCAGCTCCCTTATATACTCCAGGTCAAGAGGAAGTAGTTAGTTCAGTTCCTGGGAGAACTGAGAGAGGGAGATTGTGGTGTAAAGGAGCTGTGCCAGGCTTTTCCACAATCTGCTACTCAATTCCAGGCCTAGCCAGGGTCTGAGGGAAGGAGAATTACAGACAGAGAACCACATCTGGGAGCTTGAGTGCCATCACCACTCGCCCAGAGGAGCGCACAGAACGGACACCGGATCCGAGACTGTGACTGACACACAGCACAGTAAATCCAGGAATAGTGGAGTTTCTAGATCGACACTGTACCAGTGCAAAGCAACATGGCGGGGTCAGCACCACACAGAAGACTCAAGTTGCCTGGCCAAGGGGTACCAGAAGGGAGAGAGAGAGTGAGACAGTGCCAGCAGCTCAGCTAGAAGCAGCCGCAGGGCCACACACACACAGCGCAGCAGGAGGAAGCTGAGGGCCCGGACAGGGTGGGAGCAAACCCGGCTCCCAGTACAGACTCCGTGGACAATCTGCTACAACATCTGCAGTAAAGCGTTGGAAAATACAGAAACGTGAGTGTGTGTTCCTTACATCATCCCCGTGGTTCTGCAGCTATGCCGTGTCCTTATGACATCACATGGGGCGTCACGACAAACATTCAATCCACTTTAAATATTCCCCCTTTACTTGCCAGGGCCCGGGACACGGTCCGGACCAGACCCTCCGTGACATCCCCCAGCAGTAACCCGGTCCGGCACCCAGTACCCCGTCCCAGTGGGCTCGACACAGGCAGGGTTCAGGAAGCTTCAGCTGTGCTGGGGGCCTGGAACATTTAAGCAGGGTTCAGGAAGCTTCAACTGTGCTGGGAGTCTTGAACGGACAGGCGGGGTTCGGGAAGCTTCAGCTGTGCTTGGGGTCTGGAATGGACAGGCGGGGTTCAGGAAGCTTCAGCTGTGCTGGGGGTCTGGAACAGACAGGTAGGATTCAGGAAGCTTCAGCTGTGCTGG
This sequence comes from Allobates femoralis, assembly GCA_033576535.1. Lineage (NCBI taxonomy): Eukaryota > Metazoa > Chordata > Amphibia > Anura > Aromobatidae > Allobates > Allobates femoralis. The sequence continues at coordinate 607,027,975 of JARQOC010000004.1, read as the reverse complement.
GGTCTGGAACAGACAGGTAGGATTCAGGAAGCTTCAGCTGTGCTGGGGGTCTGGAACAGACAGGTAGGTTCAGGAAGCTTCAGCTGTGCTGGGGGTCTGGAACAGACAGGTAGGATTCAGGAAGCTTCAGCTGTGCTGGGGATCTGGAACAGACAGTAGGATTCAGAGTCAGCTGTGTCAGAATAAAGGGGTTAGGAGCTTCAGCTGTGCTGGGGGTCTGGAACAGACAGGTAGGATTCAGGAAGCTTCAGCTGTGCTGGGAGTCTGGAACAGATAGGTGGGTTCAGAATGTTTCAGCTGTGCTGGGGGTCTGGAACAGAAGGCAGGGTTCAGGAAGATTCAGCTGTACTGGGGGTCTGGAACAGTCAGGCAGGGTTCAGGAAGCTTCAGCTGTGCTGGGGGTCTGGAACAGACAGGAGTCTGTGATCCCTGAGAGGCAGCTGCTTGAACGATGGACTAAGAGGTAAGTGGACACCTTAATGAACTAAGTGTGACATGCCATGCGGGCACAACCACCCTTGGAGCAGGACCAGTGGTTATATGTTCTGTCAATTTATATGGACTATGCTATAGTGGTTTATGGTTGTTAGTAAACCAGATGGACATTTAACTGTGAAACTGTTCACTTGAGCTTTACTTCTGCTGCCAAAAGAGTATCCCCTAATACCCTCAGCGAGCGCTACCTCACTAGTGGAAAATTCATCACGGAAGAAGGTCCTGGCAGTGTAGTGCCCAGATATCTCCTATCACACTGGCTAAAAAAAGTCATTTAAGTGGAAAAATAATAATGTTTTTCCCCTAAAAGTCAAGAAAAATGCAGTATTATTAAGAAAGAAGGTCCTGGCAGGGAAGCACCTAGACATTTCCTACCACAATGACTGTACAACGTTGTTTAAGTGGAAAAATCACACATGCTTTCCCCTAAAAGTAAAGAGATATGTAATGTCTTTAGGCAGCACGATCCTGGCAGGGCAGTAGACTAGACATGTACTTCCACAATGGCTGTAAAAAGTTATTAAAGAGGAAAAATCATAATGCATTCCCCTTAAAGTCAAGAAAAATGCAGTGTTTTGGAGGGAGAAGGTCCTGGCAGGGCACTGCTTAGATATATCCTATCACAATGGCTGTAAAAAGTCAATAAAAAGGAAAAATCATGTTTTCCCTTAAAAGTCAAGAGAAATGTTTTAACGATTCCTTCATGTATGATGTATCAAACACAATAATATCTGGTGTGCTGAGCTGTCAGGGGTTGATTGACAGCACAGGGTTCCATTCTGGTCCTGGGAGGTGCTATGTGGGTCAGGTGTTCCATCGTCCCTCTTATTGTTCGTCTACTTTACTGAGCAGCCTCTCCCAGGACTGTGTGGTGCTGTGTGGCCTATATTTATGTGTCTGTTCTGATCTCTGTTATCTGACCCCGGACTGTTGCTTGGTTTCCCTTTTGTCTGCTGCATGTACATATTGTGATCTGGTATTTTGACCCTGGACGGTGACCTGAATACACCTCTGTTGATTCCCTGAATCCTCTTTGTTCTCTCCTGTAAACCTGATCCCGAACCGTGACATGTTTATGCCTCTGTTGACTCCATGAAACCTGTTCATGCTTTCTTAGAAACTTGACCCTAGACCATGACATGATTATACCTCTGTTGACTCCCTGAATCCTCTTTGTTCTCTCCTGTAAATCTGATCCTGGACCGTGACATGTTTATGCCTCTGTTGACTCCATGAAACCTCTTCATGCTTTCTTAGAAACTTGATCCTGGACCATGACATGATTATTCCTCTGTTGATTCCCTGAATCCTCTTTGTTCTTTCCTGGAAACCTGATCCTGACCCGTGACATGTTTATGCCTCTGTTGACTCCCTGAAACCTCTTCATGCTTTCTTAGAAACTTGATCCTGGACCATGACATGATTATTCCTCTGTTGATTCCCTGAATCCTCTTTGTTCTTTCCTGGAAACCTGACCCTGGACTGTTGCAAGGTTACGTCTCTGTTTACTCCCTTAATACGACAAGCTCTCATGGAACCTGATCCCATATTACCTGAACTTTCTGCTGTCTATACTCCTGTAAGTAGTGACTGTGTTACACCATAGATATTAGTAGTGATCACAAACCTAGTGTCACACAAATGTAGTGTCATTTAGGTCTTACGGCAGTACCTAAAATTATAATGTTTTCCCCTAAAAGTCAAGAGAAATACGCTGTCTATAGGCAAGAAGGTCCTGGAAGGGTAATGGCAGGGTGATACCCAGATATCTCCCATCATAATGGCTGTTAAAATACAGAAGGGCTCACAACTCAGAATGTATTTCCCTACGACTTAAGAGAATTCTGCGATCATTAAGAAGTTTCACAGTTTCAGAAAACCCTGTGGCCCGGCTGAATATTGCTTAACAAATACTATCCTTTAGTCACCCTCCCCAGGTCCGGCATTGAGTCTTCGCCAATGTGTCTTCTATTGACTCCAGAGCTGTGGAGTCAGAGTCGGTGTCCATTTTGGTGGAGTTCAACTGAGCTCAACAGTGTTGCCTAAGAGAGATCGCTGATCTTGTTGATTGGCTACAGCGCTGTCGACTTGACTTCAATAGGAGCAACAATGGGGAGTCAAGACTGGACCTGGGTATGGTGATTAAAGCAAATGTTCTTAGCTAGGGGACAGAGGTTTTATGAAAATAGAAAAATGTCTTTAAGGAAGAAGGTCCTGGTAGAGCAGTCGCTGATCTTGTTGATTGGCTGCAGCGCTGTCGACTTGACTTCAATAGGAGCAACAATGGGGAGTCAAGGTTGGACCTGGGAAGGGTGACTAAAGCAAATGTTCTTAGCTAGGGGATAGAGGTTTTCTGAAAATAGAAAAATGTCTTTAAGGAAGAAGGTCCTGGCAGGGCAGTCAGTGAGCTGGTAGATTGGCTACAGCGCTGTCGACTTGACTTCAATAGGAGCAACAATGGGGAGTCAAGACTGGACCTGGGTATGGTGATTAAAGCAATTGTTCTTAGCTAGGGGACCAAGGTTTTCTGAAAATAGAAAAATGTCTTTAAGGAAGAAGGTCCTGGTAGGGCAGTCAGTGAGCTGGTTGATTGGCTGCAGTGCTGTCGACTTGACTTCAATAGGAGCAACAATGGGGAGTAAAGGCTGGACCTGGGAAGGGTGACTAAAGCAAATGTTCTTAGCTAGGGGACCAAGGTTTTATGAAAATAGAAAAACGTTTTTAAGGAAGAAGGTCCTGGCAGGGTGGTCACTGACCTGGCTGATTGGCTGCAGCGCTGTCGACTTGACATCAACACTTCAAACAATAGCAGAACTCAAGATCAGCGACGGAGATTCAAAACTTTCTCATTTTTTGGTTTTTAACCAGGAGACTGACGTTTTCAGAAATGTAAAATCTTCTTTAATGAAGAAGGTCCGGGCAGGGCAGTCGCTGAGCTGGTTGATTGTCTGCAGCGCTGTCGAGTCGACTTGATATCAACACTGCAGATGATAACAGATATTGAGAGCAGCGACAGATGTAAAACTTTTATTTAAAAAACTATTATTTTTTAACCGGGGGACAGAGGTTTTCAGAAATGGAATATTCCTCTTTAAGGAAGAAGGTCCTGGCGGGGCAGTCACTGGACTCATTGATTGTCTGCAGCGCTGTCGACTTGACATCAACACTGCAGATGATAACAGATGTCGAGACCAGAACAGCTATGGAGACTGAAAACATTAAAAAAAAATCAATTTTTTTTATACCTAGTGTAGAGAGGTTTTCAGAAGTGGAAAATCCTCTTTAATGAAGATGGTCCTGGCAGGGTAGTACCTAGATATCTCCTATTAAAGCAACTGTGGACATCAGTATAGCTCACATTGCCTCTACTACTGTCCTCAGGAGCTTTATGCTTAGTCTTTGACACCCGATCAATGACGTTATTTATCGTTTTTTAGCCCTTCTACCGCAAAATATGTGTCACACAGGGGGTGTCCGGCTAATGTGTGTGACAGGGACACACGGACCAATGATATCCGGCGCACTACACAAAACAACAGATGGGGAGACATCGGGGGGCTAAATACAGTGGAGGGTCCTGCTCATAGGGAACGGGGAAGAGGTGGCCTCCTGCACTCACCTGCGCTGTTACCTGATCTCTCTACCGTCCCTATACGGGTTCTGTCAACCCGTCGCCGAGGAGGATACCAAGTCCCTCTCTGGCCCTGATGTTATTTCTCAATAGGGAAATGGCCAGCTGGAGCACTAGTCCCAACCACTGCAATAAAGAAGACAAGAGGGGAAGAGGACACAAACAGGGGAACAACAAACAACTTCATGCCTGCTGCCACGCTCCTTGGCAGTAGTCAGCTCTCCAGAGAACCTCCTTCACCATAGAAAGCTTCCCCAGGAATAAGTAAAGGATGCTGGAACCTAATAACCACAAGAAGGGAAGGGGAGACAGACAGGGGAAAAAGAAATAACTTCATGCCTGCTGCCACGCTCCTTGGCAATAGTTAGCTCTCCAGAGAACCTCATTCACTTCTCCAGGAATAAGTTCAGTCACCAGCAAAGGATGCTGGAACCATGTGACCATATAAAGGGGATGGGAGTGATCACAGAGTAGCCACACCTGGACAAAGAACTAGATAGCTTGCTAGCAACAGAAACTGACATTAACTCCTAAACTGCCAAAGGAAAGGAACAAGTTTAATATGAAGTCTCAGCACAGACATGAGACCGATGTTCCAAATCAGTCACAAGTCTCCCAGGTAAGAGAGGCCATCGTGACAATGTGTCAGAGGACCACCTAATAATGATATACTTTTAGCATTGATCTCCTATGGTCTGTGTCCTATTTCATATTCATATTTCTTAAGGTTCTAAATACCCCGAGCTCCCCCAGGGAACGAGTCATTTCTGCAGAGCGTCTTGAGATAGCCTCCGCCCCGAGACATCTTTCATGCGCATTAATTCCCATCATTTCCATTACGGTGGTAAAGTGACTGGTTTAGATGAAGATGTTAATGACGTCTATTTATCAACCTCCAGATGTGAGTCGGGTAATGAGGACGGATCTGTTTTTCTCCTTCTTGTCAGTCAGAGACGATTTCTAAGGAGATCCTGCGTTATTGGGAGCCATGTGTCTGCGGATCAATTACGGATAATGTATGCGACTTCTACTCATTCTCTTCACTACAGTCCCGAGTACATGGGATCTATACAGGCTCCCCATATCTGCGCTGCATAGAAATACCAATATCAAGAATAAGGCAAAACTATCCAGAATCATTACACCAATAATGTAGTTGTGATACCATTTAATGGCTAAGTAATGTTACTAAGCGAGCTCTCGAGACTGCTTACCTCTCTTCATCAGGCATGGTATAACAGAACAATTGAAGGAACACATACGGTATATATACACAACAAAATAATAATCTTGTAGTTGTGATACCTTTTAATGGCTAAGTAATGTTATAAAGCGAGCTCTCGAGACTGCTTACATCTCTTCATCAGATATGGTATGACAGAATATTTGAAGAAACGCAAATACAGTACAGACAAAAAGTTTGGACACCTTCTCATTCAAAGAGTTTTCTCTATTTTCATTAATTGTAGATTCACACTGAATGCATCAAAACTATGAATTATCACATGTGGAATTATAGACTTAACAAAAAAGTGTGAAACAACTGAAAATATGTCTTATATTCTAGGTTCTTCCTTTTGCTGTGATTACTGCTTTGCACACTCTTGGCATTCTCTTGATGAGCTTCAAGAGGTAGTCACCGGAAATGGTCTTCCAACAGTGTTGAAGGAGTTCCCAGAGATGCTTAGCTCTTGTTGGCCCTTTTGCCTTCACTCTGCGGTCCAGCTCACCCCAAACCATCTCGATTGGGTCCAGGTCTGGTGACTGTGGAGGCCAGGTCATCTGGTGTAGCGCCCCATCACCATCACACCTCCTCCTCCATGCTTCACGGTGGGAATCAGGCATGTAGAGTCCATCCGTTCACCTTTTCTGCGTCGCACAAACACACGGTGGTTGGAATCAAAGATCTAAAATTTGGGCTCATCAGACCAAAGCACAGATTTCCACTGGTCTAATGTCCATTCCTTGTGTTCTTTAGCCCAAACAAGTCTCTCCTGCTTGTTGCCTGTCCTTAGCAGTGGTTTCCTAGCAGCTATTTTACCATGAAGGCCTGCTGCACAAAGTCTCCTCTTAACAGTTGTTGTAGAGATGTGTCTGCTGCTAGACCTCTGTGTGGCATTGACCTGGTCTCTAATCTGAGCTGCTGTTAACCTGCGATTTCTGAGGCTGGTGACTCGGATGAACTTATCCTCCGCAGCAGAGGTGACTCTTGGTCTTCCTTTCCTGGGGCGGTCCTCATGTCAGCCAGTTTCTTTGTAGCGCTTGATGGTTTTTGCAGCTTCACTTGGGGACACTTTCAAAGCTTTCCCAATGTTTCGGACTGACCTTCATTTCTTAAAGTAATGATGGCCACTCGTTTCTCTTTACTTAGCTGCTTATTTCTTGCCATAATACAAATTGTAACAGTCTATGCAGTAGGACGATCAGCTGTGTCTCCACCAGACGTCTGCACAACACAACTGATGGTCCCAACCCCATTTATAAGGCAAGAAATCCCACTTATTAACCCTGACAGGGCACACCTGTGAAGTGAAGACCATTTCCGGTGACTACCTCTTGAAGCTCATCCAGAGAATGCCAAGAGTGTGCAAAGCAGTAATCACAGCAAAAGGAAGAACCTAGAATATAAGACATATTTTCAGTTGTTTCACACTTTTTTAAGTCTATAATTCCACATGTGATAATTCATAGTTTTGATGCCTTCAGTGTGAAATCTACAATTTCATAGTCATCATGAAAATACAGAAAACTCTTTGAATGAGAAGGTGTCCAAACTTTTGGTCTGTGCTGTATATGCACAACAAAACAATAATCTTGTAGTTGTGATACCTTTTTGGCTAACAGAAATAAATGATGTTACAATGCAGCTCTCGAGACTGCTTACGTCTATATTTCAAATATTCTGTTATTCCGTGCCTGATGAAAAGATGTAAGTAGTCTCGAGAGCTCGATTTGTAACATTATTTATTATTTTTTTGTTAGCCATTAAAAAGGGCACGGTGGCTCAGTGGTTGGCACTGTATATGGTGGCTCAGTGGTTAGCACTGTAATGGTGGCTCAGTGGTTAAGCACTGTATGGTGGCTCAGTGGTTAGCACTGTATATGGTGGCTCAGTGGTTAGCACTGTATATGGTGGCTCAGTGGTTAGCACTGTATATGGTGGCTCAGTGGTTAGCACTGTATATGGTGGCTCAGTGGTTAGCACTGTATAGGTGGCTCAGTGGTTAGCACTGTATAGGTGGCTCAGTGGTTAGCACTGTATATGGTGGCTCAGTGGTTAGCACTGTATATGGTGGCTCAGTGGTTAGCACTGTATATGGTGGCTCAGTGGTTAGCACTGATATATGGTGGCTCAGTGGTTAGCACTGTATATGGTGGCTCAGTGGTTAGCACAGTATATGGTGGCTCATGGTTAGCACTGTATACGGTGGCTCAGTGGTTAGCACTGTATATGGTGGCTCAGTGGTTAGCACTGTATATGGTGGCTCAGTGGTTAGCACAGTATATGGTGGCTCAGTGGTTAGCACTGTATATGTGGCTCAGTGGTTAGCACTGTATAAGGTGGCTCAGTGGTTAGCACTGTATATGGTGGCTCATGGTTAGCACTGTATATGGTGGCTCAGTGGTTAGCACTGTATACGGTGGCTCAGTGGTTAGCACTATGCGGTGGCTCAGTGGTTAGCACTGTATATGGTGGCTCAGTGGTTAGCACTGTATATGGTGGCTCAGTGGTTGCACTGTATATGGTGGCTCAGTGGTTAGCACTGTATGGTGGCTCAGTGGTTAGCACTGTATATGGTGGCTCAGTGGTTAGCACTGTATATGGTGGCTCAGTGTTAGCACTGTATGGTGGCTCAGTGGTTAGCACTGTATACGGTGGCTCAGTGGTTAGCACTGTATATGGGCTCAGTGGTTAGCACTGTATATGGTGGCTCAGTGGTTAGCACTGTATGGTGGCTCAGTAGGTTAGCACTGTATATGGTGGCTCAGTGGTTAGCACTGTATATGGTGGCTCAGTGGTTAGCACTGTATACGGTGGCTCAGTGGTTAGCACTGTATATGGTGGCTCAGTGGTTAGCACTGTATAGGTGGCTCAGTGGTTAGCACTGTATACGGTGGCTCAGTGGTTAGCACTGTATATGGTGGCTCAGTGGTTAGACTGTATATGGTGGCTCAGTGGTTAGCGACTGTATATGGTGCTCAGTGGTTAGCACTGTATATGGTGGCTCAGTGGTTAGCACTGTATACGGTGCTCAGTGGTTAGCACTGTATATGTGGGCTCATGTGGTTAGCACTGTATATGGTGGCTGAGTGGTGTTAGCACTGTTAGTATGGTTGCTCATGTGGTTAGCACTGTATATGGTGGCTCAGTGGTTAGCACTGTATATGGTGGCTCAGTGGTTAGCACTGTATACGGTGGCTCAGTGTTAGCACTGTATATGGTGGCTCAGTGGTTGGCACTGTATATGGTGGCTCAGTGGTTAGCACTGTATATGTGGTGCTCAGTGGTTAGCACTGTATTAGTGGCTCAGTGGTTAGCACTGATATGGTGGCTCAGTGGTTAGCACTGTATATGGTAGGCTCATGGTTAGCACTGTATATGGTGGCTCAGTGGTTAGCACTGTATATGGTGGCTCAGTGGTTATGGCACTGTTATGTATGATGTTGGCTCAGTGGTTAGCACTGTATATGGTGGCTCAGTTGGTTAGTCACTGTATATGGTGGCTCAGTGGTTAGCACTGTATACGGTGGCCGTGGTTAGCACTTAGGTGGCTCAGTGGTTAGCACTGTATATGGTGGCTCAGTGTGGTTAGCACTGTATATGGTGGCTCAGTGGTTAGCACTGTATGGTGCTCAGTGGTTAGCACTGTATATGGTGGCTCAGTGGTTAGCACTGTATGGTGGCTCAGTGGTTAGCACTGTATATGGTGGCTCAGTGGTTAGCACTGTATATGGTGGCTCAGTGGTTAGCACTGTATATGGTGGCTCAGTGGTTAGCACTGTAATGGTGGCTCAGTGGTTAGCACTGTATACATGTGGCTCAGTGGTTAGCACTGTATATGGTGGCTCAGTGGTTAGCACTGTATATGGTGGCTCAGTGGTTAGCACTGTATATGGTGGCTCAGTGGTTAGCACTGTACGGTGGCTCAGTGGTTAGTACTGTATATGGTGGCTCAGTGGTTAGCACGTATGGTGGCTTCAGTGGTTAGCACTGTATATGGTGGCTCAGTGGTTAGCACTGTATATGGTGGCTCAGTGGTTAGCACTGTATATCGGTGGCTCAGTGGTTAGCACTGTATATGGTGGCTCAGTGGTTAGCACTGTATACGGTGGCTCAGTGGTTAGCACAGTATATGGTGGTTCAGTGGTTAGCACTGTATATGGTGGCTCAGTGGTTAGCACTGTATATGGTGGCTCAGTGGTTAGCACTGTGTATGGTGGCTCAGTGGTTAGCACTGTATATGGTGGCTCAGTAGTTAGCACTGTATATGGTGGCTCAGTGGTTAGCAGTGTATACGGTGGCTCAGTGGTTAGCACTGTATATGGTGGCTCAGTGGTTAGCAGTGTATATGGTGGCTCAGTGGTTAGTACTGTATATGGTGGCTCAGTGGTTAGCACTGTACGGTGGCTCAGTGGTTAGTACTGTATATGGTGGCTCAGTGGTTAGCACTGTGTATGGTGGCTCAGTGGTTAGCACTGTATATGGTGGCTCAGTAGTTAGCACTGTATATGGTGGCTCATTGGTTGGCACTGTATACAGGTGGCTCAGTGGTTAGCACTGTATATGGTGGCTCAGTGGTTAGCACTGTATATGGTGGCTCAGTGGTTAGCACTGTATATGGTGGCTCAGTGGTTAGCACTGTATATGGTGGCTCAGTGGTTAGCACTGTATATGGTGGCTCAGTGGTTAGCACTGTAGATGGTGGCTCAGTGGTTAGCACTATGTGGTGGCTCAGTGATTAGCACATGGGGGCCTGGGTTTAAATCCCACCAAGGACAAACATCTGCAAGGAGTTTGTATGTTCTCTCTGTGTTTGCGTGGGTTTCCTCCGGGCACTCTGGTTTCCTCCCACATTTAAAAGACTGATAGGATGTTTATATTGTGAGCCCCAATGGGGACAGAGTTCTAAATGTATGGAAAGTGCTATGGAATTAATAGCACTATATAAATAATTAATAATAAAAGGTATCACAACTACAAGATTATTATTGTATAATAATCCTGTAGTTGTGATACCCTTTAATGGCTTACTAAAATAAATGATATTACCAAGCAATCTCATGAGACTGCTTACCTCTCTTCTTCAGGCATGGTAAAACAATATTTGAAGAAACACAAATATATACATGATAAAATGATAATCTTGTAGTTGTGATACCATGTAATGGCAAACAAAAATATTATAATGTTACAAAGCGAGCTCTCGAGACTGCTTACCTCTCTTCATCAGGCACGGTATAACAGAATATTTGGATAAACACAAGTATTTTCACGACAAAATAATAATCTTTTAGTTGTGACTTTTTAATGAATTGCTAACTTAAAACAAATGTTACAAAGCAGCGAGCTTTCGAGACTGCTTACGTCTACGTTTCTTCAAATCTTCTGTTATACAGTGCCTGATGAAGAGACATAAGCAGTCTCGAGAGCTCACCTTGTAATATGATTTATTATACTTTTGTTAGCCATTAAAAACTACAGGATTATTATTTTGTTTTACAGATACTTGTGTTTCTATAAATCTTCTGTTATACCATGCCTGATGAAGAGACATAAGCAGTCTCGAGAGCTTGCTTTGTTGCATCATACATCTTATTTTTATTAGCCATTAAAACGAGTGACAACTACAAGATGTTTGTGCATATATTTGTGTTTCTTCAAATATTCTGATAAACCGTGCCTGATGAAGGGAGGTAAGCAGTCTCGAGAGCTCGCTTTGTAACATTACTTTATTTTTGTTAGCCATTAAAAGGTATCACAACTACAGGATTATTATTTTGTTTCTCTCACTGACAGCAATCTTTTTTCATCTAACACGGTCCCAAACCTTTTTTTCCTTTATTTCAGCATGAGATAGTCAACAGAGACTAATTCGTTTCACAACAGTGCCCCCTCAGGGGACAGAAAAGTTACCATTTTGCTCATCAACGAATTTTCAATCACATGTGATTATGTAAAGGAAGTCTTTGTATATTGTATAATACAACACTGCCTCCACAGGAGAAAACAAGTATTACACAGATTCACACAAAACAATGAACATGCCCAATTCTTCCAGAGCCGCTCTAATAAATGGGAGACCCCAATCCTGTATTAAATCCCCAATTCTGCTATATTGTTATCCAGATTGTTTGTCTCTAGTTACATTATCTGCTTATTTTGAGGGTTATAACCAACTGGGTCCTTAGGCAACAGCACTCCCGCAGGGGTAAAGAGGTATTACATAATAAATGTAAACAGCACTCCCACAGGGTAAAGAGGTATTACACAATAATTATACAACACTATAAGTATACAATATGTTTACAACAGCACTCCCGCAGGAAAAAGAGGTACTGAACAATAATTATATGACAGCACTTCCGCAGGGAAAAAGAGGTATTACGCAATAAGTATACAACAGCACTCCCACAGGAGAAAAGAGGTATTATACAATAATTATACAACAGCACTCCCACAGGGGAAAAGAGGTATTACACAATATGTATACAACAGCACTCCCACAGGGGAAAAGAGGTATTACACAGTAAGTATACAACAGCACTCCCACAGGGGAAAAGAGGTATTACAAAATAAGTATACAACAGCACTCCCACAGGAGAAATGAGGTATTGCACAATAATTATACAACAGCACTCCTACAAGGAAAAAGAGGTATTACACAATATGTATACAACAGCACTTCTGCAGGGGAAAATAGGTATTACACAATAATTATATGACAGCACTTCCGCAGGGAAAAAGAGGTATTACGCAATAAGAATACAACAGCACTCCCACAGGAGAAAAGAGGTATTACACAAAAATTATACAACAGCACACCTGCAGGGGACAAGAGGTATTATACAATAATTATACAACAGCACTCCCGCAGGGGAATAGTGGTGTTACACAATAATTATACAACAGCACTCCCACAGGGAAAAGAAGGTATTACACAATAATTATACAACAGCACTCCCACAGGGGAAAGAAGGTATTGCACAATAATTATACAACAGCACTCCTGCAGAGGAAAAGAGGTATTACACAATAATTATACAACATCGCTCCCGTAGGGGACAAGAGGTATTACACAATATTTATACAACAGCACTCCCGCAGGGGAAAAGAGGTATTACATAGTAAGTTTACAACAGCACTCCTGCAGGGGAAAATAGGTATTACACAATAAGTATATAACAGCACTCCCACAGGGGAAAAGAGGTATTACACAATAATTATAGAAATCAATGAAGTGCAAAGTACTTTATAGATAGGGATCTAGAATGAGGGAATTTTATTTTATTAATACCCAAAGTCAGATATCCCATAGTTAACGGTATATGGATATTGGCAGTCCTATGTAAAATTGCACAGAACATATTGTAATATCCCCAGTGGTAAGCCGGTGAGCATGTACATGGACAGTATGGTTGACAACTTTATTTTCCCACGCTAAATGGCATCCATATGGTTTTTCCAGCCCATTATAGGTATAATAGGCCTTTCCTGAAAAGAGGGCATATATGTCCTTTAAATAGGATTGTGTAGGCGAAAGCCATGGTGCAGTGTAAAAAAGGCTCGGCACGAGCAGAGGGAGCGGGTTTACACCAGGTCTGCAACATGCTGACGCTTCTATTTATTTCACATACTATGTAGGAAAATAAAATGCAACTGTATGTAATATTGGGTGTGCGCCCCCTGTAGGGATCAAAGAGACATAGCAGGGAGCGCTGATCAATATCGAGTGTATATAGGGGACATGTGACCGGGAAGGAGTTATGCCAACCCAGTCTTGCCCCCATCATTTTATACAAAATATTGGATATGTAAATACATTACACACAATACGCACACTTATAAATAGTACACACATGCATGTATGAAACACAAACATGCACACGACAGTATATACCAACATATATGTAAGAGATAGATTTATATAAACATTTGTTACTGATTAAATTGAAAATAAAGATGCACAACTGTTACATTAGTCACCATAAGTCATGTGGACATTGTACTGTATCTCTAAGTATCAGTACAAGAAGAAGAAGAACATTTAGATCTTTAATTAGAGAAAATTCCCTTTTATAAAACAGGTGAAAGATCCTCTATATACTACACCACACAGGACACATCCTCTATATACTACACCACACGGGACCCATCCACTATATACTACACCACACAGGACACATCCACTATATACAACACCACACAGGACACATCCACTATATACAACACCACACAGGACACATCCACTATATACAACACCACACAGGACACATCCACTATATACAACACCACACAGGACACATCCTATATATACTACACCACGGACACATCCCCTATATACTACACCACACGGGAAGCATCCTCTATATACTACACCAAACAGGACCCTTCCTTTATATACTACACCATACAGGACACATCCTCTATATACTATACCACACAGGGCACATTCTCTATATGCTAAACCACATGGGACCCATTCTCTATATACTACACCAAGCTGGACCCATCCTCTATATGCTACACCATACAGGACACATCCTCTATATACTATACCACACAGGGCACATCCTCTATATGCTACACCGCATGAGACACATCCTCTATATACTACACCACACAGGGCACATCCTCTATATACTACACCACACGGGACACATCTTCTATATACTACACCACATGGGACTCATCCTCTATATACTACACCACACGGGACACATCCTCTATATACTACACCACACGGAACCCGTCCTCTATATACTACACCACATGGGACCCATCCTCTATATACTACACCACACGGGACACATCCTCTATATACTACACCACACGGGACACATCCTCTATATACTACACCACACGGGACACATCCTCTATATACTACACACACACGGGACCCATCCTCTATATACTACACCAGAGAGGACACATCCACTATATACTAGACTATACAGGACACATTCACAATATACTACACCACACAGGACACATTCTCTATATACTACACCACACAGGACACAACCTCTATATACTACACCACACAGGACACATTCTCTATATACTACAAAGCACGGGACACATCCACTATATACAACACCACACAGGACACTTCCTATATATACTACACCACAGGGGACACATTATCTATATACTACACCACACAGGACACATCCTCTATATACTACACCACACAGGACACATCCTCTATATACTACACCACAGAGGACACATTCACTATATACTACACTACACAGGACACATCCTCTATATACTACACCACAATGGACACATTCTCTATATACTACACCACACAGGACACATCCACTATATACTACACCACACAGGACACATCCACTATATACAACACCACACAGGACACATCCTATATATACTACACCACAGGGGACACATCCTCTATATACTATACCAACAGGGCACATCCTCTATATGCTACACTGCATGGGACACATCCTCTATATACTACACCACACAGGGCACATCCTCTATATACTACACCACACGGGACACATCCTCTATAAACTACACCACTACGGGAACCATCCTCTATATAGTACACCACACAGGGCACATCCTCTATATACTACACCACATGGGACACATCATTTATAAACTACACCACACAGGAACCATCCTCTATATACTACACCACACAGGGCACATCCTCTATATACTACACCACACGGGACCCATCCACTATATACTACACCACACAGGACACATCCACTATATACAACACCACACAGGACACATCCACTATATACAACACCACACAGGACACATCCACTATATACAACACCACACAGGACACATCCACTATATACTACACCACACAGGACACATCCACTATATACAACACCACACAGGACACATCCACTATATACAACACCACACAGGACACATCCTATATATACTACACCACAGGGGACACATTTTCTATATACTACACCACGGACACATCCTCTATATACTACACCACACGGGAAGCATCCTCTATATACTACACCAAACAGGACCCTTCCTTTATATACTACACCATACAGGACACATCCTGTATATACTATACCACACAGGGCACATTCTCTATATGCTAAACCACATGGGACCCATTCTCTATATACTACACCAAGCTGGACCCATCCTCTATATGCTACACCATACAGGACACATCCTCTATATACTATACCACACAGGGCACATCCTCTATATGCTACACCGCATGAGACACATCCTCTATATACTACACCACACAGGGCACATCCTCTATATACTACACCACACGGGACACATCCTCTATATACTACACCACATGGGACTCATCCTCTATATACTACACCACACAGGACACATCCTCTATATACTACACCACACGGAACCTGTCCTCTATATACTACACCACATGGGACCCATCCTCTATATACTACACCACACGGGACACATCCTCTATATACTACACCACACGGGACACATCCTCTATATACTACACCACACGGGACACATCCTCTATATACTACACCACACGGGACCCATCCTCTATATACTACACCAGAGAGGACACATCCACTATATACTAGACTATACAGGACACATTCACAATATACTACACCACACAGGACACATTATATACTACACCACACAGGACACAACCTCTATATACTACACCACACAGGACACATTCTCTATATACTACAAAGCACGGGACACATCCACTATATACAACACCACACAGGACACTTCCTATATATACTACACCACAGGGGACACATTATCTATATACTACACCACACAGGACACATCACATCCTCTATATACTACACCACACAGGACACATCCTCTATAGACTACACTACACGGGACACATCCTCTATATACCACACCACACAGGACACATCCTCTATATACTACACCGCACAGGACCCATCCTCTATATACTACACCACATGGGACACATCCTCTATATACTACACCACACGGGACACATCCTCTATATACTACACCATGCAGGGCACATCCTCTGTATACCACACCACACGGGACACAGCCTCTATATGCTACACCATGCAGGACACATCCTCTGTATACTACACCACACGGGACACATCCTCTATATATAACACCACACGGGACACATCCTCTATATACTACACCACATAGGGCACATCCTCTATATACTACACCACAGGCGAGCTGACTTATCCTCATTTGTCCCTGTACGGATTATACAGTATTAGAGACCATTTTGTAGCATTGGTGACACGGTGTGAGAGATCTCGGCATGTAAATATGATTATCTTTACATCATGAGTGAGTGTGACATTTAATAAACCACAGAACTCGGCCAACGCCACAATCCCGGTTAATGGAATTATTTCCTTGTAATTCACTGCGGCTTTCTCTATCCTCCAGGCTGGAGGCTCTCATCATTAGAGGGGACGCATTAGACATATGAGCTTGATTTCCAACCTCCAAAAGGCTGGAATGTATTTCCTGCCGATTCTTGAATTAAATATTTCTAATTTATAAAAAAATGTTTTAATTAGTGGGAAATTGATTAAATATGATTCATAAAAACATAATTTGGATGATTTTGCTATTTGGCATCAATTATAAGGTTATTGTTCACATTTGGTGTAAAATAAGAAAAACAGGAAATTAAAAAGTCAATAATAAAGAATGGAATGATAAGAATGTTGGCAGCTGAATAGCAAACTGTATGCAGGAATCTGCTGAGCTCCCTCTAGTGGTGGATGCAGGCAGTCATCATGTTATTAACTGTATGCAGGAATCTCATGAGCTCCCTCTAGTGGTGGATGCAGGCAGTCATCATGTTATTAACTGTATGCAGGAAGCTCCTGAGCTCCCTCTAGTTGTGGCTGCAGGTAGACACTATTATATTAACTGTATGCAGGAAGCTCCTGAGCTCTCTCTAGTGGTAGCTGCAGGCATACACCAGGTTATTAACTGTATGCAGAAAGCTCCTGAGCTCCCTCTAGTGGTGGCTACAGGTAGACTCCATGTTATTAACTGTATGCAGGAAGCTCCTGCGCTCCCTCAAGTGGTGGCTGCAGGCAGACACTTATATTAACTAGCTCCCTCTAGTGGTGGATGCAGGCAGTCATCATGTTATTAACTGTATGCAGGAAGCTCCTGAGCTCCCTCTAGTTGTGGCTGCAGGTAGACACTATTATATTAACTGTATGCAGGAAGCTCCTGAGCTCTCTCTAGTGGTAGCTGCAGGCATACACCAGGTTATTAACTGTATGCAGAAAGCTCCTGAGCTCCCTCTAGTGGTGGCTACAGGTAGACTCCATGTTATTAACTGTATGCAGGAAGCTCCTGCGCTCCCTCAAGTGGTGGCTGCAGGCAGACACTTATATTAACTAGCTCCCTCTAGTGGTGGATGCAGGCAGTCATCATGTTATTAACTGTATGCAGGAATCTCCTGAGCTCCCTCTAGTGGTGGCTGCAGGCAGTCATCATGTTATTAACTGTATGCAGGAAGCTTCTGAGCTCCCTCTAGTGGTGGCTGCAGCAGACTTCATATTTCGAGAAGCTCCTGATCTCCCCCTAGTGGTGGCCATAGGCAGACTCCATGTTATTAAATGTATGCAGAAAGCTCCTGAGCTCCCTCTAGTGGTGGCTGCATACAGACTTCATTTTATTACCTGTATGTAGGAAGCTCCTAAGCTCCCTCTAGTGCTGGAAGAAGGGTGTGTGTACCCGAAACGTCGCTGTGCCCATGCTGCAATAAAGAAGCCCTTTGCATATTGAAGGACTTGAGTGCTGCAACATTATTATCGTATGTATTGGAAAACCCTATTGGGGAGGTTTGTTACGGGCACCATACCATAAAGTGCGGTGCTGTTCCATTTTCTGCATTACTGTGGAAAGAGGCATAGATAGACAGTTGAGTATATTTTTAATGACTTTTTATTTTTATATTTTTTGTTAGGTGCTTGTTGTAATCCCTCCCGCCGCCCCCCCCCCCCCCTTCGTTCGTTCATGTTGTTCCCCTCTTCCCTCGTTCCCCTCCTCCTTCGTTCCCCTTGTACCCCTCTTCCCTTGTTCCCCTCTCTTTCCTCTTTGCCTCTTCCCTTTTCCCTCTTGCCTTTATCCCTCTTCCCCTTTTCCTTCTTCCCCTCATTCCCCTCTTCCCCCTTCTCCCTCTTCCCTTTTCCACTCTTCCCCTTGTTCTCCTATTCTTCTTTCCCTTGTTCCTCTCTGCCCTCTTCCCTTTTCCCCTCTTCTTTCCTTCTCCTCTTTCCCTTTTCCCCTTTCCCCTCGTTTCCCTGGTTCCCCTCTTCCTCTTCCCAACTTTCATTTTTCACTTATTCCCCTTTTCCTTCACTTCCCTTTTCCCCTCTTCCCCTTTCCCCTCTTCCCTTTTCCCTTTCCCTCGTTCCCTTCTTCCCTCGTTCCCCCTTCCCTCATTCCCCTCGTCAGCTTCCCCACTTCCTCTCGTTCTCCTCTTCCCCTTGTTCTCCTCTCCCCTCATTCCCCTATTTCCTTTTCCCTTTTCCCCTTCCCTCCTTCCCCTCTTCCTCTTCCCCTCTTCCCCTCTTCCTCTCGTTCCCCTCTTCCTCTCATTCCCCTCTTCCTCTTATTCTCCTCTTCCTCTCTTTCCTCGTTCTCCTCTTCAGTTTTCCCCTTTTCCCTCGTTCTCCCCTTCCCTTGTTCCCCTCTTCGCCTCTTCCCACTTCCTCTCTTCCCTTTTCCCCTTCCCTCATTCCCCTCTTCCTCTTTCCCTCTTCCCTGGTTCCCCTCTTCCCTGGTTCCCCTCTTCCCCTCTTCCCTTTTCCCCTCTTCCCTTTTCCCCCTTCCCTCATTCCCCTCTTCTTCTTTCCCTCTTCCCTGGTTCCCCTCTTCCCTGGTTCCCCTCTTCCTCTTTCCCTCTTCCTCTTCCCCTCTTCCCTTTTCCCCTCTTTCCCTCTTCCCTGGTTCCCCTCTTCCTCTTTCCCTTGCTCTCCTCTTCCTCTCTTCCCTCGTTCTCCTCTTCAGTTTTCCCCTTTTCCCTCGATCTCCCCTTACCTTGTTCCCCTCATCCTCTTTTACCCTTCACTCATTCTCCTCTTCCTCTTTCCCTCTTCCTCTTCCCTGGTTCCCCTCTTCCTTTTTCCCCTCTTTCCCCTCTTCCCTGGTTCCCCTCTTCCTTTTTCCCCTCTTTCCCTTCTTCCCTCGTCCCCCCTTCCCTCTCCCTGGTTCGCAGCGTCGTTGCACCCTTCTCGCCCGTGATTAAGTTTATGTCTTTGCTGATCGCATCCTTAATGCAGTTGTCAGACACCGCTGCCCCATAATTGATGAAATTCCATTTACGGCAGAATTCAGGCACCGGGAGGAGGCGGGAGGAGGCGGGAGCCGCGGAGACGGAGACAGAAAATCCTTGCAGCCCGGACATTTGTGTGAAGAATTTCTCATTTAGAATCCACCACGTCCGCGCCTCTTCTCATGCCGGTCACGCGCGGCGCCCATTATAAACTCAATATTTAATGTATGTAAGGTATGATATTGTCGGCCCTCCGGCGGTGGGGTGCCGGCCCCTCCAACTGAAGATGGGATTAAGTGTGACATTTTTATTACACGCTTGGTATTTTTCATTTCATACTCAGGTTCCTTCCATTCATTGATTCATTTAGTCTTTTTTTATCCATTTATTTTAACTGTTTATGGGTCCAGACGGCTCCTCACCTTCAGCTTTATTACCATTGGATAAATTAATTTAGTAATGGGTTAATTCTAAAAAGTAGAAGAATGAGTGGAGAGTGACATGCCACATTCTATAGTTACCATGGTTACCCATCACTCTGCATTGCAGCTGCATTCTATAGCTTGTTACTATGGTTACCCATCACTCAGCATTGTAGCTGCATTCACAAAACGGGTGATTTTGGGTTAATTTAATTTTAATTTAGACCCATTGACTCAATTAAAAAAAGTGATTGCATAAGTCTACACCCCTTTCAAATTAAAGGTCTTGAGTTATTTTTTTCATGTAGCTCCGCATAGGAGCAGTCTACACGAAAAGTTTAAGATTTTAAGCAAAAGTGATTGCAAAGTTTTTTTTTTCTTATTTTAGATGTATTTACTCATATAAAAGGGTTCCTAAGTCTACACCCCTTTTGTGTGTTAGGGTAGGGTTATATGTAGGGTTAAGATTATGGTTAAGGTTAAGGTAAGGGTTAAGGATAGGGTTAAGTCTAAGGTTAGGACTAAGTTAGTGCTAGGAATTGGGATAAAGTTAGGACTTGGGTTAGTCTAGGGTAGGGTTAGGAGTAGAGTTAAAGCTAGGGTTAAGGATAGGGTTAGGCCTTGGGATAGGGTTAAGACTAGAGTTAAGATTAGGGGTAGGTTTAGAGATAGTGTTTGGAAAAGGAGTAGGGTTAGAACTTTGGTTAGGTCTAGATTAGGACAAGAGTTAGGAGTAGAGTTAGATATAGGATTAGGGAGAGGGTTAAGGCAAGGGATAGGGTAAGGTCTAGGGTTAGAGGTAGGGTTATAGCTTGGGTAAAGACAAAGGTTAGTGATAGGGTTAAGTCTAAGATTAGGACTAGGGTTAGTGCTAGGAATAGGGTTAGGAGTAGGGTTAGGAGTAAGGTTAGAGCTAGGGATAACATTAGGACTTGGGTTAAGGATAGGGTTAAGACTAGAGTTAAGATTAGGGTTAGAGTTAGAGATAGGGTTAAGGTAAGGAATAGTGTTAGGAATAGGGTTAGGACTAGGTTTAGGAATAGCATTAGGACTAAGGTTAGGGAATGGTTAAAGCTAGGGTAAAGGCAAGGGTTAGGGATAGGAGCAGAGTTAAAGCTAGGGTTATGATTAGGAGTAGGGCTAAAGCTAGAGCTATGGATAGGGTTAGGAATAGAGTTAAGATTAGGGTTAGATATAGGGTTAGAACTTGAGTAAGAGTTAGAGTTAGGACTTGAGTTAGGAGTAGAGTTAGGGTTACAGCAAGGGATAGGGTTAGGGATGGGTTTAGGACTAGGGTTAAGGGTAGAGTTCGAGCTGGGGTTAAGCCATGGGTTAGAGCTAGGAGTGGGGTTATAGCTAGGGTAAAGGAAAGGGTTAGGAAGTAGGTTAATTCTAACATTAGGACCAAGGTCAGAGCTAGGATTAGGATCAGGGTTAGGAGTAGGGTTAAAACTGGGGTTAGGGATAGGGTTAGGTCTTGGATTATGACTAGGTTTTAGAAGTCATTAGGAAAAGCTCAAGTTTTAAAACCTACCATTGTATAAATGTATCTGTAATATCTACTCTCTACTGATTCTCAGATTAGGGGTTACTCTGTCCCCCCCCCCTCACCCCTGATATCAGGACTTTCGTTCTGCCCAGTATTTTAAGCCTTGGGTTTGGTGCAGCCGCACTGGTGGAGATGACATGTGTTAATGGATGGCTTTCTCTGATGCTATAAAAACACAATAAGCTGTTTAGTGATGCAGAAAGCCAGACTGCCTTTATATTCCGAGATCCATTTATTGTAATTTTCAGATGTGAGGCTTGTGCGGCCGCAGCCTGACATGGGCAGTTTGTTTCATACATTGGCATAGATGTATCGCCGGCGCTGTCCGTCAGACATGGTGCATCTTAATGAGACGATCTCCATAAATTAATATCATTATTTTCTCTTCTGTGAATGTTCTGCCAACTGTTCTAAATTCACGCTCTTCCTTCCATTGTCTGAATCATTCTATTTCCATCTTCTGATTGATCTGAACTATTTCATTACCATTGAGACGAAGCCTTTATCGTCACCAGCCTGACCCCATGGCCGTTCCTAATGGTGGAGAGACAGGGTCATCCCAATATAGATGTGTCAGTACTCTGTTCAGTGCTCAAAATCTGTATACATATACTGTAAATGCACATATAAGAATGCATTATTAATGCTGCCACACTGTACACGTAAATAATGCCACCATACAGTGCCTTAAACACAGTGCTATAAACTAAGTACGCTGATATTAACAATAGCATATCAGAAAGTAAATCGCGACACACTGTAACTAATAATCCCTCATGCATTAAATAGTGCCATATGCCATGATCAGCATGACAACTATAGAAGTAGACAATCATGCTGACATATTGTACACATAAATAATACCGCCATGTAGTGTCCAGAGCCTTGAAATTCAGGGCCATTCACGTTCTAAAGGTTCCTTAATATTGGATACATGAAGTGTTCTTCAGCTGGATAATTTGTGCAAATGGGAGTTTCCAATCACCGGTGTTGGAGTGCTGGTGTCAGGCAGCTGCTGTAAAGGGGCTATATTTTTATCATTGCAGCAATTCTCAGTTTTATGCATCAGGTTGCTATAATTTATGTAATTACCCTTTTAACCCATCCCCAGCTCAATCTGGAAGTGTGAAGGAGAGTCATCATCTTACATGTCTAATTAGCTCTATGGGAATCGCAGTAATGGCACGTCTGGCTTTCTGTCATCTCTCTGCTTGTCTCCTCGTTCTGCCTAACGGATGAGACAAGGGCGATGGCTTAAGCTGCCGCACAGAGCGAATACCAAAAATCCCCCCTGGTATCGAAGTCAGACAAAATCTCAGGTGCCAAGGTCAAACTGTTTCCATTACAACTGCAATAATACAGTATATCTATGGAGTGAGTTATTTGTTGTAATGGAGACCGTGACCGCAGACGGACCACGCCGCAGGAATCTTAATGAAGGGATGACTACTCTGAACAATTCCCATCCAGGTTGGAGATATCTCACCAGGCTTCCTTGCTTGTCGGCTGTCAGTAAATGTGTAGATTCCTAAAGGCCCATTTCACAAAATCCTAAAATGAGGGTCCTCTGTTCAAGATCTTAACCTCTTGACCAAGAATGTTGAGACGGGAGCTCTCAATGTCAACCTAGGAACTGTGTAATACCTCACTTCACCTGCGGAGGTGCTGCAGCAAAGTAACCCACTTACTGTTAAGCTTTCCTAGAGATTACAGTTGAAGAGGTCCCAACAGGTGACACTTTGGGTCAAAAGTCTCCTCCTTAAAAGAGTTGGGTTCCAACAGTTGAAATCCCATCCAGTCCCAAGTCACTAAGCCAGACATCTGACTCCGACTCCTCAATATCCCTGAATCCGACTCTGCCTCTGCCAAAATGGACACCGACTCCACAACCCTGCCTATGAAGTCAGTAAGCCAAACATCCAACTCAATTTCCCTGAATCCAACTCCATCTCCAACTCCACAACTCTGACTCCACATCCAGGACTGTGAAGTCAGTAAGCCAAACATCCGACTCCAACTCTGACTCGTTAATTTCCCTGAATCCGACTCCGACTTCATCTCCACCAAAATGAACACCGACTCTGACTCCATGACTTCAACTCCACAACCCTGGCTGTGAAGTCAGTAAGAAAAACATCCGACTCCGACTCCTCAATTTCCCTAAATCCGACTCAGACTCCACCAAAATGGACTCCGACTCCACAGCCCTGCTATGAATTGCCTCTCGAGAATGGAGTTATAAAACTACAATCCTTGGATTAGGCAAAGTTAAACCTGTTGTCAGCCATTTTTTCTTCTTTACAGTCTCCTATTATACTGCATACTTTGAAGGTCTGTTCATTCTATCACCCTTTATTACCACCTCTTTCCCATACTTGACAGTCTTTTGCTCCAGAAGAAGCACATAGGGCGAAACCTCAAATTTTCCATCTTGTTAGTCACACGTTCTTCACATTGTGACCTCTGTCGAGGGCTACAGGCACAAAAATGGCTATCTCAGACAGACTAGGAGTAAGCCAATGTGTTAGGAGGAACCCCGAAAAACCTTGACACCCTTTAACCCCTATAAAGGGATCTGGATTTACAACAGGGTTCGGGAGATTGCTGCTTATGAAAGGGCTCCAGTCTAGAGATAAGAAAGTCGACAAGCCGGGTCAAAGCCGGGAGGTTGGGAAAAGGAGAAATCAGGATCTGATAGAGGAGTCAGGGAACCGGGACAAAACCGAGATGGTAGAAAGGCACAAAATCATGAGGCAGGAAAGCCATCCAAAAAACAAGTTGGGATAGAACAGCAACAACATTAATACAAGAAAGGACTCTAGTTAGGGAAACCAAAAGTTATTTCTTGCAGCTTCCAGCAGAAGGCTGAAGGTATTAGTAGGGTGTGGTGCATTGCAAAAGGCTGAAGCTTAGGAGTTAATGACTTCAGCTAGACAGCGCACACACCTGCACTCTGTCAGATTGTGAAGTACAGCAGGTCCCAGCCACTCTAACCTTAGTGAATGGATGGAGCCTGCGATCAACAGAGGTTCTGACTTCTCCATCACCAGTACCACCTATGGCGGTGGCTGGTGATAGAAGAAGATGTCTATGGGGTAGACTCTTGTGGAGATGTGACACACATCTTGTCCATCTCCTCCATGCCACAATAATGTGAGTTTGGGCACCATAAAAAGCCTACTGAATCATTTTTGAAGCAACCAGGGTGACACCTGTACATAGGATGAGGGTTGAAATCTCTACTTTGTCCGTGACTAGGAGGGTCAAAGACTCTACTTTGTCCATGACTGGGAGGGTCGAAGACTCTACTTTGTCCATGACTAGGAGGGTCGAAGACTCTACTCTGTCCATGAATGGGAGGGTCGAAGACTCTACTTTGTCCATGACTAGGAGGGTCGAAGACTCTACTCTGTCCATGAATGGGAGGGTCGAAGACTCTACTCTGTCCATGAATGGGAGGGTCGAAGACTCTACTTTGTCCATGACTTGGAGGGTCGAAGACTCTACTTTGTCCATGACTTGGAGGGTCGAAGACTCTACTTTGTCCATGACTAGGAGGGTCGAAAACTCTACTTTGTCCATGACTGAGAGGGTCGAAAACTCTACTTTGTTCATGACTGGGAGAGTCAAAAACTCTACTTTTTCCATGACTTGGAAGGTGGTCAACACTTTCCTCCTGGACAACTGTAGGGGTCATGTATCTTTACAGGGCCATCGACCATTCAGTCAAGTCAACAAGTGAGACTCCGAGGTGAAAATCATTACATGGTCATAGATTTTGGACTTGAATCTCATAAGAACCAAAATCTCCAATCATATGGGTCTTTTCATGGACCAAAGACATCTTCTAGACCTAGGTGGAACCTCTCCACCAACTAAAGTTAGGTATGCCTAGGCTTCAAGAAGAGTTATGGTAGATTAAAGCCTAAGAACCATGGAGGTGGCACCGCCGGACGGCCGCCTGTTGCTTATCCCATGTTCCCAATTTGTAGTGAAGTAACTGAATGAAATGGAAAAAGAAGAAGAACGTCGTTTGATAACTTTGTAAAAGCCGAGCTGGCATCACACCGGACTTACACTGCTTTTATTTAATCATTTTAATGTCGGCACAGAGCGTTGCCGGCGAGCTCTGCTCCTCCTGGAAATGTAATGCAATATGATTAATTCCTTTATGGATTCAAGAGAAGAAAAAATGCCACTTACCTAAATTAGGGGTTTTCTTGTAAAGGAATTGCATGTCGTTTACAGTGGGCTGAGAGCCCAGATCATTCATCAGCGAGCGGAGAATGAGAGGAGACTGGAGAGAAGAGCGAGAAATGATGAGAATGGAGGAGATGATACAGATACCATCATCCTCCTATATAACAGAGCAATAAAAATAAATAAAATGACACATAATAAACAACCCTATATACAAGAATATAACTACTATATTACTGCCCCTATATACAAGAATATAACTGCCTATAATACTGCTCCTATGTACAAGAATATAACTACTATAATACTGCACCTATATACAGGAATATAACTACTATAATACTGCTCCTATATACAAGAATATAACTACTATAATACTGCTCCTATATACAAGAATATAACTACTATAATACTGCCCCTATATACAAGAATATAACTACTATAATACTGCTCCTATGTACAAGAATATAACTACTATAATACTGCCCCATGTACAAGAATATAACTACTATAATACTGCCCCTATATACAAGAACATAACTACTATAACACTGCCCCTATATACAAGAATATAACTACTATAATACTGCCCCTATATACAAGAATATAACTACTATAATACTGCTCCTATATACAAGAATATAACTACTATAATACTGCTCCTATGTACAAGAATATAACTACTATAATACTGCCCCTATATACAAGAATATAACTACTATAATACTGCCCCTATATACAAGAATATAACTACTATAATACTGCCCCTATATACAAGAATATAACTACTATAATACTGCCCCTATATACAAGAATATAACTACTATAATACTGCCCCTATGTACAAGAATATAACTACTATAATACTGCTCCTATATACAAGAATATAACTGCTATAATACTGCCCTGATATACAAGAATATAACCACTATATTACTGCTCCTATGTACAAGAATATAACTGCTATAATACTGCCCTGATATACAAGAATATAACCACTATATTACTGCTCCTATGTACAAGAATAGAACTACTATAATACTGCCCTATATACAAGAATATAACTACTATAATACTGCCCCTATATACAAGAATATAACTACTATAATACTGCTCCTATATACAAGAATATAACTACTATAATACTGCCCCTATGTACAAGAATATAACTACTATAATACTGCCCCTATATACAAGAAATATAACTACTATAATACTGCCCCTATATACAAGGACATAACTACTATAATACTGCCCCTATATACAAGAATATAACTACTATAATACTGCCCCATGTACAAGAATATAACTACTATAATACTGCCCCTATATACAAGAATAGAACTACTATAATACTGCCCCTATGTACAAGAATATAACTACTATAATACTGCTCCTATATACAAGAATATAACTACTATAATACTGCTCCTATGTACAAGAATATAACTACTACTATAATACTGCCCCTATGTACAAGAATATAACTACTATAATACTGCCCCTATGTACAAGATATAAACTACTATAATACTGCCGCTATATACAAGAATATAACTATTATAATACTGCTCCTATATACAGGAATATAACTACTATAATACTGCCCCTATGTACAGGAATATAACTACTATAATACTGCTCCTATATACAAGAATATAACTACTATAATACTGCTCCTATATACAAGAATATAACTACTGTAATACTGCTCCTATATACAAGAATATAACTACTATAATACTGCCCCTATGTACAAGAATATAACTACTATATAACTGCTCCTATATACAAGAATATAACTACTATAATACTGCTCCTATGTACAAGGATATAACTACTATAATACTGCCCCTATATACAAGAATATAACTACTATAATACTGTCCCTATATACAAGAATATAACTACTATAATACTGCTCCTGTATACAAGAATATAACTACTATAATACTGCTCCTGTATACAAGAATATAACTACTATAATACTGTTCCTATGTACAAGAATATAACTACTATAACACTGCTCCTATATACAAGAATATAACTACTATAACACTACCCCTATATACAAGAATATAACTACTATAATACTGCCCCTATGTACAAGAATATAAACTACTATAATACTGCTCCTATATACAAGAATATAACTACTATAATACTGTCCCTATATACAAGAATATAACTACTATAATACTGCTCCTATATACAAGAATATAACTACTATAATACTGCTCCTATATACCAGAATATAACTACTATAATACTGTCCCTATATACAAGAATATAACTACTATAATACTGCTCCTGTATACAAGAATATAACTACTATTAATACTGCTCCTGTATACAAGAATATAACTACTATAATACTGCTCCTATATACAAGAATATAACTACTATAATACTGCTCCTATATACCAGAATATAACTACTATAATACTGTCCCTATATACAAGAATATAACTACTATAATACTGCCCTATGTACAAGAATATAACTACTATAATACTGCTCCTGTATACAAGAATATAACTACTATAATACTGCCCCTATATACAAGAATATAACTACTATAATACTGCTCCTATGTACAAGAATATAACTACTATAATACTGCTCCTATATACCAGAATATAACTACTATAATACTGCTCCTATATACAATAATATAACTTATAATGCCTCTCGCGCTTCCTCCAGCTGTTTTCTTTGTATATTATAAGAAATAGTGAGAAGAAGGAAATTTCAGTGCAAAATTCATGTTCCTGTGAATGAATAATTAATGATCTTTCTTTATAATTACAATACATAATTTAGAAGATAATTAACATTCATTTCTGATTTTTTTTATTTTTCCCCATGTCAGCTATTCCTGCCTCTTTGTCCTCGTTGCTGAATTTTGTCATAATGGTAGTATTACTTATAGCAGCCAATCAGATCTTTTCATTGTTTTTGGCTAAAAAAAACACAAAAACTGGATAGTGATAGAATGTCATAAGTTAGGTTACCAGCGCCCAAGGAGAGGCAAGTATCCAAAAATACCAGCTCTACCTGGCACTAACCCTAAACCTACTCCTAGCCCTAAACCTACCCCTGTCCCTAAACCTACCCATAGCCCTAAATCCAACCCTAGCCTTAACCCTAAACCTATCCCTACCCCCTAAACCCATCTCTAGCCCTAATTCTAGTCCCATCACTAGCCCGAATTTTAAACCCAGCCCTAACCCTAAACCAACCCTAACCCTAAACTAGTCATATACCTAATTCTATCCCTAGCCCTAACATTAAACCCAGCCCTAACCCTAAACCCAACCCTAACCCTAAACCTAGTCATATACCTAATTCTATCCCTAGCCCTAACATTAAACTACCCTAACTCTAAACCCATCCCTAGGCCTAACACTAAACTTAGCCCCAACCCTAAACCTATCCCTAGCCCTAATCCTAATCCCACCTTTAGCCGTAACCCTAAACCTAGCCCTACACCCATCTTTAGCCCTAACCCTAAAGCTAGTCCTAACACTAAACCCATCCATAACCCCAACCTTAAACCTTTCCCTTGCCCTAAATTTAGCCCTAATCCTAATCCCATCCTTTGCCCTAACCCTAATGATAGCCCTAACACTAAATCCACCCCTAACCCTAAAACCTAGCACTAACCCTAATCTCATCCCTAGCCTTAAAACTTAATCCCTACCCCTAAGCTTAAACCCACCCCTATCCCTAAACCTGGTGCTAAACCCATAAACCCATCCCTAGCCCTAACCCTAATCCCATCCCTAGGTCTAAGCATAAACCTAGTCCCAACCCTAAACCTATCCCTAACCCTAAACATAGCTCTAATCCTAATCTCATCCTTAGCCCTAACCCTAAAGATATCGCTAATGCTAAACCCACTCCTAGCCCTAACCCTAAACCTAGCGCTAACTCAAATCTCATCCCTATCCCTAAATTTAGCCCTAACCCTAATCTCTTCCCTAACCCTGAAACTACCCCTAACCCTAAACCCACCCCTAGCCCTAACCCTAGCCCTATCACTAAACCCATCCCTAGCCCTAATTCCATCCCAAGGCCTAACCCTACATTTCACCCTAACTCTAATCCCATCCCTAACCCCAAACCTAACCCTAACATTAAACCCATCCCTAACCCTAAACCTACCCCTAAACCTAGCCCTATCCCTAAACCCATCCCTAGTCCTATCCTAGGCCTAACCCTACTCTGTGTCCTAACCATAAATTTACTCCTTGCCCTAAACCTACCCCTAACCAAAAACCTCTCCCTAGCCCTAACCCTAAACCTACCCCTAACCAAAAACCTCTCCCTAGCCCTAACCCTAAACCTACCCCTAAACAAAAACCTCTGCCTAGCCCTAACCCTAAACTTACCCTAAACAAAAACCTCTCCCTAGCCCTAACCCTAACCCTACCCTTAACAAAAACCTCTCCCTAGCCCTAACCCTAAACCTACCCCTAACAAAAAACCTCTCCCTAGCCCTAACCCTAAACCTAGCCCTAAAACTATCCCTAGCCCTAACCTTAAAACTGAAAAAGCAGCTGTTAGTATGGAATCCTGTGTAGAGCATCACATATGATTCAGTGCTGTCTTCATTCATTAGCTGTGCAGCCTGTCATCTTATTTGCTGCCTATGCAGAGAGCAGTGAGTTTGTGATTGGCTGCAGCACTCTGCACAAGCAGTGACCGAGAGACGACTGCTCCTTTTATTGTACTGTCAGATGTAACGTCTTTGTGGCTGCCTATGCAGAGTACATCAGCCATTAACAAACTCATCTTACCCGCTGTGCTCTGCAGAGGCTGTAAGTACACGCACAACACTGCTTTAAGAAGCATCTCTTGTAGGCGCCACCCATTTAACAGAGAGGTTAAAGGGGTGCATTTAGCATCCCCCATAGGCTTTTGTGCTTGGAGAAACCCTGCCTGTAATCCTTCACTATAGTATGCCATTGGACTACACAAAATCAGTGCCTGCGCAGATTGTCATCTGGGTTGCGGCCAAGGCAGAGTTTGCCATTACTGCTGTGCTCTGTATAGTGCCGACAAATCGTTTACTAATATATGTGACATCTCTGCCTATGCAGAGCGCAGTAGTCGTTAATAGAACTCATCTGCTGCGCTCTGCATAGGCAGCACCTGGGCTGTAACTCATAACTCTGTGACACTCATTTGACATAGGTTAGAGGGATAGGGGTACATTTTTGCACTCCCCATAGACTCTGGAGCCAGGTAAAGTGCTCCTGCGCCCCTTCCGCCATGCTACACCAGTGGACTACACAGATCAGTAGGCCGGTGCCGCCGCTGGTGAAATAAAGTATTACACTGTGACCATTAAAATCTGTGGTCAATCCATGCACAACTATGTCATGAATAATATATGACCCCACCAATAAACTGTAAACTGTGGAGTGTTTACTCTCGCTGCACTGCCCCCGCAGGTGAGATAAAGTATTACACATGTAAAGTGATTACTCCATGCTGGCTCCTCCAGGGCGAAGATGTTTTCTTCATTTTGTCTGTGGTCCTAATCTGAGGATCACCCTCCCCCATTTCCTAATATCATAAACGATGGTCTCTCCTACTTTGGAGACTTCTGACAGGTTTGGGACATCTGTCTCTCCTCTGTATTGAGACTTCATATTAAACATGTTTTCTTCCTTTGGCATTTTAGGAGTTAATGTCAGTTTTTATTGCTAACAAACTCTCTAGTTCTTTCTCCAGGTGTGGCTACTTTGTGATCACTCCCATCTCCTTTATATGGTCACATGAGCCAGCATTCCTTGCTGGTGATTGAGCTTTATTCCTGGCCTAGCTACCTGAGGTGGGGGGGAGGGTGCTATCGCTCCACAGCACCGCTGCCCTCCAGCAGCATTGCACCGCTTATTACCTGTAGCGGCTGCCGGCGCCGGGCACGCAGGAGGGCGGTGTGTGGTGTTGGCGCCGCCGCCTTCTCCACTGCTGCTCCCCCAGCCTGCCTGCCACTTGATCCACAGGGCTCACACTGTCCTATGGACGGTGCGGCCCTGGTTGTTCCCCTGTCTGTCTTTCCTTCCCCTCTTCTTGATTTTAGTGCAGTGGATGGGACTAGTGTTTGGACTGTCTATCTCCCTATTGAGGATCTACATCAGGGCCAGCAAGGGACTAGGTATCCTGTTCGGCGATGGAGTGGCAAAACCCATATAGGACAGTAGGGAGTACAAGGCACAGGTGAGTGCCGGTCACCCCTCCCTCATACCCTATGAGCAGGGTCCCCCTGTCTGCTGTATGTAGTGCAACGTCACCATCACGCACTGTTTCCGGACGCTCCCTGCACCCAGCGTGACAATAATATTGTAACAAACTCGGCTCTGCTACTTCTCTACGCTCCTTAAAAATCCGCAAAATCCCTTTCCAATGCATTTCCATGGCTCCCGGCTCCAGCTATTCATCGGCACGCGCAACCAACCCCTAAAACAAAAAATGGCTAACCCAATAACGCACCTGTCAGAATGAGATGTGAGCAGGTGTTTCCGGCACGTGTCCTTTGTAGACACATAACCAATTACGGGGGCTCGAACAGATGCAAAACAAAACAAAAAGCTACAATTAGCCCGTGGGTGAAATGAAACCTCAGTAATTGAATTTTATCCGTTTCATTAAAAGTTTGCGTGGCGTTGTAATAGTATACGGGCGAAAGAGCCGAGCGAGCAGAAAAACCCGAAAATCTCATTAACCTTTTACTCACTTGATGCCAAAATAACTGAGAGTCTTTAAAAATATCTATTCTAAAGAAAAACTGAAGGGTAAACATGTTCCATAAGGGTGTAATGGACAATGGGGAGGGGCCCCAAGTATCACATGAAGAATAGTGCCCCCTTCCGGGGATGGCGGAAAGTGCAATCAAATGTCCATCCCAGAATAAAGAGGCTCCTTCCACTTCACCTCAATCTAATCTCTTACTAGGGAAGAAATCATGGGGCATACGCCCCTGAAAGTGGCAACAGGTCACAGTTACCGACAGTAGTGAATGCTCCAAGACTGTCTTGAATATTTATAGACAATCCGGGAAACTTTGAGGCTACAATGGATGAAAAGGACATGGTTTCTATATGGAAGTGCTCCTAGTAGGCATGCCCAGATAGAGTTTGGGACACTCCCATGAGGAACATAAACATTCCTCTTCAGTTTTGCTTGGACACTTGGGAATATAGTGCCCTACTATGGTGATGGAGGAAAATGCCACCAAATGTCCATCCCAGAACGAAGAGGCTCCTTCCACTTCACCTCAATCTAATCTCTTACTAGGGAAGACGTTGTGGGGCATTTGCCCCAGGTCCAGTTTGCCAAAGTTGCAAGCAGTAGTGAATGCTCCAAGACTATCTTAATTATTTGAAGACAATTCGAGAAGCTTTGAGGCTATATTGGATCAAAAGGACATGGTTTCTATATAAGTGCTCCTAGTAGGCATTCCCAGGTAGAGTTTGGGACACTCCCATGAGGAACATAAACATTCCCCTCAGTTTTGCTTGGACACTTGGGAATATAGTGCCCTACTATGGTGATGGAGGAAAATGCCGCCAAATGTCCATCCCAGAATGAAGAGGCTCATTCCACTTTACCTCAATCTAATCTCTTACTAGGGAAGACGTTGTGGGGCATTTGCCCCAGGTCCAGTTTGCCAAAGTTCCAAACAGTAGTGAATGCTCCAAGACTATCTTAATTATTTGAAGACAAGCTTTGAGGCTATATTGGTTCAAAAGGACATGGTTTCTATGTGAAATTGTTCCTAGTAGGCATTCCCAGGTAGAATTTGGGACCCTCCCATGAGGAACATAAACATTGCTCTTCACTTTTGCTGGAATATTTGGGAAATGGCACCCCTTCTGGTGATGGTGTAAAATGCCACCAAATGTCCATCCCAGAATAGAGAGGTTCCTGCTACCGCATCTCAACTCAATCTTTTACTAGGGAAGACATTGCAGAGTATTTGCCCCATGTCTGGATTGCCAAAGGGGGGTATTTTGAAACAGGACATAGCTACCAATAGTAGTGAATGCTCCAAGACTGTCCTGATTATTTGTAGACAATCTGAGAAACTTTGAGGCTATATTGGATCAAAGGACATGGTTTCTATATGAACGTGCTCCTAGTAGGCATTCCCAGGTAGATTTTGGGACCATCCCATGAGGAACATAATCATTCCTCCGCAGTTTTACTTAGACACTTGGGAAAATAGTGTCTCCCTTCTGGTGATTGTGGAAAATGGCACCAAATGTCCATTCCAGAATGGAGAGGTTCCTTCTACCGCATCTCAGTCCCAGCTCTTACTAGGGAAGAAGTACTGGGGCTTTTACCCCATGTTGGGTTTGCCAAAAGGGCTATTCTGAAACAAGACATAGTTGCCAAGAGTCATGAATTCTCCAGGACTGTCTTGATTTGTTGGATCCAACAGGCATGGGTTCTGTATAAAAGTGCTCCTAGTAGGCATTCCTAAGTAAAGTTTGGGGCCATCCCATGAGGAACATAAACATTCCCCCTCACTTTTGCTTGGACACTTGGGAAAATAGTGTCCTACTCTGGTGGGAAATGCCACCACAAGTCCATACCAGAATAAAGAGGCTCCTTCCACTTCACCTCAATCTAATCGCTTACTAGGGAAGACGTTGTTGAGAATTTGCCCCAGGTCCAGTTTGCCAAAGGGGAGAGGGGTATCCTGAGAAAGGACATAGTTGCCAACAGTTAAAAATTCTCCAGGACTGTCTTGATATTTTTGAGAAAATCCAGGAAACATGAGGCTATATTGAAGCAAATATTCATGAGTTCTACCTGAGAGTGCTCCTAGT
This sequence comes from Allobates femoralis, assembly GCA_033576535.1. Classification (NCBI taxonomy): domain Eukaryota; kingdom Metazoa; phylum Chordata; class Amphibia; order Anura; family Aromobatidae; genus Allobates; species Allobates femoralis. The sequence continues at coordinate 606,993,332 of JARQOC010000004.1, read as the reverse complement.
AGGCATTCCCAAGTAGAGTTTGGGGCCATCCCATGAGGAACATAAGCATTCCTACTCAGTTTTGCTTGAACTCTTGGGAAAATAGTGTCGCCTTTCTGGTGATGGTGAAAAATGCCACCAAATGACCACTCCAGAATGGAGAGGCTCCTTCAACCACATCTCAATTGCATCTCTTGCCCCAAGTTTGGTTTACCAAAGGGGGTGGTATCCTTAAACAGGGTATCGTTGCCAACAGTAGTGAGTGCTCCAAGACTTTCTTGATTATTTGGAGACAACCCAGGAAACGTTAAGGTTATATCAGATCAAAAGGACATGGTTTCTATATGAAAGTGCTCCTACTAGGCATTCCCAGATAGAGTTTGGGATCCTCCCATGAGGAACATAATCATTCCTCCTCAGTTTTGCTTGGACACTGCTTTGTAAAATAGTGCCCCCTTATGGTTATGGTGTAAAATGCCACCACAAGTCCATCCCAGAATGGAGAGGCTTCTTCTACCTCATCTCAGTCCCATCTTTTGCTAGAGAAGACATTGTGGGGCATTTGCCCCAAAGGGGAGGGCGATATTCAGAAACAGGGCATAGTTGCCAACAGTCATGAATTCTCCAGGACTGTCGTATCTTTTTTTAAGACAATCCAGGCAATTTTGAGGCTATCTGGGATCAAAAAGGCATAGGTTCTATATGAAAGAGCTCCTAGTGGTCATTCCAAGATAGAGTATGGGGTCATCCCATGCGGAACATAAACATTCTTTCTCACCTTTGCTCAGACATTTGGTAAAAGTAGCCATTATCGGTGGCAAATATCTCCATAACTGAACTTAACGGCATGTTTTTGGGACTCCTTTCAACTTCTTTCCATATCGTGTGGGCTAACACACTTTTCCCTTTTATTTGTACAATCCAGTTCCTCGGGGGAGGAGTCATGCTTAGTTTATTACTTTCTAATTGGATAATGAAAGAAATCAGTTCCCTCTTAGGTAGGGCCACATGAGTTTCATCTACGTAGAGATGAATGAACTCATGAACGTTCGGGTTCCTCGGGTCCGGCCAAACTTTTTAGACAACTCTGGGTCCGACCCCGGACCTCTGTCTAAAAACCTAAAATTTAAGATCTCCTTTCCACTGATTTTCTCAGGGACAGGGATAACAATAACCAAATATTTTCGAACTCACGGTAAAAGCTAAAAATTAGTAAGAACAGATTACATTCCGCGAGTAATGAATATTCGATTTGGCGGCTGAAGAGTCTTGGTCTCGGCTTCAGTCTCGCACATTCCACCAAGCCGTTATCTTCCGACTGTCCGTATAAAGAGGCCCCTGGAATTTTGGGAGGGAAGGTGTGAAGGGTTTGGACTATTTTAGGACACTGATATTACTGTGGGATAATCAGCCTCGGCTTAGTCGAGATATAAGAAACCCATGAGACAGAGTCAAAGCCTCAGGTCTGGGATATTATTAACCAACTAGGTGGGGCCCGATGCTATCACATGGGGTGGGCGGTGGATATGACGATGGTGGAAGGCTCTGGGGTGCTGGAGGCAACGGCTGTCTGCCCTCCCCGGCATCCTGTCTGCCCTCCTGGTGCGCTGTCTCTGCCCTCTCTGCGCTCTCTCTCTGCCACCCCCGTGTGCTCTCTCTGCACTCCCTGTGCGAGCTCTGTGCCCCCGGGCACACTCTGTGACACCCCTGTATGTGAGCTCTCTGGCCTCCCCTGTGCTCGCTCTGTGGCACCACCCTCTGTGCGCTATCCAACCCCCATGCGCACTTGCTGCCCCCCTGTGCACAGCCATGTGTCTGCTCTCTGGCTCACGTCCTGTATATGCTCTCTGGCTCCCCACCTGTGCTGTATTTGCCCCCCGTGGTCACTCTCTGGCCCCCCCTGTGTTGTCTCTCTGCCACCCCCTATGGTCGCTCTCTGCCCTCCCAGAGGTTAGTCTCTGCCTCCACCTGTGGTCGTTCTCTGCCTTCTATGGTCCCTCTCTGCCTCCCCGTGTTATCTCTCTTTGTCTCCCCCTATGGTCGCTTTCTGGCCCCCCCTGTGTTTGCTCTCAGCCTCCCCTGTGGTCACTCTCTGGCACCCCCTGTGGTCACTCTCTTCCCCCACATGGTGTCTCTCTGACCCCCTTGTGCTGTCTCTCTGCCCCACCTGTGGTCGCTTTCTGAGGTAGAGCGAGGGTGAGCGGGAAAGGACCTTTAGTGATGTCACGGCCTTGAGAACTGTGACTCCACCCATGACTGTGACATCACCACAGGTCCGGTAGCCTCTCATTGTGTTGTGTTTGCGGGAGGCGACGGGTTTGTGGGGGGAGAGACCATGTGGGGGTGATCAGGCTTCAGGCGGTGTGTGCAGGGATCAGTGGAGTCGGCGGCAACGATAGCAGGCGCCATATTTGAACTCCCATTACTTGCGTGTTCACATATGGCACCTGCAACTTGTGCTGACCAATCGCATGATAGGAGGACACGATTATGGCGGAAGTGGATGACGGACGCCACAAGGTATTATTATAAGAGATCATCGGACGATTGTTTAGGTGTAAATGTAAGCAGGGGCGGTACCCAAAGTAACCAATCAGATTGCAGTTACATTTCCCAATGCAGGCGAAGGGATGAGACATAAATATTTTTGGTTGTTATATGAGATTTTTTTTGTTTATAAAACTTATAATATAAATGTTAAGAATCAAAGTCTGAAAACAAAGTTATGACTCACAGAATCCATCAGAAAATGATCAACATTCCCATATATTACTCACCAGAAACCACACGAGGGAGAAGCTGCCGACACTGAGCAACTTATATAATTATATACAAAGGAGAAGATGCCCAGGTTATACCAGCTATACATATATAATTATATACAGGAAATGTCCAGGTTATACCAGCTGTACATATATAATTATATACAGGAGATGCCCAGGTTATACCGGCTGTACATATATAATTATATACAGGAGATGTCCAGGTTATACCAGTTGTACATATATAATTATATACAGGAAATGTCCAGGTTATACCGGCTGTACATATATAATTATATACAGGAAATGTCCAGGTTATACTGGCTGTACATATATAATTATATACAGGAGATGCCCCGGTTATACCGGCTGTACATATATAATTATATACAGGAGATGCCCAGGTTATACCAGCTGTACATATATAATTATATACAGGAGATGCCCAGGTTATACCGGCTGTACATATATAATTATATACAGGAGATGTCCAGGTTATACCAGCTGTACATATATAATTATATACAGGAGATGTCCAGGTTATACCAGCTGTACATATATAATTATATACAGGAGATGCCCAGGTTATACCAGCTGTACATATATAATTATATACAAAGGAGAAGATGCCCAGGTTATACCGGCTGTACATATATAATTATATACAGGAAATGTCCAGGTTATACCGGCTGTACATATATAATTATATACAGGAGATGCCCAGGTTATACCCGGCTGTACATATATAATTATATCCAGGAGATGCCCAGGTTATACCAGTTGTACATATATAATTATATAAGGAAATGTCCAGGTTATACCGGCTGTACATATATAATTATATACAGGAAATGTCCAGGTTATACCGGCTGTACATATATAATTATATACAGGAGATGCCCAGGTTATACCGGCTGTACATATATAATTATATACAGGAAATGTCCAGGTTATACCGGCTGTACATATATAATTATATACAGGAAATGTCCAGGTTATACCGGCTGTACATATATAATTATATACAGGAGATGCCCAGGTTATACCGGCTGTACATATATAATTATATACAGGAAATGTCCAGGTTATACCGGCTGTACATATATAATTATATACAGGAGATGCCCAGGTTATACCGGCTGTACATATATAATTATATACAGGAGATGTCCAGGTTATACCGGCTGTACATATATAATTATATACAGGAGATGTCCAGGTTATACAGGCTGTACATATATAATTATATACAGGAGATGCCCAGGTTATACTAGCTGTACATATTAAATTATATACAGGAGATGCCCAGGTTATACCGGCTGTACGTATATAATTATATACAGGAGATGCCCAGGTTATACCGGCTGTACATATATAATTTATACAGGAGATGTCCAGGTTATACCGGCTGTACATATATAATTATATTCAGGAGATGTCCAGGTTATACCGGCTGTACATATATAATTATATTCAGGAGATGTCCAGGTTATACCGGCTGTACATATATAATTATATACAGGAGATGTCCAGGTTATACCGGCTGTACATATATAATTATATACAGGAGATGCCCAGGTTATACCAGATGTACATATATAATTATATTCAGGAGATGTCCAGGTTATACCGGCTGTACATATATAATTATATACAGGAGATGTCCAGGTTATACAGGCTGTACATATAGAATTATATACAGGGGATGCCCAGGTTATACCGGCTGTACACATATAATTATATACAGGAGATGTCCAGGTTATACCAGCTGTACATATATAATTATATACAGGAGATGTCCAGGTTATACCGGCTGTACATATATAATTATATACAGGAGATGTCCAGGTTATACCAGCTGTACATATATAAATTATATACAGGAGATGTCCAGGTTATACCAGCTGTACATATATCATTATATACAGGAGATGCCCAGGTTATACCAGCTGTACATATATAATTATATACAGGAGATGCCCAGGTTATACCAGCTGTCCATATATAATTATATACCGGAGATGTCCAGGTTATACTGGCTGTACATATATAATTATATACAGGAGATGCCCAGGTTATACCAGCTGTCCATATATAATTATATACAGGAGATGTCCAGGTTATACCGGCTGTACATATATAATTATATACAGGAGATGCCCAGGTTATACCGGCTGTACATATATAATTATATACAGGAGATGTCCAGGTTATACCAGCTGTACATATATCATTATATACAGGAGATGCCCAGGTTATACCAGCTGTACATATATAATTATATACAGGAGATGCCCAGGTTATAGCAGTATATGGCGGTGTTATTCGCAGTATGTGGCGGTGTTATTGGCAGTATATGGCGGTGTTATTGGCAGTATGTGGCGGTGTTATTAGTGTATTCGGTGGCGGCCCCTCTATGTATATAGATGTAATTAGCGCTTGACATGGGGGAATAGATGGAGGTGCAGCTGCAGATTGCTTCTCAGTGATGCAGGACTTAATGGCAGTGGCAGCAGTATTAGCATTCATCCCGCCGGTCGGTAATGCAGCGTAGGTTTCCATTTGCCCCCAAAATCTGTTTCCCGAGAAGGAGATTTACAGGAAGGTTATTTGTCCTTCACGCGAGAGCGCGGCTTCTACAGAGAGGATTAAACAGGAATTGTTTAACAGCGGTAAATGGCCTGGAACTTCATCAAAGGAGGCGAGCGCCGCTTAACCCAGCCGATGCCAGGAGGCAGAAGCGGGCCAAGTGGCAACGTGCCAGGGTGTAAGGCAGGAATACGGGATTATTGGCCACTTCTTTGCTTAGTTAGCGATCTTGTCCAGGATCTGTATTTAGGGGACTGTTTAGTGGTCCACATTTCTCTTGGTTTATTAAGGGGTCTGGTCTGGGGTCTTTATTTAGGTGTCAGGTGAGGGGTCTGTATTTAGTGGTCTGGTCTTCGGTCTTTAGGCGTGTGACTTGTGCCATGTGATTTATTGTGTGATTCAGTGGTGTATGATTCTGTGTTTTGTGATTCAGTGTTGGGTGATTCGGTGTTGAGTGATTCGGTGTTGGGTGATTGGTGGTGGTTAATTCGGTGGATTGTGATTTGGTATGCTGTGATTCAGTGTTCTGTGATTCGGTGTTGGGTGATTGGTGGTGGTTAATTCGGTGGATTGTGATTTGGTATGCTGTGATTCAGTGTTCTGTGATTCGGTGTTGGGTGAATTGGTGTTGAATGATTTGATGGATTGTGATTCGGTGTACAGTGATTGGGTGGCCTGTGATTAGGTGGCCTGTCATTCGGTGTTGTGTGATTTTGTGTTGTGTGATTCAATGTTGGGTGATTCGTTGTTGGGTGATTCAATGTTTGGTGATTCAGTGTTGGGTGATTTGTTGTTGGGTGATTCAATGTTGGGTGATTCAGTGTTGGGTGATTTAGTGGATTGTGATTCAGTGTTGGGTGATTCTGTGTTGGGTGATTCATTGTTGTGTGATTTAGTGGATTGTGATTCAGTGTTGGATGATTCCGTGTTGTGTGATTCGGTGGGGTGTGATTTGGTAACATGATTTGGCGTTGAGTGATTTGGTTTTGGGTAATTCAGTGGGGTGTAAGTTGGGTAGTGATTTGGTGGTGTGTGATTCGGTGGAGTGTAATTTGTGGATGTGTGATTCAGTGATCTGTGATTCGGTGTTGTGTGATTCAGTGTTGTGTGAATTGGTGTCGGGTGATTATGTGTTGGGTGATTCAGTGTTGGGTGATTAGGTGTTGGGTCATTCGGTGTTGGCTGATTCAGTGTTGGGTGACTTGGTGGCGTGTGATTCGGTGCTGGGTGATTCAGTGTTTGGGTGATTAGGTGTTGCGTGATTCGGTGTTGAGTGATTTGGTGAATTGTGATTTGGTGTTGGGTGATTCAATGGGGTGTGATTCGGTAACCTGATTTGGTGTTGGGTGATTCAGTGTTGGGTGATTCAGTGTTGTGTGATTCAGTGTTGCGTGATTTGGTGTTGTGTTATTATGTGTCGGGTGATTAGGTGTTGGGTGATTTGGTGTTGAGTGATCCAGTGTTGGGTGATTTGGTGGCGTTTGATTTGGTGTTGGGTGATTCAGTGTTGGTTGATTAAGTGTTGTGTGATTCGGTGGAGTATGATTCAGTGGCGTGTGATTCGGTGTTGGGTGATTCAGTGGAGTGTGATTCGATGTTTGGTGTTTTGGTGGTTGTGTGATTAGGTGTTGGGTGATTCAATTTCATAATTCGATGTTGGGTGATTCGGTGTTGGTGAGTCAGTGTTGGGTGATTCAGTGGGCTGTGATTTGGAGGCATGTGATTTGGTGGTGTGTGATTCGGTGGGGTGTAATTTGGGCACGTTTTAGTCAGTGACCTGTCATTCGGTGTTGTGTGATTCGGTGCTCTGTGATTCAGTGTTGGGTGGTTCAGTGTCAGGTGAATCGGTGTTGGGTGATTCAGTGTTGGGTAATTAGGTGTTTGGGTGATTCGGTGTTGGGTGATTTGGTGTTGGGTGATTCAGTGTTTGGTGATTCGGTGACGTGTTTCAGTGTTGGGTAATTCACTGTTGGGTGATTCGATGGAGTGCGATTCAGTATTTGGTGTTGGGTGATTCGGTGGAGTGTGATGCAGTGTTGGGTGATTCGGTGTTGGGTGTTTTGGGGATTGTGTGATTAGGTGTTGGGTGATTCGGTGATGTGTTTCGGTTTTGGGGATTCAGTGTTGGGTGTTTCTGTGTTGGGTGTTTTGGTGATTGGTGGTTGTGTGATTAGGTGTTGGGTGATTAGGTGACATGTCTCAGTGTTGGGTGTTTCTGTGTTGGGTGATTCAGTCTTGGGTGATTCGGTGGAGTATGATTCAGTGTTGGGTAATTCAGTGTTGGGTGTTTTGGTGATTGGTGGTTGTGTGATTAGGTGTTGGGTGATTAGGTGACATGTCTCAGTGTTGGGTGTTTCTGTGTTGGGTGATTCAGTCTTGGGTTATTCGGTGGAGTGTAATTTGGTGTTGGTGATTCAGTGTTGGGTGATTCGGTGTTGGGTAATTAAGTGTTGGGTGATTCGGTGTTGGTCATTCAGTGTTGGGTGATTCAGTTTTGGGTGATTCGGTGGAGTGTGATTCAGTGTTGGGTAATTTAGAGTCGGGTAATTCAGTGTTGGGTGATTCAGTGATGTGATTCAGTGTTGGTGATTCAGTGTTGGGTGATTCAGTGCTGGTGATATGGTGACGTGATTCAGTGGCCTGTGATTCGGTGTAGGGTGATTCGGTGTAGGGTGATTCAGTGTTGGATGGTTCAGTTTTGGGTGATTCTGTGTTGGGTGATGTGTTTCGGTGTTGGTGATTCACTGTTGGGTGATTCAGTGTTGGGTGATTCAGTGTTGGGTGATTCAGTGTTGGGTAATTCGGTGTTGAGTGATTCAGTTTTGGGTGATTTGTTGGATTGTGATTCAGTGTTGGTGATTTGGTGATGTGATTTTGGGTTGGTGATTCAGCGTTGGTGATTCAGTGTTGGTGATTTGGTGATGTGTTTCGAGTTGGTGATTCAGTGTTGGTGATTCGGTGTTAGATGATACAGTGATGTGATTCGGTGGCCTGTGATTAGGTGTTGGTAATTCAGTGTAGGGTGGTTCAGTGTTGGGTAATTTGGTGTTGGTTGATTCAGTTTTGGGTGATTTGTTGGATTGTGATTCAGTGTTGGGTGATTCAGCGTTGGGTGATTCGGCGTTGGGTGATTTGGTGATGTGTTTTCGTGGTGGTGATTCAGTGTTGGGTGATTCGGTGTTGGATGATACAGTGATGTGATTCAGTGGCCTGTGATTAGGTGTTGGGTGATTCAGTGTAGGGTGGTTCAGTGTTGGGTGATTCAGTGTAGGTGATTCGTTGGAGTGTGATTCAGCGTTGGTGATTCGGTGTTGGTGATTCAATGTTGAGTGATTTGGTGATGTTTTCGGTGTTGGTGATTCAGTGTTGGGTGATTTGGGATGTGTTACGAGGTTGGTGATTCAGTGTTGGGTGATTCGGTTTGGTGATTCGGTGGTGGGTGATACGGTGACGTGATTCGGTGGCCTGTGATTCGGTGTTGGTGATTCAGTGTTGGTAATTCAGTGTTGGGTGATTCGGTGATGTGTTTCGGTGGGGTGATTCAGTGTTGGGTGATTGGTGATGTGTTTCAGGGTTGGTGATTCAGTTTTGGGTGATTCAGTGTTAGGTGATACAGTGGCGTGATTAGGTGGCCTGATTCGGTGTTGGGTGATTCAGTGTTGGGTGATTCGGTGTTGGGTGAGTCAGTGATGTGTTTCTGTGTTGGTGAATCAGTGTTGGGTGATTCAGTTGGGTGATTCTGTGTTGGGTGATACGGTGACATGATTTGGTGGCCTGTGATTCGGTGATGTGTTTCAGTGTTGGTGATTCAGTGTTGGGTGATTCGGTGTTGGGTGATTCGGTTGGGTGATTCGGTGTTCGGTGTTATGGTGACGTGATTCGGTGGCCTGTGATTTGGTGTTGGGTGATTCGGTGATGTGTTTCAGTGTTGGTGATTCGGTGATGTATTTCAGTGTAGGTGATTCAGTTGGGTGATTCTGTGTTGGGTGATACAGTGACGTGATTCGGTGGCCTGTGATTGGGTGGCCTGTGATTCAGTGTTGGGTGAGTCAGTGTTGGGTGATTTGGTGTTGAGTGATTCGGTGATGTGTTTCGGTGTTGGTGATTCAGTTGGGCAATTCTGTGTTGGGTGATACAGTGATGTGATTCGGTGACCTGTGATTTGGTGGAGTGTGATTCGGTGTTGGGTGGCATGGCAGACGCCCGCTGGCTTGCACTGCCTGGCATGCCGCAAGCTGTGAAGTAGCGGAGGATTGATTAAAGATGATTGAGGAGTCGGCTACGTCTAACACTGCGGAGAAATCTAGGGACTCTGTACACACAGCGCTGCACGGCGTGCCAGGATCCGCCGCGCCAACCGCATCACACTAAGTGGAATTGATCCGGAGACGTCTGACAAGGAGCCGTCAGCGCCACAAATCAGGGGCAGCCGCTCGGATACAGGGGTCTTATAAGGCCGGGAGCGCAAAACATTCACAGTTTGGTTGATCTATGAGGAAATGGGAATTGAACATTTTTTGGTAAGCGGCATCGGGTGACACCATCTCCAAAAAAAACCAGCTCCATCTCAGAGACCCCATAACCCCCCGACCCCAGAAAGGTCCTCAACTCTCAGGACTCCCCGACTATTCCACTCTGCTCCACTGACTTCAGCTCCCTCTGGTGGTGACTATAGGCAGCCAAGATATTAGTCTATTAGTGAGTGAACGGACGCAATGTGCTGGCACCATTATGTGGGCACTACTGGGTATGAGGGCAATACTGGGTATGGGGGCATTACTGGGTATGGGGGCAATACTGGGTATGAGGGCAATACTGGGTATGGGGTCATTACTGGGTATGGGCAAAACGGATGGGGCATACTGGGTATGGGCAATACTGGGTATGAGGGCAATACTGGGTATGAGGGCAATACTGGGTATAAGGGCAATACTGGGTATGAGGGCAATACTGGGTATGAGGGCACTAATGGGTATGAGGGCAATACTGAGTATGAGGGCACTAATGGGTATGAGGGCAATACTGGGTATGAGGGCACTACTGGATATGGGGGCAATACTGGTTATGGGGTAATACAGGTATGGAATGGTAGGGCAATACTGGGTATGAGGGCAATACTGGTATGGGCAGTATGTACTGAATATGAGGAGTACTACTGGATACTGGCACAATCACCTGAGTATGACTGTGGTCGTATCTAACTACTGTGGAACTGTGTATCTAATCCTATCCTGTGTGATACTGTCTGCTGAGCTGTGTATCTAATCCTATCCTGTGTGATACTGTCTGCTGAGCTGTGTATCTAATCCTCTCCTGTGTGATACTGTCTGCTGAGCTGTGTATCTAATCCTCTCCTGTGTGATACTGTCTGCTGAGCCTGTGTATCTAATCCTCTCCTGTGTGATACTGTCTGCTGAGCTGTGTATCTAATCCTCTCCTGTGTGATACTGTCTGCTGAGCTGTGTATCTAATCCTATCCTGTGTGATACTGTCTGCTGAGCTGTGTATCTAATCCTATCCTGTGTGATACTGTCTGCTGAGCTGTGTATCTAATCCTCTCCTGTGTGATACTGTCTGCTGAGCTGTGTATCTAATCCTATCCTGTGTGATACTGTCTGCTGAGCTGTGTATCTAATCCTTCTGTGTGATACTGTCTGCTGAGCTGTGTATCTAATCCTATCCTGTGTGATACTGTCTGCTGAGCTGTGTATCTAATCCTATCCTGTGTGATACTGTCTGCTGAGCTGTGTATCTAAGCCTATCCTGTGTGATACTGTCTGCTGAGCTGTGTATCTAATCCTCTCCTGTGTGATACTGTCTGCTGAGCTGTGTATCTAATCCTATCCTGTGTGATACTGTCTGCTGAGCTGTGTATCTAATCCTATCCTGTGTGATACTGTCTGCTGAGCTGTGTATCTAATCCTCTCTTGTGTGATACTGTCTGCTGAGCTGTGTATCTAATCCTATCCTGTGTGATACTGTCTGCTGAGCTGTGTATCTAATCCTCTCCTGTGTGATACTGTCTGCTGAGCTGTGTATCTAATCCTATCCTGTGTGATACTGTCTGCTGAGCTGTGTATCTAATCCTCACTTGTGTGATACTGTCTGCTGAGCTGTGTATCTAATCCTTCCTGTGTGATACTGTCTGCTGAGCTGTGTATCTAATCCTATCCTGTGTGATACTGTCTGCTGAGCTGTGTATCTAATCCTATCCTGTGTGATAATGTCTTCTGAGCTGTGTATCTAATCCTCTCCTGTGTGATACTGTCTGCTGAGCTGTGTGTCTAATCCTATCCTGTGTGATACTGTCTGCTGAGCTGTGTATCTAATCCTATCCTGTGTGATACTGTCTGCTGAGCTGTGTATCTAATGATATCCTGTGTGATACTGTCTGCTGAGCTGTGTATCTAATCCTCTCCTGTGTGATACTGTCTGCTGAGCTGTGTATCTAATCCTATCCTGTGTGATACTGTCTGCTGAGCTGTGTATCTAAGCCTATCCTGTGTGATACTGTCTGCTGAGCTGTGTATCTAATCCTCTCCTGTGTGATACTGTCTGCTGAGCTGTGTATCTAATCCTATCCTGTGTGATACTGTCTGCTGAGCTGTGTATCTAATCCTATCCTGTGTGATACTGTCTGCTGAGCTGTGTATCTAATCCTCTCTTGTGTGATACTGTCTGCTGAGCTGTGTATCTAATCCTATCCTGTGTGATACTGTCTGCTGAGCTGTGTATCTAATCCTCTCCTGTGTGATACTGTCTGCTGAGCTGTGTATCTAATCCTATCCTGTGTGATACTGTCTGCTGAGCTGTGTATCTAATCCTCACCTGTGTGATACTGTCTGCTGAGCTGTGTATCTAATCCTTCCCTGTGTGATACTGTCTGCTGAGCTGTGTATCTAATCCTATCCTGTGTGATACTGTCTGCTGAGCTGTGTATCTAATCCTATCCTGTGTGATAATGTCTTCTGAGTTGTGTATCTAATCCTCTCCTGTGTGATACTGTCTGCTGAGCTGTGTGTCTAATCCTATCCTGTGTGATACTGTCTGCTGAGCTGTGTATCTAATCCTATCCTGTGTGATACTGTCTGCTGAGCTGTGTATCTAATGATATCCTGTGTGATACTGTCTGCTGAGCTGTGTATCTAATCCTCTCCTGTGTGATACTGTCTGCTGAGCTGTGTATCTAATCCTATCCTGTGTGATACTGTCTGCTGAGCTGTGTATCTAAGCCTATCCTGTGTGATACTGTCTGCTGAGCTGTGTATCTAATCCTCTCCTGTGTGATACTGTCTGCTGAGCTGTGTATCTAATCCTATCCTGTGTGATACTGTCTGCTGAGCTGTGTATCTAATCCTATCCTGTGTGATACTGTCTGCTGAGCTGTGTATCTAATCCTCTCTTGTGTGATACTGTCTGCTGAGCTGTGTATCTAATCCTATCCTGTGTGATACTGTCTGCTGAGCTGTGTATCTAATCCTCTCCTGTGTGATACTGTCTGCTGAGCTGTGTATCTAATCCTATCCTGTGTGATACTGTCTGCTGAGCTGTGTATCTAATCCTCACCTGTGTGATACTGTCTGCTGAGCTGTGTATCTAATCCTTCCCTGTGTGATACTGTCTGCTGAGCTGTGTATCTAATCCTATCCTGTGTGATACTGTCTGCTGAGCTGTGTATCTAATCCTATCCTGTGTGATAATGTCTTCTGAGCTGTGTATCTAATCCTCTCCTGTGTGATACTGTCTGCTGAGCTGTGTGTCTAATCCTATCCTGTGTGATACTGTCTGCTGAGCTGTGTATCTAATCCTATCCTGTGTGATACTGTCTGCTGAGCTGTGTATCTAATCCTATCCTGTGTGATACTGTCTGCTGAGCTGTGTATCTAATCCTCTCCTGTGTGATACTGTCTGCTGAGCTGTGTATCTAATCCTATCCTGTGTGATACTGTTCGCTGAGCTGTGTATCTAATCCTCTCCTGTGTGATACCATCCTCTGTGCTGTGTATCTAAGCCTGTACTATCTTATACTGTGTCAGTGAGCGTCTCGGATGATTCTTCCCATCATATAAGTCTATTTATTGGTGGCAGAATTGCAGCACTTTGTCCCCTGAGCTGCCGGCTGCTCCTCAGCTATGTAAATCCATCAGGTGATGGAGTAGAGCGGGCTCAGCAGCGCCCCCAACAGGTAGGAGGGATGGCAGTAACTGATAGAGCTGCAGCGTAAAGCTTGGGGGATCTCATCAGCAAGTATTCACTCTCCCTACAGCTCCCCCACAGGATAAAGGAGGTATTACACTCTCCTCCTAGAACTCACCAATGAGCTGCCTATGTAATGTGTGGTCCTCCAGGGTGGAAGACTGTCCTCCATGCTCATAGTCACCCCCACAGGGATCTCATCAGCAAGTGTTTATTTTCACTATAGCTCCCCTGCAGGATAAAGGAGGTATTACACCTTCCTCCTAGAACTTATCAATGAGCTGCCTATGTAATGTGTGGCCTCCAGGGCGGAAGGCCGACCTCTGCATCTGCATATCACTGTACAATGGGATCTTATCAGCAAGGGTTCATTCTCCCTATATCTCCCCCGCAGATAAGATGAGGTATTACACCCTCCTCCTAGAACTCATCACTGATCTGCCTCTGTAATATCCTCCAGGGCTGAAGACCGATCCTCCATGCCGCATATTCACCCCACTGAGATCTCATCAGTTTATCCATTCTCTCCACAGCTCCCCCCAGGATAAAGGAGGTATTACACTCTCCTCCTAGAACTCATCAGTGAGGTGCCTCTGTATTATCCTCCAGGGCGGAAGACCTCCTCCATTTGCACCACTGAGATCTCATCAGCAAGTATTACATTGTCCCCACAGCTCCCCACAGGATAAAGGGGTATTACAACTCCTCCTAGAACTCATCCAGTGAGCTGCCTTGTATTTTCCTCCAGGGCGGAAGACCGTCCTCCATATTCACACTGGGGATCTCATCAGTAAGTTTCATTGTCCCCACAGCTCCCCCGCAGGATAAAGGGGTATTACACCCTCCTCCTAGAACTCACCCATGAGCTGCCTATGTAATGTGTGGTCCTCCAGGGCAGAAAACCGTCCTCCATGCCGCATATTCACCCCCACTGAGATATCAGCAAGTTTCATTCTCCCCACAGCTCCCCCGCAGGATAAAGGTGGTATTACACCCTCCTCCTAGAACTCACCATGAGCTGCCTATGTAATTTGGCCTCCAGGGCAGAAGACCTCCTCCATGCCGCATATTCACCCCCACTGAATCTCATCAGTAAGTGTTCATTCTCCCCACAGCTCCCCCGCAGATAAAGGTGGTATTACACCCTCCTCCTAGAACTCACCCATGAGCTGCCTATGTAATGTGTGGTCCTCCAGGGCAGAAGACCGTCCTCCATGCCCATATTCACCCCCACTATCTCATCAGCAAGTATTCATTTCCCCACAGCTCCCCCGCAGGATAAAGGTGTATTACACCCTCCTCCTAGAACTCACCCATGAGCTGCCTCTGTAATGTGTAGTCCTCCAGGGTGGCAGACCGTCCTCCGCAGCTGAATATTCCCCATTTCTTGGTATCTGGATGTTTCAGGCCTCAGCGATCCCCTTCATGCCTCATGAATCATTGACTTGATTTAATAATTACTATTTTTTCTTTCTGCCGCTTCCATCAATAATGCGGCTGATTCCGCGCGGCGGACGAGGTTTATTTCTCCAAACACTTGTCGGCTCCCATTGATTTCCTCATTCATTTGGATATTTAATATGGCGTCCCCTGTTACTCAGCGGCGCCCCCTAATATCATCCATCAATCTCACAAACATGACGCCGGTCAGAACTCAGAGCCGCGGCCCCCAGAAATGGCGGATTCCTTCATTATTTAATATTTTTTTATTTTGATTATTTTTTTTTACTTTTATTTAACGAAAACTGGGGATGATTGAACATTTTAACATTTTTCATATTTTTATTTATTTTTTCCTATTTATTTTTTGCTCAGTCTTCCCCTAAAGTCAATGAACCTTCTGCCTTATTAAACTTTGCCTGTGACTGAGCTTCACGGGTGTACCAAGATGGCGCCTTGAGTAGGTCACCGGCTTTCTTGGCCTTTGAGGGGGAACCCGTATTTCCCAAAAAACCTCAGGCGCCACATGAAGCCACTGTCAGGACTTAATAATTTCATTTAAAGGGTTACAGACACATCCAGGTGCTACAACACAGACTGCACCTGCCTTCTTTGGAGGGGACTGACCACCTTCTCCTGATACAGAGCACCAAAGCCACTGCATAGACATAGAAATCAATAATAAGATTCTGACTACCTGCAGCCACCACTAGAGGGAGCTCACTACATACAGATTTATTCAGTCACCACTAGAGGGAGCTCACTACATACAGATTTATACAGCTCACACTAGAGGGAGCTCACTGCATACAGATTTATACAGTCACCCTAAAGGGAGCTCACTACATACAGATTTATACAAGTCACTAGAGGGAGCTCACTACATACAGAGTTATACAGCCACCACTAGAGGGAGCCACTACATACAGATTTATACAGTCACACTAGAGGGAGCTCACTACATACAGATTTATACAGTCACCACTAGAGAGACCTCACTACATACAGATTTATACAAGGATCACTAGAGGGAGCTCACTACATACAGATTTATACAGTCCACCACTAGAGGGACACACTACATACAGATTTATAAAGTATCACTAGAGGGACCTCACTAATACAGATTTATACAGCCACCAGTAGAGGGAGCTCACTACATACAGATCTTATAGCTATCACATAAGGGAGCTCACTAATACAGATTATGAACAGCCACCACTAGAGGAAGCTCACTACATACAGATTTATACAAGTCACCATAGAGAGTCATACATACAGATTTATACAGCACCACTAGAGGGAGCTCACTAATACATATTATACACGCACCAATAGAGGAGATCACTACATACAGATTTATACAAGCACACTAAGGGAGCACACTATATACAGATATATACAACCACACCACTAGAGAGACCCCACTAATACAGATTTATACAGCCACCATAGGGGAGCTCACTGTATACAGATTTATACAGTCCCACTAGAGGGAGCTCACTGCATACAGATTTATACAGCCACCACTAGAGGGAGCTCACTACATACAGATTTATACAGCCACCACTAGAGGGAGCTCACTACATACAGATTTATACAGTCACCACTAGAGGGAGCTCACTACATACAGATTTATACAGTCACCACTAGAGGGAGCTCACTACATACAGATTTATACAGTCATGACTTGAGGGAGCTCACTACATACAGATTTATATAGTCACCACTAGGGGAGATCACTACATACAGATTTATATAGTCATCACTAGAGGGAACTCACTACATACAGAATTATACAGTTACCACTAGGGGAGCTCACTACATACAGATTTGTACAGTTACCACTAGGGGGAGTTCACTACATACAAATTTATATAGTCACCACTAGGGGGAGCTCACTGCATACAGATTTTTTTATTGGATTCAATGTATTATTTAAGACTTGTCATTTCTATTGCACAAGACTTTGTACTAAAATCTCCTGTCCAGACCCATGAATAGTCTTGAGATGATATAGTTAAGGTTATGCCACACCGAAAAGCATTTTTTCCCCCAATAAGAGCGTGGCGCCAGAAGAGGGGGCCGCGCTGCGTAATCTCAGGAGATGTCGTCAATGTTACCAACTGCAATCTGTCCATAGAGCTCGGCAGATGGATGAGAGCGCGGCGGGCGGCTCCTGTGAGTACGGACCGGGGGCCCGCTCTGAAGTTTAGGCGACCTACTTGATTTTTCACAGATGTCCTGGGAGGGATCCACGATTTCTTCAAATACGACACTTCTATACGTGAGGACGCAACGTGGAAGTGCGAAAAACTCTATAATCATCCGCAATATTCTACCATCTGTACAGATAGAAAAAGCCGAGACACTGATGATCTACAACAGTGATCATGGGGGACTACAACTCCCAGCATGTCCTCACAACAAATGTACAACACTCTGAGAGATAATGATAGGGAAGATGGATAGAACAAAGGAAGGAAACATAATGATGACTGCTGCAGCCGAATAGTGAGTGCAGCTCTGGAGTATAATACAGGAGGTGACTCAGGATCAGTAATGTATGTACACAGTGACTGCACCAGCAGAATAGTGAGTGCAGCTCTGGAGTATAATACAGGAGGTAACTCAGGATCAGTAATGTAATGTATGCACACAGTGACTGCACCAGCAGAATAGTGAGTGCAGCTCTGGAGTATAATACAGGAGGTAACTCAGGATCAGTAATGTAATGTATGTACACAGTGACTGCACCAGCAGAATAGTGAGTGCAGCTCTGGAGTATAATACAGGAGGTAACTCAGGATCAGTAATGTAATGTATGTACACAGTGACTGCACCAGCAGAATAGTGAGTGCAGCTCTGGAGTATAATACAGGAGGTGACTCAGGATCGTAATGTAATGTATGTACACAGTGACTGCACCAGCAGAATAGTGAGTGCAGCTCTGGGGTATAATACAGGAGGTAACTCAGGATCGGTAATGTAATGTATGTACACAGTGACTGCACCAGCAGAATAGTGAGTGCAGCTCTGGAGTATAATACAGGAGGTAACTCAGGATCGGTAATGTAATGTATGTACACAGTGACTGCACCAGCAGAATAGTGAGTGCAGCCCTGGAGTATAATACAGGAGGTAACTCAGGATCGGTAATGTAATGTATGTACACAGTGACTCCACCAGCAGAATAGTGAGTGCAGCCCTGGAGTATAATACAGGAGGTAACTCAGGATCGGTAATGTAATGTATGTACACAGTGACTGCACCAGCAGAATAGTGAGTGCAGCTCTGGAGGATAATACAGGAGGTAACTCAGGATCAGTAATGTAATGTATGTACACAGTGACTGCACCAGCAGAATAGTGAGTGCAGCTCTGGAGATAATACAGGAGTAACTCAGATCAGTAATGTAATGTATGTACACAGTGACTGCACCAGCAGAATAGTGAGTGCAGCTCTGGAGTATAATACAGGAGGAACTCAGGATCAGTAATGTAATGTATGTACACAGTGACTGCACCAGCAGAATAGTGAGTGCAGCTCTGGAGTATAATACAGGAGGTAACTCAGGATCAGTAATGTAATGTATGTACACAGTGACTGCACCAGCAGAATAGTGAGTGCAGCTCTGGAGTATAATACAGGAGGTAACTCAGGATCAGTAATTGTAATGTTGTACACAGTGACTGCACCAGCAGAATAGTGAGTGCAGCTCTGGAGTATAATACAGGAGGTAGCTCAGGATCAGTAATGTAATGTATGTACACAGTGACTGCACCAGCAGAATAGTGAGTGCAGCTCTGGAGTATAATACAGGAGGTAACTCAGGATCAGTAATGTAATGTATGTACACAGTGACTGCACCAGCAGAATAGTGAGTGAAGCTCTGGGGTATAATACAGGAGGTCACTCAGGATCAGTAATGTAATGTATGTACACAGTGACTGCACCAGCAGAATAGTGAGTGCAGCTCTGGGTATAATACAGGAGGTCACTCAGGATCAGTAATGTAATGTATGTACACAGTGACTGCACCAGCAGAATAGTGAGTGCAGCTCTGGAGTATAATACAGGAGGTAACTCAGGATCAGTAATGTAATGTATGTACACAGTGACTGCACCAGCAGAATAGTGAGTGCAGCTCTGGAGTATAATACAGGAGGTAACTCAGGATCAGTAATGTAATGTATGTACACAGTGACTGCACCAGCAGAATAGTGAGTGCAGCTCTGGGGGATAATACAGGAGGTAACTCAGGATCAGTAATGCAATGTATGTACACAGTGACTGCACCAGCAGAATAGTGAGTGCAGCTCTGGAGTATAATACAGGAGGTAACTCAGGATCAGTAATGTAATGTATGTACACAGTGACTGCACCAGCAGAATAGTGAGTGCAGCTCTGGAGTGTAATACAGGAGGTAACTCAGGATCAGTAATGTAATGTATGTACACAGTGACTGCACCAGCAGAATAGTGAGTGCAGCTCTGGAGTATAATACAGGAGGTAACTCAGGATCAGTAATGTAACGTATGTACACAGTGACTGCACCAGCAGAATAGTGAGTGCAGCTCTGGAGTATAATGCAGGAGGTAACTCAGGATCAGTAATGTAATGTATGTACACAGTGACTGCACCAGCAGAATAGTGAGTGCAGCTCTGGAGTATAATACAGGAGGTAACTCAGGATCAGTAATGTAATGTATGTACACAGTGACTGCACCAGCAGAATAGTGAGTGCAGCTCTGGAGTATAATGCAGGAGTAGTACATTTTACTCTTCTGTAGAAGTCAGTGATAATTCATGGACATTCTTGTATTCTTACAATATTTTGGGGAATATTCTGTTACAGGGAACATGGGGGGATTTATTCTGGATTTGGGGCAGAATTCCGCTCTGACATTACTCTATTACACGTGTTATTAATAATCGGTGCTGATGTATAAGATGAACAGACGCGTGGTTCCCATGAGAAGTGCGCTCCAAAACAATGCAGACAAAATAGTGAAACCTTCCGCTCCCACGTTCCAGTGACTGCAATAAGAAATTAATATTAGGAGCTGTTCCTGTATACATCCACCAGAGGGCGATACTTGCTAATCAGTATTCCTCTGTGTGTATACAGAGAGTTATAGATTCACAATGCAACAGATATGAAGGCAAAGAATGAAAATATCCATCATAGAGAAATCTTCCAAGTATTTCCCACAGATGTTCAACGCTTTGGTCCTTAAATGTAATTTCATGCCACAAATGCTATTCATGTCCCCGGCTGGAAAAAGCAGCTAATTCCAACAGAATAAAGACAATGTATTATATATGTATACTAATTTACACTATGTACAAGAATATAACTATCATAATACTGCTCCTATATACAAGAATATAACTACTATAATACTGCTCCTATGTACAAGAATATAACTACTATAATACTGCTCCTATATACAAGAATATAACTACTATAATACTGCTCCTATATACAAGAATATAACCACTATAATACTGTCCCTATGTACAAGAATATAACTACTATAATACTGCTCCTATGTACAAGAATATAACTACTATAATACTGCTCCTATATACAAGAATATAACTACTATAATACTGCTCCTATGTACAAGAGTATAACTACTATAATACTGCTCCTATATACAAGAATATAACTACTATAATACTGCTCCTATATACTAGAGTATAACTACTATAATACTGCTCCTATGTACAAGAATATAACTACTATAATACTGCCTCTATATACAAGACTATAACTACTATAATACTGCCCCTATACACAAGAATATAACTACTATAATACTGCTCCTATGTACACGAATATAACTGCTATAATACTGCCCCCTATGTACAAGAATATAACTACTATAATACTGCCCCTATGTACAAGAATATAACTACTATAATACTGCTCCTATATACTAGAGTATAACTACTATAATACTGCCCCTATATACAAGAATATAACTACTATAATACTGCTCCTATATACAAGAATATAACTACTATAATACTGCTCCTATGTACACGAATATAACTGCTATAATACTGCCCCCTATGTACAAGAATATAACTATAATACTGCTCCTATATACAAGAATATAACTACTATAATACTGCTCCTATATACAAGAATATAACTACTATAATACTGCTCCTATGTACACGAATATAACTGCTATAATACTGCCCCCTATGTACAAGAATATAACTATAATACTGCTCCTATATACAAGAGTATAACTACTATAATACTGCTCCTATATACAAGAATATAACTACTATAATACTGCTCCTATATACTAGAGTATAACTGCTATAATACTGCCCCTATATACAAGAATATAACTACTATAATACTGCTCCTATATACAAGAATATAACTACTATAATACTGCTCCTATGTACACGAATATAACTGCTATAATACTGCCCCTATGTACAAGAATATAACTATAATACTGCTCCTATATACAAGAATATAACTACTATAATACTGCTCCTATATACAAGAATATAACTACTATAATACTGCTCCTATATACAAGAATATAACTACTATAATACTGCTCCTATATACAAGAATATAACTACTATAATACTGCCCCTATGTACAAGAATATAACTACTATAATACTGCCCCTATGTACAAGAATATAACTACTATAATACTGCTCCTATGTACAAGAATATAACTACTATAATACTGCTCCTATATACAAGAATATAACTACTATAATACTGCTCCTATATACTAGAGTATAACTACTATAATACTGCCCCTATATACAAGAATATAACTACTATAATACTGCTCCTATATACTAGAGTATAACTACTATAATACTGCTCCTATATACAAGAATATAACTACTATAATACTGCTCCTATATACAAGAATATAACTACTATAATACTGCCCCTATATACAAGAATATAACTACTATAATACTGCTCCTATATACAAGAATATAACTACTATAATACTGCTCCTATGTACACGAATATAACTGCTATAATACTGCCCCCTATGTACAAGAATATAACTACTATAATACTGCTCCTATATACAAGAATATAACTACTATAATACTGCTCCTATATACAAGAATATAACTACTATAATACTGCCCCTATGTACAAGAATATAACTACTATAATACTGCTCCCATGTACAAGAATATAACTACTATAATACTGCTCCTATATACAAGAATATAACTACTATAATACTGCTCCTATATACAAGAATATAACTACTATAATACTGCTCCTATATACAAGAATATAACTACTATAATACTGCCCCTATATACAAGAATATAACTACTATAATACTGCCCCTATGTACAAGAATATAACTACTATAATACTGCTCCTATATACAAGAATATAACTACTATAATACTGCTCCTATATACAAGAATATAACTACTATAATACTGCCCGTATATACAAGAGTATAACTACTATAATACTGCCCCTATGTACAAGAATATAACTACTATAATACTGCTCCTATGTACAAGAATATAACTACTATAATACTGCTCCTATATACAAGAATATAACTACTATAATACTACCCCTATGTACAAGAATATAACTACTATAATACTGCTCCTATATACAAGAATATAACTACTATAATACTGCTCCTATATACAAGAATATAACTACTATAATACTACCCCTATGTACAAGAATATAAACTACTATAATACTTCTCCTATATACAAGAATATAACTACTATAATACTGCTCCTATATACAAGAATATAACTACTATAATACTGCCCCTATATACAAGAATATAACTACTATAATACCGCTCCTATGTAGAAGAATATAACTACTATAATACTGCCTCTATATACAAGAATATAACTACTATAATACCGCTCCTATGTAGAAGAATATAACTACTATAATACTACCCCTATGTACAAGAATATAACTACTATAATACTTCTCCTATATACAAGAATATAACTACTATAATACTGCTCCTATATACAAGAATATAACTACTATAATACTGCCCCTATATACAAGAATATAACTACTATAATACCGCTCCTATGTAGAAGAATATAACTACTATAATACTGCCCCTATATACAAGAATATAACTACTATAATACTGCTCCTATGTGCAAGAATATAACTACTATAATACTGCTCCTATGTACAAGAATATAACTACTATAATACTGCCCCTATATACAGGAATATAACTACTATAATACTGCTCCTATATACAAGAATATAACTACTATAATACTGCTCCTATATACAAGAATATAACTACTGTAATACTGCTCCTATATACAAGAATATAACTACTATAATACTGCTCCTATATACAAGAATATAACTGCTATAATACTGCCCCTATGTACAAGAATATAACTACTATAATACTGCTCCTATATACAAGAATATAACTACTATAATACTGGCTCTGGTTTATCCTATTAGATCTGCTCTTTTGGCCACTTGTTGCAGGCTGTTGAGGGTTTCGCGGTTTTCCGGCAGTGCCAGCGTTAATCCCTGCTCTATTTTCGCGCTCTCCGGTGAGCGTCCGCCCGCCTCATCCTTCTGCTCACTCTCAGCCGTCTTGAACCAACATCACATTTATGCTGCAGAAGTGAAATGAAACAGAATGTCCTTCTGGATTCCAAACCTCCCAAGAAATGTGACTGAATATCCAGAAACCCTGAGAGATGCGGCAGCAGCTTATAAATCATTCATGCCAGAGAGCAGAAGCTAAAAAGGAGTCGTTCGGTGAGAAAGCAAGAGGCCACCGGCTCCCCGGAGAGGAGGGATTTCATTTATCCTGTTGTACACACTGTTATAATGGCAACAGAAATATCCCTCTCTATCACATACCTCTCACCCATCCCTCGTCCCCCAACTCCATAATTCACTGCCTTATAATCTCTAGGTAGCTGATGGGGGAGCGCAGGACTCGAGACTGATATGATGATACTTCACTCTAGGAATCTATCTAAACTTATCATGAAATCATTTCTGACCATTAATTATTATTATTATTGTTGTTTAGGGAAGTCCTCCACCTTCAAAATCACCAAAACAAAAGAATCTGGAGTTCTAGGCCTTCCAGACTTCCTTGGTAGTGCCCCAGTTAGTCATTCAGAACTGTAAAAAAACACCTAACTCTGAGTTATACAATCTGTGCTGCTCAGGGGCGTGTTCTAAGGTGGGCGGGACTTCTAGCTCTTCATACCACCCCCAAGGATCCTTCTTATGCATGATTCTAGATCAAATAGATGGGGAAGGAGCCTACCACTCACCTCATCCCTCTGCCCCCACTCCATAATTCACTGATTTATAATCCCCAAATAGTTAAAGGGGGAACTCAAGAACCAAGCCTGATATAACTATACTTCACTCTGGGAATCTAAACTCATTGGAGACCAATAACATCTATGTATGATTAGGAAGGCCATTAGGTCCAAGCATAGCCACATGTAGCATTATTGACCAGAGAACCCCTACATTTTGCTGATCCGGTAGGTTGTACTCCATCAGTGACCTACTATCGGTCTTTCAGTGTTTCCCATCTCTATCGAATCTAAAAAGGAAGACCTATCACTTGCCAGACTTTTATTGTACATCTTATCTACCATACCCTGAAATAATTTTTGTCCTTGAATTTTTACTGCAAATAAGGGAAAAACTCTTACGTTGGGAAGTTGGAAGTCCTCCACCATCAAAATCACCACAACCAAAGAATTCTTAGTCCTAGACCTTTTAGGCTTCATTGGTAGAGCCACAATTACTCCTTCATAAGGTTAAAAAAAAAGACTTGGCCTTGAGTTAAATAATTTGTGCTGCTCAGGGGTGTGGTCTAAGGTCGGTGGGACATCTAGCTTTTCATACCACCCCCATAGATCCCTCATACATGATTCTTGATCAAATAGATGGAGAAGGAACATACCTCTCACATCATACCTCTTCCACCCACACCATAATTCACTGCTTTATAATCTCTAGGTAGCTGGAGGGGAGTGAACAATCTATGACTGATATGACGATTCATTTTGCCGATCCCATAGGTTGTACCCCATTAGTGACCTACTATCGATCTTTCAGCATTTCCCATTTCTCCTGAAAGTAACTAGAAGACCTATCACTTGCCAGTCTTACCATACCCTGAAATCATTTGTGACAATGAATTGTTACCGCTGGTTAGGGGTTAGTTGGGGAGACCTTCACCTTCAAAATCACCGATACCAAAGACGTCTGAGTCCTAGGCCTTTCAGGCTTCCTTGGTAGAGCCACATTTACTCCATCAGAAGATTACTAAAAGACCTGGCTCTAAATTCTATAATCTGTGCTGCTCAGGGGCGTGTTCAAAAGTGGGCAGGACTTCTTGCACTTCATACCACCCCCAAGGACCCCTCCTACATAATTCTTGATCAAATATATGAAGGAGCATATCTCTCACCTCATCCCTCTTCCCCCACTCCATAATTCACTGCTTTATAATCTCTAGGTAGATGAGGAGGGAGCGCAGGACCTAAGACTGATAGGATGATAATTCACTCTAGAAATCTATCTATACTTATTGGGTGCCAATCACATCTATAAATGATTAAGAAAGACCCCACCAATCAGCAAAAGATATTAGGATCAAGCATTGCCATAAGTACCATTATGGACCAGAGAGCTCCTTCATTTTGCTGATCCGGTAGGTTGTACCCCATCAGTGGCCTACTATTGTTTTTTCAGTATTTTCCATCTCTCCTGATTATAAAATGGAAGCCCTATCAGTTACCAGGCTTTTACCATACCCGGAAATCATTTGTGATCGTGAATTGTTACCGTTGGTTAGTGGAAACCACTGTTGGGAAGTTCCCCACCTTCAAGATCACCAAAACAAAGACTTCTGAGTCCTAGGCTTTTCAGGCTTCCCTGGTAGAGCCACATTTACTCCTTCAGAAGATTAAAAATGACTTGGCTGTTAGTTATACAATCTTTGCTGCTCGGGGGCGTGTTCTAAAATGGGCAGGATGTCTAGCTCTTCATACCACCCCCAAGGATCCTTCAAACAAGATTCTTGATCAAATAGATGTAGAAAGAGCATACCTCTCCCCCCACTCCATAATTAACTGCCTTATAATCTTTAGGTAGATGACGGGGAAGCGCAGGGCCCAAGCCTGATATGACAATACTTCACTCTAGGAATCTGTTCTCCATTAACTAGGCTCATTGGGGGACAATTACATCTAGAAATGATTAGGAAGAACCCCACCAACCAGCAGAAGACATTAGGTCCAAGCATTGCCGCATGTACCATTGTGGACCAGAGAACTCCAGACATTGCCCTATGTTTTGCTGTTTTGGTAGGTTGGACCACACCAGTGACCTTTTACTATCGGTCTTTCAGTGTTGCCGATCTCTTTTGAATGTAAAATGGAAGACAAATCACTTGTTAGCCTTTTCTTAGAGTTAGAGAAGTAGACGTTTTCTACCATACCCTGAGATCATTAGTGGGTATGAAATGTTACCGATGGTTAGGGGAAAACACTGGGTTGGGAAGTCATCCATCTTCAAAAAACGCCAGAATCAAAGAATTCTGAGACCTATGCCGTCCAGGATTCCTTGGTGTAGCCTCATTTTTGCCTTCAAAAGTTTAAAAGACACCTAACTCTTGAGGTATACAATCTGTGCTGCTCAGGGGCGGGTTCTAATGTGGGTGGGACTTCTAGCTATTCATACCACCCCCAAGGATCCTTCTGATACAAGATTCTTGATCGAATCGATGGAGTGGGGGCGTAACTTGGGTTCGACTTCTATTGAAGGTGACCTTTGGCCCTTCACCTTCCAGACCCATGCCTTTATGACATTTATTAACAAATCTAAAAACAGTACACCTAAAATATCTCCAAAAAGTTTAATAGTTAGCTGTCGACACACTTTCATTCTGTCACTCATCAGTGTTCAGCTCATCTGCATGCCCACCTCTTCTCCATGTACTGTAAATCGCTCTCCATTCTAGAAGTTTCCGCTCAACTCAACACTGAGCCGTGGGAAGATCTTCAGAAGACTGTGATTCTCGCCACGGGGGACGATGAAGAACAATGAGGTAACACGCAGTTAGCAATGTATTTACTTCTATTCACTTGTAAAGAGAAGTTAATATATTGTTAGCTGTGCATTAACCAACTTCTCTCTGCACTGCAGAACGGAACGTGAGGAGACTCGGAAATTCCGACACCGCAGATAGTGCAGTGGTTCCACCATGTCCTATGTAAGGGAGGGCTGACTCCACCATCACTTCATATACATATGTTCTTGAGATTGTTAATGGTGAACCATTGTAGATGAAGGTCACTGATCTCATCACGCACGTGTCTTTATGAGGTCGAGCTTGCTTGTTAATCTGTCAAACGCGTTTCATGGCAATCTGCATTAAACATATACCCATGAATCATATAAACACTAAACGTCCACTCCCAAAGGACCACCATTTTCATTCATTTCAACCTTAAAGGGTTCTCAAGGTCTAGAGTCGTCTGCCATGGATCTCAAGGAAATAAAGTCTTGGGAGTCCATGGAGTGGAAGTCCCCTTCAAGGCTGGGGACCCACGGCAAAAGATGACCCACATCAGGTTGTAGGATAATATTAATAATAATATTTATTCATTTACATAGCGCTATTAATTCCATATCACTTTACATACATTTCCAACACTGTCCCCATTGGGACTCACAGTCTTCACATCCTATCAGTATGTCTTTGAATTGTGGGAGGAAACCAGAGTGCACGGAGGAAACCCACGCAAACAGGGGAGAACATACAAACTCCTTGCAGATGTTGTCCTAGCGACAGAGCCACTATGCCGCTCAATGCTCCCAAAATGTAGTTTCTGTTTTTTATGATCGTACCATAAAATTAAGAACTCTCATCTGCTGACCTCATATATAGGATGTCCCTGGAGGTGCCCATATCTGTAAATGTTTTTGATTTCTAAGTTTCCCTGAAATCTTTGGCGTCGGAGCTCACAGGCAAAAGATATTAGCATCATTTTCCCCCTCATGAATTTACCTTTTGATAGCAGGAAACATGACATGACTGTGAGTATCTAACTGGCAGAAATCCATTTTCTATGAATCAAGTCATTGCACAAAGAAGTAAGACTGTTTTTTGCTTTCGCCATGTCGTATGGATTCTAAAAATATAAGTTTAATCATTCTGATATTAATGTGAATATGAATCTGACTTTAAGTGTTTTAGCTAACCTAACAAAGAAACTCTACATGGTGTTCCATCTAAGAGTTCTTGTATCATGAAAGTCATAAAACCTAGATTCTTGGAAAAATGGGATCTAATAATGGAGATGAGATAATGACACCTCAGTTTGGGGCTTCATTGAGGAGGACGAAGCCTTCTGTTTAACAGCTCATGAAAAGAAGACCTGTCATTAAGCCAGAAATATAGACTACTTTAGGTTTTTTGTCCATACAATGGAGAAAATAACTCAGGTCGGGGTCCATGGAAAGAAGAAATCATTTTAGTTAGGAGCTCATAAAAAAGGAGATCTACCCAGGTTGCAGGTTCATGGAAGTTAGTTCCCACCTTAATTTTTGAACACATTGAGAGATAGGACCCAACTCAGATTGGGGTTTCCTGTTGAAGAGGAACCCACTTCAGTATGTGAGGGGCAGCCCATAACAAAGGAGGACCCACCAATATTTAGAGGTTTCATTGAAAATAATTATCCCTTTCAGGCTGGGAATTCATAGGAAGGAGGGCCACCTCCGGTAAGCGGTTTCGTGAAACGAAAGATCCCTCTCAAGTTGTTGAGCTGATGGAAAAACAGGATCCACCTTAGGTATCGGACGACCTGAATAGATACTCTCACTTTATTGAACTAATAAAAAAGTAGGGCCCACGTCAGGTATTGGACTCCATGAAAACAATGGCTTTAATTTAGGTTGTGAACATATAAAGTGTGAGGACCCAACTGAAGTTAGGGGTTTCATGGAAGACAGGATCCCTCTCAGGTTGTGAACACAAAGAGGTCAAAGACCCAACTCAGGTTAGGGGTTTCATGATAAATAAACATGCTTCTCAAGTTGAGTGCCCATAGAGGTGGAGGGTCCACTCTGGGAACACATAGAGAGGGAGGACTCATATCAAGTAAGGGTTTCCATGAGAAGTAACTACACATCTCAGATTGTGAGCAAATAGGGACATAGGCGCCATCTCAGTTTGGTGATTTATGGAGGGAACCGAACTGAGGTGAGACAATGACTGACAGCATGTCAAGGGTTTCATGGAGAGCAAAGACCTGTCTCAGATTGGGAGCAAATAGGGACATAGGACACACCCCTATTTGAAGTTTCATGAAGAGGGAGAAACCCAACTGAGGTTTGAGGGTAATGATTGACATCATGTCCAGGATTTCATTCGAGCAAGGACCTACCTCAAATTTGAAGAAAACATGGACATAGGACCCCTTTCGTTTGGGGTTTCATGGAGAAGAGAACCCAACTGAGGTTGGTGAGACAATGACAATACATGTCAAGTTTCATGGAGAGCAATTGAACTGCCTCAATTAGGAGAAAAATGGGACATAGGACCCCTCGTTTGGGTTTCATGGAGAGGAGAACGCAACTGAGGTGAGACAATCACTGACAACATGTCAAGGTTTCATGAGAGCAAGGACCTGCCTGAGATTGGGAGCAAACTGGGACATAGGACCCACCTAGTTTGGAGTTTCAGTGAGAGAGAGGTGAGACAACCCAACTGAGGTTTGTGGAGAATGAGCAATATCATGTCAAGGGGTTTCATGGAGAGGGAGAATCCAACTGATTTGTGAGACAATGACCAATAACATGTCAAGGTTTCATGAAGAGGGAGAACCTAACTGTGGTAGGGAGACAATGACCAACATCATGTCAAGGGTTTTCATTGAAAGGAAGGACCCACCTCAACTTAGGAGAACCCTAAAAGAAGAACTAAAGTTAGGTTTAGGACCCTAGGAGATGGACAAAACCTTTTCAGTGTGGGGGTCTACGAAGACTTAGTACTCACCTCGCCCTGATAGGTGGAGTGACCTCTCATGGAGCTCTTGGTCTACAGGTCTATTGCATTTTGAGACAACAGTAGGACCATGCCATACAGAAGGTCACTCACATGGG
This sequence comes from Allobates femoralis, assembly GCA_033576535.1. NCBI lineage: Eukaryota > Metazoa > Chordata > Amphibia > Anura > Aromobatidae > Allobates > Allobates femoralis. The sequence goes on along the minus strand of JARQOC010000004.1, from coordinate 606,963,165 downwards.
GGAAAAAGTGTCTGGGACCTATGAGCTCCACAATTATAGGGTATACAGACTGATTGTGGAAAACCTGCATCTGCAGATGTATCTCATTAGATGCGGTGTGATTTATTACAGCGCAGTTCTAATAACCTCGTGCAGCACGTGGCCTCACATCCGGCCGCCGCAACGAGAGTGGATTTATATTTTCACATGGTAATTTCTCTTTAATGAAATACACTGCGCTCTCTGCCGTCTCTCCAACTTTATTACTCCTGTGAGCGGCCGCCCGCCCGCTATCTGCAGTTTCCTAAATCTTGCAGCCACCGATGAGTCACGCCGGTCCCAAAAAGGCCCTTTTTCACATCAAAACTTTTCACCCGTATCTCCTCACTGCTAAATAATCTCTATGTGTCACCGAGCGGTTTTAATTTACTTTCCATTAAGTCTGTATAAAAGAGCCGCAATTCTGGGTTCCTGGGTAAATGAATGACAGGCGGCGGGCGGGGAGGGGGCCGCGGAGCCGGGAGCTGGAGCCATAGAAGTCATCTTAATGACTGCGTTGCATTTTTTTTTTGCAAAGCTAGATGTTTTGAATGTGAGGCACTTAGAAAATATATTTCCTATTGATGGACAGGTGTGGTCATGTTTTTCACCTTCAGGCCCTCCATCCAATGTCATTACAAGCACTGAACGCTATCCAACATCTCAGAGACCTTCTGTAGGGCTTGAGACCATCATAAAATGAACTCAGCTCCTGGGCAGGGACTGGAAATTCGAGGGGGATTAGACCACCAACACAGACCCCATAATAGAAGTGTCGCCATTTAGCATGGGATGTAAAAGACCTTTGTGTGTGTGCTCCAAATTAAAATCATTGAGATCTCGTATGTATGGAACAGAGCAGCCCCTCTGAGACATAAAGGTATCTGAAGAAGCAGCTCTCTCTTTGTCTCAATGTTAAGTGTCTATTACATTGTCTCAAATTTATAAAGACATTGTAACATTACAATTGGCTGAACTTATCCTTTGGCATTTACATATATTCGTCCTATTGGGTGAACATCAGCACCCTTTGCACACTGCTCGAAGCGTTATTCTCAAATTCCAACTTTTCCTTAAGTTTTGATTTCAACTTTGACTCCGACTCTTCAATTTCCCTGAATCTGGCTCCAACTCCACCAAAATGGACACTGACTCCATGACTCTGACTCCACAACCATGACTGATTGGTCAGTAAGCCAAACATCCGACTCCAACTACTCAATTTCCCTGAGTCCAGCTCCACCAAAATGGGCTCCGACTCCACAGCCCTGGATCCCGCACCCAAAAAAAGTGCCAGAAATGTCACCAATCACTCCCTATCTAGAATAAAAAAGACTAAGGCCCTGTCACACGTGTCAATTCGCTAGTGACATCGCCGAAAAGTGACGCATCAGCGATGTCCTAGCGATATCGCACGTGCGTCGTGCTGTGTGGGCAGCGCGACGCAATGCGATTTATCGCTGGTCGCAGGTTGACAGGTTTACCAGCATGAACGTAAACCTGTCAATCTGCAACCAGCGATTAGGCTGGATCGCGCCGTCTGACACCGCAATAGCGATGTGGCGGCGAATCCAGCCTATACCGCAGCGTTGCTGAGGATCGCTCGCTAGGCTGAGCCCAACCCAGCGAGCGATGGCTCCGCCCACATCGCCGCCGCGTCACCGGCCAACATCCTGCCGTGTGACAGCTGGCCTGCGATGTCGGTAACGAGTGTGCACCCGCGCATCGCTTCCGACATTGCAGGCCAGATTGATGCGTGTGACGGGCCTTAAGGTGTGCATTTTTCTAGTAACGTCCTAATCTGGCCACCTGATCAGCCCTGTCTCCATTGACTCAGAATGGGGCCGCCGTCTCATGCGGTGTCATAAGATTACCTGCTGGATCCTAACAAATAGGGTTGGAGTCCGGCCAGGCTGGATACGACTTTCACATTGAGCCCTCCCAACACCGACCCATTGGCGTGTCCTAGAATAGCTTCAACTTTCCGATGGATCAGGCAAAAAATCGGATGCAACCACAGCGGCATTGTGCCAAACACTGCGGTGGGACAAACAAACCCGGATGCAGTTGAACGTGTTTTCATCCGGATCTCACCTGAACGCAAGTGTGAACCCAGCCTAAGACTCTTGAACATGACTTTTATTGTTTCTTTATAGTATTTGCCATTTAAAGCAGCCGCGTAGCTAGATGTACAAAACATTACAATGGTAACATGCCCTGCCAGGGCCTCAGGATACTCGAACAGGGCTTCTTTGAGGCTTCATCACGGGGATCACAGGGACCCAGAACCGGCTCCGCGACCCTGGCGGTGTCATTAAAATTTCGGTGTGGGTGGCTCTCTCTCTTAGGGAAGGGCATCTGGCTGGAGGGTTCATTCTGAGAAGGGATAACTAGACCTGGGGATACTTGTTAATTTTACGTGACACCACCCGCAGGTTTCGGCTATAGACAGTTCTCCTAGAGGCTGATAGTAGGGAGGCAGCAATGATACTTACGCCCTCTATGGGTAGGGCTGACCCCCAGGGCAGCTTGAGGTACCTGAGTGAGTTGGTAGTTGTGTTTCTGGTGCTTTTGACGCATTAAGAAAGTTCCCAGACACAGCGGGGTGCAGTCTTCAGGTCTTTTACTCACAGTCTTTGTGTAACAGCCCACTGTGGACTGGGTTCTCGGAGGCAGGGATCCAGCTACTCCCGGGTAGGAGGATGACACTTAACCGGCACCCCTTCTCTGTCCTTTCTCAGCCTCTTTACATTGCGCTTGCTTCGCCCATCCTGCCTTGCACCTCGCCACACAGAGCTCTGAGCCAATGACTGTGGGCTTTTCTTAGGGGTTGACCTGCAGTGTCTCCCCCTTAGCCCTATGGCTGCCACCTTTTCAGCAGATGTGTGCAGTTGTCGACCGTGTCACCTTGGAAGTACCACACAGTCTCCGGGCCGCTAGTTGAGACTGGTCTGTACTCTCCACTAGTCTTGGGTTCCCTGTGCCTCTGTTCTTTGGCCTAGTCCCTCCACTGCCTTGCACTTGACAATGAATTTGAGCTCCACGGGTGGATTGCTCACTTCCCGTTTCTCTAGGATCCTCTCTTCCTGCTGGAGCCACCTGGTTCTTGTCTCGGCTCCTCAGTCTGGCCTTAGGACGAGCTCCCACTTGCTCCAGTCCTCTGGACACTTAAGTTCTTTCTTCTTGTGACAGGCGTTCTTGCTCTAGCTTCCCTCCAACTCGATCCATGTTGTTCAATGGTCTCTCCTCAGCTGTTCTACGGCCTTTCCTCAGCTGGTCAACACTCTCCTCAACTGTACAACTGTCTCTCCTGCATTCTAATTTCTTTCCCACTCTATTTATACCCCTTTGTCATGTGTCCCACGTCATCTACGTGTGTTCTTTCTGACCTCACTCCTCCCAAGTGCTCCCTCTAACTACTTTCTTCACCACCCAAACCCTCTACAATGGTTCCTAGTGTGATCTGGATGTCCCGGCACCGGTCTGTGCCCCTCTTACCCGTGAGTGAGATACTACACCCTAAGGGTAAGTTCACACTTACCCGGCGTGTTTGTCGGCGGCAGCTGGCGGGTCCCGCCAGGAAGCTCCGGCGCCGTCCACCGGCTTCCTGGCGGGTATGTGCGGGCGGTATCCGGCGGCTGCCCAGCGGGTTCTCGGCGGAGATTCTGCAGCGGCTGGAAGCAGCACATGATTCTGCTTGCAGCCGCTGCAGAACCGGCCGGTTTTTAGAACATGGTCATTCTTTGCTAACCCGCTGGGAAACCTGCGGGTTAGCAACGGATGACGCTGGGTAACCGCCGGTGTGTGCACAGGCTTGGGCGGGTTACATTAGTTTCAATGTTAATTAAAACGTCGGTTTGGATTAACATAAATTTAAATAAAACTAATGTATGCAAAACGGCGGTTTACACAGGTAAACCGCCGAAAACCCGCCCAGTGTGCACATACCCTAATAGGGGTGCAGTACCTCTGTGGCGACTGGATCCACAGGGGTGCCACAACTCGGTCACACAATTAGGCTAGGGTCACACCAGCGTTATGGTGTGCATTCAGGGGGGTTCTGTACTAGTAGCAGCTCAATCAAGTATTTGATCGTCATTCTGTCCAGGTGAGTGTAAATCAGCGGCACAAACATGAAATCAAGTATATATAGTATTAGAGGCTGCTGTTAGAAGACATAATAGTGGTATCATAGCAGTAATAGTAGCCAGAATAGTAGTAGTAATAAAAGGTGGCGTGGTAGTATTTTAGTAGTTGTAGTAGTAGTAGTAGTGGAAGTGACCCTGTTAGTAGTATTAATAGACGTTGTATTATTAATAGACATAGTTTTAATAGTAGAAGTAGTAATATTAGCAGCTGTAATGTAATAGAAGTAGTAAAAGTAACTGTAGTTTTAGTATTAGTAGTAACGTAATAGTAGCAAAAGCAGTGGAACTATCAATGTTAATAGTAGTATTAATAGTTGTAAAAGTTGTATTCACAGCAGTAGATGTAATAGTAGTATATAAAAAGTAGCAGTAGTAGTAGTTGTAATGTAGTACAAGTTGTAGTAGACATTTTAGTAGCAGTAGTAAGAGGTGGAGGGGTAATATTTTGTTGTAAAAGAAGTTCCAGTGTTGGTAGTAATATTAATACAAGTTGTATTATTAATAGTAGTTTTAGTAGTAGAAGTAGTAATAATAATAATAGTAGTTGTAAGAGTAGTAGTAGAAGTAGTAGGTTTTGTAATAGTAATAGAAGTAGTAAAAGTAATAGTAGTATTAGTTGTAGTAGTAATAGCAATAGTAGCAGAAGTAGTGGAAGAATCAATGAATATAGTACGGTAGTATAAATAGAAGTTGTATTACTATTACTATTATTAGGAGTGTTTTTTTTTAGTAACAATAGTAGTAGTAGAAGTTGTATTGATAGCACTAGGTCTAATAGTAGTATTAATAAAAGTAGCAGTAGTAGTAGTTGTAATAGTAGTAAAAGTAGTAGTAGAAGTATTAGTAGTATTAGCTGTACTAAAAGTAATAGTACTTTTGTATTATTAGTAACAGTAGTAAGAGTAGTTGTAGCAGTAGAAGAAGTCCCAGTGTTAGTAGTAATATTAATAGAAGTTGTATTAGTAATAGTAGTTTTGTAGTGTAGAAGTAGTAATAATAATAATAGTAGTAGTAATAGAAGTAGTAAATGTAATAGTAGTATTAGCAGTAATGGTAATAGTAGCAGAAGTAAAAATATTAATAGAAGTTGTATTATTAGTAGAAGCAGTTCTAGTAGCAGTAGTAATAATAGTAATAATAGTAGTTGTAATAGTAGTAGAAGTAGTAACAGTAGTGGTAGTATTAGCAGTAGTAGTGGTAAAAGTAGCAGAAGTAGTAGTGGCAGTACCAGTGTTAATACTAGTATTAATAGATGTTGTATTATTAGGAGTAGTTTTCTTAGTATCAATAGTAGTGGTAGAAGTATTATTCATAGCAGTAGAAGTAATAGTAGTATTAACATAAGTAGCAGTAGCTCTTGTAATAGTAGTAATAGTAGTAGTAGAAGAAATAGTAGTAGCTGTAGTGAAAGGAAGAGTGATAGTATATTTGTATCATTAGTAATTAGTATTGTCGTAGTTGCTGTAGTAGAAGACGTTCCAGTGGTAGCAGTAATATTAATAGAAGTTGTATTATTAGTAGAAGCAGTTTTAGTAGTAGATGTAGTAGTAATAAAAATAGTAGGAGTTGTAATAATAATAATAGAAGTAGTAAAAGTAACATTATTGGCAATATTAGCAGTAATAGTAGTAATGGTAATAGAGGTGGAAGTACCAGTATTAATAGTAGAATTAATAGAAATTGTGTTATTAGTAGAAGTAGTTTTATTAGTAACAATAGTAGTGGTAGACATTGTATTGATAGCACTAGGTGTAATAGTAGTATTAATAAAAGTAGCAGCAGTAGTAGTTGTAATACTCGTAAAAGTAAAGGTAGAAGCATTACTAAAAGGTGGAGTGGTAGTAGTATTTGCAGTAGTAATGGTAGTAAAAGCAGTAGAAGATGTTCTAGTGTAAGTAGTAGTATTAATAGAAGTTGTATTATTAGTAGTAGTTTTAATATAAAAAGAGAATAGGGGAGCGCACATAGGGCTTTACCGTTTCAAACAGTCGTCCCGGTCTCCCCCAATCGGTGTGACTCCCCTTGGACGGTTGTGCAAGCCACAACAAACTGAGAGAGCTCAATGGTTGGTCGCTGCAGATGCCCCGCCGGTAATAACAGAACTTTCAATGGAGAGGAAAAAGCGGGCTTTGGTATCCGCGCAGTCACTTCTTGTGTTCTGCGCGGATAACAAAGCCCGGCTTCTCTCTCCAGTGAAAGTTCTAGTAGTTTTATTAGTAATACGGTAATAGTAGAAGTAGTAACAGTTTTATTAGTATCAATAGTGATAGTTTAAGTAGTACTTGGTATCATGATTGTTGACAGAAGTGGTGATTTTAATGATAAAATAGACATAGTTAGACGGAGCGTGTGTTGATGCATGACAGTGATGTGAGTGTAATGCGTGTTTGTGGTGCGAGTGTGGTGTGTGTGGTGAGTGTGCATGGCTGTATGCATGTGAGTGTGCTGCGTGAGTGCGTGTGTGGTGCGTGTGAGTGTGAAGCTGTCCGTGGTCCTGAAGCAAACTTCAGGTCTGCAGACAGCATATGCCGGCAAATTTAAAGTCCGCGCTGTCAAAGCTGCAGAGTTTGAATTTGCCGGTTTCCCGGTACAGTAAGAATAATCTTTCATAAAAACCCACCTGCTGTCAAATTTTAACATTTCCAGGGGTTAATCATATTAACTCCATCTGCAGGCTCTGTGCAGTATTTCCATAATCTGGTGTCTGAAGGGTTAAACTGATGTTGGTGTGGTGCCGGCTGGTGTCCAGAGAGTGTCCCTGGTACTGTACGCTATTTGCCCTTCATTATAAGAGCTCTGCTAATGTTAGTGTACGCAAATAGCGTACAGTACCAGGGACAGCTCCCTGAGTACTGGAGCCACGCCGCTTGTTCTTAAAATAAAACATTGCCGCTTTTACTGTAATCCATGTATTAATCCCTGCACTGCCAAGGGTGGTGCTAGCTGGTGTTCAGGGAGTGTGGACACTCCCTGGACACCAGCCGGCCCCACACCAACATCAGTTTAATCCTTCAGACACCGGTTATTAACCCCATCTGCAGCCTCTGTGCTGACATGCCGCGCAGAGGCTGCAGATGGGGTTAATATAAAGCTACAACCCAGGAATTGAAAATTTAACTCAGCAGCTCGGTTTTCAGTATTCATCTGTCACCGCTGCTTTGACAGCGATGACAGATGAAGTGCTTTCCGTACCGGTAAACCGGCGATTTTTCTACTACACACTATCGCACCGTGTGCTGTATGGGTGCAAGATTTTCTCGCACCCATAGACTTTAATTGTCCACTCGCGCGGGGAAATCGCATGCAATCACAGCATGCTGCGATTGAACACGCATTTCCCTCACAGTAATGGGGCCAGTATCATTTAATAATACTGGTCCGAGTGCAATGCGAGTCTCCCTCGCATTACACTCGAGCGAGGTGCACGGACAGTGTGCCTTCAGCCTAATAGAAGTGAAGACAGGGTTCCTAATAGAACTAGTAGCAATATTAGATTTGTTATTAGTACTGTAGTATCATCATTATTTGCAACAGTATTAGAAATAATAAAGTCGCTGAAACAGTAGTTGTGGTTGTGTTGTAATAACCAGGACTGGAGGTGGAGAGTGAGTGGTAACATTAGTGATAATAGTGATAGGACAGTCCAAATCCAAGAAAAGGTTGGGTCACTGTGTAAAATGTAAAGACAAGAAGAAGACCAAGATCTGGAAATCTTACACTAATGAGTGTGAGACTACCTTCACTTTATAGACAATCATCTCGCTGTCTCATACATAAATGTGACATACCTATGATCAGTTATGTAGATTCCTCCTATGTCACTGCATTGTTACTATGATTTGTATTATTTATTAGCATTTTGTAAACCCTCCTTTGGCTTTCTCCTCTGCCTGATTCCTTCTGGGCTCTCGATCAGATTCCGGCATGTCTTCACCAATATCTGCTCTCGGGTCTCCTCTGACCGTTGGTCACACCGGTCGCCTCACTTGGGTGTATACAGCTTTATCTTCACCTCCACCCACAAGTGTTGGCTTGGGTTGAGGTCTGGGGGCTGTCGGACAACCCATCTCCTCTACTTCATTGTCATTGACCCATTTCTTCCCAATCTCTCGTTTGCTTCGGGTCGTTGTCCTGCTGGACGCTATGTCGTCCTTTTCATCCCCATAGTACTCGAGTGTATGAAGTTACTCATCTTGTAGGATCCTCACATGTCTCTCAGCATTGAGGCCACCATTGATCCAGTTCAAGTATCCATTAGGCATCCCTAATGAGAGAAGACACGGCTATCGATGAGCTGATGATGAGGTTTCTCTGTTCTTGGGAAATCTTCATGGCGGCTCCTCGATTCCAATCAGTGACCTTTTACTTGGGAATCAACCTAATAACACACTGAGCTATTGGAGAATGTGAGAACAGGTTGTGCTTTGTAGTATACGGGAGCAAAACAGTAACATGACAAGAATCTGCAGATTGTGCTTTGTAGTATACGGGAGAAAAACAGTAACATGACAAGAATCTGCAGGTTGTGCTTTGTAGTATACGGGAGCAAAACAGTAACATGGCAAGAATCTGCAGTTGTGCTTTGTAGTATACGGGAGCAAAACAGTAACATGGCAATAATCTGCATATTTGATTATGTGCTAAATAGCTGCAAGTCACATTTATGTATGAGACACAGATGATTGTCTAAAAATGGTTTCTTTATTCTTTATTATTAAAATTATTATTTTTTACTCATGGTGTATTATTATTAATATTATACTTATTACTGATACAATATAGTATTTATGCATTATTATTATGATTATTACTATTATTGTTGTTATTAATAGCATTATTTCTAATGTATTAAATTTTTCAGTCTTATTATTATTAATACCATTATTATTATTATTATTGATGAGCGAGCACTACCATTCTCGAGCGCTTTGTACTCGAAACAAGCAGTTCAGATGCTTGGATGGGCTCAACTATGGAGTATAATGGAAGTCATTTGGGAACTTGAGCATTTTTTGGAAACTCTAGAGTTTCCCATTGACTTCCATCATACTCCGTACTCGAGTCGAGCCCATACAAGTGTCTGAACTGCTTGTTTCGAGTACAAAGCACTCGAGCATTGTGTTGCTCACTCATCACCAATTATTATCAGTTTTAGGCATTTCTTAGTCTGTTTTCACCATCTTCTTCACATTAATTGGCTTCCTAGGATATTCATATGTGTGAAGTATCGTCGTGAGCCCCAGTAGAGTCAGGGATGAGTGATTATCTTCCATGTAGACCCTTTCGGAAGATGTCATAAAAATAGGAGGTGAAGCATAAAACCCTCCTGTGCTGGATAATTAAGTGTGCAATGGTGTCAGGCAGCTCCTGAAAGGTACCTCATTTTTGTCATTGTACCGGCACCCCCATAACCGTGATGAGTTATGCTGTGAATTGAGGCAATACTTCGTAAAGGTGCCGAAGCCCACGTGGTGAAGACGCTCCAGCTATCCTTTTAGGCTTAGATTAGTGAATAGTGAGCATTAGCATGCTCGGGTGCTCGGTACTCAAAACGAGCAGGTTGAGCGCATGGACGGGCTCAATTTGAGTACTATAATGATAGTCATTGAGAAATTCGAGCATTTTCTGGAAGACTCAAGTATCTCATTGACTATCCTTTTAGGATTAGATTAGTGATGAGCGGGCATTGCCATGCTCGGGGGCTCGGTACTCGAAATGAGCAGGTTGGACGCTAGGACGGGCTCACCTTGAGTATCGAGTACAACGGAAGGTAATGAGAAATTTGAGCATTTTTCTGGAGGACTCGAGTTTCCCATTGACTATCCTTGTAGGATTAGATTCGTGATAAGTGAGCACTACCATGCTCGAGTGCTCGGTACTCAAAACAAGCAAGTCGGACGCTCGTTAGCGCTCAACTTGTGTAGCAGGTTGGACGCTAGGACGGGCTCAACTTCAGTATCGAGTATAAAGGTAGTCAATGAGAAATTAGCATTTTTCTGGAAGATTCGAATTTCCCATTGACTATCCTTTTAGGATTAGATTAGTGATGAGCGAGCACTACCATGCTCGAGTGCTCGGCACTCAAAACAAGCAGGTTGGACACTTGGTAGGGCTCAACTTGTGTACTAAGTATTATGGTAGTCAATGTGAAATTCGAGCATTTTTCTGGAAGACTCAAGTTGCTCATTGACTACTCTTTTAGGATTAGATTAGTGATGAGTGAGCACTACCATGCTCGGGTGCTCGGTACTTGAAACGAGTAGGTCCATGGGCGGACCTACTGTGGTGCAGCTGGTTCTGCTGCACCAGGGCCCCGACCGGCTAGGGGGACCCTCAAGCCTGATGTCAGAGGAGAGGAGGGGTAGGCAAGGGAAGCTTCCTGCTTCCCTTGCCTGATCCCGCCCCTCCTCTCCTCTGCCGTCCCGGCCCTCAGGATCCCGGCTCCCAGGGATGCATATGCCCGCTCCTCGCCGACGGCCGCCAGCAATCCCCCCGGTCCTTGCCGACGGCCACCAGCAGAACCCCCCCTCCCCGGTCCTCGCCTACAGCCGCCAGCAAACACCACCACCCCTTCTTCCCCCGCTCCTCAAGATGGCTGCACCAGGGCCCTCCGGGCTATAGGTCTGCCACTGAGTAGGTCGGATGCCCGGATGGGTACGGCTCGAGTAGAATGGATGTCAACAGGAAACTCAAGCAGTTTTCTAAAAGATTTGAGTTTCCTATTGACTTCCATTATACTCGGTACCCAAATCAAACCCTTCTGAACGTCCGACCTACTCGTTTCGAGCACCCAAGCATGGTAGTGTTCGCTCATCATTAATCTAAATCTAAAAGGATACGGAACGTTGTCACCACGTGTCATCATCACCTTTACTGAGTATTGATTGAATTCACAGCATAACTCATCACGGTTATGGGGGTGCCAGTACAATGACAAAAATGAGGCGCCTGACACCATTGCACACCTAATTATCCAGCACAGGAGGGTTTTATGCTTCACCTCCTATTTTTATGACATCTTCCGAAAGGGTCTACATGGAAGATAATCACTCATCCCTGACTCTACTGGGGCTCACGACGATACTTCACACACATGAATTTCCTAGGAAGCCAATTAATGTGAAGAATATGGTGAAAATGGACTAAGAAATGCCTAAAACGAGCAATAATTAGTGATGAGTGAGCAACACAATGCTCGAGTGCTTTGTACTCGAAATGAGCAGGTCTGACACTCGGACAGACTCAACTTGTGTATAATGGAACTCAATGGGAAACCCAAGATCTTCCGGAAAAATGCTTGAGTTTCCCATTGACTTCCATTATACTCAGCACCCGAATTGAGCCATTCTGAGCTTGTTTCGAGTACAAAGCACTCGAGCATGGTGATGCCCCACTCATCACTAGGTTAGATACGACTAAGCTGTATCTTTTGTGAGGATTTTACGCGGAGGGAATACATTTTTATATTTGTTGTGAATCGTTCTTATCACACATAATAAAAATCCCACGGAGCTGACACCGGCAGCTGTTATCTGTCCCTTTAAACCGCCCCGGCGTGCTAAACTCCCATCCAGGATAATAATATCTGCTAACGGTGCCCCGCAGTTTGTGGGCAAAAGAGACAAGTTTCATCATTCCGGCTGCCGGCGCTCCACATGTAATTATTTTGAGTGGAGATGAGTTCTCGTAAAGGTGATTTGAAGGGCGCCAGAGGGCCCCGCCGCACGCACCGCGCTGTCCACGGAACCTCATTAGCATGGATCATGTTGCGAAGGAGCATTGTTTTTTTTTCAATTGTGAGTGTGTGTTTCTCATGAGCTTTCAGCCGAGATACTTTACCTGCCAGGAACCTGGCGGATGAGCCTCCCGTGTGAGCGCCCGCTGGCAGCTAACAACAGCTGACTGCTCTCACACTCCCGTCATGGAGAAATGAATCTTTTTCCCAAAAGCTCCAGTCTTCGCTTATCACACTGCAAACGAAGCATGAAAATTCCTTTAATCCGGTATTAAATGGGGATTTCTGATTGGATATACACTGAACAGTGTCAGACTGGGACCAGTACCTTTGACTGTGGGGCCCACTGATCAACAAATTTACCTATGCGTCTATATAACAACATACTGGGTAGTTTGTAAAATTAATAAGATGCTTCCCTTATCTCTACATACAAGTGTATTGTGCCAACTACTGATTATGTAGGGTAAGTGACATACTACTGCAAAGGGGCCCACCAGAGGATTTCCCTGCCCTCCCGCCAACCAGTCTGAGCCTGGGTATGAATGTCTGACTGATGGCATCCATGCAGTCAGCATTATAACAAAAAAACAACGGCACTTATGTTGGGAGGGTAAGTGACATACTACTGCAAAGGGGCCCACCGGAGGATTTCCCTGCCCTCCCGCCAACCAGTCTGAGCCTGGGTATGAATGTCTGACTGATGGCATCCATGCCAAAAGAAACGGCACTCATGAAAAAATGAGACACTTACCTTACTGATAACCACTCAGTAGCCACATTGAGGTGTATCTCGTATACTGGGTCCCTACTCTCTGTTACAGCCTCTATCTGGATTAAAAACCTCCTACTTTATAGGCGAGTAGGAACCTGCTCACAGAGAGCAATAGCATTGCAGGCCAATGGGGGGTGAATAGTGTACAACAGAGGGTGTGATCCCATAATCTAAGCAATAAAAAAATCTGCGGCACTCAATCATATAGTGTGCACAGGTGCAACGCCGAACACAATATATTGTAACAAAGAAACAGTGGCACTCTGGAATACTAAGATATAAAATTGAATATGAAACAATATTATAGCTAAGGAGAAATTAAAAAATTAGACACTTAGCTTAAAAATATGGCCATATTGATAACCACCCAGTAGCCACAATGAGGCATGTCTCGTATACTCGATCCCTACGCTCAGTCACAATCTCTATCTGTATTAAATACCTCCTATTTTATGGGCGAGTAGGAACCTGCTAACAGAGATCAATCTTTTTCTGGTCAAGAAGTAAGCATTGACAGCGTTAAGAATGTGCCCCTCCTTTCTTATTGGGTCTGCCACTGCCTAACTATGTCAGGATCTCAAATCCTAGCGCCCTTGATCAATCAATCAGCAGGATCACAGCGATCAGTTGGCGATCTCATCTTCTTACGAAAAGCCGCGGAAATCTTTGCAACTTTTGCTTCTTCCATTTCAATTTTAATTCCTCCACTGGAATTTTGATACAATGTATCAGTAAAGGATTAATCTATCCCATTGATAGCTAAGCTATGATTGGCTGGCTTTGGAAATCCAGTATTACATGCAACAATATAGGATCCTTATTATCCAGACTTCAGAAAGTGAGAGTTCTAGAAATATGATCCCATCCATCAAACATTTTTATCATTTATATCAGTTTTGGGAATATCCCTTTAATAATTTTTCTTTTTAAAGGGTTGTCCACAGGATATGTGATAAATTAATGATATGAGAGGGTCTGACCACTGGGACCCCACGTTCTCCAGAACAGAAAGTGAAATGCCCAACATCTGACTCTGACTCCTCAATTTCTCTGAATCTGACTCCAACTCCAACTCCACCAAAATAGACACCGACTCTGAGTTCCCGACTCCGACTGCACAATCATAGCTGTGAAGTCAGTAAGCCAAACATCCAACTCCGATTCCTCCAAAATAGACACTGACTCCGACTTCCCGACTCCGACTCCACAATCATGGCTGTGAAGTCAGTAAGTCAAACATCCGACTCCTCCAAAATAGACACCGATCCTGACTTCCCGACTCCGGCTCCACAATCATAGCTGTGAAGTCAGTAAGCCAAACATCCAACTCCGACTCCTCCAAAATAGACACTGACTCCAACTTCCCGACTCCGACTCCACAATCATGTCTGTGAAGTCAGTAAGTCAAACATCCAACTCCGCAATTTCCCTAAATCCGACTCCAACTCCACCAAAATGGACACAGACTCCACGACTCCGACTTCATAGCCTTGGGGGTCACACAGAAGGATGCAACACCCATGTTATTGGTGACCTTCCCAACTATTGAACCTTCACTAATGACATATTGTCAATATCGATCAGATAACCCCTTTAAGACGTTGGCGTATGCCTATATTGCTACCTGTTGCTTTTAATACCGGTGTAAATCTTCTCATAGTTGTTGCCTGTTTTCACTCATTGCCCGATGTTTGATGATATCGCTGTCAGTGAGCCGTTACTGTGATGCCAGATGGAGCAGTGTTACACTGAAATATGGCCATCTGGGGACAAAAAAGGAAAAGAAAACCTTTTTTTAATTCTGAAATTCTTACATTATATATAGATTCCCTCTTCACCACTTTTCTGGGGTTTTTAATTGGTTTTCAAGTGTGTAAATTAAGCTTTGTTTGAGAGATGCAGGATACAACACCTGCAGGACTGGTAACGTGTATGTCACTCATTTATGGCATATTTTGGAAATATTGGCCCTACTTTTTTAATACTAAAATTCCTGCTTTACATATAAGTTCCTCTTCAGCACTTTTTTGGGTGTTTGGCATTTTGATGGGTAATTAGAGCTTTGAGGAGAGCAAGATAGAACATCTGCAGGACGGGTAACGTGTATGTCGCTCATTTATGGCATATTTTGGAAATATTGGCCCTACTTTTTTAATACTAAAATTCCTGCTTTATATATAAGTTCCCTATTCAGCACTTTTTGGTTTTTTTTAATGGTTTTCTAGTGGGTAAATGAAGCTTTGTTTGAGAGGCGCAGGATACAACACCTGCAGGACCGGTAACGGGTATGTTGCTCATTTATGGTATTTTAGAAATATTGATCTTACGGTACTTTTTTAATACTGAAATTCTTGCATTATATATATATATAAAGTTACCTCTTCAGCACTTTTTTGGTGGGTAAATGAAGCTTTTAGTGAAGCAGGATAGAATACCTGCAGGACTGGTAATGTCTATTTCGCTCATTTATGACATATTTTAGAAATATTGGTCCTACTTTTATAATAATTAAATTCTTGCGTTATATATCAGTTCCCTCTTCAGCACTTTTCCTGTTGTTTTTATGGCATTTTCTTTTTTTTTTTTACCTTTTTTTTAAAGGTTTTCTAGTGAGTAAATGAAGCTTTGTTTGAGAGGTGCAGGATACAACACCTGCAGGACAGGTAATTGACATATTGCTCATTCATGACATATTTTAGAAATATTGATCTTACTTTTTTATACTGAAATTCTTGTATTATATATAAGTTCCCTATTCAGCACTCTTTTTGGTGTTTATATGGCTTTTTGGTGGGTAAATGAAGCTTTGAGAGAAGCAGGATACAACACCTGCAGGACCAGTAATGTGTATGTTTCTCTTTTGTGGAATATTTTAGAATATTGGTCCTGTTTTATTAATACTATAATTCTTGCATTAAATAAAAGTTCTCTCTTCAGCACTTGTCTGGGTGATTATTTTTTTAGTGGCAAATTAAGCTGTTATAGAGAAGCAGGATACAACACCTGTGGGACCGGTAAAGTCTATGTCACTCATTTATGTCATATTTTAGAAATATTGCTCTTTTTTTAATACTGAAATTCTTGCAGTATATATAAGTTTGCTCTTCAGCATTTTTCTGGGTGCTTTTATGTTTTACTAGTGGGTAAATAAATCTTTGTTTGAGAGAAGCAGGATACAACACCTGCAGGACCGGTAACAAATACATAACTCATTTATGGCATATTAGAAAAATTGGACCCACTTTTTTAATAGTGAAATTCTTGCTTAATATATAAGATCTCTCTTCACCACTTTTTTAGTTGTTTATATGTTATATTTAGTGGTAAATTAAGCTTTGAGACAAGCAGGATACAACACCTGCACGATCGGTAATGGGTATTGTTGCTCATTTATGGCAATTTTTGGCATATTGGTCCCACTTTTTTAATACTGTTATTCTCGTATTATATATAAGTTCCCTCTTCAGCATTTTTATGGGTGTTTATATGTTTTATTTAGTGGGTATATGAAGCTTTGTTTGAGACAAGCAGGATACAACACCTGCAGGACCGGTAACGGGTGTTGTCGCTCATTGATGGCAATGTTTAGCATATTGGTCCCACTTTTTTAATACTGATATTCTCATATTATATATATGTTCCCTCTTCAGCATTTTTATGGGTGTTTATGTTTTATTTAGTGGGTAAATGAAGCTTTGTTTGAGACAAGCAGGATACAACACCTGCTGAATCGGTGACGTCTACATCGCTGAATTATGGCATATTTCAGAAATAGAAATATCGGTCCCATTTTTTTCAATACTGAAATTCTTGTATTATATATAAGTTCCCTTTTCAGCACTTAATTGCTTATATGTTTTATTTAGTGAGTAAATGAAACATAGCTTGAGAGAAGCAGGATATAATACCTGCAGGACCAGTAATGGCTATGTTGCTCATTTATGGCATGTTTTAGAAATATTCATACCCCTTATTAATACAGAAATTCTCACATTATATATCTTCAGCACTTTTTACGGGTGTTTTTCATTTATTTTGTGTGGGTATATAAACCTTTGTTTAAGAAAAGTAGGATACAACACCTGCTGGACCAGTAAGTGCACACTGCTCATTTATGGCATATTTTAGAAATATTGGTCCCAATTTTCTTATACTGAAATTCTTGCTTAATATATAAGTTCCCTCCTCAGCACTTTTCTGGTTTTTATATGCTTTAGTGGGTAAATGAAACTTTGTTTGATAGAAGCAGGATACAACACCTGCAGGACTGGTAACGGTATGTTGCTCTTTTATGGCAAATTGTAGAAATATCAGTTCCACTTTTTTAATACTGAGATTCTCACATTATATATAGTTCCTTCTTCAGCACTTTTCTGGGTGTTTTAATGTTTTTGTTAGTGGGTAAATCAAGCTTTATTTGATAGAAACAGGATATAACACCTGCAGGATGGGTATGTCACTCTTTTATGGCATATTTTAGAAATATTAGTCCCAGTTTTGTTATAGTTTAATTCTCCTAATGTTACTAGTTCTGCACAGAACATATCTTCGACTTTCTTGTGTGGATCAAGGGTGTAGGTGGAGATGTAGGATGAGAGGCTGATCATTGGTGCATAATGACATAGGACAGCAGGTAAAAGAGACAGGACCCCCGCAGGTGGTGCCAGTGAATATCACTGGTGTGGCATATAGATAGATAGATAGATAGATAGATAGATAGTCTCACACCCCATCCTAACCTCTCTAAAATCTCTCTTTAGACTAAAACTCTATATAACATAAAGACCAAGAACGAAAAATGCCCTATCCATCTCGGAGCTCCGACCTTTGCCTGTGTCTGCACTTTTTTTGTGTGTAAATGAAGCTGTGTTTGAGAAAAGCAAGATACAGCTCCTGCAGGACTGGTAATGGCACGTCACTCATTTATGGCTTTTTTAGAAATATTGGTCCCACTTTTTTTTTTTTCTGAAATTCTTGCTTAATATATAAGTTCTCTCTTCATTACTTTTTTAGTTGTTTATATGCTTCATTTAGTGGGTAAATGAAGCTTTGTTTGAGAGAAGCAGGATACAACACCTGCAGGACCGGTAAGGGTGTTGTTGCTCATTTATGGCAATTTGTAGCAATATTTGTAATAATTCAATTCTTTTAAGAGTACAATGACCACACAGACCATTTCTTCATCATTTTTGTGTGGACCAGGGGTATTAGCGGAGATGAAGGTTGAGGCGCTGATTACTGGTGCATAACCATCCTGGACAAAAAGAGACAGGACAACCGCCTGTGCTGTCAGTGAACCAGTGAATATCACTGGTGTGGCATATAGATAGATAGACTCACACCCCACTATAACCAGAGATCTCTTGTTAGACTAAAACGCTATATAACATGAAGACTAAGAACAAAAGAATTCTCATCCATCCCGAAGCTTGAAACCTTTTCCTGTGTCTGCACTTTTTAGTGGGAAAATTAAGCTTTGTTTGAGAAAAGCAAGATACAACACCTGCAGGACCGGTAATGGCCCGTCGCTCATTTATGGTATATTTTAGAAATATTGTTCCCTCTTTTGTAATAGTTCAGTTCTTCTAACAGTACAGGGACTGCAAAGACCATTTCCTCTTCATTTTTTTTGCACCAGGGGTATTGTGTGGCATATAGATAGATGGATAGATAGAGGGATAGAGAAATAGATAGAAAGATAGAGGGATAGAGATAGATAAATAGATAGATAGATAGATAGATAGATAGATAGATAGACTCACACCCCTTCCTAATCAGAGATCTCTTGTTAGACTAAGGGAGCCATTACACGCTACAATATATTAAACAATGTCGGCTGGAAAGTCACGTGATCGAGATTGCTACAACAATTTATTGATATCTCTTGTGCGGTTTCAGAATCATAGATCTCGTTAACAATTTTTCAATTGGTAGCGCACCAGCGATCCAGCGCACAACCCAGAGATCGAGGCCAGCCAGTGTCAGGAATAGGCGAAATCATAAGGAGATCATTATGGCGGTGTCACACTGAACGATGCAGCAGATTGCATGACCGACATCGTCTGATTTGGGGTCTGGGTCTCATATCTGCTATTAACAATCTGACCACTTATCGCTAGTCAGATCGACCTGTCACACGCAACCACGTCGTTAACACGTCGTTGGAGCGACTGAAAATCAGTGACGTTTCAGCGATATATTTACAGATATGGTAGTGTGTAACGGCCCCCTTAACCACTATATAACATAGAGAGCAAGATACAGCACCTGCAGGACTGGTAATGTCTATTTCGCTCATTTATGGCATATTCTAGAAATATTGGTCCCACTTTTGTGATAGTTCAATTCTTTTAAGATTACAATGACTGTAAAGACACTTATTACTAGTGCATACGACCCAGGACACCAGGGAAAAGAAACTGGACACCTGCTGCTGGTGCCAGTGAATATCACTGGTGTGGCATATAGATAAATAGATAGATAGAGGGATATATAGATAGAAAGATTAATAGATGACAGATAGAAATATAGATAATATACTTACACGACATCCTAATCAGAGTCTCTCGTTAGACCATAACATAAAGACGAAGAACAAAATATTTTCATCCGTTCCGAAGCTCCAGACTTTTCCTGTGTTGCACTTTTTAGTGGGTAAATTAAACTATGTTTGAGAAAAGCAAGATACAACACCTGCAGGACCGGTAATGGCCGGTCGCTCATTTATGGCATATTTTAGACATATTGAACCCCTTTTGTTATAGTGCAATTCTCCTATAGGAACTACAACCACACAGACCATATTCTTGACTTTTTTGTGTGGACCAAGGGTTTGGTGGAGATGTAGGAAGAGGGGCTGATAAATGGTGCGTAATGACCCAGGACACCGGAAAAAAGACAGGACAACTACCGGTGGTGCTAGTGCATATCATTGGTGTGGCATCTAGATACATGGATAGAGGGATAGATAGTATAGATAGAATTAGATAGAATAGATAGATAGATAGGATAGATAGATAGACAGACAGACTCACACCCATCCTGACCAGAGATCTCTCGTTAGACTAAAAATTCTGTATAATATAAAGACAAAGAACAAAACATTTCCCATCGTCTGGGAGCTCGGACCTCTCCTCATTATCTCCTACTTTCTGGCTGTTCGGCCATTTGATGTCTCCGCACCAGGATATTCTTGGCCGATTTTATAAATACAAGAATTTTTTTGTTTTCCTTTTAAATGATCCTTCATCCTCGTGAGCAGCGCTCACTGTGTAACCCTCAGCTCGGTGCAGATCCAGCAATGATTGGGCTCCATTGCCAGTGTTCTATGTGGAGTGACGCTACAGGTCGCTCAATCTTCCCCCTTTGTTGTTGGTTTATGGTAAATATCTCTTCTGTACAGGCGAAAAATTGCCTTATAGTGAGGCTGACGGACGGATGGCGTGATGTGTAGACAATGCTAGGCCCCGGATTGTTGGAGTAAATTTGTTGCACCCAGGGTCATTGGATTAGCAGATTGTGACCACAGGCGACCACTACAGAAGTGTATATATAAGATGTGAGAACAACGCTCGTCTGAGATTGATGTCATGTTCTTAGGTAAAATCCACTTGTTCTGGTTGGATTGTTAAACCTTCTTTCTTCAACTAAATGTGATGTTACTGCAGTATAGACCAAACCTATAAATTGAGGCCATATGTAGATCAAACTGTGGAGCCCATCAGCCAAGGAGAATATGCACCATAACCCTCCTATAGCATAGTCTACATAGCATAATTCATATATTCAATGACTCATATGTTTGTACCACACTGCAATGCAGTCACAGGACCCAGCAATTGTGCATTTATGTGAATAATCTAATATATAAAGCTGAGTGTATGTGTGTATGTATGTGTGTATATGTGTATCTGTGTCTGTGTGTATGTCTGTGTGTATATGCGTATCTGTGTCTGTGTGTGTGTATGTGTGCATATGGTATGTGTATATATGTGTGTCTCTGTGTATGTATGTATGCATGTATGTATGTGTGTGTATGTTGTATATGTGTGTGTGTGTATGTATGTGTGTGTATATGTGTGTATATGTATGTGGTGTATGTATGTGTGTGTATATGTGTGTGTATGTATTGTGTGTATATGTGTGTTGTGTGTATGTTGTATATGTGTTGTATGTGTATATGTGTCTGTGTGTATGCATGTATATGTGTGTGTATGTATGTGTATATGTGTGTGTATATGTATGTATGTGTGTGTATATGTATGTATGTGTGTGTATATATGTGTGTATGTGTGTGTATGTGTGTGTACGTGTGTGTATGTTATGTGTGTGTATATGTGTGTATGTGTGTGTATATGTGTGTAATGTGTATGTGTGTGTATGTGTGGTGTATGTATGTGTGTATATGTGTGTGTATGTGTGTGTATATGTGTGATGTATGTGTGTGTATGTGTTGTATCTGTGTGTGTATGTGTGTGTATGTGTGTGTATTATGTGTGTATGTTGTGTGTGTATGCATGTGTGTGTATTGTGTGTATGTATGTGTGTGTATGTGTGTGTTATGTGTGTATATTGTGTGTGTATGTGTCCCTGTGGTCCGGTCACCACTATTAGTTTGCAACACCTTGGATCAGCAAGTCCAGTCACCCACAAACACATCCCGGACCCAGAGCGAGCGGGTGAACCCAGGTAGTGGGACGGCTCAGGCAGCTGTGGGACAGCGGGGGCAGACAGGTGGTGGGTGGGAAGTGAGCAGGAAGTGGTTAGGGAAAGGAAGAGGACAAATAGAAGATACCACGGGAAGTTTTTAGTCAGTCGGAGGACAAGAGACAGAGAAGACAGAGAGCATGGATCCAGAGGCCCAAACCATGATGAGGCCTATCCCGGGTGTGGGGCTACAGACTGCAGGAAGTCAGAGAGAGTCCTAGGGGCACGGGCAGTGAGCGATCCACCCATGCGCCCAAATCTGCAGTGAAGTGGAAGGATAGGGTGAGAAACAGGGGCCCAGCCCTGAAGGTAGGCGAGGAGACTCCAAGCTCCAACCACAGAACCGAGGGCCATGAGATCACCAAGAGCTGTGGACAACTCCTGACACAGCGCAGAGAAGGCAGCCATACCAGGGCCAGGGGACTCTGACAGACGCCCAAGAAGGCCCAATGGCTGCTGGATTGGGGCTCTGTGTGCGGAGCCGCGTGAAGGACTTAGAAGGACAAACAGCGCTGAGAAAGGAAGCCCAAGAGGAGAGGAACACAAAGGGGGTGCACTGGACAAGACATCCTGGTTGCTAAGGACTACCCAGACCGCCACTGTACTTGTGCTGTAACTTGAAGTGCCTGACAAAAGAAGCCAAGTAAACCGGGGTGGAACTCAGACTGTGTGTGAGACTCTTCTTTCCCGCCTGCGCCTGGAGAGCGGTAGACTGCCAAACCGCATAGATTGCAGGGCCCTGCAGAGGACCCACCCCCATCCTCCCAGCAGCCGGCTCAGCTCCGCAGGCCTTCCATCACCCCCCAATCACCTCAACTCTGGATGCCCTGGGGACCTGCTCCTCCCGTGGGGAGCTAAACCATCACAGCTGCAACTCCATCATCCCCAGAGGTCCTGGACCACAGCAGTGGCCCCTACCAGACGCCTTCAACGGGTGGCGTCACAACAAACTCTTTTTATTTTACTTTTTCCTTTGCTATTTACCCCTTTTTTTCCATCCCCTGCTTTTTACTGACCGCCCAACCGGGTAGCCACGGACCGGGTCACGCCACCGTGACAGCACCCAGTGTGTGTATATAAGTGTGTATGTGTGTGCATGTGTGTATATATATGTGTGTGTGTATTTGTATCTGTGTGTGTGTGTATGTGTATATGTGTGTATGTATATGTGTGTATATATGAGTATATGTATGTGTGTGTATGTATGTATGTGTGTGTATATATGAGTTTATGTATGTGTATATGTGTGTGTATGTATGTATGTGTGTGTATATATGAGTGTGTGTATGTGTGTGTCTCTGTGTATGTATGTGTATGTATGCATGTGTGTGTATATATGAGTGTGTGTATGTGTGTATGTGTGTGTCTCTGTATGCAGGTCTGTGAAACATTCAGGGAACCTGCTGAAGACAAGGTGTTCTGGAAGTGGCAGACACTGGGATAAGACGGTCACTGAAGCAGCAGCCACACAAACCCCAAAGCTACTAAGACACCTCTTTGCTATTCTTCTAGCAACCTGCCGCACACAGCCCCCCCGTACATAGCACGAGGCCAAACACAGCTCCCACTGTACAGCAGGAGGCCACACACAACCCTCAGTATTACAGCAGGAGGCCACACACAACCCTCAGTATACAGCAGGAGACCGCAAATAGCCACCAGTATACAGCAAGAGACTGCAAATAGCCCCCAGTATACCGCAGGAGACCACACACAGCTCCCTGTGCCTCACATATCCCCTGTATTACACCCTGTGCCCACACATAGCCCCTGTATTACAGCCTGTGCCCACACATAACCCCTGTATTATAGCCAGTGCCCACACAAAACCCCTGTATTACATCAGGAGCCCACACATAGACCCTGTATTAGAACAGGAGCCCACATATAGCCCCTGTGTTACACAGGAGCCCACACATAGCCCCCGTATTACACTAGGAGCTCACATATAGCCCCTGTATTACATGAGGAGCCCACACATAGCCCCCGTATTACACCAGGAGTCCACAAATAGACCCTGTGTTACAGAGGAGCCCACACTTAGCCCCATATTACACCAGGAACTCACACATAGCCACATATTACACCAAGAGCCCACACATAGACCCTGTAGTACAGCAAGAGCCTACACATAGCCCCCTTATTACACCAGGAGCCAACACATAAACCCTGTATTACACCAGGAGCCCACACATAGCCTCCATATTACACCCTGTGCCTCACATATCCCCTGTATTACACCCTGTGCCCACACATAGCCCCTGTATTACAGCCTGTACCCACACATAGCCACTGTATTATAACCAGTGCCGACACAAAACCCCTGTATTGCACCTGGAGCCCACACATCGATCCTGTATTACACCTGGAGTCCAAATATAACCCCTGTATTACATAGGAGCCCACACACAGCCCCCGTAATACACCAGGAACCCACTTATAGCCCCCTAATTACACCAGCAGCCCACACATAGCTCCAGTATTACACCAGTAGCCCATACATAGCCCCCGTATTACACCAGGAGCCCACACATAGCCCCCGTATTACACTAGGAGCCCACAAATAGACCCTGTAGTACAGCAAGACCCTACACATAGCCCTCGTATTACACCAGGAGTCAACACATAGCCCCTGTATTACACCAGGAGCTCACACATAGCCTCCATATTGCACCAGGAGCCCACACATAGCCCCTGTATTACATGAGGAGCCCACACATAGCCCCTGTATTACACCAATAGCCCACATATAGCCCCTGTATTACACCAGGAGCCCACACATAGCCCCTGTATTACACCAATAGCCCACATATAGCCCCTGTATTACACCAGGAGCCCACACATAGCCCCTGTATTACACCAATAGCCCACATATAGCCCCTGTATTACACCAGGAGCCCAAACATAGCCCCCGTATTACTCCAATAGCCCACATATAGCCCCTGTATTACACCAGGAGCCCACACATAGCCCCTATGTTACACTTGCAGCCTGGGTATCTCAGCAGAGAGAAGCAACACTTTGTTAACCCATTCTATTTTGTTATAGCAAAGAACAGTTAGTTTCCATCCCGGGCAACACTGGATACTACCACTAGATTTCATAGATTTTGTTGTAAGGCTGTTTGTAATTAGCGCGGGATAGTACCTGTTATGTAGATATATAGGCCTTATCCCAGGAGTGGTAGCTATGTTGGTTCAGATTTCCATCTGATGAGGTCACTGGCAGATGGGCACAAAAAGTGATGTCAAAGTGCGATAAGAATCTTGTTTTGAAGTATTCATTATTCATTTATTCAATGTTTGTATAACCTTAGTGCACTCAGAGAACAGATTCATCAGTTTGTTTATATTCCTCTCCTCTAACAATCCTATATGATAGACCACTCCCTCCTGACTATCCTGTATACCAGATAGCGTCTTCTCCAACTATCCTGTATACCAGATAGCGTCTTCTCCAACTATCCTGTATACCAGATAACGTCTTCTCCAACTATCCTGTATACCAGATAACGTCTTCTCCAACTATCCTGTATACCAGATAGCGTCTTCTCCAACTATCCTGTATACCAGATAACGTCTTCTCCAACTATCCTGTATACCAGATAACGTCTTCTCCAACTATCCTGTATACCAGATAACGTCTTCTCCAACTATCCTGTATACCAGACCACTCCTCCAACTATCCTGTATACCAGATAACGTCTTCTCCAACTATCCTGTATACCAGACCACTCCTCCAACTATCATGTATACCAGATAACGTCTTCTCCAACTATCCTGTATACCAGACCACTCCTCCAACTATTCTCTATACCAAATCACTCCTTCTCCAACTATCTTGTATATCAGACCATTCCCTCTCTAACTCTCCTGTATACCAAACTACTTCTTCTCCAACTATCCTGTATACCAGACCACTCCTGCTCTGACTATCGTGTATACTAGACCACTCCTTCTCTGGCTTTTCTATATACCAGACCACTCTTTCTCCAACGATCCTGTATAGCAGACCACACATTGTCCAGCTATCATGTTTACCAAACCAGTTATTCTTTAACTGTCCTGTATACTAGATCACTCCTTCTCTAATTAACCTATATATCAGACCACAACTTCTCCAGGTCCTCTATATCCCAGACCACTTCTTCTCTGACTATCTGACATACCAGATCACACCTTCTCTTTTTAACTTGTATGCCAGACCACTCCTTCACTGATACTCCTATATACCAGATCACTCCTCCTCTGACTATCCTTTATGCCAGCCCACTCCTCTTCTGACTATCCAACAAACCAGACCAGGCCTTCACTGACTATCCTATATACCAGATCACCCCTTCTCTGACTATCTGGTATGCCAGACCACTCATATATGACTAACATATATGAAAGACCACTCCTTCTCTGATTATCCTATATACTGGACTACTTCTTCTCCAATTATGCTATATATCAGATCACTCCTTCTCCAACTATCTTGTGTATCATGCCACTCCTTCTATGACAATTTTATATACCAGACCACTCCTTCTCCAACTATCCTGTAAACTAGGCCACTCCTTCTCTAACTATCATTTATATCAGACCACTCCTTCTCTGACTATCCTGTATACTAGACCACTTATTCTCTGACTATTTTGAATAACAGACCACTCCTCCAACTATCCTGTGTATCACAGCACTCCTTCTCTGACTATCCTGGGTATTAGACCACTCCTTCTCCAACTGTCCTGTATATCAGATCACTCCTCCAACTATCCTGTGTATCACAGCACTCCTTCTCTGACTATCCTGTATATTAGACCACTCCTTCTACGACTATTTTATATACCATCAAAAAAAGAAAAATACAAGAATGTTGCGATAGAAACTTATTCTCCTTTATTTGTGATTTTCTCAGATGAGTAACATATGCTTTTTCATCAATATTTGTTCATAATTGTCAGACGTTTCGACCTTAGTCTTCTTCACATGACATACTAATTATCATACAGAAAAGAAAAGACAAAATATAACATCGTATTAATACATCAAAAAAAGGAAATACATGTATATATTTTTTCTGATATCACAAAAAAAGGGGGAGGAGTTACAAAAATTCCCAAAGAAAACTACAAGATACAACTCTCAATAAGAATATCTCCATTACAAGAAGGAAATATAACAGAAGAGGACGTTACATCATCCAATGCTGTGGAGGGGAAGTGACATTATATGCAAAATTACAAAATGTACCTTATTGATGTGTTGCATTAATGTGCGTTGTTACGACACAAATATCATGCACTCATCTATAATAAAATAATGTTGAAATTAGTGATACATAAAGGAAAGAAGAACAAAAGACTAAGATAATATTCAAGCCTAAAGTCTAGGTTATATTTCAACCTTGGCTACTGTCATTATCAATGTTTATAGAATCCATAGTGTCAGTTATATATAAAAAAAGGGATACTAATGATTAAATATAAGTGTTATGCTCTCAATAGATCAGCCCCAGAAACAAAAAGGGGAGGATTCATATCAAATTCATTCAGTCATGTATAGATAACCTCCCTCTGATAAGGAACAAATACAAAACATATATATTGTCTATTCACTTAAAAAGGAATTAATGTCCCAGTCATGTTCAAGTGTCATTTGTTATGTATGAAATACTCAGGCAAAAAGAAAAAAAAAGGGAAAAAAAGGAAAAAAATGTAACCTACTGTCAGGTATAATATGGCAAAATCATATACATCATATGCGTGCAAAACAGTAAAGGATAATAGAATGTACCTGTAGTGATAGGGGGTTCAACTTACACCCCTCAAGTTATGAATATATCCTATTCATAACTTGAGGGGTGTAAGTTGAACCCCCTATCACTACAGGTACATTCTATTATCCTTTACTGTTTTGCACGCATATGATGTATATGATTTTGCCATATTATACCTGACAGTAGGTTACATTTTTTCCTTTTTTTCCCTTTTTTTCTTCTTTTTGCCTGAGTATTTCATACATAACAAATGACACTTGAACATGACTGGGACATTAATTCCTTTTTAAGTGAATAGACAATATATATGTTTTGTATTTGTTCCTTATCAGAGGGAGGTTCTTAATGCAACACATCAATAAGGTATATTTTGTAATTTTGCATATAATGTCACTTCCCCTCCACAGCATTGGATGATGTAACGTCCTCTTCTGTTATATTTCCTTCTTGTAATGGAGATATTCTTATTGAGAGTTGTATCTTGTAGTTTTCTTTGGGAATTTTTGTAACTCCTCCCCCTTTTTTTGTGATATCAGAAAAAATATATACATGTATTTCCTTTTTTTGATGTATTAATACGATGTTATATTTTGTCTTTTCTTTTCTGTATGATAATTAGTATGTCATGTGAAGAAGACTAAGGTCGAAACGTCTGACAATTATGAACAAATATTGATGAAAAAGCATATGTTACTCATCTGAGAAAATCACAAATAAAGGAGAATAAGTTTCTATCGCAACATTCTTGTATTTTTCTTTTTTTGGTGTGCCAGATCACTTAATAATATTGACTGTTTAATTCTGTGCACCCTCAATGGTTGTGAGCCAGCCCTGTTACTAATTGTATTTTATATACCAGACCACTCCTTCTCCAACTAGCTTGTAAACCAGGCCACCCCTTCTCTAAGTATCATTTATATCAGACCACGCTTTCTCTGACTATGCTTTATATCAAACCACTCCATCTCTGACTATCTTAAATACATGATTACTCCCTCTCTGACTTTCCAATATACCAGACCACTTCCTCTCTGACTATCCTATATACAAGACCTTTCCTTCTCAAGTTCCCCTATATACCAGACCACTCCCTCTCTGACTTTCCAATATACCAGACCACTTCCTCTCTGACTATCCTATATACAAGACCTTTCCTTCTCAAGTTCCCCTATATACCAGACCACCCCTTTGACTATCCTATATACCAGTTCACTCCTCCAACTATCCAAGCTTTCTCCAACTATCCTATATACCAGATCACCCCCTTCTCCCAATCTTCATTATGCCAGACCACTCCTCTTCTGACTTCTCTATAGATCAGACAAATACTTCTACAACTCTTCAACATGCCAGACCACTCCATCTCTGAATATCGTACATGCCAGACCAATCCTTCTCTGCCTCGTCTATATACCAGACCACTCCTTCTCCAACTATAATATACCAGACCACTCCTTCTCTGACTATCCTATATACCAGACTACTCCTTCTCTGACTATCCTATATACCAGACTACTCCTTCTCTGACTAGCCTATATACCAGACCACTCCTTCTCTGACTATTCTAAATACCAGACCAATCCTTCCCTGACTATCCTATATACCAGACCACTCCTTCTCTGACTATCCTATATACCAGACCACTCCTTCTCTGACTATCCTATATACCAGACCAATCCTTGTCTGACTATCCTACATTCCACATCACCTCCTCTCTTGGTATCCTAAATACCAGACCACTCCTTCTCTGAGTATCCTATATGCCAGACAACTCCTTCTCTGACTATCCTTTATACCAGACAACTCCTTCTCTGACTATCTTTTATACCAGACCACTCCTTCTCTGACTATCCTATATACCAGACCACTCCTTCTCTGACTATCCTATATACCAGACCACTCCTTCTCTGACTATCCTATATACCAGACTACTCCTTCTCTGACTAGCCTATATACCAGACCACTCCTCCTCTGACTATCCTATATACCAGACCACTCCTTCTCTGACTATCCTATATACCAGACCACTCCTTCTCTGACTATCCTATATACCAGACCACTCCTTCTCTGACTATCCTATATACCAGACCACTCCTTCTCTGACTATCCTATATACCAGACCACTCCTCCTCTGACTATCCTATATACCAGACCACTCCTTCTCTGACTATCCTATATACCAGACCACTCCTTCTCTGACTATCCTATATACCAGACCACTCCTTCTCTGACTATCCTATATACCAGACCACTCCTTCTCTGACTATCCTGTATACCAGACCACTCCTTCTCTGACTATTCTAAATACCAGACCACTCCTTCTCTGACTATCCTGTATACCAGACCACTCCTTCTCTGACTATTCTAAATACCAGACCACTCCTTCTCTGACTATCCTATATACCAGACCACTCCTTCTCTGACTATTCTAAATATCATCTGAAATATGAGATAATGCACAATAGGGTCTTATCCTTCAGACAGGTAATGGCAATAAAACTTATTGAAAGCTGCTCACCTGGTATGGTTGTGTAACCCACAACCAAGTATGATCGCTCAGAAACAGCTGCTGCACGGTCCGTACCTCCACAGACAAACTGCGGTGAAGATTATCTGGATGAAGGACGACGTGCCGCTCTACCTGCGCTGCTGTGATTGTCCCTGAGGAAGGAGCCCAGTAGCAGCTCCGAAACACGTTGGAATAAAACCTACATCTTAACCCAGATATCCCGTGCTTCTGGTGGTCCTTTACAGCACCGCAGGTCGAGCGGCACTTCATCCTTCATCCAGATATTCTAAATATCAGACCACTCCTTCTCTGACTATCCTATATACCAGACCACTCCTTCTCTGACTATCCTATATATCAGACCACTCCTTCTCTGACTATCCTATATACCAGACCACTCCCTCTCTGACTATCCTGTATACCAGACCACTCCTTCCCTGACTATCCTATATACCAGACCACTCCTTCTCTGACTATCCTATATATCAGACCACTCCTTCTCTGACTATCCTATATACCAGACCACTCCTTCTCTGACTATTCTATATACCAGACCACTCCTTCTCTGACTATCCTATATACCAGACCACTCCTTCTCTGACTATCCTATATACCAGACCACTCCTTCTCTGACTATCCTGTATACCAGACCACTCCTTCTCTGACTTTCCAATATACCAGACCACTCCTTCTCTGACTATCCTATATACCAGACCACTCCTTCTCTGACTTTCCAATATACCAGACCATGCCTTCTCTGACTATTCTCTATACCAAATCACTCCTTCTCCAACTATCCTGTATTCCAAACCACTTCTTCTACAACTGTCCTGTATATCAAACCACTCCTTCTCTGACTATCCGACATACCAGACCAAACCTTCTTTTACTAACCAGTATGCCAGACCATGCCTTCACTGATCATCCCATATACCACATTACTCCTTCCCTGACTATCCTGTATACCAGACCACTCCTTCTCCAACTATGCTATATATCAGACCACTCCTTTTCCAATTATCCTGTGTATCAGAACACTTCTTCTACGACTGTTTTATATATCAGACCACTCCTTCTCCAACTATCCTGTAAACTAGGCCACTACTTCTCTAACTATCATTTAAATCAGACCACACTTTCTCTGACTATCCTGTATACTAGACCACTCATTCTCTGACTATTTTGAATGCTAGACCACTCCTTCAACTATCCTGTATGCCAGACCACTTCTTCTCCAACTATGCTATATATCAGATCACTCCTTCTCCAACTATGCTATATATCAGATCACTCCTTCTCCAACTATGCTATATATCAGATCACTCCTTCTCCAACTATGCTATATATCAGATCACTCCTTCTCCAACTATGCTATATATCAGATCACTCCTTCTCCAACTATGCTATATATCAGTTCACTCCTTCTCCAACTATCCTGTAAACTAGGCCACTCCTTCTCTGACTATCATTTATATCAGACCACTCCTTCTATGACTATATTATATATCAGACCACTCCTTGTCCAACTATCCTGTAAACCAGGCCACCCCTTCTCTAAGTATCATTTATATCAGACCACGCTTTCTCTGACTATGCTTTATATCAAACCACTCCATCTCTGACTATCTTAAATACACGGTTACTTCCTCTCTGACTTTCCAATATACCAGACCACTTCCTCTCTGACTATCCTATATACAAGACCTTTCCTTTTCAAGTTTCTCTATATACCAGATCACCCCTCTGACTATCCTGTATACCAGTTCAC
Source organism: Allobates femoralis (assembly GCA_033576535.1). Classification (NCBI taxonomy): domain Eukaryota; kingdom Metazoa; phylum Chordata; class Amphibia; order Anura; family Aromobatidae; genus Allobates; species Allobates femoralis. The sequence continues at coordinate 606,931,743 of JARQOC010000004.1, read as the reverse complement.
TCCTTCTCCAACTGTCCTTTATACCAGACCAGGCTTTCTCCAACTATCCTATACACCAGATCACTAATTCTCCTAATCTTCATTATGCTAGACCACTCCTCTTCTGACTTTTCTATATACCTGACAAATACTTCTACAACTCTTCAGTATGCCAGACCACTCTATCTCTGAATATCGTACATTCCAGACCAATCCTTCTCTGACTATCCTACATGCCAGACCACTCCTTCTCTGACTATCCTACATGCCAGACGACTCCTTCTCTGACTATCATGTATACCAAACCACTCCCACTCTGACTATCATGTATATCAAACCACTCATTGTCTGACTATCCTGTATATCAAACCACTCATTGTCTGACTATCCTGTATACCAAACCACTACTTCTCCGACTATCCTAAATACCAGACCACTCCTTCTCTGACTATCCTATATACCAGACCAATCCTTCTCCGACTATTCTATATACCAGACCACTCCTTCTCCGACTATTCTATATACCAGACCACTCCTTCTCTGACTATCCTATATACCAGACCACTCCTTCTCCGACTCTTCTATATACCAGACCATGCCTTCTCCGACTATCCTATATACCAGACCACTCCTTCTCCGACTATTCTATATACCAGACCACTCCTTCTCCGACTATTCTATATACCAGACCACTCCTTCTCTGACTATCCTATATACCAGACCACTCCTTCTCTGACTATCCTATATACCAGACCACTCCTTCTCTGACTATCCTATATACCAGACCACTCCTTCTCCGACTCTTCTATATACCAGACCATGCCTTCTCCGACTATCCTATATACCAGACCACTCCTTCTCCGACTATTCTATATACCAGACCACTCCTTCTCCGACTATTCTATATACCAGACCACTCCTTCTCTGACTATCCTATATACCAGACCACTCCTTCTCTGACTATCCTAAATACCAGACCACTCCTTCTCTGACTATCCTATATACCAGACCACTCCTTCTCCGACTCTTCTATATACCAGACCACTCCTTCTCCGACTCTTCTATATACCAGACCATGCCTTCTCCGACTCTTCTATATACCAGATCAATATATATATACACTTTGAAAATAAAAGACTGGTTGAACATTGACTTGTTTGTATTATGTGTATGTAATACATCATGACTTTTGTGTAATATATTTTCTTCTTTTTCACAGGTGTAAGTGATTTCTAGGAAGTAGTCAACTGAGAGTTGACTTGAGACGCAGCCATGAATAACACTAGCTTCGCCAATGTGTCCTCAGACAACAGGACCATGATGGGGAGTCCTTACAAGACTGTGGAGGTTGTGTTCATTGTCATCGTGGCCGGATCTCTTAGCCTGGTGACTGTTATTGGAAATATCCTGGTAATGGTCTCCATAAAAGTGAATCGGCATCTACAGACAGTCAATAATTATTTTCTATTCAGCTTGGCATGTGCTGATCTAATTATAGGGGTCTTCTCTATGAACCTCTATACTTTGTACACTGTGATTGGTTACTGGCCATTAGGGCCTGTGGTTTGTGACCTTTGGCTGGCACTGGACTATGTCGTCAGCAATGCCTCAGTCATGAACCTTCTGATCATCAGCTTTGACCGATACTTCTGCGTGACAAAGCCACTGACCTATCCGGTGAGAAGAACCACCAAAATGGCTGGCATGATGATCGCCGCAGCTTGGGTGTTGTCCTTTATCTTGTGGGCACCAGCTATACTTTTTTGGCAATTCATTGTCGGTGGGCGAACTGTTAAAGAAGGAGAATGCTACATTCAGTTTTTCTCCAATGCTGCCGTCACATTCGGCACTGCTATTGCAGCGTTCTACTTGCCAGTCATTATTATGACCATATTGTACTGGCAAATATCTCGTGCCAGTAAGAGTAGAATAAAAAAAGACAAGAAGGAACCCACCACCACTCAAGATCCCATATCTCCGAGCAACGTCCAAGGGAAAATAGTCAAACCAAACAATAACAACCTATCGGCCATCGAGGATGGTTTGGATCACAGCAAAATCCAGAACGGAAAAGCTTCGAGAAATTCCGTAACTGAGAATTGCGTCCAGACGGAAGGAGAGGAGAAAGAGATCTCCAACGACTCCACTTCCGTAAGCGTGGTCGGTTCCAATGCCAAGGAAGACGAAAGTGCCAAAGACGCTCCTCAAGCTTCGGGATCTCAAGTCATCCCAAAAATTGAGAACTCCAAGCTGACGTGTATAAGAATTGTTACCAAATCCCAAAAGGGTGATTGTGGGTCTACAAGTGGCACCACCACAGAGATTGTCCCCAAAGCCAACGGTCGGAACGGAGAAGACAAGCAGAACATCGTGGCTCGAAAGATTGTAAAGATGACTAAACAGCCGGCCAAAAAGAAAATTCCGCCTTCCAGAGAAAAGAAAGTGACAAGGACTATCTTGGCTATACTCCTAGCTTTCATTATCACCTGGACACCTTATAACGTCATGGTTTTAATCAACACTTTTTGTGACGTGTGTATCCCCAACACCGTGTGGACAATTGGCTACTGGCTTTGCTACATCAACAGCACCATCAACCCTGCTTGCTACGCCCTTTGCAATACCACTTTTAAGAAAACTTTCAAACATCTCCTAATGTGTCAATACAAAAACATTGGCTCGGCAAGGTAAAAGAAACAAAAAACCCAACAAAAAATGACCGTTAAGGTGGAGCTACCATTGAAATTTTATGCCATAGCACTTTACACTCGATTATGGAATGTGCATTCTAGGATTCTACTTCCGGCACAGACCCGTGGATCACTTCCGCCCACTGCACTTATGTATTCATTCTTGGACCGGGTATAGGTGGACCTGGCTCTTTGATTTAAAAAATAATAATAAAAAACACACAAAAAAGGTAAAAACTTCCAAGGGCTTTTGGGGTCCATTCATTTTCACGTCTGTATTATTACCATATCTATTTTTACGTGTTTCGAGACTAATTCTGGGTTTTTCGAGATCTCAACGTACCGGACTGAACAAATGAAAATATCACTTTATAAAGCTTTGGGGGATTGAAAACTTTTCCTTTGACTTTTTTGTGGTACGACCATCAAAGGCATTGGATATACTGAGACACCTCAAGCTCTACGCAGCATTAAAACTGGCTCTTCTGTGCCTCTGTGTCTTTGGTGACTGTATACAAACAAATGTAATTTTGCCCCTTTGGGGTCTATGTTAGAGCTTCCTGAAAAACAAACAACAAAAAAAACCTAAAAAAAAAACTAGCCAAGCAAATAATATATATAAGATGTTTTGTGTTCATGGCACAGATAAGTAACCTTTCGTACTTGAGTGGCTGCTGATCAACCGGGGGATGATGTTCAGCAACAAACCCGTCTACGTAAGGCCCATAGTCCATTTTACATAAAAAAATTTTAAAAAAGTTGATATATTCCAACGTGAAACGACTTAAACCCATCCACATCTACTAAACGGTCTCTGTAAAAGTCCTGACGCTTCCAAAGTGGTTTCTGGGGATGGTTACATAGCTGATATCCTTATAGGCATGGGTATATTGACGATATAAAAGAAAGATTTTTCTTTTTAATTTATCCTTCAAAATCTGCACAGCTACCTTAAACTCATATGATCAAGATTGCCTTTTCCATTCTAATAGTGCCCACATCCAAGTGCATTGTTCTTTTAAAGGGAATTATATACAATATGTACCTTAAAGGGATCATTTTGGGGAAAATTTTCAAAATACGTCAGAAAATTGTATAATTGTCTGGTAAAACATTTTTTTTTTCTAAAAACAGCGCCACATTTCTCTACAGGTTGCATGTGGTATTGCAGTTCAGTCCCATTCCCCGTAATGGAGCACAGCTGCAATATCAGACCCAATTGTTTTTTTTATTTTATGTTTTTGTAATCCAATATGACTCCCTTAATACTAAACTTTTTTGTGGGCACCTTCCCGCCTTCTTTTCAAAACTGTAATCTGATTGGTTGCTGTGATCAGTTGTCAGTTGATTGGAATTAAGCCCCTCCCACCTTTTTTCAAACTCTGTTAAAGAATTCAAATACAAATCTTGTAAACGATTGTCGTCCGTTAGGTTCTGTGGTTGCTAGGCAACAGCAAAGGCAAAGTTAACGGATTTAGACTTCTGTGTAAACCCAAAATGTTATCAATATTCAATTAAAATCTATTATTGTATAATTGTAAGACGTGTTATGAGACGGGAAAAAAAATCCTTGTGATATTCTACAGGTTCAAGTAATGTAAAATCTCTAAGCAATATGACTATTTGTCTTTTTTGGATTTATTTTTTTTCTTTCATGTATGTACTACTGAAAAATTATTACGAAATGTTGAAATGTGTAAAGCTTGCACTTGACGAGATGATAAATATAAAGGACAATTCAGCACGTGCCGTCATTCTCATCAATATGGCTCTACGACCGGTCTTGTTCCTAGGCGGTAATGATCAAGGGAATTCTCGTGAAGACGAGGTCCGACACACACCACAATCACGACTTTGCCACGGTAACAGTAAAGTCGAAAAATTGCAGTTGGGACCCCATCCACAATACATGCCCTAAACTCCATCTTTAGGACCCTTACCTATTGTGAAAATGGGGTCATATGACCCACTTTTCATAATTAGTGCTAGAATCCTTCCATTTTCATCTATGTGGGTCAAGGTAAGAGCCAAAAATGGAAAAGGCCACCACTGAGCAGTCGCTTCCCTGTTTTCTTAAGTACATGCCATAAATACATAAAGGGTTAACTAATTAAGACAACACCGTTCATATGACCTACTAGACAGTATGGAAATCATAAAGTTTGGCCATTGCAAGCCAGAGCCTATGCTAATGTAATACAGCGTGTAATACCACATTTCTCCAACAGTGGACACTCCAACCCAGATGCTGGTTGGGAATGGGAAGTGGAGAGCTCACCCCTCCTCCTGTGTTGATCCAGGTCAGGTGCTCAGCGGCGGCTGGCAACCACCCTCAGGTGCCAGCAACCTTCTTTACTTTGGACTCCAACCCAGAGCCTATGTCAGACTTTAGTGATCAATTAATTATACTAATGTAATATAGCGTGTAATACCACATTTTTACAGCAGTTGCCACTACAAGCCAGAGGCTACGGTGGACTCTAGCGATCAATAATTATACTAATAAAATACTGCGTGTAATGCCACATTTTTCCTGCAGTTGCCACTACAAACCACAGCCTACGACAGACTCTAGTGATCAATAATTATGCTAATATAATAGTGTGTAATACCATATTTCTCCAGCAGTGGCCACTTCAAGCCAAAGCCTACGGCAGACTCTAGTGATCAGTACTTATGCTAATGTAACACAGCAAGTAATACCCCATTTCTCTAGCAGTGACCACTACAAGCCAGAGCCTACGGTGGACTCTATTGATCAATGAATTATACTAGTGTAATATTATATTTCTCCTGCAGTGGTCACTACAAGTCAGAGCCTATGGCCAACTCAAATGAAAAATAAATTATGCTAATGCAATACAGCCTGTAATACCATATTCCTCCTGTAGTGACCACTATATCCCAGAGCCTACGGTGGACTTTATTGATCAATGAATCATGCTATTGTAATACAGAGTGTAATACCACATTCCTCCTGCAGTGGCCATTACAACCCAGAGCCTACAGCAGACTCTAGTGATCAAAGAATTATAGTAATGTAATACAGCATGTAGTACAATATTTCTCCTGCAGTGGCCACTACAAGCCAGAGCCTACGGCGGACTCTAGTGACCAATGAATTATACAAATGTAGTACCACATTTCTCCAGCAGTGGCCACTGTGAGGAACATGTAAAAAAACTACTCTTGCCAGGAACCATCCCTAATCAATTGATCATCCATCTCCCTATGCTAAAAAGTTTTTTTTTAATAAAACCACCCCTTTAAGACAGGAATACCCCTTTAACACTTCAGCCATATTCTAAAACATTTGTATGATGCTATAATCTAGTACTTTTTTGAAGGCTCCAGATATGAGGACTCGGGTTAAGACAGCATAGAAGCCTCTTTTCATCTCTCCCCCACAGTTCCTTTGCTGTACGAGTCAAGCGGAGCGCATCTTTCTATCAAACGTTTCTCGGCTGGAAGAAACACCTAACTGGAAAAATAATGATTGAACTCCAGCCAGAAACCGAACATCGACGTTCACAATTATTCTGCATCTTACTCTCGAGTTTTCAGATGTTGTAACATGAACTTTGCAAGTCAAAAGCATTGAGACCTCCCGGAAAATTACACGGTTCAAAGAAGTCCTGAGCCGAGCTGCGAGCACACTGACGAACCCTTTATTATGTCCTACTAAATAAAATCTACACTATAGTAACTATACATACAGCGTCAATGATATCAAGAGCCAGAAATCCTCATAGACAATTAGTAAGTGTTTGGTGTCCCTGTAGCGCCGCCACAGGAGAAAGTTAGCATTACATGGAGCCTATTCATATCAATAGGTTGTCTGTGTATTGCAGGACAGGTGGGGTCCTCCAGAAAGAGACGCTCTTTGTACCTACAGAGTAAATCCATCACATATGAGTCCGATAGGGCTAGATCTATCCTGACTCTCATGCCCTAAAACTTGCCATCCAATGTTTTTGAGTTAGACGTTCCACTTCCTAAGCATTCTGCCAGAACTATGAGACCTGAACTTCCTTTCCATCACTTCCTAGCATTCATGGCTCCTGCCACTGTCCAATAGAATGAAAGCCTGCCTTTATGTTATATTTGTATCAAGTCAGACGAGTAAGAAGTAGAGCGAAAAAGAGTCCAAAGTCCTCACTCCCTGTATAAAGACAAACCCACCTCAGCTTCCTATACAAAGCCCCACCCCACTTCCTGTAAAGAATCAACACCACTTCTTGTTGACAGACAAACTATCAGACCTACTTCCTGTAGACGAACAAAGACCTGCAACTAACCCCTTAGAGAGCCAAAGCCCCTTGCTCACTTTACATAGTGGGACGAAGTCACACCCGCAATTCCTGTGGAGCGATAAAGACCCTCCCCTAGTTCCTATCGAGAATCAAAGACCCATCTGACTGTCAATTAAGAAATAAAGCCCCTCCTTCAATTTCTACAGGGAAATAAAGTTCCACACCCCATTTTTTATAGAAAAACAAAGCCTCATCCCACTTTCTCTTTTGAGACAAAACCACACCCCCACTTCCTGTAGAGAAACAAAGCCCCAACATTACTTCCTGTAGAAAAACAAAGCCCCAACTTCACTACCGGTCTTCATGATTAAGATAAGTACTTCCACAAATCTTGTCTTGTCAAAGGGTAACCATTCCCCTACCTAGTTCTATGGTCCAACTGATCCATTGTTGTGAGGGTGGTGCCTGTATCTAGTGGTTATCTGGTGTGCACCTGCTGGATTATTACGGGCTATTGATAAGGAACACTGTTATTTGTGTATGGTTAGGTACCTTGTGGAGGAGAGGAGGATGTTAGCTTGCCTATATTGGGTATATATGCTTAGGCTTGCCCTTTAAGCATTGTAATGAAAGATTACCCAGGAAGGCAACAATCATATATTGTTTCCTTTCTCCTCCGACGGTATTGTGTAGTATAGGTAACCTATCCATATTTTAGGAAAAAGTGATTCCTATAGTGGTAATTTTCCACTTGTCTAAAGGGATAGACCCGGACACCAGAGGAATTCACAACCTTTTTACCTTGGGTATAGTGCATATGTATATGGGGAATTATTCATAAAAAATCCCCCCCCCCCCTGTCACAGGAAAGGGATCAGGAGGGTTAGCCGCCGAGGAGCGGGGACACCATAGGGGGTTTTTAGGGTGAAAACTCCGCTGCTAGGTAGGGGAGTATAGGGGAAGAACAGGGCGACCCACCCCCCTTCCACCCCCCTTCACAAGGTTATACTGTGTTTGGACCCGAGGTGGTCCCTGTTTTAATTAAAACAAAATAAAGGTTATATTTTAGAAATACTGCCTCTGTTTAAGGAAAACAAAGCCCCAACTTTACTTCCTGTGCAGTAACAAAGCCCCAACTTCACTTCCTGTAGAGAAACAAAGCCCCAACTTTACTTCCTGTAGAAAAACAAATCCTCAACTTTACTTCCTGTAGAGAAACAAAGCCCCAACTTCACTTCCTGTAGAGAAACAAAGCCCCAACTTTACTTCCTGTAGAAAAACAAATCCTCAACTTTACTTCCTGTAAAGAAACAAAGTCCCAACTACACTTCTTGTAGAGAAACAAAGTCCTAATCCCACATTGAGAGACAAAGAACCAGCCACACCTGTTGTTAAGAGGCAAAGACCTGCACCTAATTCCTTAGAGAGACAATACCCATCCTCACTTTCTAAATTGGAACAAAGCCACACCCTACTTCCTGTAGAGTGACAGACACCCAGCTTCTATTAAGAATCAAAGATCGTTGCCTGACGTCCAATAAAGAAATAAAGCCCCCCTTCACTTTCAAAACAGAGACAAAGCCCCATCCAACTTCCTCTAGATAGTAAAATACATTTACTCTCTTCCTGTAGAGAAACAAAGCCTCCTTCTTCCTTTTAAAAAGAAAGACAAAACCCACCTTCACTTCCTACAGAAAGCCAAAAACTTCCTGTAGAGAGAAAAAGCCCCATCCTATAGAGGAACAAAGCCACATATTTCTTCCTGTTGAGACACCAAGGCCTTTACTTCCTGTAATGAAAATGAAAAACCAAACACATTTCCTGTAGAGAGACAAAGTCCCGTACAACTTCTTGTAGAAAAATAAAATCACTTCCTATAGCGAGTTAATGACCAGAACCAGAGAGAAAAAAGCCCCATCCACACTTCACTTCCTGTTGAGACACAAAGACCCATCCTCACATCCAGTAGACAGAAGAAAATTCCACTCACACTTCATATAGAGACACAAAGTTCCATGCAATTTCCTGTAGAAAACCAAAGACCCACCCCTGCTACCTGGATAGAGACAAAGCCCCATACAACTTACTGTAGAAAAATACAGACCCACCCCCGCTACTTGTAGCCCAATACAACTTCCTGTAGAAAAACAAAGACCCACCCCTGCTACCTGTAGAGAGACAAACCCCAATACAACTTCCTATAGAAAAACAAAGACCCACCCATGCTACCTGTAGAGAGACAAAGCCCCATACAACTTCCTGTAGAAAAATACAGACCCACCCCCGCTACTTGTAGCCCAATACAACTTCCTGTAGAAAAACAAAGACCCACCCCCGCTACCTGTAGATAGACAAACCCCAATACAACTTCCTATAGAAAAACAAAGACCCACCCCCGATACCTGTAGAGAGACAAAGCCCCATACAACGTCCTATAGAAAAACAAAGACCCACCCCAGCTACCTGTAGAGAGACAAAGCCCCATACAACTTCCTGTAGAAAAATAAAAACCCACCCCCGCTACTTGTAGCCCAATACAACTTCCTGTAGAAAAACAAAGACCCACCCCTGCTACCTGTAGAGAGACAAACACCAATACAACTTCCTATAGAAAAACAAAGACCCACCCCCGCTACCTGGATAGAGACAAAGCCCCATACAACTTCCTGTAGAAAAATACAGACCCACCCCCACTACTTGTAGCCCAATACAACTTCCTGTAGAAAAACAAAGACCCACCCCCGCTACCTGTAGAGAGACAAACCCCAATACAACTTCCTATAGAAAAACAAAGACCCACCCCCGCTACCTGTAGAGAGACAAAGCCCCATACAACATCCTGTAGAAAAACAAAGACCCACCCCAGCTACCTGTAGAGAGACAAAGCCCCATACAACTTCCTGTAGAAAAATAAAGACCCACCCCCGCTACTTGTAGCCCAATACAACTTCCTGTAGAAAAACAAAGACCCACCCCCCGCTACCTGTAGAGAGACAAACACCAATACAACTTCCTATAGAAAAACAAAGACCCACCCCCTCTACCTGTAGAGAGACAAAGCCCCATACAACGTCCTGTTGAAAAACAAAGACCCACCCCCCGCTACCTGTAGAGAGACAAAGCCCCATACAACTTCCTATAAAAAAAACAAAGATCCACGCCGCATACCTGTAGAGAAACAGAGCCCCATACAACCTCTTGTAGAAAAACAAAGACTTACCCCCGCTACCTGTAGAGAGACAAATCCCCATACAACTTCCTGTACAAAAGCAAAGCCAATTTCTATATACAGACGAAGACTCGCCCTTTCTTCTTGTAGAGAGAAAAAAGTCCCACCCCCTCTACAACTTCCTAGAGAGGGGCAAAGCTACTCTTCACTTCTTGTAGAAAGACAAAGACTTTCCCCCACTTCATATAGAGGGGCAGTCACACTTTCCTTCCTGTAAAAAGACAAAGACCTGCACCTTATTTCTTAGACAGACAAATCCCTACCCACCCTCACTTTCTATAGTGGGACAAAAACCCTCCCCACTTCCAATAGATAGACAAAACCACACTCCACTTCCTATGGAAAGTTAAAGACCTAATCCCCTCTATCAAGAGACAAAACCCCACCTTCAATTCCTGTAGATAGACATGCTCTCACTTCCCATAGAGAGACAAACCCCCACCCACACTTCCTGCAAAGAGACAAAGACTTGCTCCTGCTTGCTGTCGAGAGACAAAGCCCTAATACAGGTTCCTGTAGCAGGACAAAGCTACTCTTCACTTCCTGTAGAAAAACAAAGACCTTCCCCCACTTCCTATAGGGGGACAGTCACACTTCACTTCCTGTAGAAATACAAAGACCTTCCCCCACTTCCAGTAAGGGGATAGTCACACTTTACTTCCTGTAGAAAGACAAAGGCCTTTCCCCCACTTTCTATAGGGGGACAGTCCCACTTCACTTCCTGTAGAAAGACAAAGCCTTCCCCACTTCCTATAGGGGGACAGTCACAGACAAAGGCATTCCCCCACTTCCTATAGGGGGACAGTCACACTTCACTTCCTGTAGAAATACAAAGACCTTCCCCCACTTCCAGTAACGGGATAGTCACACTTTACTTCCTGTAGAAAGACAAAGGCCTTTCCCCCACTTTCTATAGGGGGACAGTCCCACTTCACTTCCTGTAGAAAGACAAAGCCTTCCCACTTCCTATAGGGGGACAGTCACAGACAAAGGCATTCCCCCACTTCCTATAGGGGGACAGTCACACTTCACTTTCTGTAGAAAGACAAAGGCCTTCCCACACTTCCTATAGGGGGACAGTCACACTTCACTTCCTGTAGAAAGACAAAGGCCTTCCCCCACTTCCTATAGGGGGACAGTCACACTTCACTTTCTGTAGAAAGACAAAGGCCTTCCCACACTTCCTATAGGGGGACAGTCACACTTCACTTTCTGTAAAAAGACAAAGGCCTTCCCACACTTCCTATAGGGGGACAGTCACACTTCACTTCCTGTAGAAAGACAAAGGCCTTCCCCCACTTCCTATAGGGGGACAGTCACATTTCACTTCCTGTAGAAAGACAAAGGCCTTCCCCTCACTTCCTATAGGGGGACAGTCACACTTTGATTCCTGTAGAAAGACAAAGGCCTTCCCCCACTTCCTATAGGGGGACAGTCACATTTCACTTCCTGTAGAAAGTCAAAGGCCTTCCCCCACTTCCTATAGGGGGACAGTCACACTTCACTTCCTGTAGAGAAACAAAGACCTGCTCCCACTTCTTGAAGAGAGATAAAGTTTTCACCTACACGAGAGACAAAGTCCGATACAACTTCCCAAAACAGGACAAAGCCGACTTCCCATTTTATAGAAAGAGAAGGACACTTCCGGTACAAAGCCACACTTCACTTCCTGTAGACAGGGGTAGGGAACTCCAGTCCTCGAGAGCCGCACACAGTGCAGATTTTCAGGATTTCCTGTGCAGGTGATTAAATTACCAAATGTCAAATGCTAAGGAAATCCTGAAAACCTGGTCAGTATGTGGCTCTTGAGGCCTGGAGTTCCCTACCCTTGCTGTAGAGACACAAAGCATCCATCCCACTTTCTGTAATGTATCTCGGTGTCTCTGCTGCTGGAGATGGATTACACTCGACAACAGGCAGTGGACAGTAAATTATACAGTTTACAAGTACACAGTAGCAGTGCTTTGGAGCGATTTTATAGGGTTTAGACATCATAGTTTTGGCAAATGTTTTGCAGGTAACAACCAACAGCAGCTCCCACTTTATCAGAATACCCTGGCCATGTAGGTCATACACAGGATGACTGCACTAAGTCATACACTATAATACAACTGACAAGCTGTAGACTTGTAAACTTAGCAAGAGCAGCTGTTTTAGAGAGGTGAATGCCTTGATTAGACAAATGCATGTCCATCCAAGACCACCAATTGGTTTTAAACTCTAATTAGGTCCAAAATTCTGCAAATGCATGAATAAATAAAATTCTCCTTACCTGCATCCACCACTAGAGGGAGCTATTAACCATATTGCAGACTTAACACATTGAACATTGTGTAAGGAAATCCTATACTCCCCCTAGTGGTGTCAGCCAGAACTGCACCATTTTCTGTATGCAGTGGATTTGGAGCTCTCTACCAGAAAATTGATCAATATAAAGATTTACTAGAAATTAATCAGCTCTGAATATTGCATCTAAAAAAATCACACAGTGTTAAAAAGAGAACATCCCCTTTAATAAGTAATTCAATGTTTACTAGAATTTGACATCTAGCGTTTCTCTTACAGTTTACTGATCCTAATCTACAGACCTTGGAGTAGTTGGGTGAAATTGCCCTCCTTGCTGGGAATGTCACCAAAATAATGACCTAATGTCACAAAAGCGGCTGTGCTGAGCGCTCCCATGCTTGAAGTCTCATATGTCAGGTTTTATGAGCTTTTTCAATCACATTAGTAGGAGGTCAGTCTCTCCCTGGCCGCAACATCCAGGTTAATTGAAATGCCATATCTCTAAATTGTTCCCTAATCTCTGAATTCTCAGCTTCTGAGACGTTCCCATTTCTTGCCTTTTGCTCCTTTTGAGTTACAGATTCCTCTTCCTCAGCATTCCGCCAGAACTATGAGAACTGGAACTTCCATTCTATCACTTCCTTGCATTCTTTGCTCCTGCTACTGTCTAATAAACTTAAAACCCTAATTTATATGACTGTATGCAATTAGACAGACAGGAGAGCAAGAGCAGAGAGAGGAAGAGCCCAAAGGTCTCACTTATTGTATAAAGATAAACCCACCTCAGCTCCCAAGACAAAGACTCATCAATAGTTCCTGTAAAGATTCAGATCCACCTAACCTTCTATAGAGAGGCAAAGTCCCCACCCCATTCCCTGTAGAGAAACAAAGTCCCAGCTCCACTTCTTGTTAAAAGACTAAGGGCCAGGTCACCCAGGGTGATGTCGCCGAAGATGTCGGGGGCGACGGGCGGGAGCGCGCACGTTTTTGGCGCTCCTCCAGCGTTGCCGTCGCATGTTTATATGCGGCGTCACCTCCGGCGACGCACCGGCGATCTGACGTGTCTAAAAACCCCAGCGGCAATGCCTTAACATGGGAGCCTATGGCTGCCATCGCCTGTCAGATCGCCTTCCTCCATTTACATGGGGCGATGTGTACACATCTCTCTGAAACCAGGCGACCACTCAAATGTGTCGCCCTCGCCCATTCACATTAAAAAAAAAACCGCCGACATCGCCAGGTGTGACGGAACCCTAAGATTTGCCCCTAATTCCTTAGAGATGAAGCCACACCCCCACCTTATATAGTGGAACAAAGACCCACCCCTACTTTATATAGTGGAATAAAGACCCGCCCCTACTTTATATAGTGAAATATTGACCCACCCCTCCTTGCATAGTGGAACAAAGACCTGCCCCCACTTTATATAGTGGAACAAAGACCTGCCCCCACTTTATATAGTGGAACAAAGACCCCCCCCGACTTTCTATAGTGGAATAAAGACCTGGCCCCACTTTATATAGTGAAATATTGACCCACCCCTCCTTACATAGTGGAACAAAGACCCGCCCCCACTTTATATAGTGGAACAAAGACCTGCCCCCACTTTATATAGTGAAACAAAGACCCCCCCTCACTTTATATAGTGGAACAAAGTCCTACCCCCACTTTATATAGTGAAATATTGACCCACCCCTCCTTACATAGTGGAACAACGACCCGCCCCCACTTTATATAGTGGAACAAAGACCCGCCCCCACTTTATATAGTGAAATATTGACCCACCCCTCCTTACATAGTGGAACAAAGACCCGCCCCCTCTTTATATAGTGGAACAAACACCTGCCCCCACTTTATATAGTGGAACAAAGACCTGCCACCACTTTATATAGTGGAACAAAGACCCGCCCCCACTTTATATAGTGTAATAAAGACCCGCCCCTACTTTATATAGTGAAATATTGACCCACCCCTCCTTGCATAGTGGAACAAAGACCTGCCCCCACTTTATATAGTGGAACAAAGACCTGCCCCCACTTTATATAGTGGAACAAAGACCCCCCCCCCCCCCGACTTTCTATAGTGGAACAAAGACCTGATCCCACTTTATATAGTGAAATATTGACCCACCCCTCCTTACATAGTGGAACAAAGACCCGTCCCCACTTTATATAGTGGAACAAAGACCTGCCCCCACTTTATATAGTGAAACAAAGACCCCCCTCACTTTATATAGTGGAACAAGGATCTGCCCCCACTTTATATAGTGGAACAAAGACCTACCCCCACTTTATATAGTGAAATATTGACCCACCCCTCCTTACATAGTGGAACAACGACCCGCCCCCACTTTATATAGTGGAACAAAGACCCGCCCCCACTTTATATAGTGAAATATTGACCCACCCCTCCTTACATAGTGGAACAAAGACCCGCCCCCTCTTTATATAGTGGAACAAACACCTGCCCCCACTTTATATAGTGGAACAAAGACCTGCCACCACTTTATATAGTGGAACAAAGACCCGCCCCCACTTTATATAGTGAAATATTGACCCACCCCTCCTTACATAGTGGAACAAAGACCCGCCCCCACTTTATATAGTGGAACAAAGACCCGCCCCCACTTTATATAGTGGAACAAAGACCTGCCCCCACTTTATATAGTGGAACAAAGACCTGCCCCCACTTTATATAGTGAAATATTGACCCACCCCTCCTTACATAGTGGAACAACGACCCGCCCCTACTTTATATAGTGGAACAAAGACCTTCCCCCACTTTATATAGTGGAACAAAGTCCCGCCCCCACTTTATATAGTGGAACAAAGACTTGCCCCCACTTTATATAGTGGAACAAAGACCTTCCCCCACTTTATATAGTGGAACAAAGACCCGCCCCCACTTTATATAGTGGAACAAAGACCCGCCCCCACTTTATATAGTGGAACAAAGACCTGCCACCACTTGATATAGTGGAACAAAGACCCGCCCCCACTTTATATAGTGAAACAAAGATCTTCCCCCATTTTAGATGGTGGAACAAAGTCCTGCCCCCACTTTATATAGTAGAACAAAGACCTGCCCCCACTTTATATTGTGGAACACAGACCTGCCCCCACTTTCTATATTAATATAATGCAAAGATCTGCCCCTCACTGTCTATTGAGAATCAAAGCCCCACCTGACCTTCTATAGATGAAGCCCCTCCTTCACATCTTATAGAGATACAAAGCCCCACATTCATTTCTTATCGAGAGACAAAGCCCCACCTCCAGTTGCTGTAGATAATCAAAGAGATGCCTTTGCTTCCTGGAGAGAGACAAAGACATACTGCCACTTCCTATAGAAAGAAAGCCAAAACCCCTCCTCCACTTGTTATAGGGAGACAATGCCCCACCTGCATGTCTTGTAGATAGACAAATCACTACTCCAACTTCCTATTAAAGAATAAATCATGATTTCACTTCCCGTAGAGACAGAGACTCTTTCTTACTTCCTGTAGAGAGACAAAGCCCAACTCACTGTAGACAGACCAAGACCAGCCCTTATGAAGAGAAATTAGCCACACCCACACTTCCCGCAGAGAGACAAAGACCTGTCCCCATTTCTTTTAGAGGGACAAAGCCACATACCACTTTTTCTGTGGAGAGACAAAACCCCAATCCAAGACTTGCCCTCACTTCCTGTAGAGACAGAAAAACCCACCCCCACTTCCTGTAGATAGTCAAGGACCCGCCATCACTTCCTGTAAAGACACCAATATCTGCCCTCACTTCCTGTAGATAGGAAAAAAAACAGTGACAAAGACCTGCCTCAACTTCCTGAAGAGGGACGAAAACCCACCCACACTTCAGGGACAAAGACACACTCATACTTCCTGTAGACGGATAAAGACCTATCCACACTTCTTGTAGAAGGACAAAGACCTGCCCCCACTTCCTGTAGAGCGACAAAGACCTGCCCCACCTTCCTGTAGAGCAACAAAGACCTGCCCCAACTTCCTGAAGAGGGACAAAAACCCACCCACACTTCAGGGACAAAGACACACCCATACTTCCTGTAGACGGATAAAGACCTATCCACACTTCCTGTAGATGCACAAAGACCTGCCCCCACTTCCTGTAGAGGGACAAAGACCAACTCCCACTTTCTAAAGAGGGACAAAAACCCATCCACTTTTCAGGGACAAAGACACACCCATACTTCCTGTAGACAGATAAAGACCTATCCACACTTCCTCTAGAGGGACAAAGACCTGCCCACACTTCCTGTAAAGGGATAAAGACCTGCCCCCACTTCCTGTAGAGAGGCAAAGTCACACCCAAACTTCCTACAGAGGGATAAAGCCCTACCAACACTTTCTGTAGAGACACACATCCCCATTTACACTTCCTGTAGAGGGACAAACACCCCTCCCCCCCCCCCCACACACACACACATTTCCTGTAGAGGGATGACCCCCCCCACACACACACACGCACACACACATACACTCCTAGAGAGACAAAGACCTGCTCCCACTTTCTGTAATGCATCTCGATGTCTCTGCTGCTGGAGATGGATTACACTCGACAACAGGCAGTGAACAGTAAGTTACTCAGATAAGAAGCATCCAGTTACAGCAAGTTGGAGTGATTTTGGGGGGTTAAACATCATAGTTTTGGCAAATGTTTTACAGGTAATGACCAACATCAGCTCCCATCAGAATACCCCGGCCATGTATTACATAGTCATGTAGGTCATATACAGAATGAATGCACTAAGTCATATACGGTAATACACCTGAGTAGCTGTAGACTTGTAAAGTTAACAAGGGCAGCTGTTTATATAGAAGTGAAGGCCTTGATTAAACTGATGTAAAGAGCATGATCTCTAATTGGATTTTCATTTTAATTAGGTATAAAATTCTGTGCTGATTAACTTATTGCAATATCTTTATTGCTATCTGAACTGCAAATACATTAATAAATAAAATTCTCCCTACCAGCATCCACCACTAGAGGGAGCTATTAACCACACTGCAGACTGTTCATACATTGAACAGTGTGTAAGAAGATCCTCAGCTCCCCCTAGTGGTGGCATCCAGAACTGCATAATTTTCTGTATACAGTGAAAAATGGACCTAAATATTGAATCTAACAAATCATACAGTGGTGACAAGCAGCCATCCCCTTTAAAAAGTAAGTCAATGTTTACCAGAGTTTGACATCTAGAGTTTCTCTTGCACTTTACTGATCCTAATCTAGAGACATTAGAGTAGTTGGGTGAAATTGCCCTCCTTGCTGGGAAAGTCACCAAAATAATGACCTAATGTCACAATAGCGGCTGTGCTGAGCGCTCCCATGCTTGAAGTCTCATGTGTCAGGTTTTATGAGCTTTTTCAATCACATCAGTAGGAGGTCAGTCTCTCCCTGGCCGGGGAAGGTGGCCGCGCCATACAGGTTAATTGAAATGCTACGTCTCTAAATTGCTACCTAATCTCTGAATTCTCGGCTTTCTGAGACGTTCCCGTTTCTCGGCAGGATCCTCCGAGACTTTAATAACTCAGCCGCAATCTCTCATCACCCATATTCAAATGATATCTATATGGTCAATATCTCATGATGGAGCCGTCTACCAACGCTTAGGGGAAAAATCTCCAACCACCAGGGGCTCTCCTCCTTCTCTGATGTATGAACAACCCATTACTTTTCCATAGGAACTGTGTAATACTTCATGTCTCCTGTGGTGGCGCTGCAGCAAAATGGAAGACCCATCTCCATGATCGCCCACAGATCATCTCAGCAGTAATACACCCTCCGATCTTATTTTTGATAAACCATCTGTCACATGTCGTGTGTAATGCAATGCTGCTGTAGTTTAATCTAAGTAAATCTCCTTTGCCAGGTGTAGGGGGGGGTTCAGATTATTCTGTTCTCCACTCCCTCAGCCTTTAAATAGTTCCACTTCCTTCCCCTGGGTGTCGCCGATAGAGTTCACTCTGCCTTTGACCGTTTGAGCTGAAGACGTCTTTACACTTGTGGTGAAGCTTCTCAGAGCTTTTCCTTCTTTTGAGGTCGCTGTATATCCCTGTCCGTGGTGGCAGGTGAGGGGGTGTAGCACAGTGCTGGTTGAGGAGTAGAGGGCAAGGGTGGTGGCCCAGACCTCCTCACCATCAGAGGCACCTCTGGGTACAGGGCTAGCCAGGGACCCCAGTCCAGGGCCAGATTAGTTACCCAGGCTTCCTAGCCCATTTATTCAATCCTACTTCCATTCCCTCATCCGTTATACCACGACGGTGAACAATCTTAACAAAAGGAATGTCAAAAACACATGATACATTTAAGGTTATTACTGACAGGACAACCTTCCAATACATTTTTTGGGAAATTTTGATCTGTTATTTTCCTTTCTGACAAGTAAAAATTAGGAGGGAGCAAATCTGATGTGATTGGGACAGAAGCACACAATAGGGTCATACCACAAGGGAGAGTGATGGTAGTGCTCACCTGGCGGAGCTGTAGAGACCCAACACCAATAGGAGCCATAGAATCTGTGGCTGCAAGAACAATTCTCCCAGATAGCAGTTCACTTTAGTAGAGAGGTCACGGTCCCTAGGCTGCGATTGCAGAAATGAAGAATCTTTAATGGTATAAAATAACTATTTTTATTACATCAACGCATTTCGGTGCCCGACTGATGACTGTTATATGGTAAAAAGCAAAAATTCTAAAAGCTCAAATTTAAACAGGAAATTTGGATTGCGCTTCCCCTAGGGTGTCTCTGTACAGTACTGTAAATAGTAACGTAAGGTGAAATATAGAGTGCAGTGAAGGATAGGGTAGGGTGCAACGTATGGTGAAGTAAAGCGTAAGTAGCGTGAGACATAGAGTAAGGTCAAAAGGAGGGTAGGATGCAACATCATGTAGAGTAAAGCATAAGGTAGAGTGAAACAAAGGACAGGGTGTAACGTAAGGTAAAGTAAAGCGTAAGTAGGGTGAGACAGAATAAGGTCAAAAGGTGGGTAGGCTGAAACAGAGGGTGGGATGCAACATCATGTAGAGTAAAGCATAAGGTGGTGTGAAACATAGAGTAAGGTCAATAGGAGGGTAGGATGCAACATCATGTAGAGTAAAGCATAAGGTGGGGTGATGCAAAGGACAGGGTGTAACGTAAGGTAAAGTAAAGCGTAAGTAGGGTGAGACAGAATAAGGTCAAAAGGTGGGTAGGCTGAAACAGAGGGTGGGATGCAACATCATGTAGAGTAAAGCATAAGGTGGTGTGAAACATAGAGTAAGGTCAATAGGACGGTAGGATGCAACATCATGTAGTGTAAAGCATAAGGTAGGGTGAAACATATGAGTTAGGTCAATAGGACGGTAGTGTCACGGTGTAGTGAGAATGCTGATAAGGGAATGGCAGGTATGGGCAGGGTGACCAGGGAAGACTAGTCTGACCCTAGTCTAGGAACCCTGAATAGCCCTGATCCCAAAGGTATCTCTGATGGTGAGAAGGTTCGGGCCTCCAGCCTCTCCCTAAAACTCCTCCACCAGCCCTGCGCTATTCCCCCTCTACCTCCCTCCACAGAACTGGGATAGTGCAACTCCAAAGGAAAGGACTTCAGCCACACAAACACACAGTTCAGCACAGCACGGCTTCCAGGCATAGAGTGACACTATCAGCAGCACAATCTGGTGGAAGGAGAGGCTACTTAAAGGCCAGGGGGAGGGGAGCCCAGATGAGTCACACATTAACCCCTCAACCAGCAGCTGGTTCCTCATAGTCAATGCAGTTCTGGAGCACAACACAGGAGGCAAAGACCTTCACAACTATAAACCATGCAGCACTTAAAGACAAACACATATATAGCAGGATCCAGCAATGTCAGTGCCATGTAAGCGTGTGACAGGAAGGATGCAACATCATGTAGAGTAAAGCATAAAGTAGGGTGAGACATAGAGTAAGGTCAATAGGACGGTAGGATGCAACATCATGTAAAGCATAAGGCGGGGTGAAACAAAGGATAGGGTGCAACTTAAGGTAAAGTAAAGCGTACGGTGGGGTGACACAGAGAAAGGTCAAAAGGAGGGTAGGCTGAAACAGGGTAGGATGCAACATCATGTAGAGTAAAGCATAAGGTAGGGTGACCATAAAGGTCAAAAGTAAGGTAGACTGAAACATAGATTGGAGTGAAACAGAGGGTGAGGTGCACCATTAGGTAGGGTGAGCATAAAGTAAGGTCAAAAGTAGGGTAGGGGGAAACAGGGTAGAATGTACCATAAGATACAGTAAAGCATAAGGTAGGGTGAAACTTAGAGTAAGGTCAGAATTATGGTGGGGTGAAACAGAGGATAAGGCGCAACATATAGGAGAGTAAAGCTTAAGGTAGGGTGCAAGACATGGCAAAGTAAAGCGTATGGTAAAGTAAAACAGAGTTAAGTCAAAAATAGAGTAGGGTGAAACAGAGAGTAGGGCGCAACATAATGTAAAGAGTAAGATAGGGTGAAACATAAGAGTAAGGTCAAAAGTAGAGTAGGAGTGAGAAACAGACATTAAGAAGTAGAGATATCAAGAGAGGTAGTGGGTGGGTGAAACTGATAAGGTGTACAAGTAAGTAAGTAAGTAAGGTGGGGTGAAACATAGAGTAAGGTCAAAAGTAGGGTGGGGTGAAACATAGTGGAGGGAAACATGAAAGGTAAGGTGCAAATCAGGGTAGAGGGTAACAAAGGGTATAGTGCAATATATGGTATGGTGACACCAAGGGTAGCGTGTAACATAGCATATGGTAACATGTAACGCAGAGGGAAAACACAAATAAGCTGAAACATAGGGGGAAACAAAGGTTAGGGGGAGTGTAGTGTAGGGTAAAAAGAAGTGAGGGTTAAACTGTAGGGCAGGGTGCAACTTACTGTAGGGTAAACATAAGTAGGTACAATGTGACATATGGTAAAATGTAAGGCATGGTGAAACATAACACAGTGTGAATGCAGGGTAAGGGATAAATGAAGGTAAGGTTTTAACATAGTTTAGGGGTGAAACATAAGGTAGGGTGAAATGAAGGGTAGGGTGAAATGTGATGGTAAGGAGGTGAAAAAGGTAATAGTGGGAGGTAGAGAAAGAATCAAAAAAGCGGTCAAATGTAGGGCAATGGTAGGGTGAAAAAAGTAAGTGGTAGGTATGGCAACAATAGGGTGTAGTATGTAAAATAATGGTAAGGGTGAGAAAATGTAGGTAATGGGTGGTGAAATGGTTAGTGTGACGAGGTTGATAAACAAAGGGTAGGGGGCAACGTAGCGTTGGGTAAAATGTAAGTGACTCTAAAACATAAAACAACATGAAACTGTAAGGTAGGGTAAAAAGAAGTGTAGGGTGCAACATAGGTTAGGGTGAAACAAAGTACGGTGAAACATAGGTCAGAGGTGAAATGTAGGGTAGGATACACTGTAGTTAGGCTGAAACATAAGGTAGAATGAAATGGAAGGGTGAAACATAAATTAGGTAAAACGTAACATGAAACAAAGGTTAGGGTGAAACATGGGGTAGGGTGAAATGAAGGGTAGTGCGCAATGTAGAGTAGAGGAAATGTAAAGTAAGGGTTGGGTAAAATGTAGCGAAGGATGAAACAGGGAAGTCGTAAAACTAGGGGATGGTAAAATATAATGTATGGTAGGAGAACCCTAGGTAAGGAGTAACGTACGGTAGGGTGAAACCTAGAAAAGGTTAAAGATTAAGGTAAGATAGGGCAAAAACAATAAATGTCTCTGCTCTCCTGGCCGGCCACTGCTGCTCCCTGTCCGCTTCTCAGCCCTGCCCCCTATTGGACTGTCTTTCCTTCTCCACGGGACCCGACGTCCTCTTCTTCCATCGTGGGCCTCTGATGAAGCATGTCGTGGCATGAAACCTTAGAGGTTGAGGAAAGATGGAGGATGAGGATGTTGAAGAAGTTAAAAACTTTGTTAGAAGAATTGGCAAAAAAAAAAGCCGTAATCAGTCTGGAAACGGGTGTTTAATTTCCCTACAGCACCCCCAGAGGATGATTGGAGTATGACATGGCGAGCAGTAAAGGCCAAATCTACTCCCTACATGAATATACTTTGTCTTCCAAAGAGAAAGAGATTTATATATCGCAAAAATAACATCAGTAAACAGTATATACACAGGATATATCTCATGCATTGTCCAAACCCGGCCTACATTGATTTAGTTCTGCTGCTCTTCACCTCGGGATGTTTATTGTGTCGGAGGCGTTTTACGAACTTTTCCAGCCGTTCCTACGTCAAGTAGTTTCTCGCAGATAATTAAATTAGACCGGTGTCATAACAGCACAAACATCGCGGAGTGATTAGGGGAGATCTCAGCTCGGAGATTGTTCTAGAGAAGGAGATGATTTATTTTATGCCTCTCGGGACGGCACTTTCTTAACTTTACTATAAATTGTTTATTTCAAGGGGAAGGATCAATAAATTTTAAGGAGGACCCAAGTCAAGCTTGTACTCCTTAAAAGAAAGTGCTGTCCTATCACTACTTTAATTCCTGGGAATGGTAAAATATAACATATTCCTTGTTAAAGGGGATTTGTCACCTGCCATAAATGTGTAATTATTCTTCGTGGTGTAAAAGCCGCCGTTCTCCTGAATCCAGCGATGTTTTTCTTATGTTCCTGAGCCTCTCGTTCCTGAGATATGGTCCCTTCTTCCCTACATACAATGCTACTCTGTTTAGCCAACTGGGTGTGGTCATACAATAAAGAACCACGCCCAGTTGGATAACAAACCGGATTTGTACACAGGAGAAGGAGTCATATCTCAGGAACGAGGAGGCGCAGGAACATAAGAAAAACATCGCTGGATTCAGAACACTTGACGGATTATCAGTTAACTCATTACAGAGGCAGGGGCATAATGATCGAGGTAGTAAGGTCGTAGCCACAACCGGGCTCAGGGCTGGAGGAAGCTCGCCGACCTCAATGCCTACTAATGCTGGATGTGCATCCTCTGACATATATACCAGGAAGGAGACAAAATAAAGAAATATATATCAGGTTGGGGACATATATGCCAGGATGGTCCCAGAATAAAGACATATATATACCAGAATGGGCCCAGATTGGTGGCATATATACCAGGATGGAGACATATATACCAAGATGGGCCCGGGATAGGAACATATATACTTAGATGGGGACAGATATATCAGGATCGCCCCATAAAAAGGACATATATATAAAAGAATGGGCCCAGGTTGGGAACATATATACCAGCATGGGGATATATATACCAGGATGGGGAACAGATATACCAGGATGGGGACAGATATACCAGGAAGGGCCCAAAAAAAGGACATACAATCCAGGATGGGGACAGATATACCAGGAAGGATCCAGAAAAAGGACATATATACCAGGATGGGGACAGATATATACCAGGAAGGGCCAGAAAAAGGACAGCTATACCAGTGATGGGGGACCTATATACCAGGATGGGGACAGATATATTACAGGAAGGGCCCCAGAAAAAGGACAGCTATACCAGGATGGGGGACCTATATACCAGGATGGGGGACCTATATACCAGGATGGGGGACCTATATACCAGGATGGGGACAGATATACCAGGAAGGGTGCAGAAAAAGGACAGCTATACCAGGATGGGGGACATACTGTATATACCAGGATGAGGATGTATATACCAGGATAGGTACAGATACACTAGGATGGGGACAGTTATACCAGGATGGGCCCAGAATAAGGAGATATATACCAGGTTGGGCCCATGGTTGGTGGCATATATATCTAGATGGACATAGATAGGGATATATATATAAAATAGATACCAGGATGGAGGACATATATACCAGGATGGTGACATATATACTGGGATGGGATTATATATACCGGGATGGGGAGATATGCTAGAATTGACCTGCGGTTGTCCCAAGATTGATACTATCAGCATTGATTGGTTATTCTTATCTCTCTGTTATTCCTCCTGGAAATTTATGACTTTAATTGACCACTGGGTGTAATCATTGTATGTCTTTACATCATCCCATACTATCAGCACTGATTGGTCAGTGTCACATTATGTAGCGACACCTCCAACTGACAACACCCATTTATACATTTCCAGTAGGATTCCTGCTTGACACTAAAAGATCTGCAAAAATCATCTCCTGCTCTGGAGGACTCAGAGCTACACGTGCGTCCATTCATTAGAATCACCACCTTGCAGTACCGCGATCACCCTGTAGTGGCCACTATAGAATAAATGAGAGGCTGCTCAAGGGGTCTGCGGACGATCACAGCTGATCACTCAGGATTTTGCTGAATACTTATATAATTTAGTTGCATTTTTACAAACAATAAAACAAAGGTTTTAATGGGTTGTCCGGGCTTTTCCTAAAATCTCTGGGTATATCTAGGCTGCAGAATGCTGACAGTGTGTAATTTACACCTTGTTAGCATTTTGCATTGTTACCTAGATATAAGCTGTCAGCGTGTGGAGGAACAGCCTCAGCGCCCGACTAGAGGCGTATATGCTTTTGGAGCCTGATTGTAACATAACAAATTGTCCTTTATACCCAATCTCCTATAAGCACGCCCCTCCCCAGCTCCAGCATGCCCCCCCCCAGACTCTAACAAGCCTGCCCCCCAGTCTCCAATATGACCACCTACCCCCATTTACCTAATAAACTATGAATTTTCTGAGCAGTCACTCCTACTGTCTGCAACACGGTGACAAATCCACACCTGTGTGAAGGAGATGACTGCTGAGTGCACTGTGCTGTGGTGTGTACTCACCTCCTTCCCTGTGCCCGCGCTGTCATTGATACAATCTTCAGAGCCGCCCTGTGAAGGAGAATAAACTGCATCGCTGACTCAGCAGGTGGCTGTGATGATCGCATCAGTGACAGCGCAGGCACAGGGAAGGAGGTGAGATCACACTGCAGCACAGTGCACTCAGCGGTCATCTCCTTCACACAGGTGTGGATTCGTCACCGTGTTACAGACAGAAGGAGATGACCACTAAATGCCATGCGCTCAGAGTTTACATAGGTGAATGGGGGTGGGTAGTCATATTGAAGACTGGGGGGGCGGGCTTGTTGGAGCCTGGGGGAAGGACTTTTTGGAGACTGGGGAAGGGCTTGTTGGAAACTGGGAGAAGGGCTTGTTGGAGACTGGGGAAGGGCTTGTTGGAGACTGGGGGGAAGTACTTGTTAGAGTCTGTGAGAAGCATGCTAGGAACTGGGGAGGGCTTGTTGGAGACTGGGGAGGGCTTGTTGGAGACTGGGGGGAGGACTTGTTGGAGACAGGGGAGGGCTTGTTGGAGATTGGGGGGAGGACTTGTTAGAGTCTGTGAGAAGCATGCTAGGAACTGGGGAGGGCTTATTGCAGTGTGGGGAGGGCTTGTAGGAGTCTGGGATAACCAGACATGCTGGAGACTGGGCTGGAGAGGGCTTGTATTAGTCTGAGTGCAATTGACAAGTAGTGACGTTTACACACAGACTCCAAAACAAACACCTCTGGTCGGTGGCCTCCAATGCAGAACAGTCATATCTAGGTAATCCTGCAAAATGCTGATAGGGTGTAAATTACAAAGTGTCAGCATTCTGCACCCTTGGTATACACTTAGATTTTATTAAAAGCCCGGACAGCCCCTTTAAATCATTTTCCACTTCTCTTGTGAGTCTCCAGTTAACTTGTTTCAATATGGCTGACTCGGGACAATTGAAAGATACAGCGTTTGTTTCCAGCATTAAATCGCTCTGTTGGCTGCTGATTCTCCTGCACAACTTTGACCTTAAGCGGCGACTGTGGACTCCGCGCTACATAATTGTCACAGTGGTTCTGACAGAAGCTTTTCCCAATTCCCAGCGCCAACTTATGTAACAAGTAGTTCTCGTGCTTTGTTTTTCTTTTCTGTCGGCTCCTGCAGAAATGTATTATCCAGGGCATCTGCACTTAACGTGGAGAGAAAATGGAAACACAACGGGGCGTTCACCGGAGACCGCGCCGCGCACAATTTAAAGACCCATCGTCATCCAAGAGTGGAGCGCGGCATTGCAGCTTATCCAGCTATAAATAGGCATTGTACACCTATCCTATAGGCATGGACGAAATTGTTGGCTCCTCAACTTAATATTTGGTTTCCCCATTTGCAATAAATCTCTGCAATTATAACCTCCTGTGCTCTTTTCTCTGACCTCCCCCTTATGTGACTGTAGGTCCTGTGTTCTTTTCTCTGACCTCCCCATATGTGACTGTAGGTCCTGTGTTCTTTTCTCTGACCTCCCCCATATGTGACTGTAGGTCCTGTGCTCTTTTCTATGCCCTCCCCCATATGTGACTGTAGGTCCTGTGCTCTTTTCTCTGACCTCCTCCATATGTGACTGTAGGTCCTGTGTTCTTTTCTCTGCCCTCCCCCATATGTGACTGTAGGTCCTGTGCTCTTTTCTATGCCCTCCCCCATATGTGACTGTAGGTACTGTGCTCTTTTCTCTGCCCTCCCCCATATGTGACTGTAGGTCCTGTGCTCTTTTCTCTGCCCTCTCACATATGTGACTGTAGGTCCTGTGCTCTTTTCTCTGCCCTCTCACATATGTGACTGTAGGTCTTGTGCTCTTTTCTCTGACCTCCCCCATATGTGACTGTAGGTCCTGTGCTCTTTTCTATGCCCTCCCCCATATGTGACTGTAGGTACTGTGCTCTTTTCTCTGCCCTCCCCCATATGTGACTGTAGGTCCTGTGCTCTTTTCTCTGCCCTCTCACATATGTGACTGTAGGTCCTGTGCTCTTTTCTCTGCTCTTCCCCATTTGTGACTGTAGGTTCTGTGCTCTTTTCTCTGGCCTCCACCATATGTGACTGTAGGTCCTGTGCTCTTTTCTCTGACCTCCACCATATGTGACTGTAGGTCCTGTGCTCTTTTCTCTGACCTCCCACATATGTGATTGTAGGTCCTGTGCTCTTTTCTCTGACCTCCCCCATATGTGACTGTAGGTCCTGTGCTCTTTTCTCTGACCTCCACCATATGTGACTGTAGGTCCTGTGCTCTTTTCTCTGACCTCCCCCATATGTGACTGTAGGTCCTGTGCTCTTTTCTCTGACCTCCACCATATGTGACTGTAGGTCCTGTGCTCTTTTCTCTGACCTCCCACATATGTGATTGTAGGTCCTGTGCTCTTTTCTCTGACCTCCTCCATATGTGACTGTAGGTCCTGTGCTCTTTTCTCTGACCTCCACCATATGTGACTGTAGGTCCTGTGCTCTTTTCTCTGACCTCCCCCATATGTGACTGTAGGTCCTGTGCTCTTTTCTCTGACCTCCACCATATGTGACTGTAGGTCCTGTGCTCTTTTCTCTGACCTCCCACATATGTGACTGTAGGCCCTGTGCTCTTTTCTCTGACCTCCCCCATATGTGTCTGTAGGTCCTGTGCTCTTTACTCTGCCCTCCCCGTATGTGACTGTAGGTCCTGTGCTATTTTCTCTGACCTCCCCCATATGTGACTGTAGGTCCTGTGCTCTTTTCTCTGACCTCCACCATATGTGACTGTAGGTCCTGTGCTCTTTTCTCTGACCTCCCCCATATGTGACTGTAGGCCCTGTGCTCTTTTCTCTGACCTCCCCCATATGTGTCTGTAGGTCCTGTGCTCTTTACTCTGCCCTCCCCGTATGTGACTGTAGGTCCTGTGCTCTTTTCTCTGACCTCCCCCATATGTGACTGTAGGTCCTGTGCTCTTTTCTCTGCCCTCCCCCATATGTGACTGTAGGTCCTGTGCTCTTTTCTCTGACCTCCCCCATATGTGACTGTAGGTCCTGTGCTCTTTTCTCTGACCTCCCCCATATGTGACTGTAGGTCCTGTGCTCTTTAGTCTGCCCTCCCCCATATATGACTGTAGGGTCTGTGCTCTTTTCTCTGACCTCCCCCATATGTGACTGTAGGTCCTGTGCTCTTTTCTCTGACCTCCCCCATATGTGACTGTAGGTCCTGTGCTCTTTACTCTGCCCTCCCCCATATATGACTGTAGGGTCTGTGCTCTTTTCTCTGACCTCCCCCATATGTGACTGTAGGTCCAGTGCTCTTTTCTCTGACCTCCCCTATATGTGACTGTAGGTCCTGTGCTCTTTACTCTGCCCTCCCCCATATATGACTGTAGGGTCTGTGCTCTTTTCTCTGATCTCCCCCATATGTGACTGTAGGTCCTGTGCTCTTTTCTCTGACCTCCCCCATATGTGAATTTAGGTCTTGTGTTCTTTTCTCTGACCTCCTCCATATGTGACTGTAGGTCCTGTGCTCTTTTCTCTGAACTCCCCCATATGTGACTGTAGGTCCTGTGCTCTTTACTCTGCCCTCCCCATATGTGACTGTAGGTCCTGTGCTCTTTTCTCTGACCTCCCCCATATGTGACTGTAGGTCCTGTGCTCTTTTCTCTGACCTCCCCAAAAGTGTCAACAATTTTGCACGGCCCATTTTGGGGGTTTTGTGTGAAATTATGTCCAATTTGCTTTTGTTTCTCTATTGTTTGTTTGTGTTGTTCCAATACACAAAGTAAATAAACATGCGTATGACAAAGCATGGGGAATTGCAATAATATTCTGGGACAACTACTTAATTTTCCGGAGCAGTTTGAAGGGTACCAACACTCTCGGCCATGACTGTATATTCTTCACCTTCCACAAGGCTATAGAATATAGATCTTCTTTCCTTGCCTAAAAGAGAGGCTGCAATGGAAGGTGAAGCTGTGTTTTGCCTCTGCCTCTGTGACTGTATGATGTGAGAGGGAGCTCATATGGCGTCCATGCTGCTACTATGGACTGCTTGGACCATGTGACAAACCCAGCTCTGCTGTATCATTGTGTAACTCTGCTATGTCACTGGCCAGCTCTTCTTTCCACTCTTTTACAGTATACTGCTGTCCATTTCTGCCATGAACTCTGTGTCAAACCTAGCTCTGCAATACAGTTGACCTGTTTTGCTTTAGACTTTGTGGAAAAACCCAGCTGTATTAAATCCTCCTGTAACAATACTATACCACATCATATATTAACAAACACAGCTCTGCAAAAACACTGGGTATCTCTGCTTTACCACTGGCTAATTCCGTTTTGGACTCTGTGACAAACTCAGCTCTGCTGTATTGCTGCACTTCACATAATCTGCCATAATACTGTCCTACTAAACTCTGCTTCACCTGTTCATCTGTGCATACTTAATTCTGCTACGCTGCCGCACTGACTTTACCTCTGAGCCCCTTGTTTTTGCTCAGGTCTCCCGTCCTTGGGAAACTTGTTACAGGTTTGGGACTTGAGTCTCACTTTGTCTTATGTACTCTGAATTTTAAACATAGTTGCTTTCTCTTGGTTCAGCAAGAGTTATGGAATGTTTCCTTGCTGGTAGTTTCTGTGTCAGGTGATGCCGGACTATGACCACTCCCCTTCCCTATAGATAGTCACATGTTCCATGACCTGATGCCGGTTTAGGGTGAGCAGCACAACACATGCAGCGGTCCCCACTGCACTGATACACTGCACCGAATCGCCCTCACAGCTGCCGATTTGGTGCAGTGTGTCAGTGCAGTGGGGAACACTGTGTACAACGGGATGGAACAACACGTTCCCTGCCAGCCGCAAATATGTGTTATCTAGGAAACCTTGCAAAATGTTGACAGCATGTATATTGCAAACTGTCAGCATTTTGCAGCCTAAATACACATAGGAATTATAGCAAAAGCCCGGACAACCCCTTTAACCCCAACTGAACGAGAGTAAATAAACTCTGGTTTAAACTGCAGCATAGCAATTCACATGGACCGCGGATCAGTCATGTGACACTCTCTCACTTTCTTCCTCATTCTCTTCCCATCTCTCTTCCTCATCTTCTTCTTTCTCACTCCCCACCTCAAAGATGTGTATCCTCTCTATACTCCCTTCAGGACTGAAATCTCTGATCCCAGAGGTCATAGATCGCCCTTTTTGGGCAGAAGAAGACCTCTCACCTGCCATAAATATTTTTACATGATGTAAAAGCCACTGTTCTCCTGAATCCGGCAATGTTTGTCTCATGCTCCTGCGCCTCTCCATTCCTCAGATACGGCTCTCTCTTCTTTTTTAGTCTCTTTCCAAGTGGGCATGACCTCCAGTTTCTCCTAAAGATACGGCTTCTTGCAATGCTTGGCTTGGGTAACATTTCTTAATTTGGTCAGACATACAGGTCTTTTGTTTGTTATCTCATGTTTGCTAATTCATTGTTTATTGCCAGACTATGTGGAGCTTTCATTGTCCTGAATTTGTGTATTGCTAATATAATTATCTCACCTCCTCACCCCTCTGTCTATATGAT
The DNA here is from genome assembly GCA_033576535.1 of Allobates femoralis. Classification (NCBI taxonomy): domain Eukaryota; kingdom Metazoa; phylum Chordata; class Amphibia; order Anura; family Aromobatidae; genus Allobates; species Allobates femoralis. The sequence goes on along the minus strand of JARQOC010000004.1, from coordinate 606,900,986 downwards.
TCAAAGGGAAATTATGCATGCGGCTTGAAATCCAGATAATAAGAGCACAACCTTATTCCACCAATCCTGGAAGACCACAATAACCTGAGATGAGTGCCCAGGCTATATAAAAGGTCTTGTTTCATTCACCAGGGTTGATATGCTAGATGGATTAAATCTACGGGCTGCGGTTCTGGTTGGAAGACCATATTCTCAGCCTAGGAATTTCGATTCTGGCTGCCAGGAAAAGATCGTGCTTCATACTATGCATGACCTCAGTCTAAGAGCTGCGAGTCTGATTGGAAGAGCACTACAACTGGATTATATTTTCCAAGAGTTTAGCCTAGGATTTTAGGATTTGGCTGAAATATCAATGATTATTTAAGGAAGATACCCAGGTAGGGACAATTTTGTCACCTGGTTACAGACTTTGCTGTGCTCGGTCAGCTTCCTAACCTTGTCGCTATTCCTCTGACCAAAAGCGGGGTGCTGCTGGACTGGAGTAAGTAGGCTTGGAAGCCCTGAAGGGACGAATATTCTAACCTGTGGTAAGCCATCGGAAGGCTGAGATTCTGTTGCCTATTACATTGTGTGTTTTTGTTGGGTTTGTGTTATATGCCTTTGACTGTTGGGGATCCAATAAAGTCTTCCCATCGTGTGGTTCCCTCACCCTGTGTTGTCTGAGTAGTGTTCTGCCCATGGTTGAAGAGTTTGGGCGTTCAGTTGGGATGATGCTTGGTTCATGATGTCTTTCTAAAGGATTGCCTATGTAACAAAAAGAGAGAGGGGTGAATTGAGGGGAATCTGTCGAGAATTGATGTGGCATTAATGGTCAATATGGCCGCTCACCTTATGGTGTTGTGTGCCTCTGCACAACACAAGTTAACACTCGGGTCGTCCTGTTTACAGGCACCGCCGTCAGCCTCCAACTGCCGCTTTACCGCTCCTTCCGGCGTGACCGGAACTTCATCAACGCAGGTCCTGTATCATTGATTCTCAGTTGCCCGGTAACCACAAGTCCTTCAGTCCTCGGGACGCGATCACGGTAATTACTCCTACTCCTTTCCTCCTGCAGCTCCTGCCGACTTTCCCCCAAGGGGAATACAATGCACAGAAAACAAAAACGTTCTATAGAAGCGCTAAAGGAAGGAGGAATACATCAATTTAGGGTATCCGAACCTTTATTAGATGTCTCTTGTACACCTGATGAAGACAGCTACCTGCCTGTCGAAACGCGTTGTGGCATATAAGGGACATCTGATAAAGGTTCGGATACTCTAAATCAGGACCCCCTGAAATTGGAAACTAATACTCAACTCAATATGAATAAGCAACAAGATCTGGTCTTTGTCTTTCGAGATGAATCTTCTCGTTACATTTTTAAGTAAATCATTTTGGAATGAAGAAGCTGCCGACACATTTCACAGGTTTCTATCTTTTTTTTTTTATCTTGACTCCCTAAAAGCAAATCTCTGTTCCTGTGTATCAGCTAATTATGACCCGGGGGCTGTCCTCGAGAGAAGAAAGGAACCAACCTAGTTTTCTTTCCGAGGTTGGAGAGGAAGCTAAGAATATGCTGATCCGCTTGGTTTTGATGGGAGATGCTGAGAGGACATTTGGACGACATCCAGAACTCAGGAGTTTGATGACAATGCCGGTCCCACCGTGTTGCCGTATCGATAAAAAATAAATGCGCAGGCAGGAGATGGATGCACCGAAATGTCTATTTTATCCGCAGCTCCCTGATGCTTCGCTGTAGTTCACAAGGAGTTTATAGAGGGGAAACTGATAACACAGCAAAAATGAGGCACGTCATCAACGAATCTCAAGTTGCTGAGTCTACGTAGAGATGGACACCACCGGTCTAATACTGGCTCGCATCTCTGTCTACTTTGTCCATAACCATTGAGCCATTACTATACAATTGTTTACCCCAAATGCCTGTATTATATGTGCAAAACATAGGGTTCTATATGGTATATAGGCAGGGCCGTATTTACAGTTAGGCCCTTGTGGGCCAGTGCCTAGGGCGGCAGGTCGCAGGGGGCGGCGCCAGAGGAGAGGGTTTTTTTTTAACTTCCCTCCCCGAGACTCCATATGAAAACCGGAGTCTTTGTGGAGGAGGGGGGTGTCACCACCGGTGCAGAGTGCAGCGCTGGCATTGCATTGCCGGCAGACTATGTCTATGAGGAGACATGAGGGACATCTTAATCTTCACCCTTGCTTTTTCCCAACAAAGCATTCCTTTATCTATGTCAAGGATACAGTTTTTTGCCCAAGCCCTGTATCTAAATTCTCTGGAAAAAGGTATTTTAACCTATTGGTGCTAAACCTGACAACTAGCCCAAAGAACACGACTGATCAACTATCTCTTTACATTTTGGAACATCCTCAAAGTTTCCTAAAATATTTCTTCTTTGGAAAATGTTCATTATTTATCCGTCATGCTGAGACATACGAATGTCAAGGGTGTGGCGTCACACAGAGGTACAGCGTGGATAAAGGACCTAACTGTCATGCTTGGGAGGCCACGGTAGCAAGGAACTGGACGTAAGAGGTCAGGGGAGCCTACTCTCATCCTGATACTGGGGTCCCTGGCTTGCCCTGATCTTGGAGGTACCTCTAAAGGTGAGGAGGTCCGAGCCACCAGCTTAAGTCCCTAAATCTCCTGAGAAGCTCTTGACATAAGCCCCTACCTCCACCCATGGACCACAGAGCCCAGCAACGTCCAATGGAGAGAAAAAGCAGAAGCTTTGGATCAGCGTCTGCTCAAAACAGGTCACAGTCCAGAAGTGAACTGAATCAGCGACATCAGGTGGATGTGAGCTGACCCATTTATAGCCGAGGGGCGAGGAGCAATCATCCCAGACACGCCCCTCAGCTCACCTGAGCAGGAGTCATATCCACACACAAACATGCAGCAACCTCGCCTGCAGAGCCGCACACTGCATAGGGAGAAAGGCTCAAGTTAACCACAACAACAGCAGCACCCATGAGCATAAGGCAGCCCATGCGTGACACTAACAATGGGGAGTGAGGGTCGGGACACCGCCCGACATTAACTTGTGTCTGAACCTTAAGCTCCCCTAACATCACTATACGGGTCCACCAACCCCTCCCCCCATTGCCGTCGCATTCATAGAGCTTGTGCTCTCCCTTCACCCATCCTGAATAATAAGTGCCCTATATGTCACCACTACTGTAAAAACACACAGGAGAAAGAAGACAGACAGGGGAACACAGATGGGTAGGATATACATCAACTGCAAAGCTGCAGCCAGACACCAGGACTGCAGGCAACAGGATTCCAGCAACCTCTATAAACGTCCTCTTTTAATGGTGGTCAGTTCAGAATGAAATTCTATAACCAGCATCAGGAGATGGAACATGTGACTATTTAAAGGGAAGGGGAGTGTTCACAAACCCGCCGCACCTGAGATAGAACTAACCAGAAAGTATCAGCAAGGAAAGCACCCTTAACCCTTAAAAGAAAGCAAATATGTTTAAAACACAGTTTCCCAAAGCAATATGAGCCTTAGATCCCAAACCTGTCACTTGTCCCTCAACAAGAGACCCTCGTGTCATGTGCTGCACAATTTTGAAGATTTTTTATTTTCCAAAAGTGGAACCACTCGCAGATAAGCCACCAACTCACATCAATTGTGGCTACTTTGGTGAGTAGAAGACTACAAATCATGACATATAGGCATACAATGGATGGATACCAAAACATCCGCGTAGCATGCAACTCTATAGGGGTCAACTCAACCTCTTAAAAAAGTGAATTTTCAAAGCAACAATTTTAAATCTATACTTTACTGCTCATTGCCTATGCTGCTGGCTACCTTGGCTCTTTATCGATGCGCGCAGTGTCATGCCTTGATTTGGTGGCTTCTTGCTCCGTGGTCGGTTTCCTTGCCTGCTGAGCCACAGCCTGATCGGTCTCTGATCAACTGCTGATGATTCTTTTATCTTTGCTTTTCTTGTCTTGCTTTGCTGCTAGTCAGCTATTCACACTTTCCCATTTTGTTTATGTCCTATCACATCCTGGGTGGGTCTATTTATACTTTCCTTTCACCAACTTTCTTTGCTGGCTATATTTCTAGGTGGATTACTAATAAGAAAGGATTTGGCCTGTTAGGCAGAGACCAGTGTTGTTACTAACCTTTGTTATTACTCTTTGTTTTCTCATTTACCTTTCCTACACCTTTCTCCTGTTCTCTGTTAGGTCGGTAGAAAGTTACCCTTGCTTATATTTATTATTCTTCTTTTCCCCATGTGTATGTGCTTTAAGTTTGTTCACCCTGGGCGTCACACAGCGCACTACCCACAACATCAGACTGGGGAGACTCCGGGGTGAGTTAGGGGAATTAGGGAAAGGACACCTCCTGCGCTTACCTGCGACTGTGCCCTAATTTCCCTACTGTCCATATACGGGTTCTTTCTCCCCGTTGCCAAGCAGATTATTTATGTTCTCGCTGGCCCTGATGTAAACCCTCAATAGGGAGAAGGAAGGCGGGAGCACTAGTCCCGACCCCTGCAATAAACAAAACAAGAGGGGAAGAGGAGAAAGACAGGGAAGCAACAAGGCAACTTCATGTCTGCTGCCACATTCCAAGGCAGCAGATGGCTTGGCAACAATCAGCTCTCCAGAGTACTACCTATACATCAGGTACCCAGGCAAGGAATGAGTTCAAACACTAGCAAGGAAAGCTGGATCATGTGACCATATAAAGGAGATGGGAGTGATCACAATGTAGCCACACCTGGAAAGAAAACTAGAGAATTTGCTAGCAACAGAAACGGACATTAACTCCAACACTGCCAAAGGAAAGAAACATGTTTAATATGAAGTCTCAATACAGAAAAGAGACACAGGTCCCAAAACAATCACAAGTCTCCAAAGTAAGAGAGAACATCGTAACACGGGGTTTCTGTCTACTCCTTCCCACTTATGTTATCCTGGTTAGTTGTGTGTAGCTACCTTATCTCTGACTCCTCAAGAGGAGTGAGAAACAGCTCAATGGCCTTTCAGGGAGCCATGTCCGAGCTGTGCTTTCTAGTTGTGGCTAGGGACATTCTAGTCTGTACAGGAACCACCAGTAGGGAGAAGGTTCGATAACAGGGTGATAAGTCTTTATTTCCCCCCTTACACATGGACAAAACAGGTTCTCTCCTGTAGAGTCTGTAAGCACTGCTTTGAAGCTGGCCAGATTGTTAATCGCTCCTGCTCTCCAGTTCGGTGCAACTTCGATTATCAGGAGCTGACTACCCCCTGGCAAGCAGAAAGTTGGGAGGCAGCAGTTTGGTGCCTTCCTGAAGAATGAACGTGAGAACAACCCTTTACGGCAGATGTGGCCCCAGGCCAAGCTCCTAAATAGAACCTGATTGAGCCATTGGTAGTATGCAACAAATACAGGCTCCTTCATGAGCCAGGTATGGGGAGTGGAGCCTAGGCAGTTGGAGACGATTCCACTGGGTGGGTCCAACCAATTTCTTCCTGCCCCTATCACTCACTGTCAATCAAACATGGATGGGTGGAGAGAACCCAAAAAGAACCTCCCAATAGGGACGATTTGTGACCATTATAACCAGTGCAAAGTCTTTCACGCCTTCATGTTGTCATAGTGTCTCATGTTCCTGCAGACCATTAAGGCGGCGGGCAATCCAAAAGGTTTATACTTACATAGCGTCATGTGTTGACCATGAGTGTTGCTGCGGAATTAATTCTGAGTTTTTTTCCCTTTAGTCTATACTGTGTGCTGCTCTGCAGGTAGAGGAGTGTGTCATAGCACTCAGGTGGAGGTCAGCCTTGAAGTAGTTCCACTTCCCTCCACCAGGTTTCGCACAAAGAGTTTATTTCTACTTAGACCCCATGCAGCGAAGACATGCTGCCTGAGCTGTGCTGCTGTTGCCGTTTCCTACAATAGGATCTTCTGAGTTTTTCTGCTCTGTGGGTGGAGGTAGGGGCTCTTAGGTTGAGTTGAGCAGGAGCAGAGGGCAAGGGTGGCAGCCCAGACATCCTCCCCTTCAGAGGTAACGCCCTATCCGCTATACCACCCTGTGACACATAGTTTAAAAAAAATTCCCACATTTATCTTATATATTTTTTTGGTCTCTTTATCTTTTTGTTTCACTGGAAACTCAAACCGTTCCCTCCGAGAGCTTTGAAGAGGATTGTATATTCCGCTGCCGCCTCCTCGGCCGTTTAGCGAGGGTTAATCCCGCCGTTCAGATTCTCTGGATCCAGATTGTTTAATCATCTGTGCTCTGCATTCATTCTGACTGGTAATGTCACAATCCTCTAAGCCATTTAATTATAATAATCCACTGTATCTCGCCGAAAAGAAGGTTTCTCGGCCGCCGCCACCTTTAAGTGGCGCCACGCAAAGTGCAAGGTGAGAGGTGAATAGGGCGCCCCTTGGGTTTTCTTGTAAGAAACCATAAACCTGTATCCTCTGGATAGCTATTGATTTCTAACAGACCTTGAAATGAAAGAGGAGACCAGAAGACGTGACTGAAATTTTTTTGTCGCTGTCTGAGTGAATTACCGGCGTGTCGCTGGAAGATATAAATTGGTCTATTTGTATCTTGCTGGAGACAAGGGTTACAGCAGAGAACTTTCTGTAGAATAACATATCACACGGGGCGACCCGCGCTGGTGACGGGCAAACCCATACGAGTCTATTAGCGGCCGGGATCGAAAAAGGATTATGTGGACTGATTGACAATGATAGGAACAAAAGGTGGAACCAGAAACGGAGTCACAAGAGCTGTCCTCGCTCCATAGAAACACCAAACTCCGGCAAACTTCCTATTTTGAGCCTTAAATCACAACTTTGATATATTACACAATGCCCAACACTCATAGGAATCACGGTGATCAGCAGAGGAAGCCTGGTAGTAAGTGTTATATTTGTCTGCAGTGCTCCCGCAGGTGACAGTGGGTATTACACAATGCCCAAAAGGTGTAACCAAAAACTAGGCAACAAGAACTGTCCTTGTGGGTAACCCCCAATAGAAAAACTAACAACACTCATAGGAATCACGGTGATCAGCAGAGAAAGCCTGGTAGTAAGTGATACATTTCTCTGCAGTGCCCCCGCAGGCGACAGTAGGTATTACACAATGCCCAAAAGGTGTAACGAATAACTGAGTCACAAGAACTGTCCTTGTGGGTAAACCTCCATAGAAAAACTAACAACACTCATAGGAATCACGGTGATCAGCAGAGAAAGCCTGGAAGTAAGTGTTACATTTCTCTGCAGTGCCCCCGCAGGCGACAGTAGGTATTACACAATGCCCAAAAAGGGTAACAACAAACTAGGCAACAAGAACTGTCCTTGTGGGTTATACCTCCATAGAAAAGCCAACAACACTCATGGGAATCACGGTGATCAGCAGAGAAAGCCTGGTAGTAGGTAATACATTTCTCTGCAGTGCCCCCGCAGGCGACAGTGGGAATTACACAATGCCCAAAAGGTGTAACCAAAAACTAGGCAACAAGAACTGTCCTTGCTGTATAACTCCATTCAGACACCAACAAAAACTCCTGGAAACTTCTCACTTTGAGTCTTAAATCACAACTTTGATATTGATTTTTTCCTAATAATGACAATAAAATTTTAATTTGTCCCCAAATAAGGGTCACTACACAGCATTCTTCAATGCTCTCCTTCTGTTGTTTTGTGTAGTGGGCTGGACATCCCTTGTCACACACGGTAGCCGGACATCCACCTTGGTTCAAACATGACACCCTGCTGGTGAAATCAGGTATTACACAATGCCCAAAAGGTGTCACAATAACAAACCAAGACTAGGACCATAAAAAAGGCAAAGTGTAAAAACAAGCAATCCTCTACCATAGAAAGAAAGAACAATGAAGGAAGTAATAAAGGTGAGATGTAGATGATGTATTGTAGAAGAGCAGGATTAGAGAAGGCGACATAGGCTGGGGAGACTCACGCGTTATATTAATAAATCCACAACAAATATGAGGTCAGTTCAGATCTTCATTCAGGAATCAGTCTCCAAAAAATCAATACCCCAAAGTCTCCGAGAAAAAACAGCCAAGAAATATCTCCGACGTTCCTCCACAATCTGTACCGCACCGCGTCTAGACGAGACGAGAACTGGACGGGATCCAGTCACCGCACTTATCCCAACCAGGATATACAATATAGAACATCATTCACAAGATGTCACCGAGCAAAGAAAGAAAATCAATGGCTCAACTTAAGAAATCACTCCTCATGGTGGGAAAACATAACACACAAGTATTATAGTATAGTATATTCTTGTATATAGGAGCAGTATTATAGTAGTTATATTCTTGTATATAGGAGCAGTATTATAGTAGTTATATTCTTGTACATAGGAGCAGTATTATAGTAGTTATATTCTTGTACATAGGAGCAGTATTATAGTAGTTATATTCTTGTACATAGGGGCAGTATTATAGTAGTTATATTCTAGTATATAGGAGCAGTATTATAGTAGTTTATATTCTTGTATATAGGAGCAGTATTATAGTAGTTATATTCTTGTACATAGGAGCAGTATTATAGTAGTTATATTCTTGTACATAGGAGCAGTATTATAGTAGTTATATTCTTGTATATAGGAGCAGTATTATAGTAGTTATATTCTTGTACATAGGGGCAGTATTATAGTAGTTATATTCTTGTACATAGGGGCAGTATTATAGTACTTATAATCTTGTACATAGGGGCAGTATTATAGTAGTTATATTCTAGTATATAGGAGCAGTATTATAGTAGTTATATTCTAGTATATAGGAGCAGTATTATAGTAGTTATATTCTTGTACATAGGAGCAGTATTATAGCAGTTATATTCTTGTACATAGGGCAGTATTATAGTAGTTATATTCTTCTACATAGGGGCAGTATATATAGTAGTTATATTCTTGTACATAGGAGCAGTATTATAGTATTATATTCTTGTATATAGGAGCAGTATTATAGTAGTTATATTCTTGTATATAGGAGCAGTATTATAGTAGTTATATTCTTCTACATAGGAGCAGTATTATAGTAGTTATATTCTTGTATATAGGGCAGTATTATAGTAGTTATATTCTTGTATATAGGAGCAGTATTATAGTAGTTATATTCTTGTACATAGGGGCAGTATTATAGTAGTTATATTCTTGTACATAGGGGCAGTATTATAGTAGTTATATTCTAGTATATAGGAGCAGTATTATAGTAGTTATATTCTTGTACATAGGAGCAGTATTATAGCAGTTATATTCTTGTATATAGGGGCAGTATTATAGTAGTTATATTCTTATATATAGGGTCAGTATTATAGTAGTTATATTCTTGTATATAGAGGCAGTATTATAGTAGTTATATTCTTGTATATAGGAGCAGTATTATAGTAGTTATATTCTTGTATATAGCGGCAGTATTATAGTAGTTATATTCTTGTATATAGGAGCAGTATTATAGTAGTTATATTCTTGTATATAGGAGCAGTATTATAGTAGTTATATTCTTGTACATAGGAGCAGTATTATAGTAGTTATATTCTTGTATATAGGGGCAGTATTATAGTAGTTATATTCTTGTATATAGGGCAGTATTATAGTAGTTATATTTTTGTACATAGGGGCAGTATTATAGTAGTTATATTCTTGTATATAGGAGCAGTATTATAGTAGTTATATTCTTGTACATAGAGGCAGTATTATAGTAGTTATATTCTTGTATATAGGGGTAGTATTATAGTAGTTATATTCTTGTATATAGGGCAGTATTATAGTAGTTATATTCTTGTATATAGGAGCAGTATTATAGTAGTTATATTCTTGTATATAGGAGCAGTATTATAGTAGTTATATTCTTCTACATAGGGGCAGTATTATAGTAGTTATATTCTTGTATATAGGAGCAGTATTATAGTAGTTATATTCTTATATATAGGGTCAGTATTATAGTAGTTATATTGTTGTATATAGGAGCAGTATTATAGTAGTTATATTCTTGTATATAGAGGCAGTATTATAGTAGTTATATTCTTGTATATAGGAGCAGTATTATAGTAGTTATATTCTTGTACAGAGGAGCAGTATTATAGTAGTTATATTCTTGTACATAGGAGCAGTATTATAGTAGTTATATTCTAGTATATAGGAGCAGTATTATAGTAGTTATATTCTTGTACATAGGAGCAGTATTATAGTTGTTATATTCTTGTACATAGGGCAGTATTATAGGAGTTATATTCTTGTATATAGGAGCAGTATTATAGTAGTTATATTCTTGTATATAGGAGCAGTATTATAGTAGTTATATTCTTGTACATAGGAGCAGTATTATAGTAGTTATATTCTTGTATATAGGAGCAGTATTATAGGAGTTATATTCTTGTATATAGGAGCAGTATTATAGTAGTTATATTCTTGTATATAGGAGCAGTATTATAGTAGTTATATTCTTGTACATAGGGGCAGTATTATAGTAGTTATATTCTTGTATATAGGGCAGTATTATAATAGTTATATTCTTGTATATAGGGCAGTATTATAGTAGTTACATTCTTGTATATATGAGCAGTATTATAGTAGTTATATTTTTGTACATAGGAGCAGTATTATAGTAGTTATATTGTTGTGTATAGGAGCAGTATTATAGTAGTTATATTCTTGTATATAGGAGCAGTATTATAGTAGTTTTATTCTTGTACATAGGAGCAGTATTATTGTAGTTATATTCTTGTACATAGGAGCAGTATTATAGTAGTTATATTCTTGTACATAGGAGCAGTATTATAGTAGTTATATTCTTGTATATAGGAGCAGTATTATAGTAGTTATATTCTTGTATATAGCAGCAGTATTATAGTAGTTATATTCTTGTATATAGCAGCAGTATTATAGTAGTTATATTCTTGTATATAGGAGCAGTATTATAGTAGTTATATTCTTGTATATAGGGCAGTATTATAGTAGTTATATTCTTGTATATAGGAGCAGTATTATAGTAGTTATATTCTTGTATATAGGAGCAGTATTATAGCAGTTATATTCTTGTACATAGGAGCAGTATTATAGTATTTATATTCTTATATATAGGAGCAGTATTATATTAGTTATATTCTTGTATATAGGGCAGTATTATAGTAGTTATATTCTTGTATATAGGGGCAGTATTATAGTAGTTGTATTCTTGTATATAGGGGCAGTATTATAGTAGTTATATTCTTGTATATAGGGGCAGTATTATAGTAGTTATATTCTTGTATATAGGAACAGTATTATAGTAGTTATATTCTTGTAAATAGGGCAGTATTATAGTAGTTATTTTCTTGTATATCAGGGCAGTATTATAGTAGTTATATTCTTGTATATAGGGGCAGTACTATAGTAGTTATATTCTTGTATATAGGAGCAGTATTATATTAGTTATATTCTTGTATATAGGGTCAGTATTATAGTAGTTATATTCTTGTATATAGGAACAGTATTATAGTAGATATATTCTTGTATATAGGGGCAGTATTATAGTAGTTATATTCTTGTATATAGGAGCAGTATTATAGTAGTTATATTCTTGTATATAGGAGCAGTATTATAGTAGTTATATTCTTGTACATAGGAGCAGTATTATAGTAGATATATTCTTGTATATAGGGGCAGTACTATAGTAGTTATATTCTTGTATATAGGAGCAGTATTATAGTAGTTATATTCTTGTACATAGAGGCAGTATTATAGTAGTTATATTCTTGTATATAGGAGCAGTATTATAGTAGTTATATTCTTGTATATAGGGGCAGTACTATAGTAGTTATATTCTTGTATATGGGAGCATTATTATAGCTATGTCTGTAGACACATGGGCAGTATCATGTTAGATTTATAGTACATCACCGGCTCTGTAGTGACTCGTGGTGACAGCTGTCGAGGTGCTGTAGTGGGTAAAATAAATAATACATTTTGTCATCTCTTTTCAGTGCCCGCTCGGCAGTCGGTGTGCGGTGACGTATCTGAAGTGACATGGTTTGGGTGCACTTTCATGGTCTTTCTGTCTTCTCCTCTCCCCGAGGTGATTTTCCAGATTCTTATTATTATGGAAACATTTACGTTGGTAATTGTGGACTTTTACACGCTCGATTGCAAGGGTAGGTACGTATATAGCGTACATGGGGTGCGGTATAATTAAAGTCGCCCTCCCGTTAGGGCGGAAGGCTGAGGTTGTGGCCCGGGGCAGAGTGGAATTGGCGTCTGGTGAGGAAAATGGCCCAATGGACTTAATTGGGAGTAAATAAATGGGACTAGGGGGTGGACAGGGTACTTCCTACAAGATAGTCCGATGATGGTCCTTTTAGGACCCCTTGTTTCACCAGTGACCCCCCGGCCACCAGGAACCATGTGTAACTGCTCTCCCATACAACCCAGCATACATCAGGATACCATCTGTTGTGTTTGTTTATTATGCTACCCACTAACCTCTTGACCCACTGGACATAGCAAAGAATTATTATGCTGATTATTGAGGGTATTGTATATATATCACTGGTTCCAGTGCATAGAATATATATATATATACCTCGGTACTGTCACTGCCCAAGCTCCACAATAACAAGAAGAATATTTGCTGCCACCACCAATCGTTTATACAGTCAGTTAGTGGAAACAAGAGATTTTGGGGTGCAGGTTATGGAGTGAGAGGATCAAAGCTAATGCATTTTATATATTTAATCTGAAAGAATAGGCAGGTTTATAAAAATATACAAAAGTCAACATATACAATACAATATAGACAATTACATAAAACAATAAGGATGAAATAAAAGAAAATTATACAAAAACTACTAGAAAAAAAGCAGCATCAGAAAACTTACCATCCATGCCAAAAACAGAAACCAAATGCACTTACAGGACGCAGTCAGAGCCCAATTGTGGAGCAAGCCCAGCTGCTGGCTAATGACTCACCTCTACCAGCAAAATGTGGGAGGCGAGCTGCCATGCATACACTAGGCCTGCATAGAGCACCATTCACACTGATACATATGATGCAGAGTGTCTGAAAGCTACCCAACCGCTCTGCCGCCTGAGCATTGGGCCGCACAGTACGATGCTTCTGCACCACTGGATGAATGGCGCCCCTATGGGCCCAACTGCACCCTGGATGGATAAAAAAGTGCAAAAGTTTTTTATATGATAAATAAAAAACCTTTATAGATGGGATTTTGGTTCATGTATTGGCCCAAGACATTTAAGCTGGTGACCCACGATCAGAGCGGTTGGGTAGCTTTCAGACACTCTGCATCATATGTATCAGTGTGAATGGTGCTCTATGCAGGCCTAGTGTATGCATGGCAGCTCGCCTCCCACATTTTGCTGGTAGAGGTGAGTCATTAGCCAGCAGCTGGGCTTGCTCCACAATTGGGCTCTGACTGCGTCCTGTAAGTGCATTTGGTTTCTGTTTTTGGCATGGATGGTAAGATAAAAGAAAATTACTAAACTTGGGTTCAGATATATAGAGGAGGTACTCCTTAAGAAAACATGATCCAATTCCCTTCAGCGGCGTATTCCTCCAGGCCCTGGCCAGATTATAATGTGCCATTTGCTTTTATTAACCCACATTACTCCCATTTACTCCCCTTTGGTGGCTACATATGGCTATTGTATTGTTCCAAAGAAGCTATAAAATCCCAGTTTTCCCTATATCTCAGAGTGTCCCATGAGAAAGATATTCCCATCATATTTCCTATTATTAATTTACCTTTTTATAGATAGGAAACATGACGTGGCTATTGTTATCTTCCTGGTCAATATTAATTTGGTGCTGATAGGGATGTCACTTAGTTATGACAAATTATTCGTCATGTTCCTACGTCTCTCCTGATGTCCAAAACATGTCTGCCATATTTGTATTAGCTATGCACACCCCTATATTTATAATTTTTCACTGTTGCCAGCACAGCATCCCGATGTACCAGGAAGCCAGTTCTCTGCAAACATAACCCAGGTTGTATGTCTCAGCCCCTGCGAGGAAGGTGGGTCAGTGCCAGCTCTTATGACACGTAAAAACTTATTTGTATTATTATATTTTTATGACAAACCCCAATACATAACCACTCAACCACTGGACACCAGGACACAATATATCTGTTCTTCACTGTACAGCAAGAATTACATTCCTCCTTTTCTGAGCTTTAAGAGATGTTACTTATCCCAACTTAGCATGAAAAGTTATCCACTTCATTCACTCTGCACTAGACACCAGGGCACATATTCTACCAGTTTTCCTGCACGACTGTGAATTAAAACCTAAAAACTGACATATTTTGACAGTTGAACCAGATATTAGAGGCTACATTCATTACTAACCAACAGTAATATCATCTTCCTGCACCACTGCCCACCAGGGACAATATACTGAACATTTACACAGATAACCCCTGTTGTAATGTATAGCTTTAACTTTTTAAACCAAGTTTACAGACAAACATTGGAGCTTATAGATATTTGCTAATCATCAGTAGTGTTATAAGCCTACACCACTAACCACCAGGTACCATATTATTGGCATCTATGAATATTAGATTGTACTTTGTAATGTCAACTTCTATAGCCTGGAATTCACATATTCCACTAACAACCACAAACCATTAATGTTATGTGCCCACAGCACTAAACACCAGGGACCATACTGGACATATATGCAGATAACTGCTGCTGTACTTTATCATTTCAAGTTTTACAGCTTTTCAATAATAGTATTGCTATTATTTTGCACCACTGACCACCAGGGACCATTTACGGAAAATGTATACAGAACACCACTATTATACTGTATAGCTTCAACTTCCATAATCAAAATTAAAGTCACTGGCATGTAAATATACCAGTAACTAATAATGTTATCTGACTACTGACCACCAGGGACCATATATTGACCTTGTACAAAGATAATCATTGTTGTACTGTATATTTCATCTTCTATAGCCTGGCATCCATATATACCACTACAAGTAATAATATCTGCTTACCCCACTGACCACCAGGGATCATATATTGACCTTGTACAAAGATAATCATTGTTGTACTGTATAATTTCATGTTCTATAGCCTGGCATCCATATATACCACTACAAATAATAATATCTGCTTAACCCACTGACCACCAGGGATTATATATTGACAGGGGCGTAACTACAACAGGTGCAGGGGTTGCGATCGCACCCGGGCCCTGCAGCCTAGGGGGGCCCCAAAAGTCCCTTTGGCCCATAGACAAAGACTAATACTGTTAAAGATTTGCAATAATTGGGGGCCCCGTTGGAGCTTTCGCATCGGGGCCCCATGGCCTGAAGTTATGCCACTGTATATTGAACATGTATGATGATAATTACTATACCATTTCAACTTTTACAGCTACAGTCAAGGACCATAAAGGTAAAACCATGGCCTCTACATGCATCATTAACAAGCAGTAATCTTGTGCTCTGAGCCTCTTGCACCACTGACCACCAGGGACCATATACTGAACATATTAGTGTATGCACAGGAAAACACTATCACACTGTATAACGTCAACTTCTGTAGGCATTGAAAGAACCAATATCATCCTGTAATATTACCTTCCCATGCCACTGACCACCAGGGACTATATATTGACCAGCTCAATGGAAAACCAATGCTGTACTGCTTAATTTCAATGTCTATAGCCAGAATTTAAGGCACTGGCGTACCAGTAACAACCAGAAATGTTATCTTCCTGCACCACTGACCACCAGGGATCATATATGTGAAATGTGACCCGGACCAGAACCCTGCAATTATCTCTGTGAGTCCAAACAAACCAGAGATTATCTATCAGAGGCCCCATGGACACCACCAAGGTCACTTGGTCAAGGTTATTGACCCTTCTTATCTCCTTGTCACAAGATCCTATAATCCATAATTAATATTTACACTTATTAAGACTGTCTCTGATGTTTAAGGCGGTTAATTAGTAAGAAAGCCTCATTAATTATCACCCTGCCTCCCGTATATGACAGACAGCGGTAATTATGTCTCTAGATTACATCAATTAACGCAAATGATATAGATTAAAAGGAGCATAAAGAAAGCGGTATATATTACTGTACGTGCCGTATACAGCGGAATAATGAGGCCTTCACCAGGGTCTGCCATCACTGTATATAATGTAGACTGCGGAGGATGGAGGACAGAGAACCGTACATAGAGGAGATAGAGATAGATAGATAGATAGATATAGATAGATAGATAGATAGATAGATAGATAGAATAGATAGAGATGTATAGATAGATAGATAGATACAGTTAGGGCCAGAAATATTTGGACAGTGACACAATTTTCGCGAGTTGGGCTCTGCATGCCACCACATTGGATTTGAAATGAAACCTCTACAACAGAATTCAAGTGCAGATTGTAACGTTTAATTTAAAGGGTTGAACAAAAATATCTGATAGAAAATGTAGGAATTGTACACATTTCTTTACAAACACTCCACATTTTAGGAGGTCAAAAGTAATTGGACAAATAAACATAACCCAAACAAAATATTTTTATTTTCAATATTTTGTTGCGAATCCTTTGGAGGCAATCACTGCCTTAAGTCTGGAACCCATGGACATCACCAAACGCTGGGTTTCCTCCTTCTTAATGCTTTGCCAGGCCTTTACAGCCGCAGCCTTCACGTCTTGCTTGTTTGTGGGTCTTTCCGTCTTAAGTCTGGATTTGAGCAAGTGAAATGCATGCTCAATTGGGTTAAGATCTGGTGATTGACTTGGCCATTGCAGAATGTTCCACTTTTTTGCACTCATGAACTCCTGGGTAGCTTTGGCTGTATGCTTGGGGTCATTGTCCATCTGTACTATGAAGCGCCGTCCAATCAACTTTGCAGCATTTGGCTGAATCTGGGCTGAAAGTATATCCCGGTACACTTCAGAATTCATCCGACTACTCTTGTCTGCTGTTATGTCATCAATAAACACAAGTGACCCAGTGCCATTGAAAGCCATGCATGCCCATGCCATCACGTTGCCTCCACCATGTTTTACAGAGGATGTGGTGTGCCTTGGATCATGTGCCGTTCCCTTTCTCTCCAAACTTTTTCTTCCCATCATTCTGGTACAGGTTGATCTTTGTCTCATCTGTCCATAGAATACTTTTCCAGAACTGAGCTGGCTTCTTGAGGTGTTTTTCAGCAAATTTAACTCTGGCCTGTCTATTTTTGGAATTGATGAATGGTTTGCATCTAGATGTGAACCCTTTGTATTTACTGTCATGGAGTCTTCTCTTTACTGTTGACTTAGAGACGGATACACCTACTTCACTGAGAGTGTTCTGGACTTCAGTTGATGTTGTGAACGGGTTCTTCTTCACCAAATAAAGTATGCGGTGATCATCCACCACTGTTGTCATCCGTGGACGCCCAGGCCTTTTAGAGTTCCCAAGCTCACCAGTCAATTCCTTTTTTCTCAGAATGTACCCAACTGTTGATTTTGCTACTCCAAGCATGTCTGCTTCTCTCTGATGGATTTATTCTTTTTTTTCAGCCTCAGGATGTTCTGCTTCACCTCAATTGAGAGTTCCTTTGACCGCATGTTGTCTGGTCACAGCAACAGCTTCCAAATGCAAAACCACACACCTGGAATCCACCCCTGACCTTTTAACTACTTAATTGATTACAGGTTAACGAGGGAGACACCTTCAGAGTTAATTGCAGCCCTTAGAGTCCATTGTCCAATTACTTTTGGTCCCTTGAAAAAGAGGAGGCTATGCATTACAGAGCTATGATTCCTAAACCCTTTCTCCGATTTGGATGTGGAAACTCTCATATTGCAGCTGGGAGTGTGCACTTTCAGCCCATATTATATATATAATTGTATTTTTGAACATGTTTTTGTAAACAGCTAAAATAAGAAAACTTGTGTCACTGTCCAAATATTTCTGGCCCTAACTTAGATAGATAGATAGATAGATAGATAGATAGATAGATAGATAGATAGATAGATAGATATAGATCTGCCCCCATCCATCATCCCTACAGTCCCTATCCCTATTCCCTATTGTACATTTGCTTTGGTAAAACTAATGTGTATTTAGTCCTGACAATAAAGCTGCTTTGAATTGAATCAACTGATAGATAAATATATAATCGAAAGAATAGGAGATAAGTAAAATTGATAAATTGATAGATAACGAGAGATGAGGCAGATAGATTGCAGTAATTACACATGAGCGCGGTACATTCTTGCACATTGAACCTCTCCAATAATTAGAGCCATACAGTGATGTATCCATCCTGAATAAATACTATTAATCTTCATTATTCTGCAGCAGAATATTTCTATCTGACTCTTCTTCAAATAGGGTTTGGGGTGTGCAGCATGGCGGAGGTGTGGTGGGGGAAGAGGGGTGTGCAGCATGGCGGAGGTGTGGTGGGGGAGGAGGGTGTGCAGCATGGCGGAGGTGTGGTGGGGGAAGAGGGGTGTGCAGCATGGTGGAGGTGTGGTGGGGGAGGAGGGGTGTGCAGCATGGCGGAGGTGTGGTGTGGGGGGAGGAGGGGTGTGCAACGTGGCAGAGGTGTGGTGGGGGAGGAGGGGTGTGCAGCATGGCGGAGGTGTGGTGGGCGAGGAGGAGGGGTGTGCAACGTGGCAGAGGTGTGGTGGGGGAGGAGGGGTGTGCAGCATGGCGGAGGTGTGGTGTGGGGGAGGGAGGGGTGTGCAACGTGGCAGAGGTGTGGTGGGGGAGGAGGGGTGTGCAGCATGGCGGAGGTGTGGTGGGGGAGGAGGGTGTGCAGCATGGCGGAGGTGTGGTGTGGGGGGAGGAGGGGTGTGCAACGTGGCAGAGGTGTGGTGGGGGAGGAGGGGTGTGCAGCATGGCAGAGGTGTGGTGGGGGAGGAGGAGGGGTGTGCAACGTGGCAGAGGTGTGGTGGGGAGGAGGGGTGTGCAGCATGGCGGAGGTGTGGTGTGGGGGGAGGAGGGGTGTGCAACGTGGCAGAGGTGTGGTGGGGGAGGAGGGGTGTGCAGCATGGCGGAGGTGTGGTGGGGGAGGAGGGTGTGCAGCATGGCGGAGGTGTGGTGTGGGGGGAGGAGGGGTGTGCAACGTGGCAGAGGTGTGGTGGGGGAGGAGGGGTGTGCAGCATGGCGGAGGTGTGGTGGGGGAGGAGGGTGTGCAGCATGGCGGAGGTGTGGTGTGGGGGAGGAGGGGTGTGCAACGTGGCAGAGGTGTGGTGGGGGAGGAGGGGTGTGCAGCATGGCGGAGGTGTGGTGTGGGGGGAGGAGGGTTGTGCAACGTGGCAGAGGTGTGGTGGGGGAGGAGGGGTGTGCAGCATGGCGGAGGTGTGGTGGGGGAAGGAGGGTGTGCAGCATGGCGGAGGTGTGGTGTGGGGGGAGGAGGGGTGTGCAACGTGGCAGAGGTGTGGTGGGGGAGGAGGGGTGTGCAGCATGGCGGAGGTGTGGTGGGGGAGGAGGGTGTGCAGCATGGCGGAGGTGTGGTGTGGGGGAGGAGGGGTGTGCAACGTGGCAGAGGTGTGGTGGGGAGGAGGGGTGTGCAGCATGGCGGAGGTGTGGTGGGGGGAGGAGGGGTGTGCAGCATGGCGGAGGTGTGATGGGGGGAGGAGGGGTGTGCAGCATGGCAGAGGTGTGATGGGGGGAGGACGGTTGTGTGCAGCATGGCGGAGGTGTCGGTGGGGAGGAGGTGTGTGCAGCATGGCGGAGGTGTGGTGGGGAGGAGTGGTGTGCAGCATGGCGGAGGTGTGGTGGGGAGGAGGGGTGTGCAGCATGGCGGAGGTGTGGTGGGGGAGGAGGGGTGTGCAGCATGGCGGAGGTGTGGTGTGGGGGGAGGAGTGGTGTGCAACGTGGCAGAGGTGTGGTGGGAGAGGAGGGGTGTGCAGCATGGCGGAGGTGTGGTGGGGAAGAGGGGTGTGCAGCATGGCGGAGGTGTGGTGTGGGGGGAGGAGGGGTGTACAACATGGCAGAGGTGTGGTGGGGGAGGAGGGGTGTGCAGCATGGCGGAGGTGTGGTGAGGGAGGAGGGTGTGCAGCATGGCGGAGGTGTGGTGTAGGGGGAGGAGGGGTGTGCAACGTGGCAGAGGTGTGGTGGGGGAGGAGGGGTGTGCAGCATGGCGGAGGTGTGGTGGGGGAAGAGTGGTGTGCAGCATGGTGGAGGTGTGGTGTGGGGGGAGGAGGGGTGTGCAGCATGGCGGAGGTGTGGTGTGGGAGGAGTGGTGTGCAGCATGGTGGAGGTGTGGTGTGGGGGGAGGAGGGGTGTGCAGCACGGCTGAGGTGTGATGGGGGGAGGACGGTTGTGTGCAGCATGGCGGAGGTGTGGTGGGGAGGAGTGGTGTGCAGCATGGCGGAGGTGTGGTGAGGGAGGAAGGGTGTGCAGCATGGTGGAGGTGTGGTGGGGGGAGGAGGTGTGTGCAGCTTCAGCTCTTCATCTCCATCCCACTCTCTCATCTTACCGCCTTTCTGCTCCTTATTTCCTTGTCAGGATGAAGCAATGGAGAAATATGGGCTGAGGGTAAAAATACGTTGAAATTTCATTTGTAAGCAGTGGCCCGAGGCGCTGAGAGAGGAGCCTGTGGGGTGCGGGGCGAGCGCTCCCCTGCTATCCTTGTGCTTATTCTTCCTAATGAGCCCCATCTCCTCCATACAAACTCTCCAACCGCTCGGGAGGAAACAGGACAATCAGAAATCTTCCTATTTGTGTCACTTTCCGCTTCCTGGCGACTATTAGGATCCTATAACTGCTGAGTGTTGGGAAATAAATCCATTAAGTCCGTCTATAATGACTTGGAAACCCTACAGGCTCCTGCGGGGATAAGATAACGTCCCCATTATTATATTGTATGGAGAGCGCATCCTGCCACTGACGTTCTCCAGCTTCAATATTTCATTCAGTCCTTTCATAGTTAGATGTGGTTCTGGGACAGCTCGGTGACAACGTATATACGGTCCCCATTAAGGCTGACGTAGCCTTATTAGGTCTTGGATTGGAAAAATGACATTTACCCATTAAAATCTAGGCAAAATAATCAGAAATTTGTTACATTTTTGTTAAAAAATTATATCTTCTCCATTCGATCCACGCTGCCCAATTTTGGTCTGAACCCCTATACCAGCTGGACTTCACCTCTGCACTTGGCATCCTGTAGAGCTGTAGAATCATCATTAGTGACTGTGAATTATAATAGGGTAGGTGTGTGTGATGAAGAGAACTGAAAATAACTAATTGAATTCTGTGGAGAGTCTGTGGAGTATGCTCAGGGAGATGGAGCTGTAGAGTCATCATTAGTGACTGCAAATGGTGCGCTCATGTGTTATCAGCTCTATAATGAGTATATATGGAGAAGAGAAAAGAAAAGAACTAATTGAATTCAGTGGGAGAGTGTTGTGATCATCATCTCTGCCATGTACAGAGGTCACTGTGCAGGGAGAGGGATGAGGAGTTGTAGAGTCATCATTAGTGACTGTGAACAGTGTGCTCATGTGTTATCAGTGTATGGAGAAGCAAACTGAAAATAACTAAGTGAATTCAATGGGAGAGTGTTGTAAGCATGCTCCTCTGTGCCATGTACAGAGGTCACTGCACAGGGAGAGGGAGGAGGAGCTGTAGAGTCATCATAAGTTCAGTGAATGGTGTCCACCTCTGTTATCGCTCTATAAAAGGGTGTGTATGGAGAAAAAGAGAAAAAAACTAATTGAATTCTATGGGTTAGTGTAGTGAGCATGCTCCGTGTCATGTACAGAGGTCATTGCGCAGGGAGAGGGAGGTGGGGCTGTAGAGTCATCATAGGTGACAATGCTTTACAATAGTGTGTGCATGGCGAAGATAGGAGAAAATAAGTACTTGAATTCTTTGGGTGAGTGTTGTGAGCATGCTCTGTGTCATGTACAGAGGTCACTGCGCAAGAAGAGGAGGAGGAGCTGAATAGTTATATTTAGTGGCTGTGAATAGTGTGCTTCTGTGGTTTCAGCTTTATAACAGTGCACTTATAGAGAAGAAAACAGAATATAACTAATTAAATTCTATGGAAGTGTTGTGAGCATGCCCCGTGCCATGTACAGAGGTCATTGTGCAGGAAGATGGTGGAGGAGCTGAATAGTTATTATTGCACTCTTGTGTTATAGGAGCTGAATAGTTATCATTAGTGACTGTGAGTAGTGTGCTTCTGTGTTATCAGCTTTATAATACATCATGTATGGAGAAGAAAACTCAAAATAATTGATTTTTATGGGAGACTATTGTGAGCATGATTATGTCATGTACAGAGATCAATGCACAGGGAGGAGGAGCTGAATAGTCATCATTAGTGACAGTGAATGGTGTGCTTCTGTGTTAGCAGCTTTATAATACATCATGTATGGAGAAGAAAACTCAAAATAATTGATTTTTATGGGAGACTATTGTGAGCATGATTATGTCATGTACAGAGATCAATGCACAGGGAGGAGGAGCTGAATAGTCATCATTAGTGACAGTGAATGGTGTGCTTCTGTGTTATCAGCTATATAATACAACATGTATGGAGAAGAAAACTCAAAATAATTGATTTTTATGGAGACTATTGTGAGCATGATCATGTCATGTACAGAGATCAATGCGCAGAGAGGAGGAGCTGAATAGTCATCATTAGTGACAGTGAATGGTGTGCTCATGTGTTATCAGCTGAATAACACGGTGTGTATGGAGAAGAGGACAGAAAATAACTAATTGAATTCTATGCAAGAGTGTTGTGAGCATGTTTTTTTTGTCATGAACAAAGGTCAT
This sequence comes from Allobates femoralis, assembly GCA_033576535.1. Taxonomy (NCBI): domain Eukaryota; kingdom Metazoa; phylum Chordata; class Amphibia; order Anura; family Aromobatidae; genus Allobates; species Allobates femoralis. The sequence goes on along the minus strand of JARQOC010000004.1, from coordinate 606,878,227 downwards.
TGTGCAGGGAGAGGAGCTGAATAGTTATCATTAGTAACTCTGAATGGTGTGCTCATGTGTTGTTAATTCTATAATAGAGTGTGTATGGAGAAGAGTACTGAAAATAACTAATTGATTTTTATGGAAGAGCATGCACTGTGTAATATACAGAGTTCATTGAGCAGGGAGAGGAAGGAGGAGCTGAAAAGATATCAAAAGTGACTGTGAATAGTGTGCTTCTGTGTTATCAGCTTTATAATAGTGTGTGTATGGAGTAGAAAATAGAAAATTACTAATTGAATTCTATGTGAGAGTGTTATGAGAATACTCTATGTCATGAACAGAGGTCACTGGGCAGGGAGAGGAGGATGAACTGAATAGTTATCATTAGTGATGGTGAATGGTGTGATTCTATCAGCTTTATAATAGGGTGTGTATGAAAAAGAGAACAGAAAATAACTAATTGAATTCTATAGGAGATTGTTGTGAGCATGCTCTGCATCATGTACAGTAGTCACTGTGCAGCGAGAGGGGGAGGAGGAGTTGAACAGTCATCATTAGTGTCTGTGAATAGTGTGATTTTGTGTTGTAAGCTTTACAATAGTGTATGTATGCAGAAATAAGAAAAAGCTTATTGTGAGCGTTCTTTATGTCATGAACAGAGATCACTGGGCAGGGAGAGGGAGCAGGAGCTGAATAGTTATTATTAGTGATGGTGAATGGTGTGATTCTATGTAATCAGCTTTATAACAGCGTGTGCAAGGAGAAGAAAACAGAAAATACCTACTTGAATTAGATGGGAAAGTGTTGTGAGCATGTCTTATGTCCTGTACAGAGGTCACTGTGCTGGGAGAGGGAGACGGAGCTGTAGAGTTATCATTAGTGACTGTGAATGATGTGTTTCTGTGTTGTCAGCTTTTCAATAGTGTGTGTATGAAGAAGAAATGAGAAGAAGCATGTTGTGAGCGTGCTTTATGTCATGTACAGAGGTCACTGTGCATGGAGGGGGAGGAGGTGAGCTAACACCATTACCAATAGTGATTACTCTTGTATTATCAATCAGAGCTGTTATTTTGATCTCTTTTTAATTTTCATTAGTACTTGTGAATAGGGTGCTTCTGTGTTATCAGCTTTATAATAGGGTATGTATAGAGAGTAGAACAGAATAGTGTGTGTATGAAGAAGAAATGAGAAGAAGCATGTTGTGAAAGTGCTTTATGTCATGTACAGAGGTCACTGCACAGGGAGAGGGAGGAGGAGCTGTAGAGTCATCATTAGTAACTGCGAATTATGTGCTTCTGTGTTGTCAGCTTTATAATAGTGCGTGTATGAAGAAGAAATGAGAAGAAGCATGTTGTGAGCGTGCTTTATGTCTTGTACAGAGGTCACTGCACTGGGAGAGGGAGGAGGAGATGTAGAGTCATCATTAGTAACTGCGAATTGTGTGCTTCTGTGTTGTCAGCTTTATAATAGTGCATGTATGAAGAAGAAATGAGAAGAAGCATGTTGTGAAAGTGCTTTATGTCATGTACAGCGGTCACTGCACTGGGAGAGGGAGGAGGAGCTGTAGAGTCATCATTAGTATCTGCGAATTATGTGCTTTTGTGTTGTCAGCTTTATAATAGTGCGTGTATGAAGAAGAAATGAGAAGAAGCATGTTGTGAAAGTGCTTTATGTCATGTACAGAGGTAATGTGCAGGGAGGGGGAGAGGAGCTGTAGAGTCATCATTAGTACCTGCGAATTATGTGCTTCTGTGTTGTCAGCTTTACAATAGTGCGTGTATGAAGAAGAAATGAGAAGAAGCATGTTGTGAGCATGTCTTATGTCCTGTACAGAGGTCACTGTGCTGGGACAGGGAGACGGAGCTGTAGAGTTATCATTAGTGACTGTGAATGATGTGTTTCTGTGTTGTCAGCTTTTCAATAGTGTGTGTATGAAGAAGAAATGAGAAGAAGCATGTTGTGAGCGTGCTTTATGTCATGTACAGAGGTCACTGTGCATGGAGGGGGAGGAGGTGAGCTAACACCATTACCAATAGTGATTACTCTTGTATTATCAATCAGAGCTGTTATTTTGATCTCTTTTTAATTTTCATTAGTACTTGTGAATAGGGTGCTTCTGTGTTATCAGCTTTATAATAGGGCATGTATAGAGAGTAGAACAGAATAGTGTGTGTATGAAGAAGAAATGAGAAGAAGCATGTTGTGAAAGTGCTTTATGTCATGTACAGAGGTCACTGCACAGGGAGAGGGAGGAGGAGCTGTAGAGTCATCATTAGTAACTGCGAATTATGTGCTTCTGTGTTGTCAGCTGTATAATAGTGCGTGTATGAAGAAGAAATGAGAAGAAGCATGTTGTGAAAGTGCTTTATGTCATGTACAGCGGTCACTGCACTGGGAGAGGGAGGAGGAGCTGTAGAGTCATCATTAGTAACTGCGAATTATGTGCTTTTGTGTTGTCAGCTTTATAATAGTGCGTGTATGAAGAAGAAATGAGAAGAAGCATGTTGTGAAAGTGCTTTATGTCATGTACAGAGGTAATGTGCAGGGAGGGGGAGGAGGAGCTGTAGAGTCATCATTAGTACCTGCGAATCATATGCTTCTGTGTTGTCAGCTTTATAATAGTGCGTGTGTGAAGAAGAAATGAGAAGAAGCATGTTGTGAGCGTGCGTTATGTCATGTACAGAGGTCACTGTGCAGGGAGGGGAGGAGGTGAGCTAACACCATTACCAATAGTGATTACTCTTGTATTATCAATCAGAGCTGTTATTTTGATCTCTTTTCTATTTTCCCCCATTAGGAGGTCAGGCTTCTATACTCCATAGCATCAATCATGTAATAAACTCAGATAGGCCATTGATTAGCAGAACATCCGCTGTTCTTCCATCTCCGTCCTGGTATCATATTCACCGTTTTCCCCTCATTGACAGGTCGGAGCCTCTGAAGGGATCTGACTTTCCGCGTCTCCATAGAATCCTCCACCATTCCTCTTCTCTTATTGTAATCTGCCGCCAACTAAACGATTAATCAATGACTGACAGCCTAAAGAAATCATTGAGTGATAAGACGCCGGCTCCTCCTCGGCACAATCCGCACTGGAGGAATTTGTCAAACTTGTAGCTTCTCGGCATCGATCCAATATAACATGACGCCGCTCCGTGTTCTCCTAGCGGAGAATGTTACCGATGCTACAAAGCGGAGCGCTGCGCGGGGCATCGATCCCACGTGTGATTGATTCATTATCAAGACTCCATCGCACCCGAGCACAGGCCAGGGGTGCACTAACTTTTTTGTCCTTAAGCGACCACTTTGTAAAAGTTTCGCAACATAAATCTTAAAGAGATATTCCCGTTTATTGCAACACAACACTATCTGGTAATCTGAGAGGCGGCTGATCCATTTCGGGGACCCCCAAGGGCCCCAATCATTGGAAATATGGGGTCGTTCGAAGGAAAAGAGATCACGTTGCGGTTTAGAGGAATAACAGGGGTGCTCTTCTCTTTCGAATGAAGCAACGGACACTGTATATATATCGGGATCTCATAGATGGAGAGGTCACTATTTCAACATTTATGACCTATCCTGTACAGATCACATAGTTTGTGAAGCTGCTAATAGATAGGAATCTAAACATTGGGTGCAGAGTTTTCCCTGTAGGAATCTAGATGTCAACAGTCATATGCTAATCTTATCATAGGTGGATTAAAATAAAGGCAATCTGGGCTACCGCCCGGGCCCAGACCTGAGAGGGGCCCACCTGTGGTCAGATTGCCCTCATTATAATGTTTTGTGTAGCAGCACATACTCACCTCATGCAGATCTCCGGGTAGGGAGCTACGCTGCCGGCAGTACAGAATGGCAGCGCAGGTCCAGGGAAGCTCCTGCTGTTATGACGGCATCATCAGCCAGCACGAAACCCCAGCATGTACACACCAGCATTCAGAAGACCTGGAGCCTGATGGACCAGAGAAGAGTGTCGGGAGGATGGAAGCAAGGTAAGTATGTGGTTTCATTTTATGTTTATGGTGTGTGTGCCAGTATATAGGGAGCTACGTGGGGCTCATACTGTATATAGGGGCTATGTGGTGGCTCACATGGTATATGGGGGCTATGTGGGGGCTCATTCTGTTTATATGGGCTATGTGGGACCTTATACTGTATATAGGGGCTATGTGAGGGCTCATTCTGTTTATATGGGCTATGTGGGAGCTTATACTGAATATAGGGGCTATGTGGGGGCTCATTCTATTTATATGGGCTATGTGAGAGCTTACACTGTATATATGGGCTATATGATGGCACATACTGTATATAGGGGCTGTGGGGGGATCATTCTGTTTATATGGCCTATGTGGGAGCTTATTCTGTATATAGGGGCTATGTGATGGCCCATACTGTATATAGGGGCTATGGGGGGGCTCATTCTGTTTATATGGGCTATGTGGGAGCTTATACTGTATATAGGGGCTATGAAGAGGATCATACTGAATATTGGGGTTCTATGGGGGCTTACACTGTAGTGGGGCTGTGTGTGGACTCATTCTGTATATACTGTATGTGGCTATCTGGAGGCTTCTACTGTGTATATGGTGCTGTGTAGGGGCTTATACTTTATGTAGCATATATGTAGGGTATCATAATGTATATAGGGGTTATGTGGGGGCTCATACTGTATATATAGGAGCTATGTTTGGCTTATGTTGTATATAGGGGCTATGTGGGGCTCATACTGTATATAAGGGACATGTGGGGGTGTACACTTTATATAAAGAGCTATGTGGTGGATTATACTGTGTATAGAGGAGTAATAATTAAAATGGATAACTCAAAAGTCTTTTTGCGTGGAGCAAAGACACAACAGAACACAGTTTATAGATGAAAAAGTATATTATAACACTCGGTGAGTCACAACAAGTGCAGTGGAAACCTCAGTCCATAAACACATAGTGTAGATATTGAATGAAAAGTCAACAAAGAGTCTGTTCAAATCCTCACAGGAAAATGCAATCAGCGGAGCAGTCTATACAGTGCAGTTTACACTTGGAGATGCTGTAAGAGTAAAGTCTATGGCAAGTCCAAACAAGGAGATATTTAACAAGTCTATATAACACATTAAATCATCCAGGAAGGCCTGGGAAGGAAGTCTTAGAAAGTCCAGAATTAAATGCAGAGCAATTTACAAAAGTCCAGAACTGTCTTGTGCTCTACATCTATTTGAATGTAGAAAGCGACAGAGCACCCACCAACCAGCTTACCTGTCAGCAAAGGCAGGTGAGGGAAGAGCCACAGCAGAGGAAGTAGCACGAACAGCAAGAAGCAGAAGGAACGCTGGCACAGGTGTAAGTAGGAAAACCTCTGAAGAGCAGCAATCAGGAGATTCACACAGGAGTAGGCAGAGAACTTGAGCAGCCACTAGAAGCAGAATACTTTAGAAATGTCTAGAGGCTGGGGTGGAGGTTTATAAAGGGAGGAAGACAAAAGGCATCTGAGGCAAAGGATGCCATCTTGGAAGAGGGTAGAATGCCCAAAAGGCAATAAAAACATTCTGAGTCCTAACAAGGGGCTATGTGGGGGCTCATACTGTATATAGGGCGTATTTGGTGGTGCATGCTGTATTTAGGAGATGCTGTGTGTGGGGTCATACTGTATATAGGGCTATGTGGGTGTTCATACTGTATATAGGGGGTTATGTGGGGCTCATGGTATATATAGGGGTCTGTTTGTGGGATCATACTGTATATAGGGGCTGTGTGGGAGCTCATACTTTATATATGAGCTATGTGGGGAGCTATGTGGGTGTTCACACTGTATATAGGGGGTTATGTGGGGGCTCATGGTATATATAGGGGGCTGTGTGTGGGTTCATACTGTATATAGGGCTATGTGGGTGTTCATACTGTATATAGGGGGTTATATGGGGCTCATGGTATATATAGGGGTCTGTTTCTGGGAACATACTGTATATAGGGGCTATGTGGGAGCTCATACTTTATATATGAGCTGTGTGGGGAGCTATGTGGGTGTTCACACTGTATATATGGGGGGTTAAGTGGGGGCTCATGGTATATATAGGGGGCTGTGTGTGGGTTCATACTGTATATAGGGCTATGTGGGTGTTCACACTGTATATAGGGGGTTATGTGGGGGCTCATGGTATATATAGGGTTCTGTTTGTGGGATCATACTGTGTATAGGGGCTATATGGGGAGCTATGTGGGGGCTCATACTGTATATAGGGGCTATTTGGTGGCTCATGCTGTATATAGGAGCAGCTGTGTGTGGGCTCATACTGTATATAGAAGTTATGTGCAGGCTCATGGTATATATAGGGGGCTGTGTTTGGGATCATACTGTATATAGGGGCTATGTGAGGGTTCATACTATAAATAGAGGCCATGTGGTGGCATATACTGTATGTAGGGGGCTGTGTGGGGATCATATTCTAGGGAGTGCTGTATATAGGGGACATGTGGGGGTCTATGTATGGGTTTATACTGCATATGGGGAGTAATGTGGGAGTTCATACTGTACACATTGGCTTATACTCTATATAGAGGGCTATGTGGGACCTCATATTGTATATAGGGACTAAGTGGCGTCTGCAACTAAGGCATGGCTGAATACATCTCAAGGCATTGTGCCAGCTCCAGCAAACCATTGCAGAAAGCGAAAGAAAATCTTGGTAGCTGATGCCTTACATCCTCTGCCGGGGACCGGAGTCAGCCTGGTACAGAGTCAGTGACAGCAGCACCATAACACTGGACATCCCTTTACCAAGGTTTACCCAAACTCTTAGCCAATTTCTTGCAAAGTTTCCCGCTTTTCACGTTGCATTTTTTGCATTATTCTACGCCCCCCCCCCCGTCTATAGTTTTCTCATCTAGTCATGGCTGTAAGGAGTTAATAGAGCATTAATCTCTAGATAAACACTATATTAATTATGCTTCCCGGGTATTTATCCCTGATGAACATTAGGAATCCTGAGAATGAATAGCACGGGTGAGCGCTTTCAATTTGATGGACCTAATGTACCGTGTGAATCGGGACCTCATGTTTTGACATTTTCTCTGCGAGCTCGGAGCCTCCAATTAATATTTGCAAGCATCTTTTGGCAACGCTGGTGACATTTCCAGGCAAGTGTGACATTTGCCGAATTAAAAAAATAATAATACATTTTAAAAAAAAATTCCTCTTCTATCCAGAAAACTTTTTTTTTTTAAAAAGTTCCAAAGTTCCGAAGATTCTTTGAGGTCATAATTCATCATTTGAAGATGGAACATTAAGGTTTTCACAGGACTGAAGTACTTCTTGGCAGTAGATGACTATTCTATTGCTTTTTAGACTTTTTTTTTTTTATTCCTCACCAGATGTCAGTAACAACCCATCCCGTCCACACAGACAAAGAAATCAAACAGTAGATGTCCATGAATTAAGTTGTATGTAATAATGAGAAATTACACGGGGGGAAAAAGTATTGAACACATGAAGAAAGAGAGGTGCAAATGTTGAGGAGAGCCATAGGATCAAATACTTAATTAACCTTAAGACATAAGGGCATGGGAGAAACGATCCATAGAGTGTAATATTTTACATTGCATAAGCTTAATTGTGACTTCAACATGGCTGCCATTTCCTGTTTCATCACACCATGCCATGATGTGTAAGATGGAGCCTGGACCTATGACTACTTCCAGTCTACAATAAAGAGTTCCTGGAGGAAGTTGAATTCCATAGAAGGACTGACCAATCACAGAATGCCACATCACCTGGACATACTCGATCAAGACCACACCCCCTGATGACCTCATGAATCCACCCATGGACTAACCACTGACCAATGAATACATCTGAATAGGGCTGGCCGAGCCCCTTACTGAACAAAACCTCATGTCTTCTATAATAAACCACACTTGGAGCTTAGAACTGACCAAGGAAGGGTGTACATCTGACTCTGTGTGTCTGGTGTCATACTTTTCACGCCGGTACTTGGTCCATATTGATTTGGTCAGGGGCAGGCAACTTGTTAATATTATTATGAAATATTAACCATAACACAAAAAGTCATGGAAAGTCCTGACACCGGCTGAAATCTATCAGTAATTAGAAAGCGATCCTGCCACTAAGTGAAAAATAAGATCAGCTGATCGCCTATAAAAAGGATTCTCATTACACAAGAAACATCTCATGATGAGTAAAACCAGTGAGCCGTCTCAAGACCTTCACAACCTTATTGTTCCAGTGAGGACTGTTGGAGCCGTAATCCGGAAGTGGAAAGCACAAAATTTCATCATAAACCAACCAGGTGCTCCCCGCAAGATTTCACATAGAGCAGTGAAATTAATTATTAGAAGAGTTGTCCAAGAGCCAAGAACCAACTGTGGAGAGCAACAGAAAGACCCGGAATGAGCAGGTACAATAAGTAATGCAATCCCCCTCTATGGCCTGTACGTATTGTCCTGTATGCACACTCCTGTATGCATGCTCTTGTATGTATGCTCCTGTGGAGCCCACTGGGATATGGTACTCGGTACCGGACTGGGGTATCACGGGGGTTATCACGGTGGTCTTGGTCCGGACCGTGTCCCGAGCCCACAAGTAAAGGTTGGGGGTATTTACAGGGGAGAAAGTCATGACGCCACCCGTGGTATGTGGTCAGGGTGACCACCGCTGCTGCAGAACCTCCGGGGATGATGGATGGCAGCTTGTGATGTGACAGCTCTCCACGGGCAGAGCTTGGTCCCCGGGGCAGTAATGTTGATAAGTTTGTGAGGGAACAGCGGGGCTCAAGCGCAAGGATTACACGAACTCACGGTTTTGTAGTTTTCCAATTCAAGTCTTTACTGAAGCAGATGGTAATTCAGCCGAGTACTGTCCACAGAGTCTGTACAGGGGCCGGGTTGCTTCCCACTCTGTCCAGGTCCTTGGCTCCCTGTTGCTGTGCTGTGTGTGTGGCCCTGCTGCCGCTTTAGCTAAGCTGCCGGCTCTGTCTCCCCTCACAGGTACCAACTTGCTAGGCAAATTGAGTCTTATATTTATATTCCTGACCCCGCCGTGTTGCTTCGCTGTGGTACAGTGAAGATGGTGGACCTTCACTCATCCGGTGTTCACTGTGCTGTTTGTGTCAGGCACAGCATCGGATCCGGTATCCTTCTGTGCGCTCCTCCGGGGTGAGTTTAGGGTAACTCGGTGTCCCAGGTGTGTTCCTCTGCTTCTCCTTTTCCTCAGACCCTGGCTCGGCCTGGAACTGGACAGTGGACCGTGGGGTGAGCTTAACACAGCTCTTTTACATCCAGGTCCTTTCTTCCCTCAGTGCTGCCCCGCACTGAACTAACTGCCCACTTCCTCTCCACACCAGAATATATAGGGAAGCAGCTTTAGCTCTCCCTTCTGGCCTGGAGGTGCTAGTGTAGTGTTGTGGGTTGTGTGGGGAGTTAACCCTTTGTGGTGGTGTTACTGTGGCACATGAACCCTGGGGTGCCACACATGCTCCTTCATGCACGCTCCTGTATGCACGCTCCTGTATGTACGCACCTTTATGCATGCGCTTGTATGCGCACTAATGTATGCACGCTCCTGTATGTATGCGCCTGTATGCACACTCCTGTATGCACGCTCCTGCATCTACGCTCCTGTATGCACGCTCCTGTATCTACGCTCCTGTATGCACGCTCCTGTATGCACGCTCCTGCATCTACGATCCTGTATGCACGCTCCTGTATGCCCACTCTGTATCTATGCTCCTGTATGCACGCTCCTGTATGCACACTCCTGTATCTACGCTCCTGTATGCACGCTCCTGTATGCACACTCCTGTATCTACGCTCTTGTGTGCATGCTCCGTATGTAAGTTCCTGTATGCACGCTCCTGTATGCACGCTCCTGTATGCACGCTCCTGTATGCACACTCCTGTATGCACGCTCCTGTATGCACGCTCCTGTATGCACGCTCCTGTATGCACACTCCTGTATGCACGCTCCTGTATGCACGCTCCTGTGTGCACGCTCCTGTATCTACGCTCCTGTATGCATGCTCCTGTATGCACGCTCCTGTATGCACGCTCCTGTATGCACGCTCCTGTATGCATGCTCCTGTATGCACACTCCTGTATGCACGCTCCTGTATGCACGCTCCTGTATCTACGTTCCTGTATGCACGCTCCTGTATACACGCTCCTGTATGCACGCTCCTGTATGCACGCTCCTGTATGCACGCTCCTGTATGCACACTCCTGTATGCACGCTCCTGTATACACGCTCCTGTATGCACGCTCAACATGCAAGACTATTACAAAAAGCAGGTACAAGAGCGTTTAAAGTTATCTCAACAACATTTAGACAAGTTTGTGAAATACTGGCGAATATTGTCTGGTCAGATGAGACCAAAATTGAACTCTTTGGAGGCCATAATACACTTGATGTTTGGAGGCCAAAAGACAAATCATCCCAAAACACCAACAGTGAAGTGTCGAGGTGGAATATCATGGCGTGCGGCTGTTTTTTCAGCATATGGCTGAAGCAAACTTCATATAATTGAAGGTCGGATGAATGGACAAATGTACGGAGACATTCCGGATAAACATCTGCTGCATCTACCAGGATGATGAAGATGAGACGAGGGCGACATTTCACAAGACAATGATCCCAAACCCACAGACAAGAGAAAGAAGATAAATCTGCTGGAATGTCCGAGCCGATCACCGGAGCTGGATCCAATACAAAGTGTATGGAGGGAACTAAAGCTCAGAGATCATAGAAGGATCCACAGGATCTGCAGGAGGTGAAGAGAGTTTGTGTGGAAGAATGGGCCAAAATCCACCTGAGCAATGGAGGAACTAGTTTCTTTATGAGGAGTCATCAAAGTATGAAATACATTTCAGTAACGTGTTCAATACTTTCCACTGTGTCATTTCTCATTATTACGCATAACTTAATTTATGGATATTTATGGTTTGATTTCTTTGCCTGTGTGGATTGGATCTGGTGAGGAATTCATGTCAATAGCAATCACATTGGAAACATAAGATTTTCTAATAAATCCCATTGAAGCTCAAATATGGCGGATGCCAGTGTGGCGCCCCGCAACGAGTGCGTCACAGGAGGGTATTGCATCCCTGACTGAATGTGCAATATTCTTTGACTAAGCAATGACATGGTTAAAACTCAGAGCTTCATACCCTACATGCATCACCAGCATAGAGGGCCAATAAGGTCCTGGTGGGCGGAGTGTAAGAGTAGAGTGTAGGAGAATGTAGGAGTAGGAGAAGGAGGAAAAGACGTGGTCGGGGAGGAATGTAGGAGAGGGGCTCTACACTGTGCCGTGCAGCCCCGCAGACCACCTACCTACTCAGCAGCGGCGGTGAAATCACCGGAACACCCGCAGGTGGCGTCACGACAGTAATTAACCCCTTATCTGTTCGGCCAACTTTATTGATCTGGATCACCGTGTCTACACAACCGCAGGCGCGGTTCCGTGACAGGCTGAAGAAAACGCCTGCCCCGTGTACACCCCTGCTACGGTGAGTCACCAGGGTCTTTCCTATATCTACATGACAACGTCATTGGCACTCTGATCTTGTTTTGGTTGGTGGTCGGTGTGAGAACCTAGTGATTTACTAAGGATACTGCGGGTCACAAATGAAAACAGAGCCAGGCAAGATCCTTTACACGGTTGATTAACTCTGTATCTCCTATCAGTACTTCACAAAAGTCACCACAAGTTATACTTACATGTGCCCAATCCAAAGAATCGGGGTCAAATTGCTGTCCCAACGACTCCCTCCTAATTGAGATTAGGAACAGAGAGGTCTCCTCTCTACCAAACCAGTGTAAATTAGCAGAGTGTGTCTGTGGAGCAGCATTATGACTAACAAACTTAACACCAAGTCTATACCCCCAATAATATGCTACGGCGGAAAAAATACCCGGGTATCGAACTCTGTATGATGCAAGTCTCTCTTATTGCAGTACAGGCCTGCAAAACCGGCTGCAACCCATGTTGGGTATCAAAACAAATGTTCTCACAACTCCCACCAAAAAGTGCGTATACGGGGCCCGAGCTCAGGGCTTACATTTTTTTTTGTAAATTCAAGAGAAAGCAGGTCCACAAATACTGGAGGAAAACAACAATTTCTTCAGCGGCTGAATCGCCGCAAGCAGCCTCCTCCTACACATGGTGAACCGACCAATGTCTCATTGACAAAACCAAGAAATGACCTTCTTAACTTGGTCCTGCCTCTGGTAGCAAGCTGCTTCTTCTTCTCGATGGAGAAACCTTCACAGTCCAGCACAATAGCACTCAGTATCATTCAGTCCCAACAAGAATGACCAGAGGAAAGAGAACCGGCCACTACAGGCCCCAAGATACCTGCTGTCTGTCCAGTCTGCCTCTGCCGTGCCTGGGTAGAACCTTTTATCCCAGTGGCGGACCTTGAGCCCAGGGGGCCCTGGTTCAGCCGTGTTGAGGAGCGGGGGGGTGCTGGCGGCCGTCGGTGAGGAGCGGGGGGGGTTGCTGGCAGCCGTCGGTGTGGAGCAGAGGGGGTAGGGGGCGGTTGTCCGACTGCATGCATTCCTGGGAGACGGGGCAGCAGTGGGGCAGAGGAGAGGAGGTGGAGAGATCAGGTAAGGGAAGCAGGATGCTTCCTGCTTCCCTTGCCTGACCCTCCTCTCCTCTGACATCGGGTTACCGGGGTCGGCTGGGGACCCCCCTGCAGGTTTGAGGGGCCCCCTAGCCGGTTGGGGCCCTGGTGCAGCTGAACACGGTATGTTTTATCCATTCCTCCTCATACATACGATGAACTGTCTGGTCTCTTGTTGGTAACACCTGTAGATGTCGATGTCCTTCTTAAAGCGGTCCTCCCTCTAGCAGCAGACTTCTGCTTCTTCTCAAGCGAGAAACCAGTCCAGTAAGTTGGCACATGGTATCATTCAGCCCCGGCGAGGCTGACCAGTGGAAAGAGAACCGGTCACCACAGGTCCAGAGGATACAGACTGTCTGACCAGTCTGCCCTGGACACACCCAGGCGGAACCTTGTATCCGGTCCGCACAGGTGTCCCCCAGGTTTCGCCACCTTTACACTCTCACAGAGGGTGATAGACGGGGACCCTTCGCTGTCTAACCAACTAGCTCCAATTCTTTCCGGTTAACCCCTAAGATGCTTCGGACTTCTACTAGAGTTGAGCGGTCACTACCATGCTTAGGTGGTTGGATGGACACGACCCATGTACTTAGTATAATGAAAGCCTATTGGAAACTCAAGCATTTTTTCGGAAGATCTTCCATTATTCCCGCTACTTGAGTCCGACCTTCACCCACGCATGGTAGTGCCCGCTCATCCCTACCTTCCCCCTATTTATGAGACTACTAAAAGCCTACACCATAGCCTACAGGTTAGAGTCCTGGACCTTGTTGCAAGTTCAAGACACCTATGCTACACACACATATATATATATATACCTATTTATGTGACTGACTGAGGCTTGCCTATATCGTGGTGGCGGCACTATTATGAGATGACGGTTTGAGGCCTAATGAGAATATTATCGGGCGGCCATCTTTTAATATTCAGGACTCCTACAGTACAGTAGAAGTGAGTGCCCCCATATAATAAGACCCCATTTATCATGTATTGTAAAGGGGTTTATCACCACTTGAAGGGTTTAATGTATGGAATAATCATGAAGCCGTAGGATCCTGACTAATCCTGACACATGAATATATTTCGCCTGCCGCAAAGCAAGATAAATGTAAGACGGGGATTCATGTCACTGCATTTATAATGGAAAAAAACCTCAAAGATTTACGGGACGACTAAAGGGATATAATAAAAGAGCCACTAACATAAATCACATATAGAAGTATACACTTCAGGCGTGCGACATATCATCATGAATACCTCCAGCAACCAATCATAACGCAGCTTTCACTTCTGATCGTGCCTTTACAATGAAAGCTGCTTGTGATTGGTGGCTATGGGCAAAGGAGGCGGGTTTTCCTTTACACGACCTTTAAATAACACATTCAATAATCATATTTGACCGTCACATATCATATCCAAAATTGTACCATGTGACTCCAGAGTATGATGTCCCACAGTGCCCCCACCACAATAAGATGTCCTCACAGTGCCCCCACCACAGAGTAGATGTCCTCACAGTGCCCCCACCACAGAGTAATGATGTCCCTACAGTGCCCCCACCACAGAGTATGATGTCCCCACAGTGCCCCCACACAGAGTAATGATGTCCCCACAGTGCCCCCACCACAGAGTATGATGTCTCACAGTGCCCCCACCACAGAATATGATGTCCCCACAGTGTCCCCCCTAAAGTATGATGTCTCCACAGGCCCCCACTCATAGTATGATGCTCCACAGTTCCACCAGAGTATGATGTCTCCACAGTGTCCCCACCACAGAGTATGATGTCCCCACAGTGCCCCCACCACAGAGTATGATGTCTCCACAGTGCCCCCACCACAGAGTATGATGTCCCCACAGTGCCCCCACCAGAGTATGATGTCCCCACAGTGCCCCCACCACAGAGTATGATTCCCACAGTGCCCCCACCACAGAGTATGATGTCTACAGTGACCCCCACCACAGAGTATGATGTCCCACAGTGACCCCACCACAGAGTATGATGTCCCCACAGTGACCCCACCACAGATATGATTCTCCACAGTGCCCCCACCTACAAGTATGATGTCTCCACAGTCTCCCACCGCAGAGTATGATGATCCCCACAGTGTCCCCACCACAGAGTATGATGTCTCCCACAGTGCCCCCACCACAGAGTATGATTCCCACAGTGCCCCCACCACAGAGTATGATGTCCCACAGTGCCCCCACCACAGAGTATGATGTCCCCACAGTGCCCCCACCACAGAGTATGATGTCCTACAGTGACCCCACCACAGAGTATGATGTCCTCCCCAGTGACCCCACCAGAGTATGATGTCTTCACAGTGCCCCCACAGCAGAGTATGATGTCTCCACAGTGCCCCCACCAAGAGTATGATGTCTCCACAGTGCCCCCACCCCAGAGTATGATGTCTCCACAGTGCCCCCACCGCAGAGTATGATGTCTCCACAGTTCCCCCACCACAGAGTATGATGTCCCACAGTGCCCCCACCACAGAGTATGATGTCCCACAGTGCCCCCACCACAGAGTATGATGTCTCCACGTGTCCCCACCACAGGGTAAGATGTCCCACAGTGCCCCCACCACAGAGTAAGAGGTCTCCACAGTGCCCCCACCACAGAATATGATGTCCCACAGGGCCCCCACCACAGAGATGATGTGTCCCCACAGTGTCCCCACTGCAGATATGATGTCCCACAGTGCCCCCACCACAGAGTATGATGTCCCCACAGTGCCCCCACCGTAGAGTATGATGTCACCACAGAGTATGATGTCCCCCAGTCCCACACAGAGTAAGATGTCCCCACAGTGCCCTCACCCCAGGGTAAAGTCCCCACAGTGCCCCCACCACAGGGTTATCCCACAATGCCCACCTACAGGTAAATGTTCCCACAGTGCCCACCACAGGAATTTACCCCATCAGTGCCCCCCACACAGTACGATGTCTCCACGTGTCCCCCACGCAGAAGTATGATGTCCCCTACAGTGCCCCCACCACAGATAAGATGTCTCCACAGTGCCCCACACCACAGATATGATGTCTCCACAGTGCCCCCACCACAGAGTATGATGTCTCCACAGTGCCCCACACACAGAGTATGAATATCCCCACAGTGTCCCCACCACAGAGTAGATGTGCCCACAGTGCCCTCCACCACAGGGAAGATGTCCCCACAGGTCCTCACACACAGTATGATGTTCCACAGTGCCCCCACCACAGGTAAGATGTCCCCAAGGCCCCCACCACAGCGAAGATTTCCCACAGTGCCTCCACCACAGAGTATGATGTCTCCACAGTGCCCCCACCACAGAGTATGATGTCCCCAGGGTCCCCACCACAGGTATGATGTCCCCCACAGTGCCCTCCACCACAGAGTAGATGTCCCCATGTCCCCCCACCACAGAATATGATGTCCTCCACAGGGCCCCCAACACAGTATGATTTTCCCCACAGTGCCCCACTGCAGATATGATATCCCACAGTGCCCCCACCACAGATGATGTCCCAATGCCCACCGTGAGTATGATGTCACCACATAGTTATATGTCCCCCAGTGTCCCCACCACAGACTAGATGTCCCCACAGTCTCCACAGTATGATGTCCCCACAGTGCCCCCACCACAGGGTATATCCCCACAATGCCCCACCACAGGGTAAGATGTTCCCACAGTGCCCCCACCACAGGGGAAGATGTCCCCACAGTGCCCCCACCACACAGTATGATGTCTCCACGGGTCCCCCACCGCAGAGTATGATGTCCCCACAGTGCCCCCACCACAGAGTAAGATGTTTCCACAGTGCCCACACCACAGAGTATGATGTCTCCACAGTGCCCCCACCACAGAGTATGATGTCTCCACAGTGCCCCCACACAGAGTATGATATCCCCACAGTGTCCCCACCACAGAGTAAGATGTGCCCACAGTGCCCTCACCACAGGGTAAGATGTCCCCACAATGTCCTCACCACAGAGTATGATGTCTCCACAGTGCCCCCACCACAGGGTAGATGTCCCCACAGTGCCCCCACCACAGCGGAAGATTTCTCCACAGTGCCTCCACCACAGAGTATGATGTCTCCATGGGTCCCTCACCGCAGAGTATGATGTCCCCACAGTGTCCCCACCACAGAGTAAGATGCCTCCACAGTGCCCCCACCACAGGGTAAGATGTCCCCACAGTGCCCCCACCACAGAGTATGATGTCTCCACAGTGCCCCCACCATAGAGTATGAGGTCCCCACAGTGCCCTCACCACAGGGCAAGATGTCCCCACAGTGCCCCCACCACAGGGTATGATATCCCCACAGTGCGCCCACCAAAGAATATGTTGTGCCCACAGTGCCCCCACTGCAGAGTATGATGCCCCACAGTGCCCTCTACCACACAGTATGATGTCCCCACAGTGCCCCCACTGCAGAATATGATGTCCCCACAGTGCCCCCACCACAGAGTATGATGTCCCCACAGTGCCCCACCACAGAGTATGATGTCCCAAGAGTGACACACCCTGCACAGAGTATGATGCTCCTACAAAGCATTTCACCACACAGCATGATGTCCCCACAGATCCCTCCACCACACAATATGATGTCCCCCAAGTGCCCTCCACCATACAGCATGATGTCCCCATAGTACCCCCACCACACAGTATGATGTTCCCACAGGTTCCCCACCATACAGTATGATGCCCCCACAGGGCCCCCAAAACACAGTATGATGTCTCCACAGTGCCCGCAGCCACACATTATGATGTCCCCATAGTGTCCCCCACACATGCTTTCACATACAGTATGATGTCCACATAGTTCCTTCCCCCTCCCACCCAGCCTGCACATGTCCCCACATACAGTATGATGTCCCCACATTGCCCTCTATTACACACAGGGGTGCCAACTTGATTTTTTTTTTACTTTTTCCGTATGGTTTATCAAAAAATTACAGGCAGACAATATTTTTTACAGACATATTAATCAACCATAATAAATCATTATGATTTTATTCTGATATGATTCATCAGCTGCATTCACTGTGAACTGTAAAATGATGATAATTACTGTCTAAATAATCTGTAGAAATTCCTACAGTTTCAAAAAAACAGCGCCACACTTATTCACAAGGCTGTGTGTGGTATTACAGCTCATTTCCATTCACTTCAATTGAATTTCTAGAAAAAAATCATCTATAAACCTGCACCTCTTCAGTGTTATAGTAATGACTGGAATTGCCTAATAAAATCAAAGCAAAGGAAATGTTTATCTGTATTAAGTGCCCATCGACTATTTCTTTTCCAGGCTACTCATCCGGTGAAACGTGCTGCTGATCTGGCGGAGATATCCCCTCCGGGGCTCGTGTACGTCAGCATCCATCAAGAGATGGTAAATGTTCTAGTTTTGCTGATGAGATGGTGGCACAATCCATTCAGGTCATTCTCCTTCTCCGACTTTGTAACATCTCGCCTCAGTTCTGAGAAAGCTCGGAGAATGTGAAAAACATCACGAAAGGAAAGATGGAGGAAGCAATTTACATCACAGTCTGCGGTTAATTGACACCGGCGGATTCCTTATTGGCAGGAGATGAGAGTTATATATCACTAGATGGAGGCGCGATCACATCGGGAGGGTGGTGGCATCACAATGGGGGTGTGCTCTGTGGAGCTGAGGCAGCGTCCGTCTCTCCCCCGCCGTGCGCTGTCTTTCTTCCCATGCGCTCTCGTCTCTGTGTGCTGTCTTCTCCCCTTGTGAACTCTCTACCCCTGTCTGCGTTCTCTCTCCCCTCATGTGCTCTCTCCTTTGAGCTGTCTTCCCCCTGTGCGCTCTCCCCACTGTGCTGTCTTTTTCCCTCTGTGCCCTTTTCTTTGAGCTGTCTCTGCCCTGTGCACTCTCTTCCCCTTGAGCTGTCTCTGCCCCCTGTGCACTCTCTTCTTCTGCTGTCTGTCCCCCTGTGCGCTGTCTTTCTCCACCATGCACTCTCACCTCTGTGCGCTGTCTTCTCCCCTTGTGCACTCTCTACCCCTGTCTGTTCTCTTTCTCCCCTCATGTGCACTCTCCTTTGAGCTGTCTCTGCCCCTTGTGCACTCTCTTCCCCTTGAGCTGTCTCCGCCCTGTGCGCTCTCTTCCCCTTGAGCTGTCTCCTACCTGTGCACTCACTCTTCCCCTTGAGCTGTCTCTGCCCCCTGTGCGCTCTCTTCCCCTTGAGCTGTCTCTGCCCCCTGTGCGCTCTCTTCTACTTGTGCTGTGTCTGTCCCCCTGTGCGCTCTCTTCCTCTTGTGCTGTGTCTGTCCCCCTGTGCGCTGTCCCTCTATGCACTCTTTTCCCTCTGTGCGCACTCTCTTCCCCATGTGCGCTTCCTCTGCACCTCTGTGCACTGTCTCTGTCCCCCTGTGCGCTGTCTGGAGCCCCTGTCACTGTCCTTTACTTGCAGAGACGTGAGGATGGGAGCTCGCGGCGGTGGCACAGTATGTTTGTTAGGGCAGTGATGTCACATGGGGGCAGGTTCTGTGGCGCTGGGGGCAAGTCAGTGGCTTCCTTGATTTGTTCTGTGGGGACATGAGGTTGGGGGTGCGCTCATCCTAACTGGACCAATCAGGTGGTGAATAAAATGTGACATCCAGACACTTCTGGTCCCAAGGCAATTATGTAAGTAGACGGTGGAAGCTGATTCTTCTCGTACTGTCTCCTCTTCCTCTCCTCAGCTGGGGCAGAAGTTTGTGCTCCACAGCTGCGCTCTATACTGTGGGGAGAACCATTGTCAGCCATTGTTGAGGCTATGGAGAGCTGTTACAGTCCTTGTACACAGCTTGGTCGTTCCGTTACATATAATGGCACACAACTTGGTGGCTACAGTCCTTGTACACTGCTTGGCAGCTATACTGGCACACAACTCGGTGACTACAGTCCTTGTACACTGCTTGGCAGCTATACTGGCACACAACTTGGTGGTTACAGTTCTTGAACATAGCCTGGCATTTATTTTCAATGGTACAAACGTTAGTGGATACTCTCTTTATACACAGCTTATCAATTACATTGCATGGCACAAAACCTTGTGGTTTCAGTCCTTGTACTCAGCTTGGCAGTTATATTCAATGGCAAACAACTTGGTAGTTACAGTCCTTTTATGCAACTTGGCAGTTACACTGGCACACAACCTGGTGGTTACAGTTCTTGGACAGCTTGGCAATTACATTTAATGACAAACAACCTGGTGGTTACAGTTTGCGTACACATCTAGGTAGTTACATTCAATGGCACTCAACCTGATGGTCACAGTCCTTGTAAAGAGCTTAGCAACTACATTTAATGATACCCAACTTGGTAATTAAAGTCCCTTTACACAGCTTGGCATTTATAATGACACATAACCTGGTGGTTACTGTCAATAGATTGGCATTTACATTTAATGGCACACAACCTGTTGGTTACAGTCCTTGTACACAGCTTGGCAGTTATAGTGGCACACAACTTGGTGGTTACAGTTCTTGTACACAGTTTGTCAATTACATTGTATGGCACAAAACCTTGTGGTTACACTACTTGTCCACAGCTTTGCAGTTATTTTCAAAGGCAAACAGCTTGGTAGTTACAGTCCTTTTACACAGCTTGTAATAATGAGATATAAAATTTGGTTGCGCCACGCTGCTTTATGTTTTATATCCACCCTCTGTTAAGTCACCGTTACACTCACCTTTTCCTGTTGTGCTGTCCGCACAACAGGGGGGCTCACGTAGTGAGTGCACGGGGTCTCTCTCTGGACGGTGTGGATTTCTTTCCCTTTTTCCTCGGTGTCCGCCTGTGTAATTGCACGTGATCCCTCACGTGTTTTCCTCTCCTCTGTTAGATTTGTCTTCTCCTCCGGAGCTGCTCCACCGCTCTCCCCATAGGGAGATGGATATACAGGCAAAGGAATAAAGCGCTCACCCAAACATCGCTTTATTCCTTTGCCTTTTACACAGCTTGGCTGTTATACTGGTGATTACAGTCCTTGGAAACAGCTTGGCAACTACATCTAATGGCACATAACCTAGTGGTTACTGTCCTTGTATACAGGTTCACAGTTACAATGGCACACAACTTGGTAGTTACAATCCATGTACACAGCTTGGCAGCTACATTTAATTGCCCATAACATGTTGTTTACAGTCCTTGTACACAGGTTAGCAGTAACAATGGCACACAATGTGGTGGTTACAGTCCTTGGACACTGTTGGCAAGTACATTTAATGACTTTGTTTATACAGTCTTTGTACACACCTTGGCCGTTACATTCAGTGGCACACAACCTAGTGCTACAGTCCTTGTAAACACTTGGCAATTAATATTAAAGGCAGACAACTTGGTGGTTACAGTCTTTGTACACAGCTTAGCAGTTATAATGGCACACAATCTGGTGATTATAGTCATTTTACACAGCTTGGCATTTATAACAGTAACCACCAGGTAGTGTGCCATCAACAGATTGGCATTTACATTTAATGGCACACAACCTATTGGTTACAGTTCTTGTACACAACTTGGCAGTTGCATTCAACAGCACACAGCTTGGTGGTTACAGCCTTAGTAAACCCTTGGCAATTGCACACAACCTGATGTTTACAGTGCTTGTATAAAGCTTAGCAGTTGAATACAATGGTACACAGCTTGATGGTTACAGTCCTTGTACACAGCTTGGTAATTATAATGGCACAAAACTGGTGGTTATAGTGCTTGTACACAGCTTGGTAGTTGAATACAATGGCACACAACTTGGTGGTTACAGTCCTTGTACATAGCTTGGCTATTACATTTAATGGCGCACAACATAGTGGTTACAGTCCTTGTACACAGCTTGGCAGTTGAATACAATGGTACACAGCTTGGTGGTTACAGTCCTTGTACATAGCTTGGCAATTACACTTAATGGCGCACAACATGGTCATTGCAATGGCTCTTAACCTAGTAGTTACATTCCTTGTACACAGCTTGGTAGTTATAGTCAATGGCACACAACTTGGTGGTTGCAGTCTTTGTACACAGCTTGGCCGTTACAGTAACTTATGGGAACGTATCTTTTGATGTTTAATGTTGCATAACAAGATAACTTCAGGGCTGCCACATGAAAACCAGTGAAGGGAAAAGGCTGCAGAAAAATCAATCAGATTCCAGTTCTCATACTGAGGCCAGTTTAACACATCTGTGCAACACATGGACGTGTGAGACAGGCCGTTTTTGAGGGGAGTGTGGGTCGTGTTTTATACATGTGACACATTCATGTGCTATCTGTGGATAGCACACGGACAGTCTGTCATTAGATACTCACCTCCCTCCAGCGCCGCTGCTCCTCTCACTTCCGGTCCGCAGTTGGGCTCAGTGAAGTGAATATTAGATGAGTCTAATGAGCGGCCCCGGGAGGGAGAGGAGCAGGCAGCGCTGGAGGGAGGCGAGTATGAAATTCTTTATTTTAAACGTTTAAACTTTTGGCCCTGGTCCGTGCACACGGATGTCACAATGTGAACATCCGTGTGCAGGACGTTTTGGACCAAGAATGGTCCGTGGTGCCAGCAAAAAACGGACATGTCACCATGTGGAGCGCACGGACACAGGTCTGCTCCACACGGAGACACGGTCCGAGCGGTATCATGGACATGTGTAAGGGGGTCATAGAGTAACATTGCTGTCCATATGTCCGTGCCTCCGGCATGTGTCGGCACAGACCGCATACGTGCCTGAGGCACGGAGGTGTGAAAGAGGCCTTAAAAGGATTTCCAGGATTAGAAAAACAAGGATGTGTTTCTACAGAAACTGAGCTATATTACTTCTCAGAGCCTGAGGACAGTGTAACATAGCTGGGAATGGCAGGGTTCATCCCAGCTCTATAGGTCTTGATTAGGTGCACCTTCAGTCATGTGCAGCTGGGAAATCAGTCAGTCTTCTGGATGTAGCAGAGGGGACTGTGTAAGCTCAGGAAAGACCAGCTAAGATGTGAGCTGTATCCTGGAGGGAGACAAGCCAGGGTCTGTCTCTGAATGGAGACTCGGGAGTCAGCTGAGGAGCGGAGCAGTCTGTGGTCCTACAGAGGAAACTGATGATTCAATGGTGGACGGTCTACAAGAGAGTGGAAGCTGGAGAAATCTCATACTGCCTGTGTGTGGCTGGACGTATACCTGCTGGAGTATTGGACATATACATGCCGGAGTATTAGAATTATACCTGCCGGAGTATTGGATGTGAACCCGACGGAGTATTAGACTTATACCGGCCGGAGTATTGGACGTATACCTGTCAGAGTACTGGACGTGTACATTCCAGAATGCCTACGTGATGGTATATCGCTATCTCTTGGGGACAATAGTCACATTTTTCTAATCTTTCTTAAAATTCTTTTATTAAAATAAACACAAAATCAATAAGTTAAAAAATAGCAAAAAAGAAAAAATCTGAAATTGTCCCTTTAAATAATAAAAAGCGTTCCTTTAGGTCCCTGGTTATGACTAGATGAGCGCTGTTTGTGCATTTTCGGGAAGCGGGTTACATTGTATCATGTAGGTTATTGTCACCGGAGCTGTTAAGACACAAGACACGTCGGCTCCATCTTCCTCCTCCCCCCCTTCCCCTCCTCAGTCCATTTGGAAATAGATTTCTAAGTGCCCCGAGACCGGCAATTTCCCGCGACGCTCTCGCCGTATTATTAGTGTACTCTCCATTTAATGTAGTGCTTTAGCGCCTTCCATACACGACGGCATCACTACGGCCGGCCGCCCCCTTCTGCAAGGAGTCGGATTCAAGTGTCCATTTCACGAGAAAAATGTCAGCACTTAGGAAAGGAAGAGAAAGACGGGGGTGAGCGATGGTTATCTCCTCTTACACCCATGGCCAAACTTCACTAAATGGGTCTATTAAAACACAGATTCTTCTTTTCCAGGAGAGAAAACACAATTACCGGGGGTCTCTGTTTAGTCTATTATGAGACGATTCCGCTCTGCGCCTCTCGGGGAGTCTATGGAGACTAATGGGAAAAATACAAAGTGCCGGGTGGAAAAAAAAATCTCTCTTTTCAATCTGTTCGACAATAAATCTCCAAGGTCGGTAAAAAAAAAAAAATCACAAATGTAATAAAACAAAAGATCTCTCGTTCCCATCGGTATATGAACCGGTAGTAGAAGGGGTGTATAGGCCACGGAGTCGGGAATAATGCATAGATTTTCTGTTAGAACCGATGGGGATCTTTATTTTACGCGTTTCAGAGCTAGACTCGCTCTGCAACGTGTAAGATAAATATCACCATCTATTCTAACCTCCTATGACTTATTCCCGACGGTGCGGCACATACACCCCTTCTACTACCGGTTCATATATGCATTTCCTCGTAGTGGCTGCAGCAATCGTGGCTATACGCTTAGATAGTTGGTTGTAACTCACAAAGCCATACAAGGAGAGCCTCGGACTATATAGATTTGTTCATACCTACCCTATTTGCGCTATTTGTCTCTTCCAGTTCTCTTATTTCCGTTCCCATCGTTGGGATTCCAAATCTAAGACATCGTGGACCAGGAAATTCTCTCAAGTTGTGTCCATCAAACTCCATCATTTTGGATAAAAAACATTAAGATGAGGTCTAAAAGTTGGAATGAAGTTGATGTTGAGCCCACGGGGACGAGGGTACTCGGTACCGGACCGTGTCTGCTTCTGGGGAATGTCACGGGTGGTCCTGGTCCGGACTGTGTCCCGGGCCCTGGCAATAATAAGGGGATATTTACAGGGGATAATGTCAGTCGTGACGCCACCCACAGTGTGTGGCCAGTAGTGGGGCCACCGTTGCCTCAGAACCTCCGGGGATGATGTGATGGCAGCGTAGATGGAATAGTTCTCCGTGGGCAGAACTGAATTCCCCGGGGCAGTGTTGGTAAAGTCTATTGTGTAGTGTGCAGGCCTGGTGCTGGGTGTAGTACACTTACTGTCCAGATGCTGCAGAAATCCTTCCTCGGTGCTGGAGCTGACAAGCTGTGGCTCTTCAGGCAGGGATCTGCTGCAAACCTGTGTGGAGGGAATCATGTGCAGCCAGAAGCATATGAGGGAGTCGGATTCAGGGTTCACCATGTTTACTTCTCAAGGTTTCCTCAGTTACAGTTACAGTTCACAACTCAGATCTTACAGTCTTTACACGGGCATAACTCTCCCCTCCGGGTTCCTTTACTCTCTGCAGCCAGGTTGCTCCTACTGTGACCCCTCACTCTGTCTCGCTGTCCTTTCCAGGCTTTTGCTTCTGTCTTATTCACTTAGCGTGCGTCTCCGGACAGTATGGCGGTGACTCGGGCCCCTGTGGGTCCTCCTGGTTGTCACTGAACTGCCTGTCCTTTGGGGTAGGGACCCTACATGTGGCTGAAGTCCCCCGTCGTTTGTCTGGGGATCCTGGGTAAATCTGCGGTCCCCTCTAGAGCCGACACTCTACTCTCAGCCTAGCCTACAATAGTCCTCGATGGTGAGGCTCTACCAGGTTCTCTCTAACCGTGTCTTCGGGTTCAATAGGAGGGCTATTCCGCCTGCAGTCTGCCGTCTCAGCCGTGGTTCTAGGGCCCAGTGTCACTGTCCCTCTCGTCCCTCACACTCCAGGGGTGCTGGCTCCGGACGTGCTTTCTCTCTGTGGCTCGCACTGGCTCTCCAGATTCTGCGCTCCTTCCACCCCACTCTTCCAGGACATGTGCTTCTTTCTGTACAGCTTAGCCTACACCGGTCTACTGCTGTCTTTTGGCCTGTGCCGTGCTCCTCAGCCTGCTGCTGGTCCGTGTCTTTGCTGCTCGGCACCATGGGCCTACTGACTCCTTCCTCCTCCCCCTGCACTATATCTACCCTCTGTTACCTGACTACGTGTTTGCCCACCCACTGTCTCTAAACCCACCACCCCTTGCCTGCCTAGAGTTCCCAGGCTCCGGGTTGGGTGCTGCCCTCTACTGCTACGTGGGTTGTGTGGGCTGTGAGGGAGTTGGTGTGCAACTGTCTTTCCTATCTTCCTGGCTGCAGTTCCCCTTTTTGGCCTCCTCGATGCAGGGGCGCCACATTGACAGAGAAGACCACTTCACCAGAGGATCTTCGATGTAGTTAGTGATTGGCTGCAGTGGTCATGTGTCCATGCGTTCTATGAAGTAGAGACCGATGGTGGACTATACAAGTGAATCTAAAGCAGTGGCTATGGCGAGCTGTAGTCAGAGACTTGGGAAATCTTGTAGCATCTCTGTAGTGTGGCAAGTCATCATCAGCCAAGAGCCTATCTCCAGTGAGAAGAACATGAGGCCAAGACCCAGGGTGCTAAAGGAGCACTTGTCTTAGCTAGAGACCGGCCTACGGTAAAAAGATGCCCAACAGTCCCAGTACAGGGAAACTCAACCATTCCCCACTTGAGAAGCCCCCAGACTCACCGGACAGACCCAGCTACTGAATTGTTGTAGGTGATGAGTACCAAGTTGACTTCAATTAAGACTGTGCCACTGCCGGACACCACTTATCAAGTTTTGTGCCTCGTCAGGGGTTGCAACCAATAAGAACAAAGCATGAAAATATGAGAATTTTTATCGAAATTGGGGTTTTCATAAATCCATAAAGATCTCCCCTTCCTGACAGTGGGATTCCAAATTATGACAACATGGACCGATATATTCTCTTGGGTTAATTCCATTAAACTCCATCATTTTGGTTCAAAAACATTAACACAAGGTCCAAAAGTTGGAATGAAGTGGACAGAGAAGACCATTCCTCCAGACGATCATTGATGTAGTTAGTGATTGGCTGCAGTGGTCATATGCCCCTGTGTTTTATGAAGTAGAGACCGGTGACGTTGGACCAGATGAGTGAATCTGAAGCAGTGGCCATGGAGAGCTGTAGTCAGAGACTTGAGAAGTCTTGTAGCATCTGCATAGTGTGGCAAGTCATCATCATCCAAGAGCCTAGCTCCAGTTAGAGGAACCAAGTTCCGGTGTTCCAAAGGAGCACTTGACATAGCTAGAGACCGTCCTACGGTACCAAAATGCCATATAGTCCCAGGGCAGAGAAATCCAATGATTCCCCACCTTGGAGACCTCCAGATAACCCTACTACTAAATTGATCTAGGTGATGAGGACCAAGTTAACTTCAATTAAGACAGTGCTACTGCCAGAGACTAACCTTCACGTTTTGTGCCTCAACAGGAGTCGCAACCATTAAGAGTTGTACCTCCTCATGAGTAGTAGAATAAAGCCTGAAAATCTAATTTCAATTTAAAATGATTCATTACTATGGGATATTCATGTTACTGTTCATTTAAGTTTAGATCCATGCATGGTGAACAATGTTTCAACTGAGACTATCTATGATTTTTGTCAATAGAAATTGGGGTTTTCATAAATCCAAAAAGATCTCTCATTCTCGAAGGTGGGATTCCAGATCTATGACAGAGTGGACCAGTACATTCTCTTGGGTTGTGTCCATTAAACCACATCATGTTGGTCCAAAAACATTAACATGAGGTCCAAAAGTTATAAATCCCCTCTGAAGTTGACAGAGAAGAGGACCACTTCTCCAGATGGTCAACAATGTAGTTAGTGATTGACTGCAGTGGTCATCATATGTCCCTGTATTCTGTGACGTAGAGACTGATGGGGGACCAGACAAGTGAATATGAAGCTGTGGGCTGAGAGCTGCAGTCAGAGACCTGGGAAGACTTAGCATCTCTTGTTGTGTGGCAAGTCATCATCAGCAAAGAGTCTAGCTCCAGTGAGAACATGTGGCCAAGTCCCGGTGTGCCAAAGGAGCACTTGAATAACTAGAAACCATCCTACTGTAGCAAAATGCCCAACAATCCCAGTGTGGAAAAACCCAACTATTTCCCACTTGAGAAACCACCAGACAAACCCCACAACTAAACTTTTCTTGGTGATGAGGACCAAGTTGACTTCAACTAAGACTATGCCACTGCCACAGACTGACCATCACGTTTTGTACCTCATCAGGAGTCATAACTAGTGATGAGTGAGCACTACCATAATTTGGTGCTCGGTCCTCGAAACAAGCAGTTGGATGCTCAGGTTGGCTCAATTCAAGAAATTATTATAATGGAAGTCAATGGGAAAGTTGACTTCAACTAAGACTATGCCACTGCCACAGACAGACGATCAAGTTTTGTGCCTCATCAGGAGTCGTAACTAGTGATGAGCGAGCGCTACCTTGCTTTGGTGCTCGGTCCTCGAAACAAGCAGTTGGATGCTCAAGTGGGCTCAATTCGAGAAATTATTATAATGGAAGTCAATGGGCATTTTTCCAGAAGACCTTAATGGCCACTGCTTTAGATTCAGTCATCTGGTCCCCTGTTAGTTTCTACTTCGTAAACTGGAGGGACATATGACCACCACAGCCAATCATTACCTTCATCGATGGCCAACTGGAGAAGTGGTCCTCTTCTCCATCATCTTCAGCGGAGATTTTGAACTTTTTGGACTTCATGTTAATGTTTTTGGGCCAAAATGATGGAGTTTAATGGACAGAACTCATGAGAGAATTTACTGGTTCACTTTGCTGTAATTCCACCGATAGGAACAAGAGATCATTACAGTCGTAGAGTCAAGAGTTGTCGTCATGAGTAGTACGGTAGAAGAATAGAGCCTAAAAATCTATTTTCAAACATTTTTGAGGGTTTTATGGAGAACAGATCCTCTCCATAAGAAAAGAAAACTTTTCTAAAACTTACCGTAATTTCTATGGGAAATTCATTTTACTGTTCATAAAAGTTTTTGAGCATTTTTGTGTTTCTGAAGAGTTTTTGAAAAAATAAAGTACCTTTTAGTAGAGGATTCTGAGGGGATGGTCTCCAAACTAGGACCTGTCCTACCTAAAGCCTTCAGATGACGCTTCAGGGAAAAAAAAAAACTTTAGGAAAAGAAAAATTTCTAAAAAAAATAGTGTTTTCCACTTGAAAAACTCTTGATTTTGGAATGCCTCAAATCCAGCGGCAGACCTTGAGCCCAGGGGCCCTGGTGCAGCCATAGTGAGGAAACAGGGGGGGAGTGCTGGCGACGACGTGAGGAGCGGGGGGGGGGGTTCTGCTGGCGACCGTCGACGAGGAGGAGCTATCGGTAATGCGGCTCGCTCTCCTACCTGCGCTGAACTGCGCCGAATGCATGCATTCCTGGAAGCCGGGGCGGAAGAGGAGAGGTGGGGCGGGATCAGGCAAGGGAAGCAGGAAGCTTCCTGCTTCCCTTGCCTGACCTTGCCTGACCCTCCTCTCCTCTGATATCAGGTTACGGGGGGTAACAGGCTTGAGGGGCCCCCTAGCCGGTCGGGGCCCTGGTGCAGCTGAACCAGCTGCACCACGGTAGGTCCGGCCCTGCTCAAATCTATTCGTAGCCCAAGAAACCCAAGGTTGACTTGATGAAATTGAGAAGATAACAGCCAAGACCATTCAGTCCTGAATTTGTCGCGAAATTCCTACTTTTACCAAAACAATCCCAACAAATTTGGAGGTGGCCTAGACTGAAAAAGGGACGTAAGGACATAAAAGTCAAATATATTAGTTATAAATAACACTTTTCAAAAAATGTAAGACCCAGCCTTATAGCCCACCCAAAGAAGTATCGAGAGGGCCAAAAAAGAATATTATTTTCTATGGTATAGGGAGATATTGAGCTATTTTTGAAAGCTTTCGGCCCCTTTTAGTAGAGTCTAAAAATACTCTCAGCGCACCGGGGTTTATGAATTGCAAATATCTTCCCGCCCCTCAATGTCAAATCGGTAATCCAGCCGAAGAACAAAATACGCTCCTGCCGGGAGACGAGCAAATAAGCTCAGCAACTGGAAAGGCTGTGCAGGTCTTAGGCTGATGAAAGCGATTTAATAACAGAGCCAGCATGTGTTCACAGCTGAGATCAGAGATGTCTGCACTGCACAATGGAACGTCAATCATCTCCGAGCTTGTAAACATCACAAGAAAGGAAAGAATCCCGCCGCTTCAAAAGAAGTTCTGCAGCATCACCCGGAGGAATCAACTTTGGAGGAGTCATTAAAATGGAGAACATGCATATGTCAGTCTCAAGGTGCAACAATGTAGGGTCATGTTATCCATAGGACCCCTGAGAAACACCACGTGGGGGAAAGGACTGTATCAGTAATATTGAGGAAGCCCAGCCTTAAGCAGAGGGTAAGCGGGGGTGGGCTCTATGAGAGAACATTGTTAGTTGACAATATTGCAGCCAATTAGTGAGCTCGGCAGCTTGTGCTGTCAAATTGGGCAGAGTCACTGAGCTGAGTTGTTGGCTGAAGTGCTATCGACCAACAATCAATGAGTTTGGCAGCTCATGCTACCACCTTGGGCAGAGCCTCTTAGCTCAGGAGTTGGCTGAAGTGCTATCACCCAAAGGTCAGTGAGCTCGGCAGCTCGTGCCGTCTGCTTTTGTAGAGCTGCTTAGCTCAGTAATTGGCTGTAGTGTTATTGACCAACAGTCATTGAGCTCGGCAGCTTGTGCTGTCAAATTGGGCAGAGCCACTTAACTGAGTTGTTGGCTGAAGTGCTATCGTCCAATAATCAATGAGCTCGGCAGCTCATTTCGTCAACTCTTGCAGAACTGTTGAGCTCACTTATTGGCTGAAGTGTTATTGACCAACAATCAATGAGCTCGGCAGCTCGTGCTGTCTACTTGAGTAAAGCCAAATATCTTAGTTATTGGCTGCAGTGGATATCAACCAATAATCAGAGTCAGAGCTTGGCAGTTTGTGCCGTCAACTCATGAAAAGCCACCTGACTCCCTTACTGGCTATAGTGCTGTCGACCAGCAACCAGTGAGCTCAGTGGCTCATGTTGTCAAGTTGTGCAGTGTCTCCGAGGTAAGTTATTAGCTGCTATTGTCAATGATCTCGACAGCTCATGCTGTCTATTTTTGTAGAGCCTCTAAGCTCAGTTCTTGGCTGCAGTGATATCGACCAATAATCAGTGAGCTCTTCAGCTTGTGCCGCACTTGAGTAGAGCCGCTAAGCTTAGTTATTGTCTGAAGTGCTATCGACTGACTATTGGTAAGCTCAGCGGCTCATGGGGTCAACTTGGGCAGAGCAAGTTCACTTAGTTTTTGACTGAAGTGCTATCAACCAACAATAGTGAGCTCGGCAGCTTGTGCTGTTAACTTGGGCAGAGCCACTGAGCTCAGTTATTGGCGGCAATACTGTTGACATCATTCATCATGGCAGCTCATGACGTCAAGAACCGCTGAGCTCATTTATTGGTGTCAGTGCTGTTGGTTATCAGTTTGGCAGGTCATGCCATCAAGAACCACAGAGCTCAGTTATTGGTATCAATGCTGTTGACCATCAGTTAGTTCGTCAACTCAAGCCGCCAAGAACCACAGAGCTCAGTTATTGGTTGCAATGCTGTTGGCTATCAGTTCAGCAGCTCATGCCATCAAGAACCGCTGAGTTCAGTTGTTGGTTGCAATGCTGTTCACCATCATTCAGCTCGGCAGTTCATGCTGTCAAGAACCACTGGGCTCAGTTATTGGTTGCAATACTGTTGACCATTATTCAGCTTGGCAGTTCATGCTGTCAAGAACCGCTGGGCTGTTATTGGTTGCAATACTATTGACCATCATCCAGCTCGGCAGCTCATTCCATCAAGAACCGCTGAGTTCAGTTGTTGGTTGCAATGCTGTTCACCATCATTCAGCTCGGCAGTTCATGCTGTCAAGAACCACTGGGCTCAGTTATTGGCTTCAATACTGTTGACCATTATTCAGCTCGGCAGTTCATGCTGTCAAGAACCACTGGGCTCAGTTATTGGTTGCAATGCTGTTCACTATCATTCAGCTCGGCAGTTCATGCTGTCAAGTACCACTGGGCTCAGTTATTGGTTGCAATACTGTTGACCATTATTCAGCTTGGCAGTTCATGCTGTCAAGAACCGCTGGGCTGTTATTGGTTGCAATACTATTGACCATCATCCAGCTCGGCAGCTCATTCCATCAAGAACCGCTGAGCTCAGTTACTGGCTGCAGCATAATGTGACATAAGTGATGCGGACAATAAAAGTCAGTGGGAGCATCAGCGGAAACTCGGCACCAGTGCCGGGGAGGGTGAACAAACCCTAGTTTGTTTTTGTAAAAAGCTGGAGGAGAGGGTCTTTTCCAAAGCCAGAAAACCCCTTTAATGAAGGTGGAATGGGTTGAAACAAATGTGTAATTCACATAACAGACACTACTCGTCGCAACGTAGAAACCCAACTGTCATCGTACCGGTAAGAAATAAACACACTACAAACTATGCAGGAAATGAAACTTTTTTTTGGTCTGGAACTTTTCTTTAATTCCCCCCCAAGAAGAGCTTTTTCACAATCCATCTCTGGTCCACGGCTTAGCGAGCCCCATATGAGATGTTTAAGGTCCGACATAAATGCGAGGCGAATGGTATCGGTTCCACAGAATGATTTAGAATCAGCCCGTAATCTGATGTACGGGATCTCGGTGAGGTCGTAAGCTTAATCATTGTATTCTAGGCAGTTTATGGAAATGGTAGTCTAGAAAGAATTAACCGGCGGACGGCATGGGACCGAATTCATCTAGCTGTGAAAGTTCAAAATATATTAAGAGCTTAAGAGATTATAGCGGTGGATACTTATTTCCCCGTGTGACCAGAAAATAGACTTTAAACTTGTTCCCCGCACAAAGAAACTGAGTTTTCCGTCTGATCACACACAGAGTTCTGAAGCCGCGGAAGAAACCAGTTCTCCGCAAATCTATCAAATTGCAAATTTCGATGCCATAATTTTCCTTCAAGGGTGTTTCCATCCTTAATGTATCTACAACAGGTGCCGGGGGGCATCAACGTACCAATAGACGGGTGGGGGCAAGTAGAAAAAATATAGGTGAGACATTTGGGAGCATGAAAGAATTTTGCCCTCTTTCTAGTAGGTCCGGGGCACCTATTGGGCTATAAGAGGTCATTTCTGTGATGCCTGAAGTGGACAAGGGGAATGGAGCAAGAAGGGGGACTCGGAGGCTAGTCTGGTCCTGGACTTGAGGTTCCTGACTAGCCCTGTTCCCTAAGGTACCTCTGAAGGTGAGGAGGTTCTAGCCACCACCCTATACCTCAAAACTTTAACTTGCCCTCAGTTAAGAGCCCCTACCTCCACCCAAGGACCAGGAAAAGGACACCTCTCCAAAGGAAGGGTACGACAGCAGCAAGTCTGCACAGCACGGGTCCTAGATTACAATGATCTGAATCTGCGACATCTGGTGGAGGGAAGCAGAACTACTTAAGGCTGAGGGGATGGAGAGCAGAAAGCTCAGACACACCCCTTCACCTGTACTTCCACCTGCAGAGCCGCAGAGCAGACTAAGGAATAAAACTCATTTAACTAGCACAGCAGCAACACTCCAGAACTGCAAAGGCAATCAATATGTGACCATTTCTTTGGTAGGTATGACTACCAACAATCATTATGGATCACAGAATATGGACCAGCACTCAGGGTAGACATTATATAATTTGCATTGTTTTTGTGATCAGGAATTTCTGTGCATCCCCCTGCTTTGTTTACAATGGTGACAGCGTAGTTCTTGGTCTCCCCAAAGCAGAGTGACTTACTTTGGGGGTGACTTACTTGGACAAAGCAAGATTAAGCTTGAACAGAGGACACGTAAGAAACTAGCAGTCCCAGTCTCTCAGAGGGGGCACAATCTTGGCAGTTGCTCCTTAGAGTTGAGGCAAAGAACTTGGCAGTTACATATTGGTGTTGAGGCAAAGAACTTGGCAGTTACCATGCAGAGTTGAGGCAGAGAACTTGGAAGTTGCACAGGCAATGTGAGGCACAGAACTTGGCAGTTACATAGAAGAGTTAAGGCACGAAACTTGGCAGAATTTAGGCACAGAGTATGGTAGTTACCCATAAGAGTTGAGGCGCAGAACTTGGCAGTAACCCATCAGAGTTAGTCAGAGAACATGGCAGCTACCCATCAGAGTTGGGGCATAGAACTTGGCAGTAACTCATCAGAATTGAGGCACAGAACTTAGCAGTTGCACAGAAAGGATGAGGCGCAGGAATTGGCATCTACCCATCAGAGTTGAGGCGCAGGACATGGCAGTTACACAAACGATGAGGCATAAAACTTGGCATTCACACAGAAGAGTTAAGGCACAGAACTTTGCAGTTACAAATCAGAGTTGAGGCACAGAACTTGGTAGTTACACATGAGCGGAGGCACAGAGTTTAATAGTTAAGCATCAGAGTTGAGGCCCATGGTACATGATCTAAGCTTGGTAGTTATACATCATAGTTGAGGCACAGCGCTTGGTAGTTACACACATTTATAGGCACAGATCTTGAGTTGAGGCACAGAACTCATCAGATTCCAGCAGAAACAGTCTCTTGGCACAGTTCACCGGGTAACTCTTAATAGTCGATTAGCAGGGTGGCTTGTTAAACTATTAGGTCACTCGTAAACAGAGCCATGTTGGCTTGAACCTGAAGCGCATATAGAATATATACTGGAAGTGACATGCAACCATTTGCAATATCAAGGTCCACCTCATTACTATCAAGTCAGAATTGGGGCACATCAGAGCATTAAGATGACCCCACCTAGACCAGAGAGTGTGGGGGGCAACTCTCCTATATTGGAAAATGCTAGCTCTATGTCCCCCACCTTCCGAGCTCACATGTATAGCCCGCATGATACCCTTGGCTTTTACAGCCTTAAAGGCATGACTTCAAAAATCAGGGAATGCAATAAAACTTGTAATATGCACTTGTAATGGGTGGCTATAAGAGACTAAGGGGTTAGGGAGCAGGATGACCCTGATGGGCTAAGGCAAACTGGGAAGATAGTCTTACCTTGTAGACTGGGGCTCCCTGGCTGACCCTCTTCCCAGAATTACCGCTAAAGGTGAGGATGTCTGGGCCGCCACTCTTGCCCTGCTCCTGACCAGCCTTAGGCTACAACCTCCTAACCTCCACCCAGGGACGTGGACAAGCACAGCAACTCCATGAAGCTGCAGGCAAGACTGCATCAGAACAGCACAAGATGTCTCCACAGTACACAGTCTTTGAAGAGAATGAACTCTTTCACCAACAACAGCTGAAGGGTAATAGGAATATATAAAGGCTGGGGGAGTCGTTACCTACTACTGGAGAGCCACAGCCAGACTACAGACAGAAACACTGCTACAGCTACTGATGTTAACCCCAAAGGCACCAGCAGAAACAAACCCATTTAAACACTGCACATGACAGCACTAAACAGCATATACCCACCTGAAATGCATAACACGACATCAAATAGCGTAACATGATGCACCAAGGCGAAGGCCACTAGATACTTCACTAAATAGCGTAACATGATGCACCAAGGCGAAGACCACTAGATACTTCACTAAATAGAGTAACATGATGCACCAAGGCGAAGGCCACTAGATACTTCACTAAATAGAGTAACATGATGCACCAAGGTGAAGGCCACTAGATACTTCACTAAATAGAGTAACATGATGCACCAAGGCGAAGGCCACTAGATACTTCACTAAATAGAGTAACATGATGCACCAAGGCGAAGACCACTACATACTTCACTAAATAGAGTAACATGATGCACC
The DNA here is from genome assembly GCA_033576535.1 of Allobates femoralis. Lineage (NCBI taxonomy): Eukaryota > Metazoa > Chordata > Amphibia > Anura > Aromobatidae > Allobates > Allobates femoralis. The sequence goes on along the minus strand of JARQOC010000004.1, from coordinate 606,843,040 downwards.
AAGGCGAAGGCCACTAGATACTTCACTAAATAGAGTAACATGATGCACCAAGGCGAAGGCCACTAGATACTTCACTAAATAGCGTAACATGATGCACCAAGGCGAAGACCACTAGATACTTCACTAAATAGCGTAACATGATGGACCAAGGCGAAGGCCACTAGATACTTCACTAAATAGAGTAACATGATGCACCAAGGCGAAGGCCACTAGATACTTCACTAAATAGAGTAACATGATGCACCAAGGCGAAGACCACTAGATACTTCACTAAATAGAGTAACATGATGCACCAAGGCGAAGACCACTAGATACTTCACTAAATAGAGTAACATGATGCACCAAGGCGAAGACCACTACATACTTCACTAAATAGAGTAACATGATGCACCAAGGAGAAGACCACTAGATACTTCACTAAATAGAGTAACATGATGCATCAAGGCGAAGGCCACTAGATACTTCACTAAATAGAGTAACATGATGCATCAAGGCGAAGGCCACTAGATACTTCACTAAATAGAGTAACATGATGCACCAAGGCGAAGACCACTAGATACTTCACTAAATAGAGTAACATGATGCACTAAGGTGAAGACCACTAGATACTTCACTAAATAGAGTAACATGATGCACCAAGGCGAAGGCCACTAGATACTTCACTAAATAGAGTAACATGATGCACCAAGGCGAAGGCCACTAGATACTTCACTAAATAGCGTAACATGATGCACCAAGGCGAAGACCACTAGATACTTCACTAAATAGAGTAACATGATGCACCAAGGCGAAGGCCACTAGATACTTCACTAAATAGCGTAACATGATGCACCAAGGCGAAGACCACTAGATACTTCACTAAATAGAGTAACATGATGCACCAAGGCGAAGACCACTAGATACTTCACTAAATAGAGTAACATGATGCACCAAGGCGAAGACCACTAGATACTTCACTAAATAGCGTAACATGATGCACCAAGGCGAAGACCACTAGATACTTCACCAAATAGAGTAACATGATGCACCAAGGCGAAGACCGCTAGATACTTCACTAAATAGAGTAACATGATGCACCAAGGCGAAGGCCACTAGATACTTCACTATAAATAGCGTAACATGATGCACCAAGGCGAAGACCACTAGATACTTCACTAAATAGAGTAACATGATGCACCAAGGCGAAGACCACTAGATACTTCACTAAATAGCGTAACATGATGCACCAAGGCGAAGGCCACTAGATACTTCACTAAATAGAGTAACATGATGCACCAAGGCGAAGACCACTAGATACTTCACTAAATAGAGTAACATGATGCACCAAGGCGAAGACCACTAGATACTTCACTAAATAGAGTAACATGATGCACCAAGGCGAAGGCCACTAGATACTTCACTAAATAGAGTAACACGATGCACCAAGGCGAAGGCCACTAGATACTTCACTAAATAGAGTAACATGATGCACCAAGGCGAAGACCACTAGATACTTCACTAAATAGAGTAACATGATGCACCAAGGCGAAGACCACTAGATACTTCACTAAATAGAGTAACATGATGCACCAAGGCGAAGGCCACTAGATACTTCACTAAATAGAGTAACATGATGCACCAAGGCGAAGACCACTAGATATTTCACTAAACAGAGTAACATGATGCACCAAGGCGAAGACCACTAGATGCTTCACTAAACAGAGTAACATGATGCACCAAGGCGAAGGCCACTAGATACTTCACTAAATAGAGTAACATGATGCACCAAGGCGAAGGCCACTAGGTACTTCACTAAATAGAGTAACATGATGCACCAAGGAGAAGACCACTAGATACTTCACTAAATAGAGTAACATGATGCACCAAGGCGAAGACCACTAGGTACTTCACTAAATAGAGTAACATGATGCATCAAGGCGAAGGCCACTAGATACTTCACTAAATAGAGTAACATGATGCACCAAGGCGAAGACCACTAGGTACTTCACTAAATAGAGTAACATGATGCATCAAGGCGAAGGCCACTAGATACTTCACTAAATAGAGTAACATGATGCACCAAGGCGAAGACCACTAGGTACTTCACTAAATAGAGTAACATGATGCACCAAGGCGAAGACCACTAGATACTTCACTAAATAGAGTAACATGATGCACCAAGGTGAAGGCCACTAGATACTTCACTAAATAGAGTAACATGATGCACCAAGGCGAAGGCCACTAGATGCTTCACTAAACAGAGTAACATGATGCACCAAGGCGAAGACCACTAGATACTTCACTAAATAGAGTAACATGATGCACCAAGGCGAAGGCCACTAGATACTTCACTAAATAGAGTAACATGATGCACCAAGGCGAAGGCCACTAGATACTTCACTAAATAGCGTAACATGATGCACCAAGGCGAAGGCCACTAGATACTTCACTAAATAGAGTTAGGCTGTGGTCACAGTTTTTTTAGTGCCTTTTAAAAACGCATGCTTTTTTACATGCGTTTTTCATGTCATCATGAGTTTTTTAAGGTCTCTGATGGCTCCCTGCGTTTTTGGCTGCGTTTTTGAATCTGCACATAAAAATAGTGCTTGTAGTATTTTTTTGAGCGTTTTGAAAAACGCATGCGTTTTTGTAGAAAACGCATGCGTTTTTATAACATGGGTTCCTATGGGAAACGCATGCAAAAACGCATGTACAATTAGTACCTTTTTAGTGCCATTCAAAAACGCATGCGTTTCCCATAGGAGCCCATGTTAAAAAAACGCATGCGTTTCCCATAAGGCCCCTTATTAAAAAACGCATTCGTTTTTGGATATGCTCCAAAAACGCATGGGACTGTCACACATGCTTTTTGGCTATTAGGGCATGCGTTTTTTAACATGGGGGCCTATGGGTGCGTTTTTTACATGCGTTTTTGAAAACGCAGGTCTCCAAAAATGCATGTGAAAAATGGTACTGTGACCACAGCCTAACATGATGCACCAAGGTGAAGGCCACTAGATGCTTCACTAAACAGAGTAACATGATGCACCAAGGCGAAGGCCACTAGATACTTCACTAAATAGAGTAACATGATGCACCAAGGCGAAGACCACTAGATACTTCACTAAATAGAGTAACATGATGCACCAAGGTGAAGGCCACTAGATGCTTCACTAAATAGAGTAACATGATGCACCAAGGCGAAGACCACTAGATACTTCACTAAATAGAGTAACATGATGCACCAAGGCGAAGACCACTAGATACTTCACTAAATAGAGTAACATGATGCACCAAGGCGAAGGCCACTAGATACTTCACTACATAGAGTAACATGATGCACCAAGGCGAAGACCACTAGATACTTCACTAAATAGCATAATATAATGCACCAAGGCGACGACCACTAGATACTTCACTAAATAGAGTAACATGATGCACCAAGGCGAAGGCCACTAGATATTTCACTAAATAGCATAACATGATGCACCAAGGCAAAGACCACTAGATACTTCACTAAATAGAGTAACATGATGCACCAAGGCAAAGACCACTAGATACTTCACTAAATAGAGTAACATGATGCACCAAGGCGAAGGCCACTAGATACTTCACTAAATAGAGTAACATGATGCACCAAGGCGAAGGCCACTAGATACTTCACTAAATAGAGTAACATGATGCACCAAGGCGAAGACCACTAGATACTTCACTAAATAGAGTAACAAGATGCACCAAGGCGAAGGCCACTAGATACTTCACTAAATAGAGTAACATGATGCACCAAGGCGAAGACCACTAGATACTTCACTAAACAGAGTAACATGATGCACCAAGGCGAAGACCACTAGATACTTCACTAAATAGAGTAACATGATGCACCAAGGTGAAGACCACTAGACACTTCACTAAATAGAGTAACATGATGCACCAAGGCGAAGGCCACTAGATACTTCACTAAACAGAGTAACATGATGCACCAAGGCGAAGGCCACTAGATACTTCACTAAATAGAGTAACATGATGCACCAAGGCGAAGACCACTAGATACTTCACTAAATAGAGTAACATGATGCACCAAGGCGAAGGCCACTAGATACTTCACTAAATAGAGTAACATGATGCACCAAGGCGAAGGCCACTAGATACTTCACTAAATAGCGTAACATGATGCACCAAGGCGAAGGCCACTAGATACTTCACTAAATAGAGTTAGGCTGTGGTCACAGTTTTTTTAGTGCCTTTTAAAAACGCATGCTTTTTTACATGCGTTTTTTCATGTCATCATGAGTTTTTTAAGGTCTCTGATGGCTCCCTGCGTTTTTGGCTGCGTTTTTGAATCTGCACATAAAAATAGTGCTTGTAGTATTTTTTTGAGCGTTTTGAAAAACGCATGCGTTTTTGTAGAAAACGCATGCGTTTTTATAACATGGGTTCCTATGGGAAACGCATGCAAAAACGCATGTACAATTAGTACCTTTTTAGTGCCATTCAAAAACGCATGCGTTTCCCATAGGAGCCCATGTTAAAAAAACGCATGCGTTTCCCATAAGGCCCCTTATTAAAAAACGCATTCGTTTTTGGATATGCTCCAAAAACGCATGGGACTGTCACACATGCTTTTTGGCTATTAGGGCATGCGTTTTTTAACATGGGGGCCTATGGGTGCGTTTTTTACATGCGTTTTTGAAAACGCAGGTCTCCAAAAATGCATGTGAAAAATGGTACTGTGACCACAGCCTAACATGATGCACCAAGGTGAAGGCCACTAGATGCTTCACTAAACAGAGTAACATGATGCACCAAGGCGAAGGCCACTAGATACTTCACTAAATAGAGTAACATGATGCACCAAGGCGAAGACCACTAGATACTTCACTAAATAGAGTAACATGATGCACCAAGGTGAAGGCCACTAGATGCTTCACTAAATAGAGTAACATGATGCACCAAGGCGAAGACCACTAGATACTTCACTAAATAGAGTAACATGATGCACCAAGGCGAAGACCACTAGATACTTCACTAAATAGAGTAACATGATGCACCAAGGCGAAGGCCACTAGATACTTCACTACATAGAGTAACATGATGCACCAAGGCGAAGACCACTAGATACTTCACTAAATAGCATAATATAATGCACCAAGGCGACGACCACTAGATACTTCACTAAATAGAGTAACATGATGCACCAAGGCGAAGGCCACTAGATATTTCACTAAATAGCATAACATGATGCACCAAGGCGAAGGCCACTAGATACTTCACTAAATAGAGTAACATGATGCACCAAGGCGAAGGCCACTAGATACTTCACTAAATAGAGTAACATGATGCACCAAGGCGAAGGCCACTAGATACTTCACTAAATAGAGTAACATGATGCACCAAGGCGAAGACCACTAGATACTTCACTAAATAGAGTAACATGATGCACCAAGGCGAAGGCCACTAGATACTTCACTAAATAGAGTAACATGATGCACCAAGGCGAAGACCACTAGATACTTCACTAAATAGAGTAACATGATGTACCAAGGCGAAGACCACTAGATACTTCACTAAATAGAGTAACATGATGCACCAAGGCGAGGGCCACTAGATACTTCACTAAATAGAGTAACATGATGCACCAAGGCGAAGACCACTAGATACTTCACTAAATAGAGTAACATGATGGACCAAGGCGAAGACCACTAGATACTTCACTAAATAGAGTAACATGATGCACCAAGGCGAAGGCCACTAGATACTTCACTAAATAGAGTAACATGATGCACCAAGGTGAAGACCACTAGATACTTCACTAAATAGAGTAACATGATGCACCAAGGCGAAGGCCACTAGATACTTCACTAAATAGAGTAACATGATGCACCAAGGCGAAGACCACTAGGTACTTCACTAAATAGAGTAACATGATGCACCAAGGTGAAGACCACTAGATACTTCACTAAATAGAGTAACATGATGCACCAAGGCGAAGGCCAGTAGATACGTCACTAAATAGCGTAACATGATGCACCAAGGCGAGGGCCACTAGATACTTCACTAAATAGAGTAACATGATGCACCAAGGCGAAGACCACTAGATACTTCACTAAATAGAGTAACATGATGCACCAAGGCGAAGACCACTAGATACTTCACTAAATAGAGTAACATGATGCACCAAGGCGAAGACCACTAGATACTTCACTAAATAGAGTAACATGATGCACCAAGGCGAAGACCACTAGATACTTCACTAAATAGAGTAACATGATGCACCAAGGCGAAGACCACTAGATACTTCACTAAATAGAGTAACATGATGCACCAAGGCGAAGACCACTAGATACTTCACTAAATAGAGTAACATGATGCACCAAGGCGAAGACCACTAGATACTTCACTAAATAGAGTAACATGATGCACCAAGGCGAAGACCACTAGATACTTCACTAAATAGAGTAACATGATGCACCAAGGCGAAGACCACTAGATACTTCACTAAATAGAGTAACATGATGCACCAAGGCGCAGGCCACTAGATACTTCACTAAATAGAGTAACATGATGCACCAAGGCGAGGGCCACTAGATACTTCACTAAATAGCATAACATGATGCACCAAGGCGAAGACCACTAGATACTTCACTAAATAGAGTAACATGATGCACCAAGGCGAAGACCACTAGATACTTCACTAAATAGAGTAACATGAGGCACCAAGGCGAAGACCACTAGATACTTCACTAAATAGAGTAACATGATGCACCAAGGCGAAGACCACTAGATACTTCACTAAATAGAGTAACATGATGCACCAAGGTGAAGACCACTAGATACTTCACTAAATAGAGTAACATGATGCACCAAGGCGAAGGCCACTAGATACTTCACTAAATAGCATAACATGATGCACCAAGGCGAAGACCACTAGATACTTCACTAAATAGCGTAACATGATGCACCAAGGCGAAGGCCACTAGATACTTCACTAAATAGCGTAACATGATGCACCAAGGCGAAGGCCACTAGATACTTCACTAAATAGAGTAACATGATGCATCAAGGCGAAGGCCACTAGATACTTCACTAAATAGCATAACATGATGCACCAAGGCGAAGACCACTAGATACTTCACTAAATAGCGTAACATGATGCACCAAGGCGAAGGCCACTAGATACTTCACTAAATAGAGTAACATGATGCACCAAGGCGAAGGCCACTAGATACTTCACTAAATAGAGTAACATGATGCATCAAGGCGAAGACCACTAGATACTTCACTAAATAGAGTAACATGATGCACCAAGGAGAAGACCACTAGATACTTCACTAAATAGAGTAACATGATGCACCAAGGAGAAGACCACTAGATACTTCACTAAATAGAGTAAATGATGCACCAAGGCGAAGGCCACTAGATACTTCACTAAATAGAGTAACATGATGCACCAAGGAGAAGACCACTAGATACTTCACTAAATAGAGTAACATGATGCACCAAGGAGAAGACCACTAGATACTTCACTAAATAGAGTAACATGATGCACCAAGGTGAAGGCCACTAGATACTTCACTAAATAGCGTAACATGATGCACCAAGGCGAAGGCCACTAGATACTTCACTAAATAGCATAACATGATGCACCAAGGCGAAGACCACTAGATACTTCACTAAATAGCGTAACATGATGCACCAAGGCGAAGGCCACTAGATACTTCACTAAATAGAGTAACATGATGCACCAAGGCGAAGACCACTAGATACTTCACTAAATAGAGTAACATGATGCACCAAGGCGAAGGCCACTAGATACTTCACTAAATAGAGTAACATGATGCACCAAGGCGAAGACCACTAGATACTTCACTAAATAGAGTAACATGATGCACCAAGGCGAAGACCACTAGATACTTCACTAAATAGCGTAACATGATGCACCAAGGCGAAGACCACTACATACTTCACTGGAAGTACACAAAAAGGAAAAGATTTTGTCCACTTTACTAACAATAATGGCTTTAATGTTGGCTTCTAATTTGCCATCATACAGATAAAACTGTTTAATCTATGACACCATGAAGCTTTCCGGTGTTGGGCATGAATAATGGCCATGGTTAAGGCTCACACGCGGCATTGTGAAAGGTCTCTGCCTATTTCCCCGTCTCTTTTTTTTCTCTTTCAAAAATAAGTGAAGGCGCAGATTTTCTTCTTAGTAAGATAAATTGATTTTTTATACCGCCGGCCTCATTCAAATCTAAAATGATTGTCAAATCAAAGCTCCTCTCATGTAGCCGGGAAGAAGAGGAGAAAAATACATGGTAAATGCGATGTTCAGCAATTTGCCGGTGGATGTTGATCCTGCAGAACGTGAACTTTTATTGAATTGTCTCCGGTCCAAAAGCAAAAAAAAATAAGGAAAAAAAAGGAAAAATAAAATAAAGATTAATAATTCTAGTAAAAAAATAAAAAAAACGGCACGGATATAAGATGCATTCAGCTGCTCGGTGTTTGCATTTTGCTGATGGGATGGTGTATAGCGGGTGGTTTGGGTTGGGTTGGGGGGGATTGAAGATTGACGTGTTGTCATGGAAACTGCTCAACCTCAATGCTTGGGTGCACCGGCTGCTTTGGCAGGTGCCTTTAATAGTTGGAAAAAAAATGTACATTTTCGTGACAGTTATAGATTATGTCTGCAGAGAAGCTTCTATGAGATGATTTTTTTTTTTGAATTATAAGTCAAATAATTAACAGATCACAGTCCGGTAACGAGATTAGGATCGGTTACGGCGTTGGGGTTCCTTATAAAGAAAACTTGAGATTTCAAATCAAAACTTTTTGGGCTTAAAACTTGAAACTCAACCAGAAAGGAGTTGTCCCATCTCATGCATATTTGGCCAGGGAAGGTCCCAACCCCCTCGAATCAACTACCATCCAATATATCTGAAGGTCCGCTTAGGACCAACCTAACAACTGCATGGTCTTTTAAATGATAGCTCTGAAGATCGTCAAGCAAGAGAGTTCAGCAATTTTTGGTACTTCCATACCATTGAAAGAAGACGCTCCCCATGCTCGGTCACCTCCCCAACCCCAGCGACCCTGTTCTAGAGACATCAGTAGATGGACCTGCATTCACGTCTACTGGAACCAGCAATCCGTGCCAAAATGGACACATCTCTCACTGGCTCCTAATATTATACTAATGGTAATGTTTGGCATCTTGACAGATGAGGTCAACGTAACGTCTTGTCCCGTGACGCGTTGGCTAATAATCGCAAGAAATGTGTCCTACATCACATCTTGTAGAAGCCAACTGACATCACTCCAAGATGCTTGTCTTCTAATTGGCTCGTGAACCATGTGAAGATCGGTGGCATCTATTTACCCCCTGGGTTGTCTTTAAGTCTTTTGACTGAATTCGTAGATGTCAGAGCTCTTAAAGTATGGACCATACAGTGGTGTCTCTATTTACCCTTTGGGTTGTCTTCAAGTCCTTTGACTTTAGATCTCAAAAGGTATCATCCATGTTGAAGTCCTCTGGCCCATACAGTGGTGTGTCCATGCCGCGTGCTGGCCGGGAGGGGGGTGGCCCAGGGCCCCTTACTGCAGTAAGGGCTGTAACCCCCTAATGGCGGCCCTGCCATTAACCCTAGTAGATTTAGTAGACATCAGAACCGAGATAGTAACATCCACTTTGAAGGCTCTTGGCGGCTAAGGTGGAGCCTCTATTTACCCTTTGGATGGTCTTGTGTTCATTTGACCAAAGTAAGTAGACATTAGATCTGAGAAGGTACCATCCATGTTGAAGGCCTCTGACAAATACAGTGGTGTCTCCATTCTCCATTAACTCTAGGGATGGTCTTAAAAATTATTTTAATAGATTTAGTAGATATCAGAAGTAAGACGGTATTATCCATTTTGAAGGCTCTTGGCCACCACCAAGGTGGTTCCTCTACTTACCCTTTGGATGATCTCGTGTTCATCTGACCAAACTTAGTAGGCATTAGAGATGAGAGATGTTAAAGATCCTTAGCCCATACAGCGACGGTGTGTCTCCATTTATTTTATAGACTACATCCAAGATTTTATAGTATGCCGTCTTAGTTTATGAGTTCAAAAAGTAACTTCTTATCCGGTGATGTGTTGGCTAATCATCACAACAAATGTGTCCTACATCACATCTCGTAAAAGCCAACTGACCACTCCAAATTGTGAGCAGGACTGTAGTCCTATAATGGGATAAGAAGACATCACAGCTTGTGACTAGTCCTATAATTGGACATCACAGCTTGTGACCCTGGTGAAGATCCTTGGCCTTTACGGTTAAATCTATTAAACCTTATAATAATAATAATAATAATAATGCTTTATTTATATAGCGCCAACATATTCCGCAGCGCTTTACAATGTAGGGTTAGAGTACAGAAAATATAATACAGTAAGTAATTACAGTAGAGAACAAATATAGTACAATAATTGGATACAAAACAATAGGCATAGAATCAATGTAAAAAAGAAAATACAATAAATAAAGCAAGAAATGAAGGTGACCCTGCTCAAAAGAGCTTACAATCTAAAGCGGGATAGAGGTTGCACAAGGTACAGGGGCTTATTGCACTGATGGTCCAGGCATCTTGAGGAAGTGGGGCATAGGACTAAGCTTACATGGATGGTCATTGTACAATCTGTGTAGACCTTTTTGGTTTCGTGGAGTTTGTAGAGGAGTAATGTCCAGAGGGATAGCCCATTCACTGTCTACAGTACAATGGACTTCTATTAGGGAGTATGATAGGCCGCCTTAAAAAGATGCGTTTTTAGGGATCGCCTGAAGCCATGCAAGTTGTGGATAGTCCTGATTTCTTGGGGTAAAGCATTCCAGAGTTTTGGTGCAGCTCTGGAGAAGTCTTGGAGTCGGGAGTGGGAGGATCGGATTAGTACGGATGTTAGTCGAAGGTCATTTGAGGAACGTAGAGAGCGGGTGGGGTGATAGACAGAGATGAGGGAGGAGAGGTAGGGGGGTGCTGCACTGTGAAGAGCTTTGTGGGTGAGAACAAGCAATTTGAATTTGATCCTGTAGTATACGGGCAGCCAGTGCAATGACTGGCAGAGAGCAGAGGCATCTGAGTAACGATTGGCCAGGTGGGTGATCCTGGCTGCTGCATTAAGGATGGACTGGAGAGGAGAAAGTCTGGTGAGGGGGAGGCCACTTAATAGAGAATTGCAATAGTCAAGGCGGGAATGGATTAGGGCCACGGTGAGGGTTTTTGTTGTTTCCATGGTGAGAAAGGGGCGGACTCTAGAGATATTCTTCAGGTGTAAGCGACAGGAGCGGACGAGAGATTGCGTGTGGGAGGAGAAGGAGAGATCGGTGTCAAACATAACACCCAGACAGCGAGCCTGCTGCCTAGGCGTTATCGTGGTGCCGCAAACTGAGAGAGAGATGTCCGATTTAGGGAGGTTAGTGGATGGGGGGAGCAGAAGAAGTTCAGCTTTGGAAAGGTTTAGTTTCAAATAGAGAGTGGACATGATATTGGAAACTGCAGCTAGACAGTCATTGGTGTTCTTTAATACTGCAGGGGTAAGGTCAGGGGCTGAAGTGTATAGTTGTGTGTCATCAGCATAAAGATGGTACTGAAAGCCAAATCTGCTGATGGTCTGTCCAATCGGGGCCGTGTAGAGAGAGAATAGGAGGGGGCCAAGGACTGAACCCTGAGGGACCCCAATAGTGAGGGGAAGAGGGGAAGAAGTGGAGCCAGCAAAAGATACACTGAAAGAGCGGTCAGAAAGATAGGAGGAGAGCCAGGAGAGAGCAGTGTCCTTTATGCCAATGGAATGCAGCATAGAGAGTAGGAGCTGATGGTCAACAGTGTCAAAAGCTGCAGAGAGATCAAGGAGAATAAGCAGAGAGTGGTCACCATTACGTTTTGCTGTCAGAAGGTCATTGGTCACTTTGATGAGGGCGGTTTCTGTAGAGTGAAGGGGGCGGAAACCAGACTGTAATGGATCTAGAAGAGAGTGAGCGGAGAGGTAACGGGTGAGGCGGGAATAGACCAGGCGCTCCAAGAGTTTAGAGATGAAGGGGAGATTGGAGACTGGTCTGTAGTTATTTGTGCAGGTTGGGTCGAGAGTGGTTTTCTTTAATAATGGAGTAATGATCGAGTGTTTGAAGGAGGAGGGGAAGATGCCAGAAGAGAGGGAGAGATTGAAGATTTTGGTTAGATGAGTGGTGACGACTGGAGAGAGGGATTGGAGCAGGTGTGAGGGAATGGGGTCAGTAGTGCATGTTGTGGGACGAGAGGAAGAAAGGAGCCTGGAGACTTCTTCTTCTGTGACTGGGTCAAATGTGGAGAGTGAGCCGGAGGAGATGTGGGGAAGAATGGGGGTGGCAGCGCTTGGAGGCTGAGAGCTGATTTCCTGGCGGATGTTGTCTATTTTCTCCATGAAGTAGGAAGTCAGGTCATCAGCACAGAGGTCAGTGATGGGGGCCTGCACTTTAGGACTGAGGAGAGAGTGAAAGGTGTCAAAGAGTTTTTTTGGATTGTTGGATAGTGAGGAGACCAGGGTGGTGAAGTAGGTCTGTTTGGCAAGGTGAAGGGCAGAGTTGTAGGTTTTTAGCATGAATTTATAATGGATAAAGTCTCCTGGTGAGCGAGTTTTCCTCCATAGACGTTCAGCACTCCTAGAGCATCGCTGGAGGAATCGAGTTTGTGGTGTGAGCCAGGGCTGTTTTGTTCTCTGTTTGGAGGTTCTGAGGGTGAGGGGCGCTACTTGGTCCAGGGAGCTTCTGAGAGAGTCATTGTAGTGATTTACTGCCTGATCTGGACAGGAGATTGAAGAGATTGGGGACAGAGATGAGATGAGGGAGTCTGTGAGTGCCTGAGGGTTAATGGCCTGTAGATTTCTGGATGTGTGATAGGTAGGATTGGGCTGTGTTGGCCGAGGGTTAGTGAGTGAGAAGGAAAGAATGTTGTGGTCAGAGAGTAGAGTTGAGTTATCCAAGGGGGAGGATGAGCAGAGCCGGGTAAAGACCAGGTCAAGGGTGTTACCGTTTTCGTGCGTCTCAGAGGTTGAGAGCTGTGATAGGCCAAGAGAGGTAGTTAGAGATAGGAGCTGGGATGCAGATGGGGAGATGGGGCTATTTATGGGAATGTTAAAGTCTCCCAGAATAAGGGTTGGTAAATCTGAGGACATGAAATGCGGGAGCCAAGCGGAGAAATGGTCGAGGAACAGGGTGGGTGACCCTGGGGGGCGGTATACCACTGCTACTTTGAGGTGGAGGGGATGGAATAGCCTAATGGTGTGGACCTCAAAAGAAGGGAATGAGAGTGATGGGGCCGGAGGAATGACCTGGAAAGTACATTGTGGGGACAGGAGGAGGCCAACTCCACCGCCACGTCTGTTCCCAGGTCTAGGGGAGTGAGAGAAGTGTAAGCCGCCGTAAGAAATAGCAGCCGGGGAAGCAGTGTCTGAATCCTGGATCCAGGTTTCTGTGAGGGCCAGCAGGTTAAGAGAGTTGGAAAGGAAGTAATTGTGAATGAAAGGAAGTTTGTTGCATGCAGATCGTGGATTCCAGAGAGCGCAATGGGTTCTATTTACGCCCTCTGACTAAATTACCGTAGTTGATGTCGGAGCTCTTGAGTTATGGGCCCTACATTGGTGTCTCTACCCCTTGGAGTATCTTCAAGTCCTTTATCTGGATTACATTAGATCTGAGAAGGTATCATCCATGTTGAAGGTCTCTGGCCCATGCAGTGTTTTCTCCATTAACCCTACGGACGGTCTTAAAAGTTATTTTAAAGGATTTAGTAGACATCAGAACTGAGATGGTGTTATCCAGTATGAAGGTTCTTGGCCACCAAGGTGGTGCCTTTTCTTACCCTTCGAATGGTCTCATGTTCATCTGGCCAAAATATGTCTTAGGCTGGTTTCACACTACTGTTTTTGGTATCCATGTTAATCCAGCTGAAACTGGATGCCCATGCAACCATTGATTCTCAGTGGGGCCGCAGGAGCTTGCGGGTGTATCAAGTTCTTTACGGTTACCCCAGATCTGGGTGCCCTAGGTTTTTTTCACTGAGCCCAAAAACGTATTTTGGAACAATTTTGGTCTCCATTTTAAAACTGAGAACATCCTGATCCGGGGCAATGTGGGTTAAATTACAATGGTGCTCTACGGAACTCGGATCCAGCGGTATTCAGATCCCACTGGATCCGGGTTATTTAACTGAGCATGCCCAGAACCCAGTTTAAAATGCACACTCACTAGTGGGCGTGTGATTTTCCAACGGATCCAGCTAAAAAGGGTACACAATCTGATGCAACGGGATGCTCCCGCACCGGTAAGTTCACTGATCCGTGAACCGGTGTGGGTGCATCCAGTTGCATCATGATAAACAAAGGAATGGAATAGCAATAAGCTTAGGAAGCTGACCGAGCACAGCAAAGTCTGCAGCCAAGTGACCGAATTGTCCCTACCTGGATATGTTCCTTATATAGTCGCTGATATTTCAGCCGAATCCAAGGATCCTAGGCTGAACTCCTGCAGAATATAATCCAGTTCTGGTGCTCATCTAGTCAGGGCCAAAGTCCCTACACTGAGGCCACAAAGCATATGTAAGTAAAGGAGCAGGGAAGGGGGCATATGACTGCTGGTAAATTAAGCAGGCCCCTCCTTATATATCCCAAGCACTCATTTCAGGTTATTGTGGTCTTCCAGGATTGGTGGAATAAGGCTGTGCTCTTATTGGCTGGATTTCAAGCCGCATCTGCATAATTCTACTCTGAGTAATGACTGAGTCTCCAACAGGTGGGAGGATTTATATTAAATTAGCAATACACAAACTTGGACAATGGGGCTCCGGGGGCCGACTAGCAAGAAACAATATCTTAGCAAACATGAGATAAACAAAAAAACAATAGTGTGGCCAAATGAAGAACATTAACCCCCGACTTACACTCATCAACCGTCACTTTTTCATTTCCTCCTTTCTTTCCACCATCGTGATCACAGAACGTCCTTGAAAAAGTGAGTCGAACCGATGCAATTTTTCATTCCTATGATGCAGATTACGTGCTTGCATTTTACAGTCTATTTCCGCCGGAGTGATCACCCCTCCCCCCCCCCCCATCCCCGGTGATGGTAATTGTTTCTCTTCTCTTGGAAAGCACAGGCAGGTAAGTATCTCCTTATAATGTTATTCAGTAGACCATATCCCCCCCATACACCCTGTATCATCGATGTATATTTATGTTCTTCCCCCCGGATCCTCCGGTGCCACAATTTCTTTGTTCCAGTCAAATCTTCGAGCCATTTAATTTTTTTTTCATTTTGCAAGTGGATTTAGCACCTGTACAATTAGTGACTCAGCGTGCAAAATATAATGTATGCAGATGAGAGCGTTTAACGAGGCGGGAGGTGAGCGAGAGATTGGATCGTTCTAATGCCAATATTTTTTTCTAATTTTTGTATTTTTTTCCACTTTTAGCTATTTCCGCCTCGTTTTACGCACCCCCTCCTGAACTATTTTTGTGCTGCTAACTCTTGTAGACATCTATGATGTGACTCATTATACGGCTTCAATACTTTGATGGGTAAAAAAAAAATAGCAACGCTTCTTCCACAAAAATAAGATCTCTATACATGGGCCGTGTGTCCGGAGTTGAAGCTTTACTCCATTGAAGCAAATAGGGTTGACCTGCAATACCCCCAAACAACCTGAGGACCGGTGTGGCGCTGTTGTGACGCCACTGCGGTTTGGCTGTCGCAAATGGTATTTCTTTAACTTCTAGTGTAATGCCATGTCTGGGAAGAAATGGTGCTCCCTCTGCTGGGAGTCTGAAGCATCCAACACTGCCTGGTGTCTAACCAGGAGGCTGAGCACTGAAGGGCCTGGCTTGGGCTGTGACTCAATTTATGGTTGGAGGGAGGGGTTAACGAAGTAAGGCTGAGTTAGGCAACAGGATAGGTTCAGTCTGGAGGGAGCTCGGAAGAACTCCAGGAGGACCAGCTGCAAGGAAGGGTTCCAGGCCCTAGGATACTAGGCTTCCAAGGTCTAGAGACAGAAACTGGAGGCGGGTGAGATTCATGCTTAGTAGCCACTCAAATGGGATCTTTCGGGGTATCAGCAATGCAGAGGGCCAGAGAACTGCTCTGAGCAGAGAACGGCCCAAATTACCTGCCTGGCACAGCAACTAAGAAGGAGTAAAGGACAGCACAATGGCACCTAGAAACCTATAACAAGGACAAATCAACAGGAAGGCCACAATACTCACCCAGCAGAGCGGACTAGTGTTCTTCCCAGACTGGCCAGACCACGTGCATGGTGATACTTGTATTACCCTGGACACTGTGCAAGTACATCAGTAAATGGTAAAGTAAAAGACTGTTGTTTCCTGATGTTTATTTCTCTGCTACCCTGCATCTGATCATTGCTACTATTACCCTCATCATCCTCTGGGAGCCAGCCCTAGTTGGGAAGGGTTTAACATCTTCACTGCCATACCAGCTAATTCCCAGAGATCTCCTATGGTGTCAGCCATATCTGGAATCACAAACTCTTATTATTTCTTTATAGCCTCTTATTTCTCCATTTTTATTGTCCCTTTTCAATGTGAGGCAGGGCCACAGCACTGGGCACAGCCACCAGGAACGTATCCCCTGCTCAGCTGCTGGGTTCCCCAGCCCTCAGCTCCACACTGTTTTGGGAAGAAAATAGGTTTTTCAAATCTTGGACCACACATTTCATAAACAGGGGATAAAATTGGAAAAACTGATCATTTAGAATCTAAATCTATTTTCCCTTTTGTCCCATGAGCACGACATATGGGGGATATTCACCGCCCTTAGAGCTGAGCTGACTATTATATTGTGTCCCAAATTCCAAGCCCAGTAAATGTTTCCTTTTAAAATGGTATCTAATAAATATTTTAGAAGTATTTGTTCTTTTTGGGGGTGAGCATGGTCTCCAGCTTGATCTCAAGCCATGGTGACTTGATGGATGAACGCTTTGTAAGAAGATCGATCTTGCGCAAGTCAAGATGGGTCCACCAGGATCTTCTCCAAGCCTGGACAGGTCCACCAGGGTCTTCTCCAAGCCTGGACAGGTCCACCAGGGTCTTCTCCAAGCCTAGATACGTCCACTAGGATCTTGTCCAAGACTACATAGGCCCACCAGGGTCTTTGCCAAGCCTAGATAGGTCCACCAGGGTCTACTCCAAGCCTAGCTAGGTCCACCAGGGTCTTATCCAAGCCTAGATAGGTCAACTTGGATCTTCTCCAAGCCTAGATAGGTCCACCACGGTCTTATCCAAGCCTAGATAGGTTCACCAGGGTCCTATCCAAGCCTAGATAGGTCCACCAGAGTCTACTCCAAGCTAGAAAGGTCCACCAGGGTCTTCTTTAAGGCTAGCTAGGTCCACCAGGGTCTTCTCCATGCCTACATAGGTCTACCAGAGTCTTTTCTAAGCCTAGATAAGCCCATTACAGTCTTCTCCAAGCCTATATAGCTCCACCAGGGTTTTCTTCAAGCCTAGATAGATATACAAGGCTCTTCTCCAAGCCTAGATATGTCTACCCCACCAGGGTTTTCTCTAAGCCTAGATAGCTCCATGAGGGTCTTCTCCAAGCTTAGATAGGTCCCCCAGGGTCTTCTCCAAGTTTAGATAGGTCCCCCAGGGTCTTCTCCAAGCTTAGATAGGTCCCCCAGGGTCTTCTCCACCGTTATCTTGATAGCATTATCTATGTTGAAGGCCTCCGGCCCATACAGTGGGACTCCATTAACCCTATGGACGGTCTTAAGAGTACTCACAATGGATTTATTGGAGATGTAATCATCCACTTTGAAGGTTCTCGGCCGCCACGGTGAGATCTTCCAGAAAAATGCTCAAGTTTCCCATTGAATTCCATTATACTCAGGTACTCAAGTCGCGCCCATCAGAGCAGAGTAGGGTTCGCTCATCACTACTAATATCCCTATCATCCAAACAGTCCTCTGCTTTTTCTTCATCCAATTAGTTAATAAAGGAAGCAAAGGGCTAAATGAGCCATAAAATCGCCCTGCTAATGTAATAGGGAATTAATGTGATGCACGCTGGGAGTGGAGCACATGCAGCGGCCATGGAAGTGTGTGGATCACTCATGGTCAGTGAGGACCGAGGCACCTACAAGAACATGAGGACAATTATTAAGACTATTTAGACCATTTATCCACCTTAAAGGGTTGTCCTGTTGCAAAATAGCATTTCCTTGATAGATGGGGAAATATTGATGTCTTGGTGAGAACTTCCTTCACTCTGGGGTTGTAATACTTCAGGTATCCTGCGGGGGCAGTGTAGGGAGATAGGACACTTACTGGTTGATTATATTTCATCATTGTAGGTTCCGTCTTTCTGATCAGATACTTTTCAAACAAGTAGAGATTGGAGAATTAATATCAAGTCCATTGTAGGTCATAACTCATTACAGTTCATCTACATCCCTTAAAATTAGATGGTCTTTAATAGGGGCAGAAAGCCTGATTCCAGCAATGTCTCACTTCACATACTGGACTGTTAGGGGCAGTCTTGTTAAAATCCTTGTTTTATCTGCTGTAGATGCTGTGCTGTGTATAACCCCGCCCACAAAACTGATTGGCTGCATCCCTAGTCAAGATGCCAATCAGTGGTGGGGGCGGGGTTACACAATTAGCTAAACACCTAGTCCTGCAGTGATAGTCTCTTGCTGATAAAACACTGATTGTAAGAAAATTACAGCTGCCAAGAAAGTGTCACATCCCTGGAATCAGGATCTCTGACTCTGCATTATGCTGCTGTCAGACTAAATAGTGAAAACCTGGTTAAAGATTCCCTTAAGTTAATGCAAGTCGGGAGTCGGGCTTTCTGCAGTCACCACTAGAGGGAGCTAGGATATGACTGCTGGTGATGAGCAAGCATGCTCGGCTCTGCTCAATAGTGGATTCTTGCTCAGCTGAGTAGTGCGGGCGCTGGAGCACGATGATAAGAGTTCGCATCCGAAAGAGGATGGGTTTCTGCCTGGAAGAGGAGTAGTTCCTGCCCGGAAGAGGATGAGGTCCTGCCTGGAAGAAAACAAGCTACTGCTTTTAAGAGGATAACCCCCCCCGCCCTGGAAGAGGACAAGCTCCCGATCGCTAGAGGATGAGTTGCCGCCTAGAAGAGGATGGGTTACCACCCGGTAGAGGAAGAGTTCCCATCCAGAAGAGGACAAGTTCCCAATCGCTAGAGGATGAGTTTCCGCCTAGAAGAGGATGGGTTCCCACCCGGCAGAGGAGTTCCCGCCCAGAAGAGGACAAATTCCCGCCTGGTAGAGGATGAGTTCTCACCCTCAAGAGGACGAGTTCCCACCCGTAAGAGGACGAGCTTCCTCCTGGAAGAAGACGAATTCCCCCTGGAAGATGATGAGTTTCCACCCAGAAGAGAATGAGTTCCCGCTCAGAAGAGGACGAGTTCCCGCTCAGAAGAGGATGAGTTCCCACCAGGTAGAGGACTAGTTCCTGCCCAGAAGAAGACTATTTTTTACCTGGAAAAGGATGAGTTTCCACCCAGAAGAGGATGAGTTCCCACTTGGAAGACTGAGAGAGAGATAGAGAGAGAGAATGCTTGATTTTCCCATTGACTTCAATTATACTTGTATTCAAGTTGAGCCCATCCGGGAGTCTGACCTGCTCATTTCGAGTACTCGTGCTCGCTCATTACTAGTGACTGCACACAGTATGCAATAGGCTCCTGAGCTCCCTCTAGTGGTGACTTCCATCCACATACCATTTTATTAACCGTATGCAATAGGCTCCTGAGCTCCCTCTAGTGGTGACTTCCATCCAGATACTATTTTATTAACTGTATGCAATAGGCGCATGTGCTCCCTCTAGTGGTGAATTCCATCCAGATACTATTTTATTAACTGTATGCAATAGGCTCCTGAGCCCCCTCTAGTGGTGACTTCCATCCACATACCATTTTATTAACTGTATGCAATAGGCTCCTGATCTCCCTCTAGTGGTGACTTCCATCCACATACCATTTTATTAACTGTATGCAATAGGCTCCTGAGCTCCCTCTAGTGGTGACTTCCATCCAGATATTATTTTATTAACTGTATGCAATAGGCTCATGTGCTCCCTCTAGTGGTGACTTCCATCCAGATATTATTTTATTAACTGTATGCAATAGGCTCCTGAGCTCCCTCTAGTGGTGACTTCCATCCAGATACTATTTTATTAATGGTATGCAATAGGCTCCTGAGCTCCCTCTAGTGGTGACTTCCATCCAGATACTATCCTATTAGCTGTTTGCAATAGGCTCCTGAGCCCCCTCTAGTGGTGACTTCCATCCAGATACTATTTTATTAACTGTATGCAGTAGGCTCCTGAGCTCCCTCTAGTGGTGACTTCCATCCAGATACTATTTTATTAACTGTATGCAGTAGGCTCCTGAGTTCCCTCAAGTGGTGACTTCCATCCAGATACTATTTTATTAACTGTATGCAGTAGGCTCCTGAGTTCCCTCAAGTGGTGACTTCCATCCAGATACTATTTTATTATCTGTATGCAGTAGGCTCCTGAGCTCCCTCTAGTGGTGACTTCCATCCAGATATTATTTTATTAACTGTATGCAGTAGGCTCCTGAGCTCCCTCTAGTGGTGACTTCCATCCACATACCATTTTATTAACTGTATGCAATAGGCTCCTGAGCTCCCTCTAGTGGTGACTTCCATCCAGATATTATTTTATTAACTGTATGCAATAGGCTCATGTGCTCCCTCTAGTGGTGACTTCCATCCAGATATTATTTTATTAACTGTATGCAATAGGCTCCTGAGCTCCCTCTAGTGGTGACTTCCATCCAGATCCAGATACTATTTTATTAATGGTATGCAATAGGCTCCTGAGCTCCCTCTAGTGGTGACTTCCATCCAGATACTATCTTATTAGCTGTTTGCAATAGGCTCCTGAGCCCCCTCTAGTGGTGACTTCCATCCAGATACTATTGTATTATCTGTATGCAGTAGGCTCCTGAGCTCCCTCTAGTGGTGACTTCCATCCAGATATTATTTTATTAACTGTATGCAATAGGCTCCTGAGCTCCCTCTAGTGGTGACTTCCATCCACATACCATTTTATTAACTGTATGCAATAGGCTCCTGAGCTCCCTCTAGTGGTGACTTCCATCCAGATATCATTTTATTAACTGTATGCAATAGGCTCCTGAGCTCCCTCTAGTGGTGACTTCCATCCAGATATCATTTTATTAACTGTATGCAATAGGCTTCTGAGCTCCCTCTAGCGGTGACTTCCATCCAGATACTATTTTATTAACTGTATGCAGTAGGCTCCTGAGCTCCCTCTAGTGGTGACTTCCATCCAGATATTATTTTATTAACTGTATGCAATAGGCTCCTGAGCTCCCTCTAGTGGTGACTTCCATCCACATACCATTTTATTAACTGTATGCAATAGGCTCCTGAGCTCCCCCTAGTGGTGACTTCCATCCAGATACTATTTTATTAACTGTATGCAGTAGGCTCCTGAGCTCCCTCTAGTGGTAACTGCTAGAATTGAGTATTTGGAACTTTTTATCAGAAAATGGGAGAATGAAAAAAATGCATGGTAAGATATTGACCGCATCCCGTTGTATAATAATTAGCTTCTATCTTTGATTCCATTAAAGCGACAGTACTTGTACAATGATGGCTGACAGTGAGTGTGGGAGTGATGCTCTAACCTGCATTGTTACAGCTGTGATCCTCATAGACCCTAATGGAAAGCAAATTTACATCCGCCACATTTGCGGCTAATAAGACTATTACAGTCGGTCCGCCTACGTCCCATTATAGGAGCCATGTTCCCTGGTTACCATCAGCGCCACTATGTGTAAGTGACGGTATTCATCCGTGTAGTGATGGATTGTGATATACGTCCCCCGTCAGGACGTGCAGGTCTTGATTCCTTGTGACGGGTGGAGCGGAGGAAAGACGAGGAGATGGATCTATTTAGATAAAAGGATCATTGAAATTTAAAGAGTTTCCAAGATTTAAATATTGATGGACGCTCGTCTTAAGAAATCACCCGCCTCAGTGAAGTCTCCTATGATCCCCCTTAGTGACTGCACAGGACGACCTAAAATGCTCATCTAAACTTATTGTCTACTCAAGACCACTAGAAATGCTCAAAATAACACTTTTGTAGGCTAAAAAGCCATTTTTAGGTTAACCCTAGCCCACCAGGGATGGTGAAAATACATTTTTCTTGGATTTAAATGATAAGAGATAAAGAAAATAATCCTTTCTTAACTCTAGGTCATTGGTGCAGTTCCTCATTGGTGGGCTACGGGGTGAGCAGGCTGAGTGGGGAGAGAGCGGGCTGAGTGGGGAGAGAGTGGGCTGAGTGGAGAGAGAGCGGGCTGAGTGGGGTGAGAGCGGGCTGAGTGGGGTGAGAGCGAGGTGAGTGGAGAGTGAGCGGGCTGAGTGGGGTGAGAGCGGGCTGAGTGGGGAGAGAGCGGGCTGAGTGGGGTGAGAGCGGGCTGAGTGGGGTGAGAGGGGGCTGAGTGGGGTGAGAGCGGGCTGAGTGGGGTGAGAGCGGGCTGAGTGGGGTGAGAGCGAGGTGAGTGGAGAGTGAGCGGGCTGAGTGGGGTGAGAGCGGGCTGAGTGGGGAGAGAGCGGGCTGAGTGGGGTGAGAGCGGGCTGAGTGGGGTGAGAGCGGGGTGAGTGGAGAGAGAGCGGGCTGAGTGGGGTGAGAGCGGGCTGAGTGGGGAGAGAGCGGGCTGAGTGGGGAGAGAGCAGGCTGAGTGGGGAGAGAGCGGGCTGAGTGGGGTGAGAGCGGGCTGAGTGGGGTGAGAGTGGGGTGAGATTGGGCTGAGTGGGGTGTGAGTGGGGAGAGAGCAGGGTGAGAGGGAAGAAAGCAGGGTGAGTGGGGAGAAAGCAGGGTGAGTGGGGAGAGAGCGGGATGAGTGGGGTGAGAGCAGGATGAATGGGGTGAGAGCGGGATGAGTGGGGTGAGAGCGGGCTGAGTGGGGTGAGAGTGGGGTGAGATTGGGCTGAGTGGGGTGTGAGCGGGGAGAGAGCAGGGTGAGAGGGGAGAAAGCAGGGTGAGTGGGGAGAAAGCAGGGTGAGTGGGGAGAGAGCAGGATGAGTGGGGTGAGAGCAGGATGAGTGGGTGAGGAAGCGGGATGAGTGGGGTGAGAGCGGGATGAGTGGGGTGAGAGCGGGCTGGGTGGGGTGAGAGCGGGCTGAGTGGGGTGAGAGCGGGCTGAGTGGGGTGAGAGCGGGATGAGTGGGGTGAGAGCGGGATGAGTGGGGTGAGAGCGGGATGAGTGGGGTGAGAGCAGGCTGAGTGGGGTGAAAGCAGGCTGAGTGGGGTGAGAGCAGGCTGAGTGGGGTAAGAGCGGGATGAGTGGGGTGAGAGCGGGATGAGTGGGGTGAGAGCGGGATGAGTAGGGTGAGAGCAGGCTGAGTGGGGTGAGAGCGGGCTGAGTGGGGTGAGAGCTGGATGAGTGGGGTGAGAGCGGGATGAGTGGGGAGGGAGAGGGCTGAGTGGGGTGAGAGCAGGCTGAGTGGGGTGAGAGCGGGATGAGTGGGGTGAGAGGAGGCTGTGTGGGGTGAGAGCAGGCTGAGTGGGGTGAGAGCGGGATGAGTGGGGTGAGAGCGGGATGAGTGGGGTGAGAGCGGGATGAGTGGGGTGAGAGCGGGCTGGGTGGGGTGAGAGCGGGCTGGGTGGGGTGAGAGCGGGCTGAGTGGGGTGAGAGCGGGCTGAGTGGGGTGAGAGCGGGATGAGTGGGGTGAGAGCGGGATGAGTGGGGTGAGAGCAGGCTGAGTGGGGTGAGAGTGGGCTGAGTGGGGTGAGAGCTGGATGAGTGGGGTGAGAGCTGGATGAGTGGGGTGAGAGGAGGCTGAGTGGGGTGAGAGCGGAATGAGTGGGGTGAGAGCTGGATGAGTGGGGTGAGAGGAGGCTGAGTGGGGTGAGAGCGGGATGAGTGGGGTGAGAGCGGGATGAGTGGGGTAAGAGCGGGATGAGTGGGTGTGAGAGCGGGATGAGTGGGGTGAGAGCAGGATGAGTGGGGTGAGAGCGGGATGAGTGGGGTGAGAGCGGGATGAGTGGGGTGAGAGGAGGCTGAGTGGGGTGAGAGCGGGATGAGTGGGGTGAGAGCGGGATGAGTGGGGTGAGAGTGGGGTGAGAGTGGACTGAACTTGGGTGTTTTCAGATATGGTGACTGCAACTTGTTCTAGTTAATCCTGTGAGATGAGGACACGATTATGGAGGATGATGGGCACCGCATGATATTATAATACATGTGTATGTCTAATTATTTGGACACCATCTATAATTATTAATTACTAAGGTGTGCAAGGTGAACTTTGCTTGTGGTCACCGGCTACATAAAGACTATAATAACCCACCACATTATAGCCTGCACGGGGTCAGGAGCCGTAACCCACAGCCTCACTGTATACGGACGGCTGCGGCGATGAATTCTCGTCCGTTTGTGAATCTTCTCTTTTGTCATCACAGAGGTTAAATCCTATAAGATCCATTGTGTCCCTGTAACCGTCCTGTGCCAATTTGTCACTGCGCAGACGCCAGGGCTCATTAGCGCGGTCCACGGTAGAAAAGACGCTCCAGCGGCTCAGCACCATTGTAAAGTCATATTCTGCTTAATCTTATTAATAGCTCGATGCCCCAACAGTATTTCATTAGTCTTAAAGAAAGCTGAGAGATTAAGAGGAATCATCAAGACGAGCAAACGATCAAATTACCTTAAAACTGCTATAATACTGCCCCTATATACAAGAATATAACTACTATAATACTGCTCCTATATACAAGAATATAACTACTATAATACTGCCCCCTATGTACAAGAATATAACTACTATAATACTGCTCCTATATACAAGAATATAACTACTATAATACTGCTCCTATATACAAGAATATAACTACTATAATACTGCCTCTATATACAAGAATATAACTACTATAATACTGCTCCTATATACAAGAATATAACTACTATAATACTGCCTCTATGTACAAGAATATAACTACTATAATACTGCCCCTATATACAAGAATATAACTACTATAATACTGCCCCTATGTACAAGAATATAACTACTATAATACTGCTCCTATGTACAAGAATATAACTACTATAATACTGCTCCTATATACAAGAATATAACTACTATAATACTGCCTCTATATACAAGACTATAACTACTATAATACTGCCCCTATATACAAGAATATAACTACTATAATACTGCCTCTATATACAAGACTATAACTACTATAATACTGCTCCTATATACAAGAATATAACTACTATAATACTGCTCCTATGTACAAGAATATAACTACTATAATACTGCCTCTATATACAAGAATATAACTACTATAATACTGCCCCTATATACAAGACTATAACTACTATAATACTGCCCCTATATACAAGAATATAACTACTATAATACTTCTCCTATATAGAAGAATATAACTACTATAATACTGCCCCTATATACAAGAATATAACTACTATAATACTGCTCCTATATACAAGAATATAACTACTATAATACTGCTCCTATATACAAGAATATAACTACTATAATACTGCCACTATATACAAGAATATAACTACTATAATACTGCTCCTGTGTACAAGACTATGACTACTATAATACTGCCCCTATATACAAGAATATAACTACTATAATACTGTTCCTATATACAAGAATATAACTACTATAATACTGCCCCTATGTGCAAGAATATAACTACTATAATACTGCTCCTATATACAAGAATATAACTACTATAACACTGCTCCTATATACAAGAATATAACTACTATAATACTGCTCCTATATACAAGAATATAACTACTATAATACTGCCCATATATACAAGAATATAACTACTATAATACTGCCGCTATGTACAAGAATATAACTACTATAATACTGCTCCTATATACAAGAATATAACTACTATAATACTGCCCCTATGTACAAGAATATAACTACTATAATACTGCCCCTATGTACAAGAATATAACTACTATAATACTGCTCCTATATACAAGAATATAACTACTATAATACTGCTCCTATGTACAAGAATATAACTACTATAATACTGCTCCTATATACAAGAATATAACTACTATAATACTGCTCCTATGTACAAGAATATAACTGCTATAATACTGCTCCTATATACAAGAATATAACTAC
Source organism: Allobates femoralis (assembly GCA_033576535.1). NCBI lineage: Eukaryota > Metazoa > Chordata > Amphibia > Anura > Aromobatidae > Allobates > Allobates femoralis. Next base: position 606,816,819 of record JARQOC010000004.1, on the reverse strand, counting down.
TATAATACTGCCTCTATATACAAGAATATAACTACTATAATACTGCTCCTATATACAAGAATATAACTACTATAATACTGCCCCTATATACAAGAATATAACTACTATAAAACTGCTCCTATATACAAGAATATAACTACTATAATACTGCCCCTATATACAAGAATATAACTACTATAATACTGCTCCTATGTACAAGAATATAACTACTATAATACTGCTCCTAAATACAAGAATAAAAACTACTATAATACTGCTCCTATATACAAGAATATAACTACTATAATACTGCCCCTATATACAAGAATATAACTACTATAATACTGCCCCTATATACAAGAATATAACTACTATAATACTGCCCCTATATACAGGAATATAACTACTATTATACTGCCCCTATGTACAAGAATATAACTACTATAATACTGCCCCCTATGTACAAGAATATAACTACTATATTACTGCTCCTATGTACAAGAATATAACTACTATTATACTGCCCCTATGTACAAGAATATAACTACTATAATACTGCCCCCTATGTACAAGAATATAACTACTATAATACTGCCCCTATGTACAAGAATATAACTACTATAATACTGCCCCTATGTACAAGAATATAACTACTATAATACTGCTCCTATATACAAGAATATAACTACTATAATACTGCCCCTATATACAAGAATATAACTACTATAATACTGCTCCTATGTACAAGAATATAACTACTATAATACTGCCCCTATATACAAGAATATAACTACTATAATACTGCTCCTATATACAAGAATATAACTACTATAATACTGCCCCTATGTACAAGAATATAACTACTATAATACTGCCCCTATATACAAGAATATAACTACTATAATACTGCCCCTATATACAGGAATATAACTACTATTATACTGCTCCAATGTACAAGAATATAACTACTATAATACTGCCCCTATGTACAAGAATATAACTACTATAATACTGCCCCTATATACAAGAATATAACTACTATAATACTGCCCCTATGTACAAGAATATAACTACTATAATACTGCCCCTATATACAAGAATATAACTACTATAATACTGCTCCTATATACAGGAATATAACTACTATAATACTGCTCCTATGTACAAGAATATAACTACTATAATACTGCTCCTATATACAAGAATATAACTACTATAATACTGCCCCTATATACAAGAATATAACTAATGTAATACTGCCCTATGTACAAGAATATAACTACTATAATACTGCCCCTATGTACAAGAATATAACTACTATAATACTGCCCCTATATACAAGAATATAACTACTATAATACTGCTGCAATGTACAAGAATATAACTGCTATAATACTGCTCCTATATACAAGAATATAACTACTATAATACTGCCCCTATATACAAGAATATAACTACTATAATACTGCCCCGATATACAAGAATATAACTACTATAATACTGCTCCTATGTACAAGAATATAACTACTATAATACTGCCCCTATATACAAGAATATAACTACTATAATACTGCCCCTATATACAAGAATATAACTACTATAATACTGCCCGATATACAAGAATATAACTACTATAATACTGCTCCTATGTACAAGAATATAACTACTATAATACTGCTCCTATATACAAGAATATAACTACTATAATACTGCTCCTATATACAAGAATATAACTACTATAATACTGCCCCTATATACAAGAATATAACTACTATAATACTGCCCCTATATACAAGAATATAACTACTATAATACTGCCCCGATATACAAGAATATAACTACTATAATACTGCTCCTATGTACAAGAATATAACTACTATAATACTGCCCCTATATACAAGAATATAACTACTATAATACTGCTCCTATATACAGGAATATAACTACTATTATACTGCTCCAATGTACAACTATATAACTAGTAAATTGACTGGATTAAATGCGGGGGATTCTTGCTGTTGGGCTCCACCTACAGGCTGTCTGAGGTACTGCAGTGTGATCTGATTATGTCTTGTGGTCGCTCGCTGAAGGGTCCTCTGAGAGCTCCTCATATGTGAACACTATAGCTTTATATACCGCCATTTAGCGCACATTAATGGTATTTTCCCTTTAAACCCCTGATCAGTGTGGAGGACGGCACTAGAATGAATGGACCTGGACCTCTTCAGTATTGATTGAGTAAACGACCCCTCGGTGTAATGAGGCTCGTTGGATGGAGGATGGAGGGGTCTATGGCTCCTCGGTGGGATAATGAGACTCCGGAGGAGCAGGGAGAGGAGATCTCCTTGGGGATCCTGGAGGTGGTGGGGGATGATTACAAGGAATTAGATTCCTCAGCAATGAGAAGCAATGGAACCTGCGGAATTCTGAGGATGACGACTTAACCCTGCGAGAACCACAATGTAATCCTACAAGCAACAGACGCTGCGCCTGGGGGGGTCGCGGTAACCAAGAAGCCCAACAAGTGGACAATCAACTCTGTAGGATCACTCGTGTACCTAAGCGTATCAAACTTGTCCTATGATGTAGTATCTGCTATATAATACCCTGCCTCCCCTTTTTGCACAGACTTGTTTTAAATCATCCCGCTTGAACAAACTAAATGAAATTGTATCTCTTAAACGATGCACTGCCTCTCTGGGCTACACAGACTTTTTTCGGTGGACTCTACTTGCCAAAACTAAATGACATAACAGTTCTTATACAGTACTGCCTCTCTGCTCTGCACAGACTTGTTTAGGTGTCTCATTGTTGCACATACAAATGACATTTCAGTTCTTATACAGTACTAGATGGGAGCTATCGCATCAGAAGAGCGGTGACATCATGATGGAGCGGGCTTTGTGGCACTGGGGACGGCGGCCGTCACTCCCCTGTCCACTGTTTTTTTCACCTCACTCTCTGCTTCCCCTACGAGGTCGCTCTCTGACACCCCCCAATCCCCTCCGTGCTTGCTCTCATGCTGCAGAATGGGGAAGATGATGGTGGCATGAGGAACTGGCGCAGCTCCTCATTCGACGGGTTGTGGGGTGAACAGACTGCAGCATGAGCGAGCTGCGGGGTGGTTGGTGACTGAGCAGAGTGGTGAGTGAGTGATGTGAGAGCATTGCGAGTGCAGGCTCAGTGTGGGCTGAGGGGGGTGAGTGCGGGCTCAGTGTGGGCTGAGCAGGGGTGATGAGTGTGGGTTGAGCTAGGTGAGCATGGGCTCAGCGTGGGCTGAGCAGGGGTGATGAATGCGGGCTGAGTAGGGTGAGTGGGCTCAGTGTGGGCTGAGCAGGGGTGATGAGTGCTGAGTGGAGGTGATGAGAGCGGGGTGAGTACATGCTCAGTGTGGGCTGAGCAGGGGTGATGAGTGCAGGCTAAGAAGGGTGAGCGCGGGTTCAGTGTGTGCTGAATGGGGGTAGTGAGTGCGGGCTGAGAGGGATGAGCATGGGCTCTGTGTGGGCTGAGCAGGGGTGATGTGTGTGGGCTGAGCAGGGCGAGCACAGGCTCAGTGTGTGCTGAGCAGGGGTGATGAGTGCGGGGTGAGCCCGGGCTCAGTGTGGGCTGAATAGGGGTGATGAGTGCGGGCTGAGAGGGATGAACTTGGGCTCTATGTGGGTTGATGATTGTGGGGTGAGTGTGTGCTCAGTATGTGCTGAGCAGGGGGTGATGAATCTGGGGTGAGTGCAGGCTCAGTGTGGGTTAAGCGGGGATGATGAGTGCGGGGTAAGCGTTGTGAGCATGGGCTCCGTGTGGGCTGAGCGGGGGTGATGAGTGTGGGCTAAGAGGGGTGAGTGCAGGCTCAGTGTGGGCTGAGAGGGGGTGATGATTGAGGGGTGAGTGCGTGCTCAGTATGTGCTGAGCGGGGGTGACGAGTCTGGGGTGAGTGCAGGCTCAGTGTGGGTTAAGCGGGGGTGATGAGTGTGGGTTAAGTGTTGTGAGCATGTGCCCCGTGTGGGCTGAGGGGTGGAGAGTACCTTGCTGCTGTGTTGCAGGACCTTAGGTGATGTCATAGTCATGTGATCAGTCACATGACTGTGATATCACTACAGACATTGTCAGGTCAGTGTGTGCGATGGGGGGTGTCCGGGGATGGTGCGGGTGATGGGATTTGTAGTGGCGATTGCCATATTGAGACACCCATCACTTGGGTGTCCCAATATGGCTTCCAGCGTACTTCCTGTTGGTGAGGTGGATTGTGGGATTAGGAGACATTCAGACAGAAGTGGATGACGGACAACATTAGGTAAGAACTAGATTAGATTTGTACTTTCCAGCTTTTACCTACGACTCCGAATCCCCTTTCGGTTTATATTTCATCAATTACAATTTGCTGCTACACAAAACGTTCTGCGATCAGAGGAAAGAAGAGAAACTATTCCATTCTTTTGTTCTTCGGCCGACGAGAAAGGAACCGACTCAAATCACTTTTGTTCCTCTGAGGACGGAAGACAAGACGTTCTGTGATCGGGGGATTCTGGGGATATAATGTAATGAATAGAGGAAACAGAATCAATCTCCATAATATCACGGTGAGTGACGTGTTCTCCTGGAGACAATCCCAATAATAGAGATAAACGCTGGGACTTGTAGTCCTTGTATATCGGAATCATCCAAAATGTGATAGCAAAAGTTGGCAAAACATTATGACTCCGGAGGACCCAACCTGTCATAAAAACAGCAGCTTATTATTGATTGCAAATGGAACGGTGTAGTACCTCATGTTTCCTGCAGAGGCAGTGCAAGAAAAAGCTCTACTTGCTGCCAAGTTTCACTGATAACTGCTGATTACAGCAACAAGAAGCCCTGAGACCAGCCGAATGTCTGGAGCGTCTTATTTCCATTCCTGTCCCATTTAGTTTTATAATTCTGGTAATATATGGAGTTAGGCTACAGGATCCAGACCGGAGCTGCACTCACTATTCTGCTGGTGCAGTCACTGTGTACATACATTACATTACTGATCCTGAGTTACCTCCTGTATTATACTCCAGAGCTGCACTCACTATTCTGCTGGTGCAGTCACTGTGTACATACATTACATTACTGATCCTGAGTTACCTCCTGTATTATACTCCAGAGCTGCACTCACTATTCTGCTGGTGCAGTCACTGTGTACATACATTACATTACTGATCCTGAGTTACCTCCTGTATTATACTCCAGAGCTGCACTCACTATTCTGCTGGTGCAGTCACTGTGTACATACATTACATTACTGATCCTGAGTTACCTCCTGTATTATACTCCAGAGCTGCACTCACTATTCTGCTGGTGCAGTCACTGTGTACATACATTACATTACTGATCCTGAGTTACCTCCTGTATTATACTCCAGAGCTGCACTCACTATTCTGCTGGTGCAGTCACTGAGTACATACATTACATTACTGATCCTGAGTTACCTCCTGTATTATACTCCAGAGCTGCACTCACTATTCAGCTGGTGCAGTCACTGTGTACATACATTACATTACTGATCCTGAGTTACCTCCTGTATTATACTCCAGAGCTGCACTCACTATTCTGCTGGTGCAGTCACTGTGTACATACATTACATTACTGATCCTGAGTTACCTCCTGTATTATACTCCAGAGCTGCACTCAGGGGTTAACCTGTGATGTGGATATTTCCGTGCTTTGTTGGAAGTGGTCAGGGATGAAGAATGGATTGGACCAGGAGGCCGGTGTTTTCCATTTAGCCTCCACCTGCGGTGCGGCCTCTGAGGCTGGTGACGTTCCGGCTCCAACATTAGTGACAGAATCCAACTGAGAATGTAGTTACACAGAGACGGCGAAATCAATGCTGCATTAAGAGCCTAAGCACGGAGGGAACGCTGCCACATTCATAGAAGGAGACGTATCGAGCCGGAAAATGGCCTGATAACAGCGGCTGTATTGCCAAAAGAAAGGACTCTCCACAGGTGAGAGAACGCAATGAGCAGTTTCTCTGAAACGCCGCAACCTTACCTGGATGGAATTGAGCAGCCAGAGCCGCTATCTGCATGATTCATCTAATACAATTCCTTTAAGAATGAACAAATCCTTGAAATTATTGTTTTCTTTTGTCAACCATAGTTACTTCAAAGGAAACACATTCATACATCAAAAGGGCTTTACAGGCAAGGACATTGCCGCTTGTAAGATTGCCCATAAATCAACCATTTATTGGATCATCAAGAACTTTAAAGTGTGAGATTCAATAGTTGTGAATAAGGCTTCGGGGTGTGGCATGTGAATGGCAGTATTGTTATAATAACCCCCTTCCTGGGCCACATTCTGGTAAAATGACCCCATCCTCGACCCAATTTTGGTATATTTACCCCAATCCTGGGCACCTTCCATGTATAATGACCTCATCCTGGTATAATGACCCCCATCCTGAACCCCTCCTTGTGTAGTGGACACCATCCTGGACCACCCCTGAGTGCAGCTCTGGAGTATAATACAGGAGGTAACTGAGGATCAGTAATGTAATGTATGTACACAGTGACTGCACCAGCAGAATAGTGAGTGCAGCTCTGGAGTATAATACAGGAGGTAACTCAGGATCAGTAATGTAATGTATGTACACAGTGACTGCACCAGCAGAATAGTGAGTGCAGCTCTGGAGTATAATACAGGAGGTAACTCAGGATCAGTAATGTAATGTATGTACACAGTGACTGCACCAGCAGAATAGTGAGTGCAGCTCTGGAGGATAATACAGGAGGTAACTCAGGATCAGTAATGTAATGTATGTACACAGTGACTGCACCAGCAGAATAGTGAGTGCAGCTCTGGAGTATAATACAGGAGGTAACTCAGGATCAGTAATGTAATGTATGTACACAGTGACTGCACCAGCAGAATAGTGAGTGCAGCTCTGGAGTATAATACAGGAGGTCACTCAGGATTTGTGTTGTATATATGTATCACTTTCCCACTGTCTTTCCTGCACCTATAGATCTGCTGATTGCCCTGTAGCGGTGGAGAATGTGAGTAATGTGCGGGTGCGGCGGTGACAGTATCTGTACAATGGCTGAGCACAATCGATGTTATTGATCTCAGCAGTGAGATAAGAGCGTGGATCGATTATAATGAAATAAGAGGGATCTGGGCTGCGTTGTACATGGTGACGTCCTCGCGAGTCGTATTGGGCAGGATGGGGCTCATTACTGTGCTGGAGTATAGTGGTATCTGCTTGTCTTAGGTGTGTAATACATCATTGCCACCTATAGGGGGCGCTGAGGAGCTGATGAAAACTCTCCTGGCCACAATTTACAGCAAATCTACCATTCTATTTGCCATTCAGGACTCTGGGACAGTTGTGTGCAGCAGCAGAGCCGCTGTTTCCGCCTTATTCGGAGGGTTTAGCACTTGCAAATCCTGAGCTTGTTTGGACGTCAGATTGTCGAAGCAAAGAGCGGTGTCCAATTAAAATGACATCCTGAGCTGCACGACGCGCTCCAGGCCGGGAGAGCGTTAGGCAAATCCCCTCGTATTTATCCTCACGCAGCAGGAGATTGTGTAAAATGGAAGGAGAAAATCCACTGAGCAACAGAAAGAAAATCCGCCCAGACGCCATCCGAGAGGCGGCACGGTGCATCTGAGGAGGATAATGCATGAGACACTGTGGTGGAGGGTGAACGAGGACTGACCCACGGGGAGACAGGATGGGTTATAGACTGTGGGACCTATTCTCCCTATCCTGGGCTATACACTGCTGTAGGGGGATTTAGCTCCACTCTTCTTCCAGTCTCTCACGCTGCTCTGGAGGGATTTTGCTCCATTCTTCTTCCAGTCTCTCACGCTGCTCTGGAGGGATTTTGCTCCACTCTTCTTCCAATCTCTGACAGTGCTCTGGAGGGATTTTGCTCCACTCTTCTTCCAATCTCTGACAGTGCTCTGGAGGGATTTAGCTCCACTCTTCTTCCAGTCTCTCACGCTGCTCTGGAGGGATTTTGCTCCATTCTTCTTCCAATCTCTGACAGTGCTCTGGAGGGATTTTGCTTCACTCTTCTTCCAGTCTCTCACGCTGCTCTGGAGGGATTTTGCTTCACTCTTCTTCCAGTCTCTCACGCTGCTCTGGAGGGATTTTGCTTCACTCTTCTTCCAGTCTCTCACGGTGCTTTTGGGGGGATTTTACTTCACTCCTCTTCCAGTCTCTCACACTGCTCTGGTGGGATTTTGCTCCACTCTTCTTCCAGTCTCTCACACTGCTCTGGTGGGATTTTGCTCCACTCTTCTTCCAGTCTCTCACACTCCTCTGGGGGATTTTGATCCACTCTTCTTCCAGTCTCTAGCACTGCTTTGGGGGATTTTGATCCACTCTTCTTCCAGTTTCTCACACTGCTCTGGGGGGGATTTTGATCCACTCTTCTTCCAGGCTCTTGCACTGCTTTGGGGGGATTTTGATCCACTCTTCTTCCAGTCTCTCATGCTGCTCTGGGGGGATTTTGATCCACTCTTCTTCCAGTCTCTCACACCACTCTGGGGGGATTTTGATCCACTCTTCTTACAGTCTCTCACACCGCTCTGGGGGGATTTGATCCACTCTTCTTCCAGTCTCTCACACTGCTCTGGGGGGATTTTGATCCACTCTTCTTCCAGTCTCTTCTACAGTTCTGCGACTCTTGTGGGTTTCTTGGCCATAACTTTATCGCCAAGGATTTTCCAGAGGTTTTTTATTGGGTTTAGATCAGGACTTTGGGCTGTGGACATTTCATTGTTTCAATGTTTTCTGTTTCAATTAACTGCTTTCCTCGTTTTGCTGTGTGACAGGCGACATTGTCCTGCATGAAAACTGCTGACAAGTAAAGAACCATGTGTTGTTGAAGAAGGTTCTGATCCACACTTGTATTCTGCCATGTAGCTGTATGAGAGGTCCAATCCCTGCAATAGAAAACATTCCCCAAACCATCACCCCTCCTCCACCACCTTTCACTGACTTCTTTACACACTTTGAGTTCAGTCTTTTCCACAATGTGTGGACAAACATAATGTTTCCCATCAGACCCAAATAAATTAAACTTGTTTTCATCACTAAAGTGGACTGTGACCACTTCTCCTCTGTCCACACAACATGCTCCTCACCAAGGGTGGGTCTAGCCTTTTGATTCTTTGTGCTCATGAGAGGTTTGGTCACTACAGAGTGGGCTTTCAGTCCAAATGCTCTTAAACATCGTGACATTGTATGAGGAGACAGATTCTCCCCCTGTTAAGTGCTGAACTGGTGAGCTATTCCAGCTGCAGTGCTGCAACGATCACCCATGGAGATTGTATGCTTTATCCTGACCTCTCTTGCATTTGTCTTTCCAGGCTGACCTGCCTTCTTGGGTGACTTGTGTGGCACCCCAAGGCCCGGATGTCACTATGTCATTATCCCCCCGGGTGGTAGTGTCATACCTAAAAGCAACAGAGGGAATACACACCAGGCAAACCCAAATCACACAACACCTTTCTGGCTCCAGGCCTGAAGGGGGAGACCTAAACCTGGGTTCAGGCTGAGCTCCCCTATAAATTCTGGTCTGGGGCGGAGTTAGTCATTTCAGTACGGAGCAGTACTGAGGAAGACATCCAGTGGACTGGAGCAGTGCTAAGCTCGTCCCAGGAAAGATAAAGCCTAGCGAGAGGGACCCGTAGGCAGGGGTGTGAGGAAGGAGAGTAGAGCCTGGGGAGAAGAGCGGTGTCAAGCTCACCCCAGAGGAGTAAGCACCTAGAACCGGACACCGGAGTCCGAGGATGTGCAGGGCCTAACGTCCCGGCAGCTAATACCGGAGAGTGGGGAATTCCAAGTTCACTAGACACACCAAAGTGTCCAGAGGCAAAGCAGCATGAAGAGCCCAGGAGCAGCCGCCAGAGAAGTTGGGCTAATAAAGGACTCGAGCTGCCTGTCATACCGGCACATAGCAGGAGAGTGAGAGAGGGCCGCAGCTCAGCTTAAGCAGCTGCAGGGACCTACTAAGAAAGCGCAGCAGGGAGGCCTTAGAACTTGCTGGGTGAAGAGAACCCCGAGTTGCTCCCAGGTTGCCGGATTCCATCATCTGTCCTTGTGCCAGTATCACCAGTAAAGGACCTGAGGAACCAACGAATCGTTAGTCTGTCAGTTACTGCGCACCCTCCATCCTGCATCCTACAGCCTTCTACATCCACTGCCCTGGGGATCCGCTCCACCTGTGGGGAGCCACTACATCCCAGCTGCCCATCCATCATCCCCAGAGGTTCTGCAGCAGCGGTTGCTACTCATAGCCACAAACCACGGGTGGCGTCACAAATACCTTTCCCTATACTAGCCAAGAACCCCTTGTACACTGAACCCAGGGTTACGGAAGCCGGGTTTCGACCCCTGTGATTCCCCAGAAATACCGCAGCCCGATTACGAGTACCCCACGGCCCTGAGGTGCATCACTTGAGTTTGTCATGTTTTAAAGATGCAATATTCTAGAAATGACCTTAATATTAAGGAAATGGAGTGTAGTTCTCTAATTTTGATCATCAGTGTATGTCCCCCATTCTCGTATATATGTCCCCCATCCTGGGCCTCATCCTGGTATATATGTCACTCATCCTGGTATATATGTTCCCCATCCTGGGCCTCATCCTGGTATATATGTCACTCATCCTGGTATATATGTTCCCCATCCTGGTATATCTGTCCCCATCCTGGTATATCTGTCCCCCATCCTGGTATATATGTCCCCCATCCTGGGCCTCATCCTGGTATATATGTCACTCATCCTGGTATATATGTTCCCCATCCTGGTATATCTGTCCCCCATCCTGGTATATATGTCCCCCATCCTGTTATATATGTTTCCCATTCTGGTATATCTGTCTCCCATCCTGGTATATATGTCCCCCATCCTGGTATATCTGTCTCCCATCCTGGTATATATTATCCCCCATCCTGGTATATGTGTCCCCCATCCTGATATATATGTTTCCCATCCTGGTATATCTGTCTTCCATCCTGGTATATATATGTCCCCCATCCTGGTATATATGTTCCCCATCCTGGTATATCTGTCTCCCATCCTGGTATATCTGTCTCCCATCCTGGTATATATATTCCCCATTCTGGGTCCCATCCTGTTATATATGTCCCCCATCCTGGTATATATGTCCTTCATCCTGGTCCTCATCCTGGTATATATGTCCCCCATACTGGTATATGTGTTCCCCATCCTGGCATATACATCCCCTTCCTCAGTGGCGCACCCAGAAATTTCCCAAGGTAGGGGTCCAAGAAACACACACCGGCCCTGAAAGGGGGGTGTCACCCCCCAGCGGGGTTCCGAGGGGCAAAGCCCCCGGTGGGGGGGTTTGGGGGAGCGAAGCACCCCTAAAAGCCAAGCGATTTTTGTAAATTTGAATACCTAATTAATTCTTAATACTGCACGAAAACGGCTTCTCAGCTTCTCAGGGCCGTCCAAAGGGGGGGGGGGTCCAGACACGTAGGTCCCCCCCTTGGGTGCGCCACTGCCCTTCCTGGTATATAGGTCCCCCATCCCGAGATCTTCCATGTATACATGTTCCCTATCCTGAGCCCCTTCCAGGTATATATGTCCCCCATTCTGGGCGCTTTCCTGTTGTATATGTCTCCCATCCTGGGCCCCTTCCTGGTATATATCTCTCATCCTGGCATATATGTCCTCATCCTGGGCTCTATCTGGGCCCTGGGCATATATGTGGCCCATCCTGCCTGTAACATCTATATACATAATCAGCAGTTTTGCGCTTCCGGCCACTGTGCCGATATCACGCGCTGCGAGCCATGGCGCGCATGCGCCATCGCGAGCCGCTGACACTGGCCGGAAGCGCAAAAAAACTGCCGCCGGAGACCTCAAACCCCCACACCAAAACCACTGCCCGCTCCATGCACAGCCCCCCGCTCACCCGCCACATCCATCCGCTCCCCGCCACTCACCGCCACATTCCATGACAGCGGGGGGCCGGAGCTAACAACGCACCCATTGTGCTCACAGCACCTTGCATGATGTCAGAATGACATCTGCGTTCTGCGGTGTGATTGGCCCGCTTGCGGCCATGTGATATCACATGACCGCGACCGCACCAATCACAGCCCCGAACGCTGATGTCATTCTGAGATCATGCAAGGTCCTATCACCACACAATGCCTGCTACTACTCCCAGCAGACAGCGCTCAGCGGATTGTAAGTATACGAATTGAACAGCCTCCTCCACCCTCACTGCCTCCTCCAGCCTCACAGCCTCCTCCAGCCTCACAGCCTCCTCCAGCCTCACAGCCTCCTCCACCCTCACAGCCTCTCCATCCTCACAGCCTCCCCATCCTCACAGCCTCCTCCAGCCTCACTGCCTCCTCATCCTCACTGCCTCCTCCAGCCCCTCAGCCTCCTCCATCCTCACAGCCTCCCCCATCCCGACACCCTCCTCAATCTTCACAGTATCCCTATCCTCACACCCTCCTCCGTCCTTACATCCTCCTCCGTCATCACAGCCTCCCCATCCTCACTGCCTCCTCCAGCCTCACAGCCTCCTCCATCCCCTCAGCCTCCTCCATCCTCACAGCCTCCTCCATTCCCACATCGTCCTCAATCTTCACAGTATCCCTATCCTCACACCCTCCTCCGTCCTTACAGCCTCCTCCGTCGTCACAGCCTCCCCATCTTCACAGCCTCCTTCGTCCTCCCAGCCTCCTTTGTCCTCCCAGCCTCCTTTGTCCTCCCAGCCTCCTCCATCCCCTCAGCCTCCTCCATCCTCACAGCCTTCTCCATCCTCAGAGCCTCCTCCATCCTCACAGCCTCCTCCATCTTCACAGCCTCCCTATCCTCACTGCCACTTCCATCCTCACTGCCTCCTCCATCCTCACTGCCTCCTCCATCCTCACTGCCTCCCTATCCTCACAGCCTCCTCCATCCCCTCAGCCTCCTCCATCCCCTCAGCCATCCCCACAGCCTCCTCCATCCTCACAGCCTCCTCCATCCTCACAGCCTGCTCAATCTTCACAGTATCCCTATCCTCACAGCCTCCTCCATCCCCTCTGCCTCCTCCATCTTCACAGCCTCCTCCGTACTTACAGCCTCCTCCATCCTCACGGCCTCCCTATCTTCACAGCCTCCTCCATGCTCACAGCCTCCTCCATCCCCTCTGCCTCCTCCATCCTCACAGCCTCCTCCATCCTCAGCCGCACTACCTGACACCGCTGCCATCCTGCCAACCGTCGACCCCGCTTCATCGCCACTGGACTCGCCGCCTCCGCCAGGTCCACGCTGCCCGGATGCCGGCGCTGGCTTCCGCCCCTCGCCGCTCCCTCACCGCTGGGGCCTCAGTGTCGCCATGCTGCTGGAGTAGCCGTGTAGGGGCTGTGGGCGGGTGCCGGGAGCCAGTGCGGTCGTCCTGTGGGCGGCGCCGGCCAATGGGAGTGAGCGGACCGTCTCAGGCTTTGCAGGCCCCGCTCACTCCCATTGCCCGCCGCCCCTGCAAGCGCATTGCCCGCTGTGTTGTACACACAGGACGCCCATCCCATTGGCCAGGACTCGGCGTCCTGGACCAATCGGATGGCCGTCCTGTCTTTACCACACACCACCCAATCCGCTCCTTCCCCTCAGGTCACATGTGTGACCTCAGGGGAGGGACTGATCCCTCTCTGCAGCACCCAACCCGCGGCTGAGGACAATGCCATGTGACTGGGGCTGCCATCAGCCCCAGCACGCAGCCACGTCCTGCCGCTGAGCGGTGATGTCGCTGCTCCTGCCGCATCTCTCCTCACCCCTCCAACCGGACCTCTCCTCACCCCTCCAGCCAGACCTCTCCTCACCCTTCCAGCCGGAGCTCTCCTCACCCCTCCAGCCGCAACTCTCCTCACCCCTCCACCCTCACCTCTCCTCACCCCTCCACCCCCACATCTCCTCACCCCTCCACCCCCACATCTCCTCACCCCTCCTGCCTCACCTCTCCTCACCCAACCAGCCCCACCTTTCTGCACCCCTCCAGCCCCACCTCTCCTCACCCCTCCAGCCGCAACTCTCCTCACCCCTCCATCCTCACCTCTCCTCACCCCTCCACCCCCACATCTCCTCACCCCTCCACCCCCACATCTCCTCACCCCTCCTGCCTCACCTCACCCCTCAAGCCCCACCTTTCCGCACCCCTCCAGCCCCACCTCTCCTCACCCCTCCAGCCCCACCTCTCCTCACCCCTCCAGCCCACCTCTCCTCACCCCTCCATCCTCACTCCTCCAGCCCCACCTCTCCTCACCCCTCCAGCCCCACCTCTCCTCACCCCTCCAGTCTCACCTCTCCTCACCCCTTCAGCCTCACCTCTCCTCACTTCTCCAGCCTCACCTCTCCTCACCCCTCCAGCCTCCTCTCCTCACCCCTCCAGCCTTCCGCCACATCATACTCTGCTATCCACAGAGGCCCCTCTATACTCTGCTACCCACAGAGCCGCCTCTATACTCTGCTGCCCACAGAGCCGCCTCTATACTCTGCTACCCACAGAGCCGCCTGTATACTCTGCTACCCACAGAGCCGCCTGTATACTCTGCTACCCACAGAGCCGCCTGTACAATCTGCTACCCACAGAGCCGCCTGCATACTCTGCTACCCACACAGCCACCTGTATACTCTGCTACCCACAGAGCCGTCTCTACACTCTGCTGCCCACAGAGCGGTCTCTATACTCTGCTACCCACACAGCCGCCTCTATACTCTGCTACCCACACAGCTGCCTCTATACTCTGCTACCCACAGAGCCGCCTCTATACTCTGCTACCCACAAAGCCGCCTGTATACTCTGCTACCTACAGAGCCCCCTGTATACTCTGCTACCCACAGACCCGCCTGTATAATCTGCTACCCACAGAGCTGCCTGTATAATCTGCTACCCTCAGAGCCGTCTGTATACTCTGCTACCCACAGACCCGCCTGTATACTCTGCTACCCACAGAGCCCCCTGTATACTCTGCTACCCACAGAGCCGCCTCTACACTCTGCTACCCACAGAGCGGTCTCTATACTCTGCTACCCACAGAGCTGCCTGTATAATCTGCTACCCTCAGAGCCGCCTCTACACTCTGCTACCCACAGAGCCGCCTGTATACTCTGCTACCCACAGAGCCGCCTGTATAATCTGCTACCCACAAAGCCGCCTGTATACTCTGCTACCTACAGAGCCCCCTGTATACTCTGCTACCCACTCACCCGCCTGTATACTCTGCTACCCACAGACCCGCCTGTATAATCTGCTACCCACAGAGCTGCCTGTATAATCTGCTACCTTCAGAGCCGTCTGTATACTCTGCTACCCACAGACCCGCCTGTATACTCTGCTACCCACAGAGCCCCCTGTATACTCTGCTACCCACAGACCCGCCTGTATACTCTGCTACCCACAGAGCCCCCTGTATACTCTGTTACCCACAGACCCACCTGTATAATCTGCTACCCACAGAGCTGCCTGTATAATCTGCTACCCACAGAGCCCCCTGTATACTCTGCTACCCACAGAGCCGCCTGTATAATCTGCTACCCTCAGAGCCGCCTGTATAATCTGCTACCCACAGAGCCGCCTGTATACTCTGCTACCTACAGAGCCCCCTGTATAATCTGCTACCCTCAGAGCCGCCTGTATACTCTGCTACCTACAGAGCCCCCTGTATAATCTGCTACCCTCAGAGCTGCCTATATAATCTGCTACCCACAGAGCCGCCTGTATAATCTGCTACCTACAAAGCCGCCTGTATACTCTGCTACCTACAGAGCCCCCTGTATACTCTGCTACCCACTCACCCGCCTGTATACACACAATTCATTTCACCGTGCTCCCGATGCAATTGCATCGTGCCTTTTTACTAGTATAAAATAAAAACCAAATAACCTTCTACTCGCCTTCTTTTGCATTCACAACGCGCTACGTCCTCCTATAAAGCCGGCAGCTGACATTGGCGTGCCTACTATGACGTCACTGCCATGTGATGCCAAAACCGGGCACGCCCATGTCAGCTGCACACAGTATGGTACACCGGTAATACCCAAATTTGACTGATGGCGTCCTGATAATGGACATATCAGGGTATATTGTCCTTATGTAGGATTATTGGTTCGGCCGAATATGTCCCAATATGGCTGAAGGGCGTCTCAGGGGCTTGTAGGAGGCACAATCCTAGGTGAGATCCTGCACTTCTCTGCATTGTGGCAGATGATTGAGTTCAGCTCTGGAGCTGATTGGAGCAAGGCTTCTCCCTGGCAGTATTGAGCAGTTGCGGGTTTCTTCGTCTTCTCGTTGACCGTATTATTTATGTTGTTCTATAGCTTTTCTGCCAAGTGTTTGATTGCAGCGGAAACACATTGCGTCCCATCTGGCGGTGTAAGGGTCAGCGTGCGCGGTATACGGGAAGCTCCGCGCAGTATACAGACTCCACTGTTGGCGATACAGAAGCATATGTTCCCCTGTTTACCATCTCAGCGGGAAAAGGCGAAAGGGGAACATTTGATTCTATTTTGAAGCCTGACATATTGCATTGTGACAGCACAGAAAGTCTAAAAATGAAACCCACCTGTGCCATGTACGTCTATGGCGACGCCTGGTATACTCCGATGGTAGCCATACAGGCCGACTTACAGGCCACATTGCCACGGCACCTTTACCATGGCCCCATAGATGTCCACCACACGCACCGCTCCATCCCAACACCCAGAAAACCCTTCTCTAGTTGGGTTACGATTATGCTGCGGTATGATATGGGGGATGATATACTAGGCTGGGGGATGATATACCAGAATGGGAGGCTACGTAACAGGATGGGGGGCTATATACCCAGAAGGGGGATGATATACCAAGATGGGGGGCTATGTACCAGGATGGGGGATGATATTCCAGGATGGGAGCTATGTACCAGGATGTGGTATAATATACCAGGATGGGGGGCTATGTACCAGGATGGGGGATGATATTCCAGGATGGGGACTACGTACCAGGATGTGGGATGATATACCAGGATGGGGGGCTATGTAGCAGGAAGGGGGAAGATATACCAAGATGGGGGGGCTATGTACCAGGATGGGGGATGATATTCCAGGATGGGGACTACGTACCAGGATGTGGGATGATATACCAGGATGGGGGGCTATGTAGCAGGAAGGGGGAAGATATACCAAGATAGGGAGCTATGTACCAGGATGGGGATGATAAACCAGGATGGAGGTTATGTACCAGGGTGGGGATGATATACCGAGATGGGGGCTATGTACCGGATGAAGGGCTATGTACCAGGATGGGGATGATATACCAAGATGGAGGTTATGTACCAGGATGTGGTTGATATACCAATATGAGGGGTATGTACCAGGATGGGGCTATCTACCAGGAAGGGGGATGATATACCAGGATAGGGGATTACATACCATGATGTGGGATGATATACCAGGATGGGAGGCTACTTACCATGATGCGGGATGATATACCCAGGACGGGGGTTATGCACCAGAATGGAGTGCTAAGTGCCAGGATGGGGATGATATACCAAAATGGCGGCTATGAACCAGTATGAGGGAGTATGTACCAGGATGGGGATGATATACCAAGATGGAGGTTATGTACCAGGATGGGAATGATATACCAAGATGGGGGCTATGTACCAGGATGGGGGCTATGTACCAGGAAGGGGGACGATATACCAGGATAGGGGGTTATGTACTATGATATGGGATGATATACCAGGATGGGAGGCTACATACCATGATGTGGGATGATATACCGAGATGGGGGGCTATGTACCAGGATGGGGATGATAAACCAGGATGGAGGTTATGTACCAGGGTGGGGATGATATACCGAGATGGGGGCTATGTACCGGATGAAGGGCTATGTACCAGGATGGGGATGATAAACCAAGATGGAGGTTATGTACCAGGATGTGGTTGATATACCAATATGAGGGCTATGTACCAGGATGGGGGCTATCTACCAGGAAGGGGGATGATATACCAGGATAGGGGATTACATACCATGATGTGGGATGATATACCAGGATGGGAGGCTAATTACCATGATGCGGGATGATATACCCAGGATGGGAGGCTACTTACCATGATGCGGGATGATATACCCAGGACGGGGGTTATGCACCAGAATGGAGTGCTAAGTGCCAGGACGGGGATGATATACCAAAATGGCGGCTATGCACCAGTATGAGGGAGTATGTACCAGGATGGGGATGATATACCAAGATGGAGGTTATGTACCAGGATGGGAATGATATACCAAGATGGGGGCTATGTACCAGGATGGGGGCTATGTACCAGGAAGGGGGACTATATACCAGGATAGGGGGTTATGTACTATGATATGGGATGATATACCAGGATGGGAGGCTACATACCATGATGTGGGATGATATACCAGGATGGGGGCTATGTACCAGGATGGAGGGCTATGTGCCAGGATGGGGATGATATAGCAGGATGTGGGATCATATACCAAGATGGGGGTTATGTACCAAGATGGGGCAATGTACCAGGATGGGGATGATGTACCAAGATGGGGGCTAAGTTTCAGGATAAGTGGCTACGTACGAGGAAGGGGGATGATATACCAAATCTGTGTACCAGGATGGGTGGCCATGTACCAGGATGGGGGGGGGGCATGTACCAAGATAGGAAGTTCTACTTGCTGTACAATAGTCTGCCTCTCCATTATACACAGACTTGTTACTATAGATCTGATTAGCACATTTCGTCTCCTGGACTCACTGATTCGTCTGCATGAAGAAATCGAAACTTGTCTAAAATCCCAAAACTTCTGGAGAGTTGAGGAGCCTCCTGGAAATAGTGAGGCCACTGGACCTCAGGTGCCAAAATCCTTGGGGCTCGAAGATCTTCTCATAAGCCCCTGAAAAGTAGCCCTTCTGGAAGGTATGTTGGGGAGGTGGTGAAACAGAAGTGTGCAGGGAAGAATCATGATGTCCGTGAAGCGATGTGAAATTTAATATAACAATAAATAAATGGAGAGTTGAAGAATTGTGTAGAGGACAAGAGACGGGTGGAGGAGACATGGAAGAAACATGGAGGGCTGAGGAGGGGTCATAAAGGTGGAGAGGAAGAGGCATGGTGGGGTTGTGCTGGGGTGTGGAGGAGGCATGGAGGAGGAGTGGAAATAGCATGGATAAGTATTACAAGAGTTATGGAGGTGAAGAGGAACATTTATGGGGGGGAGAGGAGAAGGCCGGGAAAAGGGATTAGAAGATTTATGGAGGTTGGGGGGAAAGGAAGAGTAATGGAGAGGGAGAGTAAGAGGAAGGAGGGGGAATAGAGGGAGGGTGGAAGAGTTATGAAAGGGGATCGAAGAGGCATGGAAGGGGTGTAGAAGAGGCATGGAGGTGTTGTGGAAGAAGCATGAAGGGGTGTGGAAGAAGAATGGAATTGGAGTGGAAGATTCATGGAGGGGTTTGTCCTGGTCGTGTAGAAGAGTTATAGAGGGGGAGTTGAAGAGTGATGTAGGGTGAGAGGATGGAAAGTGGAAAAGTTATGAAGAAGGAGTGGAATAGACTTGGAGGGGGTTTGAGAGCAGTGTGGAGAGGGTGTTTGGGAGCAGTGTGGAGAGGGTGTTGGGGCACTGTGGAGAGGGTGTTGGGGCACTGTGGAGAGGGTGTTGGGGCGGTGTGGAGAGGGTGTTGGGGCGGTGTGGAGAGGGTTTGGGAGCACTGTGGAGAGGGTGTTGGGGCAGTGTGGAGAGGGTTTGGGAGCAGTGTGGAGAGGGTGTTGGGGCGGTGTGGAGAGGGTGTTGGGGCACTGTGGAGAGGGTGTTGGGGCAGTGTGGAGAGGGTTTGGGAGCAGTGTGGAGAGGGTGTTGGGGCACTGTGGAGAGGGTGTTGGGGCACTGTGGAGAGGGTGTTGGGGCGGTGTGGAGAGGGTGTTGGGGCGGTGTGGAGAGGGTTTGGGAGCACTGTGGAGAGGGTGTTGGGGCAGTGTGGAGAGGGTTTGGGAGCAGTGTGGAGAGGGTGTTGGGGCGGTGTGGAGAGGGTGTTGGGGCACTGTGGAGAGGGTGTTGGGGCGGTGTGGAGAGGGTTTGGGAGCACTGTGGAGAGGGTGTTGGGGCAGTGTGGAGAGGGTTTGGGAGCAGTGTGGAGAGGGTGTTGGGGCAGTGTGGAGAGGGTTTGGGAGCAGTGTGGAGAGGGTGTTGGGGCGGTGTGGAGAGGGTGTTGGGGCGTTGTGGAGAGGGTGTTGGGGCGGTGTGGAGAATGCATGGAAGAGGCATGGAGTGAAAGTGGAAGAGTCATGGAGGGGTAGTGGAAGCAGAACAGATGCAGTATGGACTGAGAAACGAGGTCTAGCTATGGAGAGAACATTTTCCAGCACACCCTGCTCTTCACAATGACTTCCCTTGGAATTGTCAGATATACTGTAGATATACATTACATGTACAGCAGCCATGGGCCTGCGTCCTATAGTGGCGGACCTTGTAGTTACTATTGGCACCTTGGACACGGGGGAAGCAGCCTTGGTTACTCCTGCACCCTATAACCTGTGGTGAACACCTTCATAGAGGAACTACATTTTTAGCAAACAAAGGGGTATAGACCCGGCTCTTCTGTCTTGGGGGGATCTAATATGATCTTGGAGATGAGGCCTCCCATCTTCTATATACACCAAACATGTGCAATGAGACACTGACCGTGGGTCCTTTTCACGCCCTAAACATCTAAGTGGTCGGTTCACCACTGACGAGGAATTACCTACAAAACTATGATGGGCGACCTTAGACGAGACCCTCCATCAACGTGAAGGGCGAATAGGTCACAGGCTAATTTTAATGGAGGGGTGACCATGTCGCGGGCCGTCCTCTCTGCATTAATGGATCCCCGCCTGGTTTTAATGGAGGGGGGGTCCTAGCTCATAGAGATGTCACCTCTCATCTCTGGACCCCACTAATGAGGCCTCCGCTCTGTCTGGCTGACGAGCCACTTTAGGGAGGTTTATTGCTGAGGTTATCGCTGACATTCACACCATAAATTCCCATTTAGTTACAGTGAAGCGGTTAATTCTGCCATTATTGATGAGCGGCGCGGCCCGCACCGGCGCCGGTTCTATCTCTCTATAATTAATGATTCCGCTCTGATACCGTTTGGGTTCAAGACTCGTATTGAAGAGCACGAAAATAAATATAAATAATCAGGTGTCGCCATGGAAACTGTGGTTGCCATGGTAATTGCTTGATTTTTTTTTCCCCAGGATTCTTATTTCTGTCTTATGAAAGGACGGGATGATAACTTTATCTGCAGAGTTTGGAGACTCGACGATGTTTGGGATCTTTTTTATACATTTATACAACTTTATATATATATGTATAGAGCACATAGAATGAAAGATGATGTAGGAACCAATCGCTCTTCCTCAAGAATATTTCGGAACCTTGACATGTAGCGGTACATATGGGGGACATATCTATGTCCTAGTAAAGGTCCAGGTTTATGTGGTAGATACGTAGACCCTGGGACATCTATATGGCTGATAAACGGGGTGGGCATCAGCTCAAGTCAATAGTATGAGGGTCCTTATGGGAGTCTAGATGTATATGGTAGAGAGGGTATGCTACAAGATCATGGAGGACACCAGTTCAAGTTGGGTCTATGAAGGTTCTTATGAGATGTCTTATGCTTCTATATGCCTGAAGAACATGGAGCACACCAACTTAAGTTGGCTTTATGAAGGTCCTCAATGGAGTCTAAATGTGTGTGGTGGAGAGGGACACTCTTATGATTCTATATGCCTCAAGAACAAGACACCAGCTCAAGTTGGGTTTATGAAGATCCTTATTGGAGTCTAGGTGTGTGGAGCGGAGAGGAACACCCTTACGCTTCTATATACCTCGTGTACATTGAGAGTGTTAGCTCAAGTTGGGTTTCTGAGGGTCTTTATGAGAGTGTTGATGTATGTGGCAGAGAAGGACACCCTTGCACTTCTGTATGCCTCAAAAAGAAGGAGGACACCAGCTTAATTGGGCTTGTGAAGGTCCTCGGGAGTCTAAATGTGTCGTGAAGAGGGACACCCTTACGCTTCTATATGCCTCAAGAACAAGGACACCAGCTCAAGTTGGGTCTTTGAAGGTTCTTATGGGAGTCTAGGTGTATGGAGCGGAAAGGACACCCTTACGTTTCTATATGCCTTATTTACATTGAAAGTATTAGCTCAAGTTGGGTCTATGAGGGTCTTTATGAGAGTCTTGATGTATGTGGCAGACGGAGACTCTTACGCTTCTATATGCCTCAAAAACAGGGAGGATCCAGATCATGTTGTGTTTATGAAGCTCCATATTGGAGTCTAGATGTACTTAGTGAAGAAGAACAAACTTACACTTTTATATGCCTCAAATTCATGGAGGACACGAGCTCAAGTTGGGTCTATAAAGGTCCTTCTAGGAGTCTAGATGTATATGGTTGAGAAGAACACTGTTACGTTTCAACATGCCTCAAGAACAAGGAGGACACCCACTCAAGTTGGGTTTATGAAGGTCCTTATTGGAGTTTAGATGTATGTGATTGAGAGGGACATCTTTATCTAATTATATAATTGTGAAGTGGCTCCTCCACTTCTGTCTGGTTGTCCGCCTATGGCACTTCCAGCTGCGCCATATTAGCACACCCAAGTGATGGGTATGGAAATATGGCGGCCGCAGCCCGCTGCATGCTCTCCTCGCCTGCTCCCAGGAGTCTGCCCGATCAACCCCGCCCGGTCCCTGCAGTCCCCCCCACTAACCCGATGCCGCAGACCTCAGCCATCTATCCCCCACGCAGCTGCTGATAGAATGGGATTTCCAGGACCTGTGGTGAATCACTATCATAGGCGGAGCCAGGTCACATGACCATGAAGTCAACACAGGTCCTTAAGCAGTATGGGTGGAGGAGCAGAGAGTAGCCAGGTAATGCAGCTGCAGCCCATGGTCACCCCACACCACAGTCAGCCTGCACTCACTCTGCCCCCCCACTCTGCTCTCCCCCCTGCGCTATGCCCTCCTCACCCACTCTGTGCTTCCCCCACTCTGCTCTCCCCCTGCACTCCATGCTCCCCCCTCATGCTCTGCGCTCCACACCCCACTCTCTGCACTCCTTCCCCCCGAACTCTGCGTTCCTCACACTCCTCTGCACTCCACCCTGTGTTCTGGCCATGAGGGGGGCAGAGAGTGCAAAGGGGAGCAAAGATAGTGCCCCCACCATGCTCTGCCCACTCTCCCCCACCCATTGCACTCCCCCATGCTCTGCCCACTGCCTTCCGCGCTCTACCCGCTCACCCCCGAACTGTGCCCGCTCTTTCCCCCCATGCTCTTCCCTCCCCCCACCCCTCTGCACTCCCCTGCGCTCCCCCCTCACGCTCTGCGCTCACCCCCACTCTGTGCTCCCTCCTACTCTGCGCTCCACCCCTCGCTCTGCACTCCCCCCGCCCCACGCTCTGCACTTCCCCATGCTCTGGCTGCGGCCAGGGGGGGCAGACAGCGCAGAGGGGGACAAAGATAGCGCCCCCCCTTGCTCTCCCCTGTGCTCTGCCTGCTCTCTCCTCCATGCTCTGCCCGCGCTGTCCCTCACGCTCTGCCCGCTCTCACACCCCACTCTCTGCCCGCTCACACCACTCACTCTGCCCACTCTCACACCCCCGGTTATTCTGCCCATCCTTGCACCCCCCTGCTCACTCTGCCTGCACTAACAACCCCCGCCCGCTCTGCCCGCTCACCACGCAGCCCACCGATTGAAGAACTGCACCAGTTCCTCATGGTGTCAACATCTTCCTTATGATGCTGCCACATGAGAGCAAGCATGGGGGGGGACAGAGAGCGACTTCAGTGGGGCAGAATGCAAACACAGGGAAGTAGCAAGGTAGCACAGGGGGAGAGAGCGTGCACAGGGGGGCAGAGAGCGTGCACGGGTGGGGGGGCAGAGAGTGACCACATGGGGTGAGGGAGTGACCACAGGGGGTGAGGGAGTGACCACAGGGGGCAGATACAGCACGGGGAGGAGCGGAGAGTGAACTCAATGGAGGCAGAGAGGCAGCCACAGGGGGCGACCACAGGGGGGACATAGAGCGACCACAGGAGGCAGAGACTGACCACAAGGGGGGGCAGAGAAAAAACAGCGGACAAGGAGAAACAGCATAGGGGCAGAGAGGCCTGCCACGCGCAGTGCCACAGAGCCCCCCCCAATGTGAAGTCACCGCCCACCCGATGCGATAGCATTGGGCTCCCAACTAGTAATCCATTCTGTAAAAAGTTGGCAATTCTCCCAGATGTTTCCCGAAACTTGTTGGCGAGAGATTGCAAACAATGTCAAGTGGAGGCTTCAGGGTGGAGATTTAGGTATTATTATTTATTTATTTATATAGCGCCATTAGGTTCCATGGCGCTTTACATGAGGAGTGGAGAAGACCTTTTGGGAAGGGTCATGGTTATGTAAATGAAAATTCCCTATGTCCTTTAAAAGGATTTGCAAAAGCTATCAAGTATGTGCCAGAAACCTAATGGGCACCAGGTGAAGGTAAACATAAGCTGTATGGGGTCTAAGTGTACAGCGGCAGTCCCTGAGGCCTCTATATGGCCCTCTTCAGGACCCGTTGAAGCGGTACAGCCCCGCGAAACGGCAGCCGTCGTCCGCTGATCCTCGCTCCCTCTCCTCGCTGAATCTAACGACTCCATATGATGTTTGAATAAAGGATCAGTGAATCATGGATAGTGCCGCCCATTTTCCTTCTATATTGACTTGAGTCTTGTATCTGGAAGGCAGCAACACCTGTCACCGAGGGGCTTATGTTTACTGCAGCAGTTAGTGATGACCTGAGTTGTTCCAGCCCAGCGGAAGGTGCCCGGTATCTCTACATAACAAATGATATTCCTGTATAGAGGTGAGGGGGTGGTAGCTCAGGTCTGGTCAGGAGCAGGGCAAGAGTGGTGGCCCAGACGTCATCACCTTTTAGAGGTAATTCTACGAACAGGGTAATATAGGGAACCCCCAGTCTACAGGGTCAGCCTAGCTTGCCGGATTCCCTTATCCTATCGTTGCCATCCTGTTACATCTCCGTTCAGCCTCTATTCCCATCCGTTGACACTCAAATTGAGTTGATAGTGTTTTTGAGGTATAGAGATAAGCCCTGATCTACTGTGCCCCCGGAAAGGCTGACAAATCTCCCAGATGCCTCTATAATCCCTCCAGAAACTCTCACAGAGCCGTGCTCCTCCAAGGTTTGCTTTTCCTTGACTACTAGAGGCACATTCATGATA
Organism: Allobates femoralis; assembly: GCA_033576535.1. Taxonomy (NCBI): domain Eukaryota; kingdom Metazoa; phylum Chordata; class Amphibia; order Anura; family Aromobatidae; genus Allobates; species Allobates femoralis. Next base: position 606,791,577 of record JARQOC010000004.1, on the reverse strand, counting down.
GACAATTAGAGGATTGGATTGCGGCCCCACCTAAAGTATGGTCTATCTAAGTCCTATTGGGTCCAGGTGTAAAATGATAGAATCTGAACCTTCCGTAAGCCCCAAACCATAGTGGGCACCAGCCCGGGTAGAGTTTAGGTAGGCCTTTGGTGGGTCTAGGTGTGCTGAGGTAGACCCTAAAACGTCTGTTTAGTGAACATAGTGAGGGTATATAGGTCTAGACGTATGGGATGGAGGAGTACGTCCTTGGGCTTCTGTCTGGCCCGAGAACATGGTGGGCTCAACTGGTGTCTAGACTGTAGGCTTGAGGGTACAGGTGCACATACGTATGTCCCATTAATATGATGGTCACCAGACTAAGTTGTATCAGTCTCCATTGTTCAGTGATCTGCTTCGGTGGTCTTCTACTCTTCACCACAACTATCCTTTGCCCCATTCGTAGAGGAGTCATCAGGCTCCATGAATCCTTCCATCACGCGGTTAGGATCTCGCCAAGAAAAGTGCGATAGTCCACCAGACGCCCCATAGCCGGTGGATCATAGGGGGAACATTGTGCGGCAAAAATGACATTACCTGGGAAGTATATGGGGGTCATCCAAGGTGAGGCTGCCGCAATGACGTCAACCATAGAAAGGAACTTTGTGCCAAGCTGTCATGTTGTCCTTCATTTCTTGTGGCGAATATTAACCCTCCATGAATATTCCTGATTCTTTTATGATAATTGTACAAGATTGCCCAATATGACTACAAGCGCCCTACAGTCTGTGTATGGTGGGGGTGTAGATGGCCTTGGAAGGAAGGTGTATATCAATAGGAAAATGTATTGTGGGCTCCCCCTAGTGGAGCACAGTGGGACAGAATAATAATTTCCACTATTGGATGTCTAAAAAAAATGTGGTATGATCACACCATGTCCCTGTACAGTCAGACACATCCATTACACAGTACATAGCAGGGACACATATATAAGATTATCTCAGCACAGGAGATGTGGTATGATCAGACCATGTCCCTGTACGGCCAGACACATCCATTACACAGTACATAGCAGGGACACATATATAAGATTATCTCAGCACAGGAGATGTGGTATGATCAGACCATGTCCCTGTACAGTCAGACACATCCATTACACAGTACATAGCAGGGACACATATATAAGATTATCTCAGCACAGGAGATGTGGTATATCAGAACATTTCCCTGTACAGGTCAGACACATCCATTACACAGTACATAGCAGGGACACATATATAAGATTACCTCAGTACAGGAGATGTGGTATAATCAGAACATTTCCCTGTACAGTCAGACACATCCATTACACAGTACATAGCAGGGCACATATATAAGATTATCTCAGTACAGGAGATGTGATATGATCAGACCATGTCCTGTACGTCAGACACATCCATTACACAGTACATAGCAGGGACACATATATAAGATTATCTCAGCACAGGAGATGTGGTATGATCAGACCAATCCCTGTAGGTCAGACACATCCATTACTACAGTACATAGCAGGGACACATATATAAGAATATCTCAGCACAGGAGATGTGGTATGATCAGACCATTTCCTGTAAGGTCAGACACATCCATTACACAGTACCATAGCAGGGCACATATATAAGATATATCTCAGCACAGGAGATGTGGTATGATCAGAACATTCCCTGTACAGTCAGACACATCCATTACACAGTACATAGCAGGAACACATATATAAGATTATCTCAGCACAGGAGATGTGGTATGATCAGAACCATTTCCTGTACAGTCAGACACATCCATTACACAGTACATAGCAGGACACATATATAAGATTAATCTCAGCACAGGAGATGTGGTATGATCAGACCAAGTCCCTGTATGGTCAGACACATCCATTACACAGTACATACAGGGACACATATATGAGAATATCTCAGCACAGGAGATGTGGTATGATCAGAACATTCCCTGTAAGTCAGACACATCCATTACACAGTACATAGCAGGGACACATATATAAGATTATCTCAGCACAGGAGATGTGGTATGATCAGAACATTCCCTGTACAGTCAGACACATCCATTACACAGTACATAGCAGGACACATATATAAGAATTATCTCAGCACAGGAGATGTGGTATGATCAGAACATTTCCCTGTACATGTCAGACACATCCATTACACAGTACATAGCAGGACACATATATAAGATTATCTCAGCACAAGAACATTTTTTAATCACATCCAAATGTGGATATTATTATTCTTCCAAGATCTATTGATTATAATCATCTTGGTTTGTGTGAATTAACCCTTTAGGAGTCTTATCTACTGTATTTATGAAGGTGACCCCTTCTCAGCTCCATTATGATTTGGGGATGTGTATGGGACCTTGGATCCAGTTGAGATGACCCCTTGTGCTCTTTGACCACAGGACATAAATGCTCTTAGTTGAAGCGGTTTTATTTCCCCACTTGTGATAAAACACGCAGACATCTCAGTTAGTTTATTAAACCCCTGGATTATACACTGACCATTAGGACCACTCACTGGAGTCGTATTTGTGACATCTCGCAGTTTACCCCTAGGTGCGGCCTCTTCTGTCTCCGCCTGATACAAATTTGGGATTGCAGCAAATCTGCTATTATAGGATTGCAATTACTTCCAACCACCACCAGAGGGAGCTCCTTGCACACAGATCTATACACAGCAGTCCCTGTCTACACCTGTACACATGAGGCTCCCCCTAGTGGTGGCCACAGGTAGCAGAATTTTATCACCTGCTTTAAAGAAGTGAATCAGGGGAATGTTAGCCCCCTGACCAGTCCGCTTGGCCCTAGATCGGTACCCCCATTGGATGGGCTCTTGGACAGTGTTTGCCAGGACAGGTGGTCCGCCTGGTCTACAGTACATACAAGGATAACCATATGGACAAGATATAAACACCCCAAACTCAGTTACACCCCCCCCCCCCTTACTCCCCAGCCCGAAAGATAATTCTAGAAAATTCTAAGTCTCCGTTCTCGCGTCTAATGAAAACTCAAAACTTCGCTCCTCATTTTTCCTAACACAGTGTTACGGTTTAAAAAGAAATCTGCCCCCCTCCCCTCCGCCGAAAACAAGACTACAGGGTGGGGTGCGCCCCCGGCCCTTCCCTACTACAGGTAGATAATTTGTTATGCCGTCTCGCTCCTGGCACCGCGGCCCCCGATGTTGTCGTCTTGATGGGCTTCAGCGTCCTCCATCAGTCCACCATCTTGTCCTGCTTCTTCCCTTCCTTTTTCTTCTTTTTAGACTCTGCAGGATGGACAAAAAACATCAAAATGCAGTGATTAATATGAACATCCCTGGTGGGCTAGGGCAGTAAGGGTTAATACCATCATCCCTTGTGGGCTGCGGTACTAATGGGCTACTTCAGCATTCCTTCTGGGCCATGGAAGGGTTAATGACAGTATCCCTCATGATCTAGGACAGTGGGGGGTTAATTTCTGCATCCCTGGTGATCTAGTGCCTTTAGGAATTAATACTGTACCTGGTGATTTAGGGCAGTTACGGTTAATATCAGTATCGCTGGTGGTCTAGGGCATAATGGTTAATATCAGCATCCCTGGTGGTCTAGGCATTAATGGTTAATATCAGCATCCCTGGTGGTCTAGAGCAGTAATGGTTAATATCAGCATCCCTGGTGGTCTAGGAAGTAATGGTTAATATCAGCATCCCTGGTGGTCTAGAGCATTAATGGTTAATATCAGCATCCCTGGTGGTGTAGAGAAGTAATGGTTAATATCAGCATCCCTGGTGGTCTAGAGCAGTAATGGTTAATATCAGTATCCCTGGTGGTCTAGAGCAGTAATGGTTAATATCAGCATCCCTGGTGGCCTAGAGCAGTAATGGTTAATATCAGTTTCCCTGGTGGTCTAGAGCAGTAATGGTTAATATCAGCATCCCTGGTGGTCTAGAGCATTAACGGTTAATATCAGTATCCCTGGTGGTCCAGAGCAGTAACGGTTAATATCAGTATCCCTGGTGGTCTAGAGCAGTAATGGTTAATATCAGTATCCCTGGTGGTCTAGAGCAGTAACGGTTAATATCAGTATCCCTGGTGGTCCAGAGCAGTAACGGTTAATATCAGTATCCCTGGTGGTCTAGAGCAGTAACGGTTAATATCAGTATCCCTGGTGGTCTAGAGCAGTAACGGTTAATATCAGCATCCCTGGTGGTCTAGAGCAGTAACGGTTAATATCAGTATCCCTGGTGGTCTAGGGCAGTAATGGTTAATATCAGCATCCCTGGTGGTCCAGAGCAGTAATGGTTAATATCAGTATCCCTGTGGTCTAGAGCATTAATGGTTAATATCAGCATCCCTGGTGGTCAAGAGCATTAATGGTTTATATCAGCATCCCTGGTGGTCTAGAGAAGTAATGGTTAATATCAGCATCCCTGGTGGTCTAGAGCAGTAATGGTTAATATCAGTATCCCTGGTGGTCTAGAGCAGTAACGGTTAATATCAGTATCCCTGGTGGTCTAGAGCAGTAATGGTTAATATCAGCATCCCTGGTGGTCTAGAGCAGTAACGGTTAATATCAGTATCCCTGGTGGTCTAGGGCAGTAATGGTTAATATCAGCATCCCTGGTGGTCTAGAGCAGTAATGGTTAATATCAGCATCCCTGGGGGTCTAGAGCAGTAATTGTTAATATCAGCATCCCTGGTGGTCTAGAGCAGTAACGGTTAATATCAGTAACCCTGGTGGTCCAGAGCAGTAACGGTTAATATCAGTATCCCTGGTGGTCTAGGGCAGTAATGGTTAATATCAGCATCCCTGGTGGTCTAGAGCAGTAATGGTTAATATCAGCATCCCTGGTGGTCTAGAGCAGTAACGGTTAATATCAGTATTCCTGATTGTCTAGGTCAGTAAGGGAATAACATCTGGCTCCCGTGTTTTCTACGACTGTGGTTTATTTCCACCTCCCTGGTGGTCTGTGGTACTAATAGGCAACTTTCCGCATTCCTTTTGATCTATGGCGATGAGATGTTAATATCAGCATCCCTCATGGTCTAAGGCAATGGGAAGGGGGTCTTTCTGCATCCCTGGTGGTCTAGGGCCATTAAGGATGTTGGTTTCTCAGGTGGCTTTTAGTAGAGATCAATGTCAGCATCCCTGGGTGGCGGTCTACATTAGTAAGATGCTCATTTCAGCATCCTTAGTCTTCTATGGCAGTAATGGGTTACTGTCAGCATCCCTGGTGGGATAGGGGCATTAAGGGGTTGATATTGGTATCCCTGGTAGTCCATGATAGTATAAGGCTAATTCAGTATCCTTGCAAGTCTAGGAGATTGAGGGGTTAATTACCCCGTTGTTGATGCTCTGGGGTCCTCAAGGGTTAATATCATCATCCCTGGTGGTCTGGAAGACTAAAGGGTTACCCTCAGCATAGTTTCCTTATTCCTAGTAGTCTGGGGCCATCAGGGATCCTTATCAGAATCCCTGGTGGTCTCCAGCAGTAAGGGGCTTATATCAAGCATCCTGGTGGCCTAGGGTACTGGAGGGTTAATGACGTCTTCTCTGAAGGTGGGAAAGAAGTTCCTGTCATCATCGCTGGTGGCCCTGCACAATAAAGGGTAAATTGGTGCATCCCTGGTGGACTAGGGGTTATTATCATTATCCCTGGTGGCCTAGGGCTGGCATGGGTTATTATCATCATCCCTGGTGGCCTAGGGCTGGCATGGGTTATTATCACTATCCCTGGTGGCCTAGGGCTGGCATGGGTTATTATTATTATCCCTGGTGGCCTAGGGCTGGCATGGGTTATTATCATTATCCCTGGTGGCCTAGGGCTGGGATGGGTTATTATCATTATCCCTGGTGGCCTAGGGCTGGGATGGGTTATTATCATTATCCCTGGTGGCCTAGGGCTGGGATGGGTTATTATCATTATCCCTGGTGGCCTAGGGCTGGCATGGGTTATTATCATTATCCCTGGTGGCCTAGGGCTGGGATGGGTTATTATCATTATCCCTGGTGGTCCTTTGGTTCCTTTATCTTCTCTCAATGACTCCACTATTTATAATTGCCTCCTCCTGTGTCTCTGTGTCAGTCTCCACTGCCATTCTCGCATTATCTATATATATTAGCTCAGATGCTACAGATAAGGAATTGTATGAGATCTTCACAGAAGACATTTCTATCAGAGTCAGCTATAATCTCCTGACTCCACAGCCCAGCAGGATCATTAATGCAGGCGGCCATGTGCTTTCCCATAAATATGTATGTGTGGCCCCATAGTGTGAGATGACAGGTGGGCAGGAGGGGACGCCATTAATTCTGCCTGTTCTCAGCGATTCACCGACTGTGACCGTGTCAGGTGGACGAGAGCCCAGCGAGCGCGAGGAGTCGGACCGCAGAGATCCTGCGCCGGGACGGATCCACTCAGAATTCAGGATGTCGTGTCACTCATCATTGCCATGCTACACCAGGAAGACAGCAGCCGGCGGCCCCCCGGGGAGCGGACCACGCCGGAGCCTCCTGCCTTCACTGCTTTTATTTACCCCATTTTGTGATTTTTCGCTGTTTATTATCCGCACAGATCTGCCTTCTATAGCGTTGTGCCCTTGACTCAACATATCCCGAAATGCCTGACACCAACAAGACTTCACAATATGTTGTGAGACGCTTATGCTGTAGGTGCTTATACATGTCCGCACAGTGGCATCTGACAGAATCAGTCTCCTTCCACCTTTGAAAACTGACATAATCAGTCCCATACCCCCTCTGGCATTTGGCAGAATAACTCTCCTTCCCCCTCTGGCAGCTGACAGAAGCAATTTCCTTCCACCTCTGTAAGATGACTGAATCACTCTCCTTCCTCCACTGGAAGCTCAAAGTAACAGTCTACTTCCTCATCTGGCAGCTGACAGAATCAGTCCCCTTCCCCCTCTGGCATTTGACAGAATCAGTCCCCTTCCCCCTCTGACATTTGACAGAATCAGTCCCCTTCCCCCTCTGGCATTTGACATAATCAGTCTTCTTCCCCTTTGGCAGCTGACAGAATCAGTCTCCTTTGGCAGCTGACAGAAGCACTCTCCTTCCTCCTCTGGAAGCTGACAGAATCACACTCCTTTGCACTCTGGGAGATGACAGAACTATACTCCTTTGCACTCTGGTAGATGACAGAACCAGTCTCCTTTCCCCCTATGGCAGCTGACAGAATCAGTCTCCTTCCTCCTTTGAAAACTGACCGAATCAGTCCCATACCCCCTCTGGCATTTGACAGAATCAGTCTCCTTCCCCCTTTGGCAGCTGACAGAATAACTCTCCTTCCCCCCTCTGGCAGCTGACAGAATCAATTTCCTTCCACCTCTGTAAGATGACAGAATCTGTCTCCTTCCCTCTCTGGCAGCTGACTGAATCACTCTCCTTCCTCCACTGGAAGCTGAAAATAACTTCCTCATCTCGCAGCTGACAGAATCAGTCCCCTTCCCCCTCTGGCATTTGACAGAATCAGTCTTCTTCCCCTTTGGCAGCTGACAGAAGCACTCTTCTTCCTCTTTGGCAGCTGACAAAATCACTCTCCTTCCTCCTCTGGAAGCTGACAGAATCACACTCCTTTGCACTCTGGGAGATGACAAAACCAGTCTCGTTCCCCCCTATGGCAGCTGATGGAATCAGTCTCCTTCACCCTATGGCAGCTGACAAACAGTCTCCTTCCGCCTGATGAATGAGTGTTTTGAGTTATGCTTCAGCAGGGGTTCTGCTCCTTTCATGAAATGCAGGGCAATCAACTTTTTCTATTGGCTTCCATGGAGAGGGGAGAGTAACTGAGCATGTGTGTCCACCAACACTCAGCTCAACAGGTGGATGTGCACACTGCTATGCACTATGAACACTAGGTGGCACCATTTTGTTTTACATTTATGTATAGGATCTATAAATTACTATATTTAATGATAGGACAGCCCCTTTAAGAAGGACTTGTCACCTGCCAAAAACATGTTTTTTACGTGATGTAAATGTCGCTCTTCTCCTGAATCCGGCAATGTTTTTCTTTTGTTCCTGCGCCCCTCTGTTCCTGAGCTATGACCTCCCTATTCTTTAGGTTATTTTCAGACAACTGGGTGTGGTTTTCAAGATAACACCTATGGAGATGAATTGAGGACCACGCCCACTTGTCTGAACAGACAAGATTTATATACAAAAAAGAGAGGGTCATATCTCAGGAACGGAGAGGCGCAGGAACAAAAGAATAACATCGCCGGATTCAGGAGAAGAGCAGCGTTCACACCAGGTGATGAAATAACATATATTATGACAAGTACTCTAGGTGGTTAGTGGCAATACACACACAGAAGCATAGAAACATCAGTATCTAAAAGGCTGTTTTGCTACACGAGAGTTGAGTCCTTGGGAGTGTGACCCCCGACATTGTATCCAGGCCTTATGCTGCCTCATTCATGGGTTAACCCCAGGCTCAATGGAAGCTAGAGCATCTGCTCACTTACGTGAGTCATCATTAGGATGGGTCATCAGTAATAGATCTTGAAGGTCAATACATCATCTAGTGGTCATACATAGTACTGCAGCCTTCACTTGTATGTGAAAAAGCTTGCAGTACTATTCAATGCCACTAGTAATTGTATGGCGCTGTACCAACTCAAGGGCGTAGCGCCGCCTTTAATTAGGTGATCTTGGGGGTGGGGGGAAACTGACCCTCAATGTTCTGATATTGATGACTCTAGGTCTTATAAAAGTATATCTTAATGAAAGTGTGTGAACTGCCTCAAAACGTAACAGTATAGTGAACTGCAGTACAACAGACAGCTACAAAATGAACTCAAACTCAACGTGAGTCATCCCCAACACCCTCAGAGCCAAAGAATGGCAGCAGAGGGCACTATAGCATAAAACTATGCAGTGCAGCTCTGCAGGGGCTGGACACTGAGAGAGGAGGAGCCATAATCAACCAATGAATTGGGAGGAAGTACAGAAAGAAGAATACAGATTGTACAGTACAATATGAAACACATGGCATGGTTCAGCCAACCAATTAACTATAAGGAAGGAGATAGGGAAGAAAGCGACATGTTTGTAGAATATAGTGTAAAACTAGTCAGCATAGTCCTTCAGAGGCCGGACAAGGAGGGAGGAGGAGCTATTATCAACCAATGAACTGTGAAGCAGGAGAGAGGGAAGAAAGGGAAAATATTTCAGAATATAGTATAAACTACACAGCATACACCTGCAGGGGGTGGAAGGAAAGGCAGGAGGAGCCATTATCAACCATTGAACTGTGAGTATGGAGAGGGGAAGAGAAGACTGTAGAGTGTGGAGTATATGATAAAACTGCACAGCATAGTTCTGCAGGGGCTGGACAAGGAGAGAGGAGGAGCCATTATCAACCAATGAACTGTGAGTAAGGAGAGAGGGGGAGAAAACTGTAGAGTATGGTATAAAACTACACAGAATAGCTCTGCAGGTTCTGAACAAGGAGAGAGGAGGAGCCATTATCAACCAATGAACTGTGAGTAAGGAGAGAGGGGGAGAAAACTGTAGAGTATGGTATAAAACTACACAGAATAGCTCTGCAGGTTCTGAACAAGGAGAGAGGAGGAGCCATTATCAACCAATGAACTGTGAGTAAGGAGAGAGGGGGAGAAAACTGTAGAGTATGGTATAAAACTACACAGAATAGCTCTGCAGGTTCTGAACAAGGAGAGAGGAGGAGCCATTATCAACCAATGAACTGTAAGTAAGGAGAGAGGGGGAGAAGACTGTAGAGTATAGTATAAAACTACACAGCATAGTTCTGCAGGGGCTGGACAAGGAGAGATGAAGAGCCATTATTAACCAATGAACTGTAAGTAAGGAGAGAGGTGGAGAAGACTATAGAGTATAGTATAAAACTGCACAGCATAGTTCTGCAGGGGCTAGAAAAGTAGAAATGAGCCATAATCAACCAATGAATTGGTAGGAAGTAGAGTAAGAAGAACAAGGATTGTAGAGTATAATATGAAACACATGGCATGGTTCAGCCAACCAATAAACTGTAAGGAAGGAGATAGGGAAGAAAGCGACATGTTTGTAGAATATAGTATAAAACTAGTCAGGAAAGTCCTTCAGAGGCCGGACAAGGAGGGAACTTTGAAGCAGGAGAGAGGGAAGAAAGGGAAAATATTCCAGACTATAGTATAAACTACACAGCATAGACATGCAGGAGCCATTATCAACCAATGAACTGTGAGTAGGGAGGGGGGGAGAAGGCTTTAGAGTGTGCAGTTTATGATAAAACTACATAGCATAGTTCTGCAGGGGCCGGACAAGGAGAGAGGAGGAGCCATTATCAACCAATGAACTGTGAGTAAGGAAAGAGGGGGAGAAGACTGTATAGCATAAAACTACACAGCATAGTCCTGCAGGGGACAGACAAGGAGAGAGGAGGATCCATTATCAACCAATGAACTGTGAGTAAGGAGAGAGGGGGAGAAGACTATATAGCATAAAACTACACAGCATAGTCCTGAAGGGGCCAGAAAAGGAGAGAGGAGGATCCATTATCAACCAATGAACTGTGAGTAAGGAGAGAGGGGGAGAAGACTATATAGCATAAAACTGCACAGCATAGTTCTGCAGGCGCCGGACAAGGAGAGAGGAGGATCCATTATCAACCAATGAACTGTGAGTAAGGAGGGAGAGAGGGGAAGACGACTATAGAGTATAGCATAAAACTACACAGCATAGTTCTGCAGGGGCTGGACAAGGAGAGAGGAGGAGCCATTATCAACCAATGAACTGTGAGTAAGGAGAGAGGGGGCAAAGACTGTATAGCATAAAACTACACAGCATAGTTCAGCAGGGGCCGGACAAGTAGTGAGGAGGAGCCATTACCAACCAATGATGTCACTTTACGTATTGACATCAGTGAGCACTCAGCTGAGAAGTGAATCTGATTGTGTAAATCAGGGGTGGGGAACCATTTTTCTGCCGAGGGCTATTTGGAAATTTCTACCATCCTTTGGGGTCTGTACAAAATTATCAACTTGAAAATTACCAGCTATATTTGGTTAAACAATCAACTCCCCCCTACTGTGGTGGCTGGGGCTGCTTCTCCTTGGCGTGGGTGATATTGGCCATGTTGCTTAACTGCTTTTCCTGGTTTGCTAGAGGCCTAGACATCACAGGAGAGGCTGGGAGCATAAACCTCACTGTGGGGGCCGAGGCTGAGGCACAGAGATCACAGGAGAGGCCGGGAGCATAAACCTCACTGTGGGGGCCGAGGCTGGGGCACAGACATCACAGGAGAGGCTGGGAGCATAAACCTCACTGTGGGGGCCGAGGCTGGGGCTCAGAGATCACAGGAGAGGCCGGGAGCATAAACCTCACTGGGGGGGCCGAGGCTGGGGCTCAGACATCACAGGAGAGGCTGGGAGCATAAAGCTCACTGGGGAGGCCGAGGCTGGGGCTCAGAGATCACCGGAGAGGCCGGGAGCATAAACCTCACTGGGGGGGCAGAGGCTGGGGCTCAGAGATCACAGGAGAGGCCGGGAGTATAAACCTCACTGGGGGGGCCGAGGTTGGGGCTCAGACATCACAGGAGAGGCTGGGAGCATAAACCTCACTGGGGGGGCCGAGGCTGGGGCTCAGAGATCACCGGAGAGGCCGGGAGCATAAACCTCACTGGGGGGGCAGAGGCTGGGGCTCAGAGATCACAGGAGAGGCTGGGAGCATAAACCTCACTGGGGGGGCCAAGGCTGGGGCTCAGAGATCACAGGAGAGGCTGGGAGCATAAACCTCACTGGGGGGGCCAAGGCTGGGGCTCAGAGATCACAGGAGAGGCTGGGAGCATAAACCTCACTGGGGGGGCCGAGGCTGGGGCTCAGAGATCACCGGAGAGCTGGATTTAAAGGGCAAAACTCGTCTGCCAGCCTGAGCACTGGGGTCCCCAGGAATCTGCCCGGGGGCCGCAAAAAGTCATCGAGGGCCGCATTCAGCCCTGGGGCCTGAGGTTCCCCGCCCCTGGTGTAGACAATGCTCTGTGATACTCTGCAGCCATCTCTCTGGAGGTTTGCTACAATGTATCAGTCTGGAGTCTACACTGGATACAATTGTATCCACCATTAGCTATCGCTCGGTTTTACCCCCCGGTTTCATTTTCATCTTTCTATAACAAAACCACTGAAATTCCTCGTAACGTTGCGGTGCGTCGCCCGTCCTGCATTCAGCGACTTCTCCGTCCTCTGCTCCCCACAATGGACCATTGTCCTCACCCAGATCCTGCCCCCTCCTCGTACCAGGGCACGGATGACGCCTCTCAGTCCCCGCACATCGGGGGGTGACCCCCACAGGGGCCACAAGATCTTTACAATCTCTAGAATCAGGATCCACCATGGTTCTGGGTGGATGGCGCTATATAACAGGCCCCCGGGTAAGATGGGAGCAGTGGCTGGACAGGTGCCAGGAATCGTCTGTATATGGCCCTGTCACATTGTAGTATCTTAGCACAGTATGGGGGTATTATTGGGGCACTCTGTGGTGCTGACATTGGGCCCCACACAGTATAGATGATTGCAGTGTATGGTGGCGGCTCTATACAGCATAGTTATTTAGACAAATGGCGCTTTCCCTCCCCTATGCCCGGGTATTGCTGGCATAAGCCCTCTTCAGCTGGCATGGAGTCAGGGCGGAGGGCGTTCCCATTGCTGATGCCAGGGCCATCTCTATTCATACTGGTGAGTGTAATGAACACAGAGGGAGAAAAAACACCGGGGACAATCGATGTCTGACAAACTTAAGATCCAGAAATAAAGGCGGCCATTGAGTGTGTGTAAGCGGCATAGAGAGGAGCAGACATAGTTAAAGTCCTATTACTCAATGTGCATGATGAGGCGGCACAGAGTCCACACACTTTGTGTTATCTTTCGCCTATTACTATTTGCCTGTACAGAAATAAATGATAAAATTGTAGATTCCTGTGGCCACCACTAGAGGGAGCTTAGATTACTGTTTATGTGTATTTGCACCACTAGAGGTAGCTGGGGATTACTGACTACTGTGTATATGGTAGCTACCACTAGAGGGAGCTCAGGGATTACTGATTACTGTGTATATAGTGACCACCACTAGAGGGAGCTAGGGGGATTACTGACTACTGTGTATATGGTAGCTACCACTAGAGGGAGCTCAGGGGATTACTGATTACTGTTTATATAGGACCACCATAGAGGAGCTAGGGGATTACTGACTACTGTGTATATGGTAGTCACCACTAGAGGGAGCTCATGGGATTACTGATTACTGATTTATAGTGACACTATGGTGTAGTAAAGAGTATCCACTGAGGGAGCTCTGGAAATTCCTACGTGTAATAGGAGTCCACTAGAGGGAGCATCTATGGATTACGCATACAATCTTACCAGTGCATTCAAGTTCAGTAAGCAGTAATCCCCTGAGCTACCTCTAGTGGTGCTCATAATATACACAGTAGACAGCAATCCCCTAGGTCCATCTAGTGGACCCTATATGCAGAGTAGCAGTAATCCCATGAGCTCCCTCTAGTGGTGGTCTAATATACACACAGTAGACTGTAATCTCCCTGAGCTCCCTCTAGTGATATCCTATATACGCGTAGACGTAACCAACTCCCTCTATGGTAGCTCTATATACACAGTATAGTAATCCCCTGAGCTCCCTCTAGTGGTGGTTTCTATATACACAGTATGCCGTAATCCCCTGAGCTCCCTCTGGTGGTGCTCTATGTAACACAGTACCAGTAATCCCTGTGCTCCCTCTAGTGGTGACTCCATATACACAGTGAGCTGTAATCCTACTCCCCTAGAGGGCTCGTTATAAACATATGCAGTATCCTGAGCCTCTAGTGGTGATCCTATATACACAGTAGACAGTAATCCCCTGAGCTCCCTCTAGTGGTGCTCCTATATTACACAGTAGTCAGTAATCCCCTGAGCTCCTCTAGTGGTGCTTCCTATATACACAGTAGCAGTAATTCCCTGAGCTCCCTCTAGTGGTGGACTCCTATATACACAGTAGGCAGTAATTCCCTGGCTCCCTCTAGTGGTTGCTTTCTATATACACAGTATGCAGTAATCCCTGAGCTCCCTTAGTGTGCTTCCTATATACACAGATAGGCTATAATAATCCCCTGAGCTCTCTCTAGTGGTAGCTTCTATATACACAGTAGGCAGTAATCCCCTGAGCTCCCTCTAGTGGTGGCTCCTCTATATAAACAGTATGAGTAAATTGCTGAGCTCCCTCTAGTTGTGGCTCCTATATACATAGTAGGCAGTAATCCCCCTGAGCTCCATTTAGTGATGGCTCCTATTTACACAGTTGGCAGCAATCCCCTAAACTCCCTCTACTGGTGGTCATATATACACAATAGGTGGCAATTCCCTGAGCCCCTTCTAGTGGTGGCTTCTATATACACAGTAGGCTGTAATCTCCTCAGCTCCCCTTAGTGGTAGCTCATATACATAGTAGGCAGCAATCCCCTGAGCTCCCTCTAGTGGTGGCTCCTATATACACCGTGCCAGTTTTTCCCTGAGCTCCCTCTAGTGGTGACTCCTATATAAGTGAATGAAATAATTATTTGATCCCTTGCTGATTTTGTAATTTGCCACTGACACAGACATGAACAGTCTATAATTTTAAGGTCGTTATTTTAATAGTGAGAGATAAAAGATCAAAATAAAATCCAGGAAATCACATTTTCTAATTAATAATGTATTTGCATTTTGCAGAGAAATAAGTATTTGATCCCTTGGCAAACAAGACTTAATACTTGGTGTAAACCCTTGTTGGCAGCACAGCAGTCAGACGTTCTGTAGTTGATGATGAGGTTGGTGTCAGAGGATTTGCCCACCCTCTTTGCAGATCATCTCTAAATCATTAAGATTTGGGTTTGTTGCTTGTTTGACTCGGAGCTTCAGCTCTCATAGTTTTCTATGGGATTAAGGTCTGGACACTGGCTAGCCTCTCCATGACCTTAAGTGCTTCTTTTGAGCCCCTCCTTTGTGGCTTGGCTGTATGTTAGGGTCATTGTCGGCAGCCAAACCCTTGTTAATGTCCTGTGGGGGAAGGAGTTGTCACTCAGATTTTGCGGTACATGCTCCATCCATTGTCCTTGATGCGGTGAAGTAGTCCTGTGCTCTTAGCAGAGAAACTCCAAAACATATGTGTCCACCACCATGCTTGCTTTTGGGAGGGTGTTCTTTGGGTCTAGGCCGCATTCTCTTCTCCAAACACGATGATTGAGTCAATGACGAGAGCTCAATGTTGTTCCTCTGACCCAGCACCTTCTCCAATCACTCTCACAATCACCAGGGTGTCATTGGTAGCTTCAGACGGGGCAATGTCCCTTCTGGAGCAGGGGGACTGTGCGGCACTGCAGACTTTAATCCATAACGGTGTAATGTGTTACAATGCTTTTTTTGGTGACAAGGTCCAGCTGCCTTGAGATCAGTAACAAGTTTCCCCCGTGTAGTTTTAGGCTGATCTCTCACCTTCCTCATGATCCTGGATCCCACGAGTGAGATCTTACATGGAGCCACAGATCGATGTGACTGACCTAATTTTGTATTTCTCCCATTTTCTCTCTATATGCCCCCACAGTTGTCTCTTCTCCCGCAGCCTCTTATGGTCCTTGTAGCACATTCCAGCCTTGCGCAGGTCTAGATCTTTCCTCACATCCTTACACAGCTCTGTGCTCTTCCCATGTTGTAGGGGTTACAGGTGACTGATTCATTGTGAGAAGGAGTCTTTATACAGGAGACAATGTAACACAGCTGTGTGTAATGCAGGAACAGGTGATGAGGAGCCGATAACTGCTCTGTAGGGGCCAGAACTAATAATGTTGGGAGGGTCAAATACTTATTTCTCTCTGCAAAATTCAAATACATTTCTATCATTTAGACAATGATTTTCTTGGTTTATTTTGATATTCTCTCACTGTTTTTAACCGACCCTTATAATTATAACTGTTCATGTCTGTGTCAGTGGGCAAGTACAAAATCAGCAAGGGATCAATATTTTTTCCTTCAATGTACACAGTAGACAGTAATCCAGAGCTCCTCTAGTGGTGGCTCCTATATAGACAATAGGCAGTAATCCCCTAAAGCTCCCTCTAGTGGTGGTTCGCATATAGACATAGGCAGTAATCCCTGAGCTCCTCTAGCGGTGACTCCTATATGCACAGTAGTCAATAATGTCTGAGCTCCCTCTAGTGGTGACTCCTATATGAACAGTAGGCAGTAATCCAAAGCTCCTCTAGTGGTGACTCCTATATACACAGTAGGCAGTAATCCCTGAGCTTCCTCTAGTGGGGCTCCTATATACACAGTAGGCAGTAATCCCCTGAGCTCCCTCTAGTGAGGACTCTATTTACAGTAGGCAGCAATCCTCCAGAGCTTCCTCTAGTATGACTCCTAAACAGTAGGCAGTAATCCCTGAGCTCCCTCTAGTGGTGGCTCCTATATAAACAGATGCTGTAATATCCTGACTCCTCTAGTGGTGGCTCCTAGTACACAGTAGTCAGTAATCCTGAGCTCCTTAGTGGTGCTCCTAATAAACAGTAGCTGTAATCTCCTGAGCTCCCTTATGTGAGGATCTATTTACAGTAGACAGCAATCCCACAGAATCCTCTAGTGGGGCTCCTATAAAACACAGTAGGCAGTAAATCCCAGAGCTCCCTCTAGTGGTGGCTTCTATATACACAGTATCAGTAATCCCTGAGCTCCCTCTAGTGATGACTCCTATAACAGTAGAAAGGAATCCCAGAGCCCCTATAGTGGTGGCTTCTATATATACTGGCACTGTCTATGTGTAGGACAAAAAAAAGTGGTAGAACCCAGGTTTTTTTTATGCATTTCCAGAGGAATAACAGAGTAACAGCTCAACTTACTATTTATAGTGATATATTAAGGGAAATGCAAAGTATTTCCTAAAACAGTACTTGTCCTGCTCATCTACATCAATTGAGATTTGCTCGTTGGTCCCTGCGAGCTTCAAGGGGTTAACATTTCCTCAGTGGACTCCTGATGTCATAGATGAGTCTGACCGAGCCCCCAGGGCACAGACAGAGGGCGCTCAGGGAGGGAAGGCAGATCGATGGAGAGACAATGAGTCTGTCTGCCTGGGTGGCAGTGGTCGGTCCCTTCTTGCTCTGGACGTGTTCACTTCTGACATGTTCCCGTGTGTTCATCCCTCTGTCTTGTTTCCTGACAGCTCTACTTTTACTGACGACGGTGTCTGCTATCTGACCAGGTGACAGCTCTACTTTACTGACCGGCGTCTGCTATCTGACCGGTGACAGCTCTACTTTACTGACGCGGCGTCTGCTATCTGACCGGTGCACAGCTCTACTTTTATGGACCCCTTTACCTACAGCTCTACTTATGACAGGTTTCTATCACCGGTAACTCTACTTTTGCAGGGTGATCGGGAGGACAGGCTTCTATCTTTTTGACCGTGTTACACATGAGATACAGCTCTACTTTTCACTGCTAACCGCAAGATTTACTACCGGTTTGCAAACCTGTCACCTCATACTGACGTCTTAAGAGGCGCACCAATTACTGACGCGGCGTCTGCTATCTGACCGGTGACAGCTCTACTTTTACTGACCGGCGTCTGCTATCTGACCAGGGACCAGCTCTAACTTTTACTGACACGGCGTCTGCTATCTGACCGGGACCAGCTCTAACTTTTACTGACACGGCGTCTGCTATCTGACCAATGACAACTCTACTTTTACTGACCGTGGTCTGCTATCTGACCGGTGACAGCTCACTTTTACTGACGCGGCGTCTGCTATCTGACCGGTGACAGCTCTAACTTTTACTGACGCGGCGTCTGCTATCTGACGGTGACAGCTCTTCTTTTACTGACGGGCGTCTGCTATTCTGACCGGTGACAGCTCTACTTTTACTGACACACATCTGCTATCTGACCGGTGACAGTTCTACTTTACTGACACGGCATCTGCTATCTGACCGGTGACAGCTCTAGTATTTGTAGTGGGGTCTCTCATGGACCGTTCATCGTCCCCCATCACTGACTCCAGGGAATGAGACCATAACGCTCCATTCGCTCCGGGGCCTCATTATTTCCCGCAGCGCCCCTTTAAGTCCCATCCATATCTTAAAATCATCATAGTCCCAGAATGGCATCAATAAGGGGCAGGAAAGCTCGGGGCTGTCATAGATGTATAACAGGACACAGAGGGGGGAGTCTCACAATAGTATCATCATGGATACCATTCCCCAGATATTGTGTCTAGTAACATACACATCTGTTCCCACAGTCCTGGACCGCCGCCCTTTATCCTCCACGTCCTCCTCACCTTGAGGTTTGGGTTTGGTGATCTTCCCGCACGGCTTGGAGAGTGTGACGGTTTTCTGGCACTCGGCGTTGTGCAGGGCCCTCTTCAGGCTGCCGTTCCGTGTCTTCACCCCAGTTACAGGGTCACACTCCCCCCACTCCTGAAACTGGTACTTGCACTCAGCTGTTGGGGGACACAAGATGGTGAGAAGTGATAAAGAATAACCGAAAAAAGAAGAAAGGGCAAAAAAAAAAGTTTTAGCCCTCAAATGGATTTACAATTGAAGCGCGAGTTTCAATTCAATGGGTTGAGTCTCCCTCAGGCTGGAATGACCTAAACAGTGGAGTTTATCCCTTCATGGTGCAGAGTTACCCTGACAACGAAATGGAGTTATTCACCACATTTCCATCCGGCACAGTTACCCTTCACACAAACATGGCAGCGGAGTTTACACTTCGATGGACGCGAATTTACCCTTACACAGCACAAGCTTACCCTTCGACTGTGCAGACTTTACCCTTCGAGGCGCAGATTTACCCTTTGAGGCGCAGATTTACCCTTTGAGGCAAGAGTTTACCCTTCGAAGCGTCGAGTTTACCCTTCAATGGTGCACGGAGTTTACCCTTCGAAGGGCAGAGTTTACCACTTCGGGTTCCTGTGGGAAAATTTACCCTTCATGGTGCGGAGTTTACCCTTCGACTGGGTTTTGAGGCAGAGTTTACCCTTTGAAGTGCGAAGTTTACCCTTTTGACGGTTCGGCGAGTTTACCCTTCGACTGTGACGGAGTTTACCCTTCAAAGGCGCAGAGTTTACCCTTCAAAGGACTGGAGTTTACCCTTCGACGGTGGGAGTTTACCCTTCGAGCACGGTTCTTCGTGGAGTTTACCCTTCGACTTGCGTTACCCTCTGGCACGGAGTTTACCCTTCGACGGTGCGGAGTTTACCCTTCGACGTGTGGAGTTTACCCTTCGACTGGTGCAGATTACCCTTACGACAGTGTGGAGTTTACCATTCGACGTGCGGAGTTTACCCTTCGACTGGTGTAAAGTTTACCCTTCGAAAGGGGCACAGAGTTACCCTTAAACAACGTGAGTTTAACCCTTTGACGGTGCAGTTTACCCTTCCGACACGTGATTTACCCTTCGACTGGCGAGTTTACCCTTTCACGGCCGAGTTTACCCTTCACTGACGGGTTACACATTCGATGGCACATGTGTTTACCCTTCACAAGTAGAGTTTCACCCTTCGCGGCGCGGAGTTTACCCTTCGACGGCGAGAGTTTACCCTTGCGGCGCAGAGTTTACCCTTTGACGGCGCAGAGTTTACCCTTTGGCGGGCAGAGTTTACCCTTCGACAGACCGAGTTTACCTTCGACTGTGCGGAGTTTCTCTTTCGACGGCACAGAGTTCACCCTTAAACAACGTGCAATTTACCCTTTGATCGGTGCATTTACCCTTTGACGGTGCAGTTTACCCTTCGATGCCATGAGTTAACCCTTCAACGAGTGGAATGTACCCATAAACAGCATGGAGTTTACCCTTTCACGGGTGGAGTTTACCCATCGACAGCGTGGAGTTTACCCTTTGATGGCGCAGATGTACCCTTCGACGGCACAGAGTTCACCCTTAAACAGCGTGGAGTTTACCCCTAAACAGTATGCAGTTTACCTTTCAACGGCGTAGAGTTTACCCTTCAAAGCACTGAGAGTACCCTTTTGATGGCACAGAGTTTACCCTTCTCACCTCCGAACTGCTTCTTCCAGTTGCAGGGGATCTTGCATTTCTGAGTCTTCATGGTCTGTTTGCACTCCTTTCCAGACCGGGTCCCCTCCCGGGTGCCGATCCCACAGTCCCCACTTGTGGCCACGCACACGCTCCACTGCCACTCTCCGCAGTCTGACTTCTTGGCCTTCTTCTCTATAGGGTTGAGAGCGCTATTAGTGGTCAATTACAACACTATTAGGATCATTTTTAACGCACGCTCAGATTGCCATGGCCAATGAGAAAACAAAAAGCAACGATAAAAATGAGGCCTTTTTAAGCAGCTGCTTGACACCTTCACACCTATCCAATTGTGAAAGGTGATCTCGGCACCGTTCCTCATTCTCGGTACCCAGCGCTATCTCCCAATGGTCAGTAGAGCAGTGGAGTACAAAGCACATGGAAAAAAATCAAAACAACGATAAAAATAGGACCCCTTTAAGCAGCTACCTGACACCAGAACACTCTGGACCATCTATGGCAGAAGATCCTGGTGCCTTCATTTATTTAGTGTTGTGGGTTTCCTGAGCTAGTCACTAAGGGTCAGAGGACCCGTGGTGTAAAAAGATGGTGGGAAGGCCCATAGCAATGATAATAATAAGACGCCTTTAGGCAGCTACTTGACACTAGTACACACTGAACCATCTATAAGACTTAGACTTGATGCCTTCAGTTATTTATCAATATGGTATCCTCTGCTAGTCTCGAGGGTCAATAGGGCCGAGATGTAAAAAGATGGTGGGAAGTCCTAAAGCAAAAAGACCTCCTTTCAGGAGCCACCTGACACCAGCACACGGCAAACCATACGTGACAGACACTGGTACCTGTATTCATGACATGTTGTGGTGCCCTGTACTCATCCCCAAGGGTCAATGAACCAAAGTCATCCAAAAAAAAATGGAAAAACCAATAACACCGATAAAAATGAGGTCCCTTTAAGCAGCTGCTTGACATCAGGGCGTCCATTCATTTATAGTTGATGTATACTATGCTGGTCTCCAAGGGCCAAGCAAATGCAAGACCCTAAGCAACGATAAAAATGTGGTCCCTTTAGGCAGCTGCTTGACACCAGTACTCACCGAAACATTTACTAGAGCAAGACTTTGTGGCTCTATTCATTTGGAGCTATTGGAGCCTGTGCCAGTCTCCAAAGGTCAATAGGCCAATGCCATACAAAAAAGGCGGAAAGAGCTATAGCTGCGATATTAATGTGGCCCTTTACAAGAGCTGATTGACACCAGCACACGCCTAATTATCTGTGACTAAAGATCTTGGTGCCTTTATTGACTTTGGACATTTTGGGGCATCTGGTGGGAGGTCTAGGGTCATTAAGAAAATGAAATACAACGATAAAAGTGAGCCCCCTTTAAGCAGCTGCTTGACACCAGCACACACCAAACCAATTGTGAAAGGTGATCTCGGTACTGTTACTCATTTTTGGTATCCCACCCTATTCCCAATATTCAGTAGACTAATAGAGTACAAAGCAGATGAAAAAAAACAAAGCAACGATAAAAATTAGGTCCCTTTAAGCAGCTACCTGACACCAGTACCCGCTGGACCATCTATGCCGGGAGATCCTTTTGCCTCCATTCATTTTACTTAATGCCTGTAAGTGTTATGATAGGAACCTAGAAGAACCCTACAAGAAAACATTTCTACAGAAAACCTGTGGCCCTCTTACCTTGCTTGTCTTTCTTGACTGAGTCCTGCCCCAGTACCGTTACCACCAAGAGGAACGCCAGCAGCGCCAGCGTGAATAATCCACGGTGATGATGCATCCTGGAGACAGAAAGATCCCGCTGTGATCATTCATCAAAAACATAATGGACATCTACTACTGAATACTGCCAAGTTCTGACCACAGTCGGCCATGTTGACCGATATGAGGGGCTGACTGTCACCTACCTGCGATACACACAAATAGACATATAATGAGACAGCAGCAGGCATATAAAGGTCCACCATAGAGGTCTACGAGCCCCTGTGTAACTTCATTGGGGGCTTTTTTTGTACAGAAGCGATATGCCCCCATATAGAGCACACTGCATATGCCAAGCTTATGCAGTGTGCTCTATATGGCGGCATATGGAGGCTCCTGTCAAGCGGGTGTTCCGCTCTGCACTCATTTGGTGTTTTGCCATCTTCTGACTCTGTTCACACTGTGGAGTCTGATTAGACACCTTGTGCTTCTTTGTTGCTCAGCCTGGTTTGGGCTCGGCTGTTTTGTGCTCTCTGGTCATCAGTTTTGCAGGAGTTAATGTCCTGATGGCTGTTAATGTGCAGCTGGAGTTTCAGGTTGTTTCTGTCCTATCATGGCCATCTCCACCCTTTAAATATGGCAGACACTATACAGCAAGCTGCCTCCAGCCAGACACAATACAGCAAGCTGCCTCCAGCCAGACACAATACAGCAAGCTGCCACCTTCCAGACACAATACAGCAAGCTACCTACAGCCAGACACTATACAGCAAGCTGCCTCCAGCCAGACACAATACAGCAAGCTGCCTCCAGCCAGACACTATACAACAAGCTGCCTCCAGCCAGACACAATACAGCAAGCTGCATTCAGCCAGACACAATACAGCAAGCTTCCTCCAGCCAGACACAATACAGCAAGCTGCCTCCAGCCAGACACAATACAGCAAGCTGCATCCAGCTAGACACTATACAGCAAGCTGTCTCCAGCCAGACAATACAGCAAGCTGCCTCCAGCCAGACACTATACAGCAAGCTGCCTCCGAACCAGACACAATACAGCAAGCTGCCTCCAGCCAGACACAATACAGCAAGCTGCCTCCAGCCAGACACAATACAGCAAGCTGTCTCCAACCAGACACATACAGCAAGCTGCTCAGCCAGACACAATACAGCAAGCTGCCTCCAACCAACACAATACAGCAAGTCAGCACACAATACAGCAGCTCTCAGCCAGACACAATACAGCAAGCTGCCTCCAACCAACCCCTAATACAGCAAGCTGTCCCAGCCAGACACAATACAGCAAAGCTGCCTCCCAGCCAAACAATACAGCAAGCTGCCATCAGCCAGAAAACAATACAGCAAGCTGCCTCCAGCCAGACACAATACAGCAAGCTGCCTCCAGCCAGACACTATACAGCAAGCTGCCTCCAGCCAGACACAATACAGCAAGCTGCCTCCCAGCCAAAATTAAGACACAATACAGCAAGCTGCCTCCAGCCAGACAATACAGCAAGCTGCCTCCAGCCAGACACTATACAGCAAGCTGCCTCCAGCCACACACAAATACAGCAAGCTGCCTCCAGCCAGACACTATACAGCAAGCTGCTCCAACCAGACACAATACAGCAAGCTGCCCCCAGCCAGACAATACAGCAAGCTGCCTCCAGCGACACAATACAGCAAGCTGTCCTCCGAACCAGACACAATACAGCAAGCTGCCTCCCAACCAGACACTATACAGCAAGTGTCACAGCCAGACACAATACAGAAAGCTGCCTCCCAGCCAAACAATACACAAGCTGCCTCCAGCCAGACACAATACAGCAAGCTGTCCATCCTCGGAACCAGACACAACAGAAAGCTGCCTCCCAGCCAGACACATACAGCAAGCTGCCTCCCCAACGTAACACAATACTAGCAAAGCTGCCTCCCAGCCAAAGAATACAGAAAGCTGCCTCCAGCCAGACACAATACTGCAAGCTGCCTTCAGCCAGTCAAAATACAGAAAGCTGCCTCCAGCCAGACAATACAGCAAGCTGTCTCCAGACCAGACACAATATAGCAAGCTGCCGTCCAGCCAAACAATACAGCAAGCTGCCTCCAGTCAGACACAATATAGCAAGCCGTCTCCAGACAGACAAAACTGCAAGCTGCCTCCAGCCAGACACTATACAGCAAGCTGCCTCCCAGACAGACAAAACAGCAAGCTGCCTCCAGCCAGACACAATATAGCAAGCTGCCTCCAGCCAGACAATACAGCAAGCTGCCTCCAGTTAGGCACAATACAGCAAGCAGTCTCCAGCCAGACAATACAGCAAGCTGCCTCCTGCTAGACACAATACAGCAAATTGCCTTCAGCCAGACACAAAACTGCAAGCTGCCTCCAGCCAGACACAATACAGCAAGCTGCCTCCCAGCCAGACAATACAGCAAGCTGCCTCCAGTTAGACACAATACAGCAAGCTGCCTCCAGCCAGACACAATATAGTGAGCTGCCTCGAACCAGACACAATACAGTGAGCTGCCTCCAGCCAGACACAATACAGCAAGTTGCTTCCAGCCAGACACAATACAGCAAGCTGCCTCCAGCCAGACACAATACAGCAAGCTGTCTCCAGCCACATACAATGCAGCACGCTGCCTCCAGCCAGACAATACAGCAAGCTGCCTCCAGCCAGACACAATACTGCAAGCTGCCTCCAGCCAGACACAATACAGTGAGCTGCCTCCCAGCCAGACACAATACAGCAAGCTGTCTCCAGCCAGACACAACACATAAAGCAAGCTGTCTCCAGGCAGACACTATACAGCAAGCTGCCTCTAGCCAGACACAATACAGTGAGCTGCCTCCCAGCCAGACACAATACAGCAAGCTGTCTCCAGCCAGACACAATACAGTGAGCTGCCTCCCAGCCAGACACAATACAGCAAGCTGCCTCCACCCAGACACTATACAGCAAGCTGCCTCCAGCCAGACACAATACAGCAAGCTGCCTCCAGCCAAACATAATACTGCAAGCTGCCTCCAGCCAGACTCAATACAGCAAGCTGCCTCCAGCCAGACTCAATACAGCAAGCTGCCTCCAGCCAGACACTATACAGCAAGCTGCCTCCAGCCAGACACAATACAGCAAGCCGCCTCCAGCCAGACACAATACAGCAAGCTGCCTCCAGCCAGACACAATACAGCAAGCCGCCCCCAGCCACACACTATACAGCAAGCTGCCTCCAGCCAGACACTATACAGCAAGCTGCCTCCAGCCAGACACTATACAGCAAGCTGCCTCCAGCCAGACACAATACAGCAAGCCGCCTCCAGCCACACACTATACAGCAAGCTGCCTCCAGCCAGACACTATACAGCAAGCTGCCTCCAGCCAGACACAATACAGTGAGCTGCCTCCCAGCCAGACACTATACAGCAAGCTGTCTCCAGCCAGACACAACACGTAAAGCAAGCTGTCTCCAGGCAGACACTATACAGCAAGCTGCCTCTAGCCAGACACAATACAGCAAGCTGCCTCCAGCCAGACACAATACAGCAAGCTGCCTCCAGTTAATGATATAAGGAAAATCCGGCACCGGACCAAATTCTTCAATATTTGTGTTTTATTTTTTAGTGCATCACACCAATAAAACGATCATATCATGGGACCACATGATCGTTTTATTGGTGTGGTGCACTAAAAAATAAAACACAAATATTGAAGAATTTGGTCCTGTGCCGGATTTTCCTTATATCATTAACTACAAGGACTGTGGACGTCCATCCAGGCACCAGTCGGCTTCAAGGTATTCCAGTGAGAGCATATTCCCTATCCCTTCCCCTGCATTACTAAGCTGCCTCCAGCCAGACACTATACAGCAAGCTGCCTCCAGCCAGGCACAATGCACCAAGCTGCCTCCAGCCTTCCCCCATCCCTTAGTTTGGTATCCACACTTGGACACCATTGTTGGAGTCCTGCACACACACTTTTCATTGTTTCCAATCAACCCTTGGGCATATAAACCCATTCACATTCCCAATTCACTAGGGCTTAGTGTTAGGACTTGGCAGTGGAGGCTCCTTGTAAGTGGATGCCAAGCTTACCCTCTAGCGGCCGCTATGGGAAACTAAGAACTCCATTTTTCATATTTAACCTAGGGCAGTTACTGCAATTCATATACCCATTGATCCTCCTGTTTCCTGTGCCGCTCATTCATCTATCATATATAATGTTATAGTAGTGTCGCGGCAGATAACCTCTTAAGTAAGTACATTATTTTCTGCTTGCACCTACGTTAGTGGTGATGCCGTCATAACTAAATTAATACTATACAGCAAGCTGCCTCCAGCCAGGCACAATGCACCAAGCTGCCTCCAGCCAGACACCATACAGCAAGCTGCCTCCAGCCAGACACTATACAGCAAGCTGCCTCCAGCCATACACTATACAGCAAGCTGCCTCCAGCCAGACACAATACAGTGAGCTGTCTCCAGCCAGACACAATACAGCAAGCTGCCTCCCAGCCAGACACAATACAGCAAGCTGTCTCCAGCCAGACACAATACATACAGCAAGCTGCCTCCAGCCAGACAATACAGCAAGCTGCCTCCAGCCAGACACGATACATACAGCAAGCTGTCTCCAGGCAGACTCTATACAGCAATATGCCTCTAGCCAGACACAATACAGCAAGCTGCCTCCAGCTAGACACTATACAGCAAGCTGTCTCCAGCCAGACACTATACAGCAAGCTGCCTCTAGCCAGACACAATACAGCAAGCTGCCTCTAGCCAGACACTATACAGCAAACTGTCTCCAGCCAGACACAATACAGCAAGCTGCCTCTAGCCAGACACTATACAGCAAGCTGTCTCCAGCCAGACACTATACAGCAAGCTGCCTCTAGCCAGACACAATACAGCAAGCTGCCTCCCAACCAGACACTATACAGCAAGCTGCCTCCAGCCAGACACTATACAGCAAGCTGCCTCCAGCCAGACACTATACAGCAAGCTGCCTCCAGCCAGACACTATACAGCAAGCTGTCTCCAGCCAGACACTATACAGCAAGCTGCCTCTAGCCAGACACAATACAGCAAGCTGCCTCCAGTCGAGCACAATACAGCAAGCTGCCCCCAGCCAGACACTGTACAGTTTGTCCTCATGTAGTGGCCCAGTCCAGATTGTGTCTGCCTCCTTTAGTACCTCTGGGCCATGAGTAGCTCCTGCACATTACAAGTCACTTCCTATCTACCCCTCCATGTTTAGTCCATATCTTTTGTGAGGCTTAAATATGCACTTTCAGTTACATCCACTTATATTTATTGTATTTCTTATTTGTTGAGTCCCAGCACCATTTACTGGTGAAAATGTGTGGTTTATTTTTACATTACACTGTGAGAGACAGAAGTGTATGTTGGGTGTTGTCCTACTGGCAAGTGACTCAGTCACAGGGCTCAATAGGTGAGGCTACTTCCAGCCTCTGTCTGGCTAGATGGGGTTGGAACTATCCAGTTCTGGCCAAGCCTCCTCTGGGAGCAGAGCTCACGTGGAGAGTCTGTTCACCACAAGATTTCCTGCCAGGCCCAAGGCCTAGAATTTCATCCTTCGCTGACTTCCACAGTCCAATATACAAAAGGCTTTCTATCCTAAATCCTCGCTGTCCGGATCTACACATGCCTCTTCAGACATAGGGCAAACTGAGTATATAGAAGAACCTACTGCACATGGGTTGGGAAAGTTTGAGGGTTCCACGTCCCACCTTAACATTGGTGGCTTACACACCACTGTCCACCCACCAGCCGTCTGGTCCACTGGCGCGATGGGCATCTTTCTACATGCTGTGACCAGCTGTGGAACTACCACCAGGATTCCAGGTCTGTACAATCTTATTATATCCACCCTTCCACTCTAATCTACAACATACTTCTTATAAAAGAATCCAAGAGACCGGTGTTTGTGGTCACTCCATCAGCTGTGGACAATGCATGGGGGTGGATAATAGGGAACATCAGCCTCGAAGATCAACCAGTGAACACGGCCGGCCCCTGCACCCTCGTGCCAGAAGAGCAACCATGACATATTGAATATTTGGGGTCCCCGGTCCCTTGCTCCTGCACTCACTGACAGCAAGCAGAGGTGTTGAAACAGAAAATCTTTGAATTTTTTCCCATTTTCCACATTGCTGGTCTCTTTCCAGTCTATTTATTGCACAGGCAGCTGTTAATTACCATCTCGGGGCCGCACAGAACGGGGATTTTCACTGATTATTAACTGATTTTAAAATGGCAGATATCCGTCGTGAAGAATTAGTAGGACGCGTGATGAGAAAATTTGGCACAAACCTATTAACACAGATGAGCCCGGCATGGAGCTGAGGCTTTTACATTCCATTTAGCAGCATTACTCTCATTCTGCAGGATTATAATTGCTCGTTATGTGTAGTTAGAATCTGAAAATTAAAAAAAAATGCAGCTTCCGAGACATAACGAGAGAGAAAATAACGAGAGGGATCCGGAAATGTCTGATATTTATTGTTATTTATGAATGGGATGATGGATAGATAGATAGATAGATAGATAGATAGATAGATAGATAGATAGATAGATAGATAGATAGATAGATAGATCGATCATCATACTCTGCATAGGGAGCTGTTGGGATCATGATAATAATGTGTGGGGGCTGTGTGGGCATTATACTGTGTATAGGAGAGCTGTGTGGGCAGTATACGGTGTATAGGGGTCTTTGTGAACAGTGTATAGGGGCTGAGTGAACATAAAACCATGTATAGTGGGTTGTGTGGGCAGTGTACTGTGTATAGGGGGCAGTGTATCATGTACAGAGAGGCTGTGTGGGCAGTATGCCATGTATAGGGGGCTTTGTGAACAGTATGCCATGTATAGGGTCCTGTTTGGGCAGTATACAGTGTATAGGGGGGTTGTGTGGGCAATACACTGTGTATAGGGGATTGTATGGGCAGTATACAGTGTATAAGGGGATTGTGTGGGAAGTAGACCACATATAGGGGGCTGTGTGGGCAGTATACCATGTATAGTGGCCTGTTTGGCAGTATACCACATATAGAGGGGCTGTGTGGGCAGTATACCATGTATAGTGGCCTGTTTGGCAGTATACCACATATAGAGGGGCTGTGTGGGCAGTATACCATGTATAGTGGCCTGTTTGGCAGTATACCACATATAGAGGGTCTGTGTGGGCAGTAGACCATGTTTAGAGGGCTGTGTGGGAAGTATACCATGCATAGGGGGCTGTGTGGGCAATATGTAGTGTATAAGAGGCTGTGTGGCCATTAGACCATGTATAGGAGGGGTTGTATAGGCAGTATATCATGTGTAGTAGGCTGTGTGGGCATAAATAAATAACCCTATATATATATATATATGTGGGCAGTATACTGTGTACAGGGGGCTGTGTGAGCTGTATACTGTGTACAGGGGGCTGTGTGGGCATATATATATATGGGGTTATGTGAGCAGTATACTGTGTACAGGGGGCTGTGTGAGCTGTATACCATGTATAGGGGACTGCATGTCCATTATACCATATAAAGGGAGCTGTGTAGGTCATCATACTATGTGGCGGGGTCTGAGGTGGCATCATATTTTGGTTGGGTGCTGTAGGTCATCATACTATGTGGCGGGGTCTGAGATGGCATCATATTTTGGATGGGTGCTGTAGGTCATCATACTATGTGGCGGGGTCGAGGTGGCATCATATTTTGGTTGGGTGCTGTAGGTCATCATACTATGTGGCGGGGTCTGAGGTGGCATCAGATTTTGGTTGGGTGCTGTAGGTCATCATACTATGTGGCGGGGTCGAGGTGGCATCATACTTTGGTTGGGTGCTGTAGGTCATCATACTATGTGGCGGGGTCTGAGGTGGCATCATATTTTGGTTGGGTGCTGTAGGTTATCATACTATGTGGCGGGGTCTGAGGTGGCATCAGATTTTTGTTGGGTGCTGTAGATCATCATACTATGTGGCGGGGTCTGAGGTGGCATCATATTTTGTTGGGTGCTGTAGGTCATCATACTATGTGGTGGGGTCTGAGATGGCATCATATTTTGGTTGGGTGCTGTAGGTTATCATACTATGTGGCGGGGTCTGAGGTGGCATCAGATTTTTGTTGGGTGCTGTAGGTCATCATACTATGTGGCGGGGTCTGAGGTGGCATCATATTTTGTTGGGTGCTGTAGGTCATCATACTATGTGGCGGGGTCTGAGGTGGCATCATACTTTGGCTGGGTGCTGTAGGTCATGTGAGGCACCACCGGCATGATCCTCATGGCCGGGGCGCATCACATGCAGGATCAGGAGGATCCTGTGCACACTGGCCGGTTTTTCCTGTGATAATGCTGTGTGAACCAACTTTGAACACAAGGTTTAATGTGACTAATGAGTGGCTCATGAAATCGAGGAGTCCATGAGGAATAGGATGTAAGGAGTGATTGCTGACAGCCCAGGTGGGTGTGTCCGGAGGAATAGCAGCCCAGCTGGGTGACTCAGTGTGGGTGTGGCAGGCACGATAAGAGGTCAGCCAGCTGAGTGATTGGGAGATTCATTCTCAGCCATACATCAGCCTGAGAGCATGTGGGCTGATTACCAGCCTGAGAACCGAGCAGAGCCAGTCTGTGTGAGGGACTGGGAGTGCGAGTCCATGCCGCCATGTTGCGATGGTGAAGGGAGCATGCTAGCTCCATACCGGTAGCCAGGACCAGGGTCGTGACAGCACCTGGGGTGGGGAAGCCGTGGCTGACCTGTTGGACGCTGGACTGGACGTGGGGTGAAACATGTCCAGGACGGAGCCTGTGAGAGGCTTGGCCAACCCGTTACCCAGGTAGCGAGACCCGGATCCGTGCCCGGTAAGACAGCGGTTCCCGTGTAACGGAGTGAGCTGTGTGTGAGTAATGCCAGGCGGGCATAACCGCTATTGGGTCCGACTAGGCAGTCGGTAAAGGACCCGTTGATGTATGTAGGGGCTTAGGCAATTGCCCTGAATGTAAGATGATGACCTATGTAAGAGCATTGGATGATAATGTGGGGAGAAAGTGACCCAGCCAGTATGGATGATGTTGGAGGCGTTCCGTCCCTGTGGGACGAGAGGGAGGCTTGCCCTGCTGCTTGCAGAGGGTACCCGTCCCTCAACCACGGCCTCTAATGGTGTGGGTGTGCCTGTGGTGCCAGACACAGGGGTAATAGGGCTCCTAGTAGGTAACGGATGAGGTTCCCGTGTACTATGGTTTGCCAGTCCCTGTAATGGGCCATGGAGGAGCCACAGTCCATGAATGATGGGCTGTGAGCGTGTGGAAGGATGCGTGTGATCCATGGACGTTTGAATGATGGATCACACATGGTATGTAAGGCCCGGTCAGGCAGGAATCCTGACTACGGGGTAATGTTATATCATCATGCTGGATGACTAAAGCCAGGCGGCAGGTACCGCCATTGGGACCCACAGGGCCCGTTGAGGCGTATGTAACGAAGGTCAGAAGCAGGGGTTCAAAAGGGCTCCTAGAGTGGGGACACCATGGTTGAACCGGGTGGACTCTGACCGGGACGTAGGCGGAGATACGTCCAGGAAGGAGCCCCTTGGGGATACATGACATACCCGGTACTCAGGTTGCTCAATCCCTGTTATGAACCCGGAGGGGTCATCGTCGAAGTATAACAAATGTATGATTATAAATGTACTGTAAGATGTGTAAGTAGGCCGGAGGCCGTAGCTACCCCGGGAGCAGGTGTTAGAGCTCCAATGGGGAGAGAGTCGTGGTTACAGGTCCTGGGTTATTGTGAATGTATATGTGCCATGTTCTATGTAATGTATGATGTATTTATGTAAAGTGTTTATAATCAATGTGATATGTGTCCAACATGCTACCCGGGTTATGTTATTATATGTGAAAATAAACGGGTACACTTGGTTAACTTATAAACACGTGTTTTGTCGTTATGCAAGCGGGTTCCCCGGTTGCTACCTCACAGTCATCATACTATGTGGCGGGGTCTGAGGTGTCATCATACTTTGGCTGGGTGCTGTAGGTCATCATACTATGTGGCGGGGTCTGAGGTGGCATCATATTTTGGTTGGGTGCTGTAGATCATCATACTATGTGGTGGGGTCTGAGGTGGCATCATATTTTGGTTGGGTGCTGTAGGTCATCATACTATGTGGCGGGGTCTGAGGTGGCATCATACTTTGGCTGGGTGCTGTAGGTCATCATACTATGTGGCGGGGTCTGAGGTGGCATCATACTTTGGTGGGTGCTGTAGGTCATCATACTATGTGGCGGGGTCTGAGGTAGCATCATATTTTGGTTGGGTGCTGTAGGTCATCATACTATGTGGCGGGGTCTGAGGTAGCATCATATTTTGGTTGGGTGCTGTAGGTCATCATACTATGTGGCGGGTCTGAGGTGCATCATATTTTGGTTGGGTGCTGTAGGTCATCATACTATGTGGCGGGGTCTGAGGTAGCATCATATTTTGGTTGGGTGCTGTAGATCATCATACTATGTGGCGGGGTCTGAGGTAGCATCATATTTGGTTGGGTGCTGTAGATCATCATACTATGTGGCGGGGTCTGAGGTAGCATCATATTTTGGTTGGGTGCTGTAGGTCATCATAGTATGTGGCAGGGTCTGAGGTGGACATCATACTTTGGTTGGGTGCTGTAGGTCATCATACTATGTGGCGGGGTCGAGGTGTCATCATACTTTTGTTGGGTGCTGTAGGTCATCATACTATGTGGCGGGGTCTTAGGTGTCATCATACTTTTGTTGGGTGCTGTAGGTCATCATACTATGTGGCGGGGTCTGAGGTAGCATCATATTTTGGTTGGGTGCTGTAGGTCTAGGTCATCATACTATGTGGCGGGGTCTGAGGTGGCATCATATTTTGGTTGGGTGCTGTAGGTCATCATACCATGTGGTGGGGTCTGAGGTGGCATCATATTTTGTTGGGTGCTGTAGGTCATCATACTATGTGGTGGGGTCTGAGGTGGCATCATACTTTGGTTGGGTGCTGTAGGTCATCATACTATGTGGCGGGGTCTGAGGTGGCATCATACTTTTGTTGGGTGCTGTAGGTCATCATACTATGTGGCGGGGTCTGAGGTGGCATCATACTTTGGTTGGGTGCTGTAGGTCATCATACTATTTTGGTAAAGCTGTTGGGGAACTGTAGGAGTGTCATACTGTGGGTAAGTGACTGTAGACATAATAATGTGTGGGTGGCTATAGGGTCCATCATACTGTGTGGGGGATGTGGGGGTACAATAATGTTTGTTGGGTTTGGGGGGCATCATACTATGTAGAGGGGCTCTGGTGGCATCATATTGTGTGGGGGCATCATACTATTGGGGGCTGTGGGAGTATTGTACCATCTGGTTGGCTTGTATGGGATATAATACTGTGTGGGGGCTGTGTGGGCATCATACTACACTGTACTGTCCCTTTTTTCTAACTTTCAAACAATGTCTGATGTATGTATGCACAGCCTCTCACTACCCTTCCAAAATTCAGTAGAGATCACCCCTTATCAAGAGCACTTGATATTTGGGGTCCCTGTTTGAAAGGTTTCATTGGGACATGTCTGCAGACTCTGATCATGCCGGGAGTCTAAAACGGGCAACAGTCCAGATTTAGCCCAGATAATCCTGTGATTTGACGTGCAAAAGTGGAAGGGATTATGCTAATCCCACCCATAAGTGTTCATTTTGATTGTTTTGGTGCATCCTCAGGCAGTCAGTGAGGACAAAGCTTAAAGTATAGACTCTCCCCGGGGTCAAACTCGCTGCCAGTCTTTGTGTTAGCTCCTCTGTCCTGAGGATACTTCTTTTCTGTGTTCTCCTATTTTTAGTCCAGCTTCCATAATGAGCCCTCCACCACCTCCTCTCCGCCTGGGGGGGGGTCACTGCTGATTTTTAATGAGCCCCAAAGAAATCAATAATTCAATAACAAGTTGTATAGACGGGCAAGAAGCAGGTACCCCGAGGAATTCAAACAGGAGAAACACGCCCCCGAGGAACTGCCAGATACCTCTATGGAAATATCCGAACCTTCTGTCCATTATCCTATACAGAATTCTGCATAATTATGTTCATTCTGCCCAGGATGGAGCTATAATTTTACCACTACACAACAACATGAGACATCCTTTTCTGATTCTGATTATTTTACTTAAAGTATTTGTTCTGACTACAGGAAAGTTATTTTCCAGTTTCTTTCAAATCTAACATTATCTCTGTTCTGTCTAATCTGTTTTATTCTTTCTGCTCTGCTGCAGTCATTTATAGAGCGTTTTGCACCTGTAACCACCTTATTTAGTGGTTTATGGTACTTTGGCTCCCTCTAGTGGCTGAACCTTTTATTGACAATTTTCTATTGTATGTCCCTGTTTCTCCTCCCCTTTGCAATGCATTATGGTAGCTCAGTCTCCATTTTCTCTCCATGCTGTATACAGGAAGAGATCCTCCATTTCAATCCCTCTTGTGATCGCATTGCTGGTAAGAATTTGTGTTCCGCAGCCGTTTACTGCTCTATATGTTACCTCATCTTAGTCAGTTGTATCCTAGGTTAGGCTCTAGCTTGCTACATGTTTCTATGTATGTTTGTGATATGTATTTTCTGCTGTATCATTCATGCACTGATTGTATATATCCCTATTGTCCCCAGTTTCATCAAATCATACTACTACGTTCAATAAAAGCACAGATTTCCTCAACGGTTTCCTTATTGGACTTAGTTCAGCATCATAAGCCGTTTAGTGAGAACAGAAACAACTCCATTATTTTTCTTAAACATTGCTCCAACTCCCCTGCATAGATCTAAAGTTAAACGATGAAATTGCTACGGCCACCACTAGAGGGAGCATGTACATTCCAATAAAGTCTGCACTAAGCTCTCCGTCTCCCTCTAGTGGTGACAATGGGCAAGCAGAATTCTATTATCTTATTATAAGGAATATTTCACCCCTATCAACATCTTTTAGCCCCAACACTATCAGAAAGATATGTATTTAAATGAGTGTCGTTTCTGAAATATGTATAGCTCAAAATCTTAAGCATCAATAGGACATGAGAACCGCAGCTCTAGCTCTAGTTGGACATTTTATGTAGGAACCAAAAGGGAAGAGGGAGTTGCAAGTGTCCACAGGAGCGTAATGTCACGTATGGACAAGAGGATGTCCAGCGCACGGCGCAATACAGAAGTTACAATGGGGAATGTAAACGGGTAGGAAGGTCTTAACAGTAAGGGAGGCAGGTCACCACCTGACACCAACCTGTGTCTGCACCCTGCACTCCCTAACATTCCTAAGTGGGTCCTTCCCCCCCGCCATCATCACGTGCCTAGTCCCTTTGCTATCCCTCCACTCACCCTGGCTAATGCAAAGCCCGGGGAGTACAGTAGACGTCACCTCTACAATAGTCCAACAGAGGGGAAGGTTGACAGACAGTGGAACATAACCAAAACCATATACTTCTACTTCAAAGTTGCAGCGTACCCAGGGTTGCAGAGAATAGGACTCCAACAAGAAGCTGCTGTGATGTATTATAAGGATTGATTCTGGAATCTAATAGCATATGGGAGCACAGACACTCTGAGACCAAGTTTAAGGTGAACAAGACTGTATTAAACACTCGTGGCAGTTAACAAACGTGAGATGCAGCAAGTGAACAGGTTCATCAAACAGGCAACAAGCAGGAAAGTCTCTTTAGAAGCAATTCACGTTAGTAACAGTCTATGAGTTAGTAACTCCCAGGAAGGCCTAGGAAGGTAATCACAAGAACAAGTCCTGAACTTGAAACTGTGCAGTGTAATTTAAGTGAGTCTCACAAAGTCCAGCAAAAGTCCAGAGAAACAAGCTTGCAAAGCTTACAGGCACACAGGCTTACACATCACAGGGCAGGCAGGCTGGAGCAGAGTCTAATGGTGGGTTTACACGTTGCGATATCGGAGTCCAAGTCCGACCCAACTCGACCAAAAGTCACGTGGTTCGGAGTTGGAGCGATATCGTTCCTGCGTTGTACCGTGAGAACATCCGATACGATGCAGGAACGATGGTAATCCGATATCGGGGGTCGAATGAGCGTGCTATTCAACCGCCCGATATCGGATGCCTGTTGGAGCCGGATCGTTCCGTGTGACAGCCCAACTCCGATGTGTACTGCCACGTCACCCATTCACTCCCATGTTAAATGGTCGTTCCTGGGTTGGTGGGCGTACACATCGTCGGGACGTTGTATTCCGATATCGCACGTGTAAACGGCAATGCGATGCAGGGAAAAGCGCGCTCCCGCGTCGTTGGATACGATATCGGGCGATATCGCAACGTGTAAACCCACCATAACACACACGGCACAGAAGCAGGTTTGCGGGAGAAGCAGTGAGCAGGTGTGGAAGCTGGAGGACACAGGAAAAGACAGAGTGGATTTGCCAGAGGAGGTTCACTTGAGGACTACAGAAGCAGGAAGCCAACTGAATACTTGAGCATGGCTATACGGTAGACTGAGGTTTATAAAGGCAGAGAGGAGGATCACATGAAGCAACAGACACCATCTTGAAAAGGAGTAAGATGCATAGAATAACAACAGAAAGTCCAAAATCCTAACAGTTGCCTTCCTCCAAGGTGGTCATTTCAAAATGAATCTCTACGACCGGTATCAGGCGAAGGAACAAGTGACTGTTTAAGGTGAGGGGAGTGGTCACAAACCAGCAGCACCTGAGATTGAAGTAAGAAGGAACAACCAGCAAAGAAAGATTCCTCAACCCTTCCTGCACCAACAGAAAGCAACTCCATTTAAAACCAAGAGTCTCACAAGGCAATGCGAGACTCAATTCACAAACATGGGTTACGTGAGCTTATTTAATAAATCTGATGCAATTTACACCATTTTTTACTAACTGTAAACTCAATGCATCCCAGCACTGTACCTCTAGGGGGCGCTGAGCTCTATTCACACGCTCCAGGCTCATCATATTTCTTCACTATAATTATAAAGTCATAACGTTGCAGCGCTCTCCAGTAATGAAAGATAAACACTGATCTAATCGCTGCCGTCCTGCTTTCTCCCGGGGATTCACTGTTTGCAAACAATGGCGCGCGCCACAGATCACATCCCTTGTCATTTGGAACTTCTCAGAACTGAAGCGCCATTTTGGATCTAAATGAGTCTACTAGAGCCGGTACCCCGACCCGGATGCACCTCCTTAGCAGTCATCACATATACCATGGTCTGGACCTCGGGCTTCACTATCGGCCCCCTGGCCCACCACTCACTCCGACGAGCCTCCTGCAGCTTTAGTCATAAGCTGATCCGGCCAGATCACCGACTGCAAGGAGGAGGAGGGCAGAGGAGGTCAGCGCTCACTGAGAGAGTCCAGGGAGCTGAGTGACATGAGTGACATGCCCAAAGGGGGTGACAGGTTCCCTTTAAAGGGGTTGTCAGGTTTTTTTTTAATAAAATCTAAGTGTATATCTAGGCTGCAGAATGCAGACAGTTTGTAATTTACACCCCGTTAGCCTTTTGCAGGGTCACCTAGATATCATGATTCTGCATGTGGAGGAGACTAACAAGGGGTGTGTTTGTTTTGGAGCTTGGGCAAAATGTTGTTTCCCCCTACTTTCCCACAAGCATGCCCCAGACTGCAGCAAGCCCTCCCCAGACCCAAGCATGCCCGCCCCCTCCAGTCTCCAGCATGCCCACCCCCCAGTATCCAGCATGTCCTCCCTCTCCAGTCTCCAGCATGGCTACCCCTCAGTATCCAGCATGTCATCCCTCTCCAATCTCCAGCATGCCCGCTCCCCAGTATCCAGCATGTCCTCCCTCTCCAGTCTCCAGCATCTCCAGCATGGTCTCCCCCTCCAGACTCCAGCATGCCCGCCCCCCAGTATCCAGCATGTCCTCCCCCTCCAGTCTCCAGCATGGCTACCCCTCAGTATCCAGCATGTCATCCCTCTCCAATCTCCAGCATGCCCGCTCCCCAGTATCCAGCATGTCCTCCCTCTCCAGTCTCCAGCATCTCCAGCATGGTCTCCCCCTCCAGACTCCAGCATGCCCGCCCCCCAGTATCCAGCATGTCCTCCCTCTCCAGTCTCCAGCATGCCCAGCCTCCAGCATGCCCTCCCTCTCCAGTCTACAGCATGCCCGCCCCCCAGTATCTACCATGTCCTCCCTCTCCGTCTCCAGCATGCCCGTCCCCCAGTCTCCAGCATGCCTTCCCTCTCCAGCTGCCAGCATGCCCACCCCCAGTCTCCAGCATGGACTCCTCCTCCAGTCTCCAGCATGCCCGCCCCCCAGTATCCAGCATGTCCTCCCTCCCAGTCTCCAGAATCTCCAGCATGGTCTCACCCTCCAGTCTCCAGCATGCCTGCCCCCCAGTATCCAGCATGTCCTCCCTCTCCAGTCTCCAGCATGCCCAGCCCCAGCATGCCCTCCCTCTCCAGTCTACAGCATGCCCGCCCCCCAGTATCTACCATGTCCTCCCTCTCCAGTCTCCAGCATGCCCGGCCCCCAGTCTCCAGCATGTCCTCCCTCTCCAGTCTCCAGCATGCCTGCCTCCAGTCTCGAGCATGGCCTCCCCCTCCCGTCTCCAGCATGCCCACCCCCAGTCTTCAACATGTCCTCCCTCTCCAGTCTCCAGCATACCCGCCCCCAGTCTCAGCATGCCCACCCCCTCCACACTCCATTTCCCTATGGACACTGTGATAGAGCTGCCGCATTGCACTGAGAGCGGTCATCTCCTTCTGAGACACTGTGCACTCCGCAGACAATCCACAGGGTGGGCAGCTGTGAGGTTCAGCGCTTCATGTCACATCAGCGCGGACACAAGGGGAGGAGGTGAGCACACACTCCGCAGCACTGAGAGCGGTTATCTCCTTCTCAGAGCTGTGGATTTGCTATCTGGAGATTAGAGGATAATATAATGTGAAAATACTATTAAGGTTGGGGGAACAAGGGATTTTATTACTACCTGGGCACTTTAGATACCGTAGTAACAGCACTTTCTCGTTTGGGTAAAGTTGGGAGAAATGCAGGAAATAGTTATTTATGGAGGAAGATATCATGGCGATCTGGGCTGGATGGAGAAGAAAAGGCAAAATGAACAACTAAGATTAACATAGTGTTTGCTGTGCCATTACATAGGACTGCAGGGGACATCTACACTTCTGTTAAGAATAATATCAGTCTTATATGAGTAACCAGATTATTCACTGTTTTTTGGTATAAATTATATCACCACATGTCAAATTAATCAGTTGTTGCAGTAGATTCTTAGAAAACGAACAGAATCAGCATTCATGATCTGCATGTTTTTGGGTCTGTGTATTTGCACAATTAATAGTTTAATATAATAGCAGTGTGGAGTTCAATTAGTGAGGTCAATCATTCTGTGAAGAAACAGGTGTGAAT
This sequence comes from Allobates femoralis, assembly GCA_033576535.1. Classification (NCBI taxonomy): domain Eukaryota; kingdom Metazoa; phylum Chordata; class Amphibia; order Anura; family Aromobatidae; genus Allobates; species Allobates femoralis. The sequence goes on along the minus strand of JARQOC010000004.1, from coordinate 606,752,365 downwards.
CCAGTGGCCCTTATGTAAGGGTGAATCCAGCACATGTTGTACATGCATTTCTCCTTGAAAGCCTGAGAAATATGGGTTGTTCGTGACATTGACAGAGAACAGCGGAAAAAAGTAGTTCAGAGAGGGTGAAACGAGACAGTTTATCAGACGACCTCCAAACTCTGAATTCAGCACAGTCCACTCGAAGACAATGAAGCATCATGATACGGGCATGTTCTCTTACTATGGTGCCGTCTATTACAGCAACAGGGATCATGGACCAGTTTGCATATATCAAAATACTTGAAGAGATCATGTTGCCTTACGCTGAATAGGAAATGCCCTTGAAATGGGTGTTTCCACAAGACAACGACCATTAACACACAAGTAAATGAGCAATATCTTGTTTCAGTCCAACAAAATTGGGATTATGAAGCGGCCGCCCAATCCCTGGACCTTAATCTGATAGAACACCTTGTGGGGGTGACATCAAACATGCCGCTTCTGAGGCAAAGCCAACAAATGCAAATGAATTGCGGATGTAGTCAAAGCATCCTGGGTTGGAATAACAGTTGACAGGTGCCAGAAGTTGGTTGACTCTATGCAACATAGATGTGTTTATACAACTAAATATTAGGTTAGTGATTCACAGGAATCCTAAAAAAATACATATTTTGAGTTTGTAAAGACAAATGCAGACACTGCTATTTTTTTGAACAGCCTAATGTTCATTTTTTGCTATTTTTCTGTAAAGCAGTTAAATATGATATACCTATATATAATTATATATATTCTCTTCATGTTTTGATTTAGAGAACAGTGTGCAATGCTCCAATACATGGAAATAAAAACCATTATAAAGATAGCTGTACCACACTGCTATTATTTTGAACACAGCTGTACATAGGACTGCAGGTATCATCAGTGGATTGGCAGGATTAGGTTTTCTTTCAACTGTTTAGCCAGGATAAATACCCCTCATTCCACTCCATCGCCATCTGAATCCTGCAATATTCCCTATTCGGTAGCCATGCGGTGACACAACGTAGCAGTTACCGGCATGATGAAGTTGAGTTGAGCGTCTTGTCTCATTGATTGCGGTCCGTGCCGCCTTTCCAGCAGCATTACATTGTATCCCTGGCAGCTGCATCCAGGGAGGTCATGGACGACCATTTAGGCAGTCCTGATCGTGGCCATTATCTGGGCTCCGTGTCCCCTATTAGCGGTGTCTTTTTCAGGCACAGATTGGAGGCCGCCTCTTCCAGAGCGCGCCATCTGTTCCTGCAGACGATCCTGGCTCACCACCATCCTTCTACCTTTCCCGACCTGCTCCGTCTGCTGTGGGAAGCTGCTGCCAGGTTTTACGAGATCAGCGTTCACGCCGCCGACATCCACGAGCTGCATCATCCTCACAACAGGGAACTTGTCATCTCCAGCAGGAAGCAGAAGACGCCAGCAGCACGTGGACCGGTGATTAACGATGGGGCGAGGGATCATTGTGTAATGTACGGTGTTCCGTAATCACTGCTGTCATCATTGTAACCAGCCGACTGGTAACAGCCACCGATCACATATTGTGTATTTCCACCGTGTGCCGCCAAAACAGCTCCGACCTGGTGAGGCATGGAGTCCATACGACCTCTGCAGACGTCTGGTGCTTTCCGGCAGATCGTTTGCTCCGACCCGGCAAGGCATGGACTCCATACGACCTCTGTAGACGTCTGGTGCTTTCCAGCAGATTTTTTGCTCTGACCCGACATGGACTCCATACGACCTCTGCAGAAGTCTATTGCTTTCCGGCAGATTGTTTGCTCCAACCCGGCAAGGCATGGACGCCATATGATCTCTGCAGATGTCTGGTGCTTTCCGGCAGATTGTTTGCTCTAACCCGGCAAGGCATGGACTCCATACGACCTCTGCAGAAGTCTGGTGCTTTCCGGCAGATTGTTTGCTCCGACCCGGCAAGGCATGGACTCCATACGACCTCTGCAGAAGTCTGGTGCGTTCCGGCAGATTGTTTGCTCCGACCCTGCAAGGCATGGACTCCATACGACCTCTGCAGACGTCTGGTGCTTTCTGGCAGATTGTTCGCTCCGACCCAGCGAGGTATGGACTCTATATGACCTTGGCGGGAGTCCGATGCTTTCCCGAAGATCATTCTTGACTGAACACTCTTCTGCTTAGAGATGCATTGCCATTAGTGACACCGCTGGCTTGAGGATGCCACTGGGTCTGTTCAATATAGGATGCAATGCTAGAATACAAAGATCCCAGCAGAGCAGTCCCCATTACTGAACACCGCCAGCTGGTGTACTTCTCATAGTACATTCTGGTGCCCACCTCTTCCCCAAGTGATGCACCCGGCAATCAACATAATGGAAAATGGCATTCATCAGACCAGGCACCTTCTTCCATCACTCCATGGTCCAGATCTGATTGTAGGCAGCTGGGACAGTAGGGGCACCAAGACTAGCCTACGGTTAACTAATTGCCTTGTTTGGACCAATTTTGGTGGGCACTAACCACTACGCCCTGGAACATACCACAAGACTCACCAGTTACTAGGATCACATCACAAGACCTGCCATGTACCGTGAACAACCCATGAGACCGACCGTATACCAGGAACAACCCACAACGCCTACCATGTACCAGGAGCACCTCACAATGTTTGTCGTATACCATGGGCGGCATGGTGGCTCAGTGGTTAGCACTGCAGCCTTGCAGTGCTGAGGTCCTGGGTTCTATTCACACCAAGGACAACATCTGCAAGGAGTTTGCGTGGGTTTCCTCTGGGCACTCCGGTTTCCTTCCACATTGCAAAGACATACTGGTAGGATGTTTATATTGTAAGCTCCAATAGGGACAGTGCTGCAAATGTATGTAAAGTGCTATGGAATCAATAGCACTATATAAATGAATAAATAATATTATAACCAAGAACACCCCACAAGGCCTGCTGAATATCGGGAAAACCCCACAAGACCTGCCGTGTACTGGGAACAACACTCAAGACCTGCCGAATACCGGTACTCCCTACAAGACCTGCTGTACAGCAGGAACACCCCATAAGACTAACTGTTTACTGAGAACATCTCACAAGACCTACCATACACCAGGAGCACTACACAAGACTTGCTGTATACCAAGAACACCCCACAAAACTTATTGTATACTTGAAACACCTCACAAGACCTGCTGTAGACTAGGAGGACCCCACAAGAACTGTCATATACCAGGAACACCCCACAAGAACTGCTGTATACCGGAACAACCCAAAAGACATACCATGTACCAGAAATACCTCACAAGACCTGCCGTATACCAAGAACATCCTACAATACCTGCTGTGTACAGGGAACACCCGGCAAGAGTTCCATGTTGCAGGAAGTTGAATGTAGAATAGGACTTGATGTATAATAGGAACACCCTAAAACAACAGGAACACCCTAAAAGACTTGCTTTATATCAGAAACGTCACACAAGACCCGCTGTATACAGGAAACACCCCACAAGACCAGCCGTATACTGGGAGCACCCCACAAGACCTGCTGTATACAGGAACACCCCACAAGACCTGCCGTATACAGGGAATACTCCACCAGACCTGCCGTATACCACGAACACTCCACTAGACCTGCCGTGTACCAGAAATACCCACAAGAACTTCTGTATACCAGGAACACCCCACAAGACCTGCCATTTACCAGTAACACCTTCCAGATTTGGTGTATACCAGGAACACCCTACAAGACTTGCCGTAAACCGGGAAAAAAATGACAAGACCTGCTGTATATGAGTAACAATCCACAAGACCTGCTATATACTGGCACACCCCACAAGATCTGTTGTATTCCGGAACACCCCACAAGACCTGTTGTATACCGGGAACACCCCACAAGACCTGCCACCTACCGGGAACACCCCCAAAGACCTCTTGTATACAAGGAACATCCCACAAGACCTGCTGTATACCGGGAACACCCCACAAGACCTGCCATAAACCGGGAACACCCCACAAGACCTGCCGTATACTGGGAACACCCCACAAGACCTGCCATAAACCGGGAACACCTAACAAGACCTGCCACATATCGGGAACATCCCACAAGATCTGCTGTCTACCAGGAACAACACAAGACCTGCTGTATACTGGGAACACCCCACAAGACCTGCTGTATACTGGGAACACCCCACAAGACCTGCTGTATACTGAGAACACCCCACAACACCTGCTGTATACCAGGAGCACCCCACAACACCTGTTGTATACCGGGAACACCCCACAAGACCTGCCACATACCGGGAACATCCCACAAGACCTGCCACATACCGGGAACATACCACAAGACCTGCCACATACCGGGAACATCCCACAAGACCTGTTGTATACCGGGAACACCCCACAAGACCTGCCACATACCGGGAACATCCCACAAGACCTGCCACATACCGGGAACATCCCAGAAGACCTGCTGTATACCAGTAGCAATCCAAAAGATCTGATGTATACTGAGAAAAGCCCACAAAACTTGCTTTATACAGGGAACACCCTACAAGACCCACTGTATACTGGGAGCAACCTACAAGACATGTCATATAATGGGAACCCTCCACATAATCTGCCATATACCAGAAATACCCCATAAGATTCGCTGTGTCCCAGGAACACCCCACAAGACCTGACATGTACCAGGAATACCCCTAGACCTGACATATGCTGCAGTGATCACTTTCCGCTTGCTCATTTTTCCTCCTACCACTACATAGCTGATTGTTATGTGAAGACTGACTGGCGGCCCCCTGCTGTGGTTGGTAAGGGGGTTCTTTTGGCGATAGATGCCCTCATCCCCAGTTGCACAATTATGGATTCCTATAGACCTTGTATACGATGTGCAAGCGGTGGGGGAAGGGAGGAAATACGTTTCTCTACAGATTCATAGATTTGGATATTTGCCCCGGGTTCTCATTTCTCCTCAGCTTTACTCTACATTCATTCTCTCCATCCGTCTCTAGGACAACACGTAACAGAGCCGAAAAAATGGGAGCAGGTTCAGTGTAAACCTTCCCTCCGGCCCCCAACAGAGGGACTGAATGAGGCTCATTCATCAGAGGAGGAATGGAGGCGCTCGGCGAGGGAGGAAAGGAAATGAGCTCTGGAGAAGCCAGCACCCCGGCCCTCAACACAATCACTAAAAATATGTACCCCCCTCTATACAATGTGACAACGGGGGTCCTGAGACTACTGACGTCATGGGATCCAGCTCTATCATCAACGTCACCATTTATTCCAATAATCCAGAAAATCCAATAATCCAAATCTCGCATAACCGGACTCTAATAATATATGGAAATTCCATCATAACTCTAATAAACTGACTGAAAAATCACAAATTATTACAAGTCTTATTGAGGAGAAAGAACTCCAAAAATTCTAAGTTATTGGGGCGATCACAGGACCATCAAAAGTGTTGTTGCAAATAGTCACCAGGTCACAAAAAACATGTTGAGATAAAAAGAACAAGGTGTTCAGAGCTCAGAGATATGGCTGAGGTGAGGAGGCTGAGCCCAACCACCACTGAACTAGACACAGAAGAACAAGGTGTTCAGAGCTCAGAGATATGGCTGAGGTGAGGAGGCTGAGCCCAACCACCACTGAGCAAGATACAGAAGAACAAGGTGTTCAGAGCTCAGAGATATGGCTGAGGTGAGGAGACTGAGCCCGACCACCAGTGAGCAAGATACAGAAGAACAAGGTGTTCAGAGTTCAGAGACACAGCCGAGGTGAGGAGGCTGAGCCCGACCACCACTGAACAAGATACAGAAGAACAAGGTGTTCAGAGCTCAGAAACACGGCCGAGGTGAGGAGGCTGAGCCCGACCACCACTGAGCGAGACACAAAAGAACAAGGTGTTCAGAGCTCAGAGATATGGCCAAGGTGAGGAGGCTGAACCCGACCACCACTGAGCAAGACACAGAAGAACAAGGTGTTAAGAGCTCAGAGATATGGCCGAGGTGAGGAGGCTGAGCCTGACCACCACTGAGCAAGACACAGAAGAACAAGGTGTTCAGAGCTCAGAGATATGGCCGAGGTGAGGAGGCTGAGCCCGACCACCACTGAGCAAGATACAGAAGAACAAGGTGTTCAGAGCTCAGAGATATGGCCGAGGTGAGGAGGCTGAGCCCGACCACCACTGAGCAAGATACAGAAGAACAAGGTGTTCAGTGCTCAGAGATATGGCCGAGGTGAGGAGGCTGAGCCCGACCACCACTGAGCAAGATACAGAAGAACAAGGTGTTCAGTGCTCAGAGATATGGCTAGGTGAGGAGGCTGAGCCTGACCACCACTGAGCAAGACACAGAAGAACAAGGTGTTCAGAGCTCAGAGATATGGCCGAGGTGAGGAGGCTGAGCCCAACCACCACTGAGCAAGACACAGAAGAACAAGGTGTTCAGAGCTCAGAGACATGGCCGAGGTGAGGAGGCTGAGCCCGACCACCACTGAGCAAGATACAGAAGAACAAGGTGTTCAGAGATATGGCCGAGGTGAGGAGGCTGAGCCCAACCACCACTGAGCAAGACACAGAAGAACAAGGTGTTCAGAGCTCACAGATATGGCTGAGGTGAGGAGGCTGAGCCCGACCACCACTGAGCAAGACACAGAAGAACAAGGTGTTCAGAGCTCAGAGATATGGCTGAGGTGAGGAGGCTGAGCCCGACCACCACTGAGCAAGACACAGAAGAACAAGGTGTTCAGAGCTCAGAGACATGGCCGAGGTGAGGAGGCTGAGCCCGACCACCACTGAGCAAGATACAGAAGAACAAGGTGTTCAGAGATATGGCCGAGGTGAGGAGGCTGAGCCCGACCACCACTGAACAAGACACAGAAGAACAAGGTGTTCAGTGCTCAGAGACACGGCCGAGGTGGGAAGGCTGAGCCCGATCACCACTGAGCAAGACACAGAAGAACAAGGTGTTCAGAGCTCAGAGACATGGCCGAGGTGAGGAGGCTGAGCCCGACCACCACTGAGCAAGACACAGAAGAACAAGGTGTTCAGAGCTCAGAGATATGGCTGAGGTGAGGAGGCTGAGCCCAACCACCGCTGAGCAAGATACAGAAGAACAAGGTGTTCAGAGCTCAGAGATATGGCTGAGGTGAGGAGGCTGAGCCCGACCACCGCTGAGCAAGACACAGAAGAACCAGAAGAACAAGGTGTTCAGTGCTCAGAGATATGGCCGAGGTGAGGAGTCTGAGACCAACCACCACTGAGCAAGACACAGAAGAACAAGGTGTTCAGTGCTCAGAGATATGGCTGAGGTGAGGAGGCTGAACCTGACCACCACTGAGCAAGACACAGAAGAACAAGGTGTTCAGTGCTCAGAGATATGGCTGAGGTGAGGAGGCTGAGCCTGACCACCGCTGAGCAAGACACTGAAGTACAAGATGTTCAGAGCTCAGAGACAAAGCCAAGGTGAGGAGTCTGAGCCCGACCACCACTGAGCAAGACACAGAAGAACAAGGTGTTCAGTGCTCAGAGACACATGGCCGAGGAAAGGAGGCTGAGCCCAACCACCACTGAGCAAGACACAGAAGAACAAGGTGTTCAGTGCTCAGAGATATGGCTGAGGTGAGGAGGCTGAGCCCAACCACCACTGAACAAGACACAGAAGAACAAGGTGTTCAGAGCTCAGAGATATGGCTGAGGTGAGGAGGCTGAGCCCAACCACCACTGAACAAGACACAGGAGAACAAGGTGTTCAGTGCTCAGAGACATGGCCGAGGTGAGGAGGCTGAGCCCGACCGTCACTGAGCAAGACACAGAAGAACAAGGTGTTCAGAGCTCAGAAATATGGCTGAGGTGAGGAGGCTGAGCCCAATCACCGCTGAGGAAGACACAGAATAACAAGGTGTTCAGAGCTCAGAGATATGGCTGAGGTGAGGAGGCTGAGCCCGACCACCACTGAATAAGACACAGAAGAACAAGGTGTTCAGAGCTCAGAAATATGGCTGAGGTGAGGAGGCTGAGCCCGACCACCACTGAACAAGATACAGAAGAACAAGGTGTTCAGAGCTCAGAGATATGGCTGAGGTGAAGAGGCTGAGCCCAACCACCACTGAGCAAGACACAGAAGAACAAGGTGTTCAGTGCTCAGAGACATGGCCGAGGTGAGGAGGCTGAGCCCGACCACTGAGCAAGACACAGAAGAACAAGGTGTTCAGTGCTCAGAGACATGGCCGAGGTGAGGAGGCTGAGCCCAAACACCACTGAGCAAGACACAGATGTAAAAGGTGTTCAGAGCTCAAAGACCAAGCTAAGGAGATGAGGCTGAGCCTGGCCACCACTGAGAAAGACACAGAAGATCAAGGTGTTCAGTGCTCAGAGACATGGCTGATGTGAGTGACGCACCCCAGGGTATGGGGACTCGGGTATCTGGGCCGTCTGCTGTGGTAGGGATGTCACTGGTGGCCTGTCCAGACCTGTGGCCCTGGTGGTCTGCTTTCAAAAAGGGGAAAATTTGAAAATAATAAAGTATAAAGTTCACGTGACACCACCTGCAGATTCTGGTGACTGGACACCAGCACCGCTTCAGACCTCCGGAGGTGATAGTACTGCAGCTTTGATGGAACAGCTCCCTGCAGGTGGAGCTGGGCCTCCAGGGCAAGAGTGCACCGATGATGGGGATACAGACTAGGTCGAGTGTGGGAGTGTCGGGGTGGGATCCTCCTACAAACCTTGCATTCCCACTGTGACAGATAACCTCACACACTTTTATGGGTGCAGTACCCCAACTGTGACGTCTGACCAGTTGGGCGCCACATGAGGAGACTGAGCCTGACCACCACTGAGCAATATGACTCGCTCCAGTGGGGCCGTGGGGTACTTGGAGCCGGGCCTCTCTCGACGTACTCAAGCCTCTTGGGGGGCTGTCATGGTGGCATGTCCCGGTCCGGGGCCAACTTGATGGGCAGTCAATAAAAAGGGGTTAAAGAGTTTTTGGAGTAAGGAGATTAGGGGGATGGTTGTTGTGACGCCACCCGTGGTATGCGGCTGTTAATAACAGCTGCTGCAGGCCAGGATCTCTGGGGATGGTGGATTGGCAGTTAGGATGGTGTCGCTCCACACGGGTGGAGCGGGGTCCTCAGGGCATCCAGAGAAAAGGGATTTTTAGGGCCCTTGGAGGGCCAGCAGGGCTGAGCTGGCTGCCAGGGCAATTTTCGCGCAGGCTCCTGCTCCCTGTGTGGCGTTTCAGCCTACCGCTCCTCAGGCGAGAAATAAACAGTCTGACACAATGCTGAGTTGTAAACCCGGTTTACTGAGCTCTCTTCCACACACAACACAAGTTACAGCTCAAGTACAGTGGCGGTCTGGGTAGACCTTAGCAACCAGGATGGCTTGTCCAGTACACCCTTTTCGTGTGTCTTCCCTCACGGGCATCTCTTCCTCAGTGCTGCCTGTTCTCCTCCTTCCTGCACGCGCCTCCGCGCACAGAGCCCCGATCCAGCAGCCATGGGCCTTCGTTGGGCTACTTGCCGTGTCCCCTGGCCCTAGTATGGCTGCCTTCTCAGCGGATGTGCCAGGAGTTGGCTACAGCTCCTCAAGATCTCGAGGCCACCAGTTTTGTGGTTGCAGCAGTAGAAAATGAATCCTGCAAAAAACAGGATCCAGGACCATATTTGGCCAACTTTTCTAGACATTCTGTCCTGTCTGTTCCTGTCCGTGTGAGTGACCCTGCAAAAAATAGGATCCCACAGACAGGAAAAACCCGTGGTGTGAAGCCAACCTAAGGCTAGCTTCACACCACAATTTTTGGAATCAGGTTCTGTCCGGTTTGAAACAGACAGTACCTGATCCGGTTTTGTCTCCCATGTATCTCTATGGTGCCGGATTGGTCATATTTGGCCATAAATTTTGTGTATTCTGTGTCTGATCCATATTTTTTTTTTTTTTACCATGCCACAAAATCAGAGACTGCAGCATTATTGGGCTCCAGTGATAGAATCGAACAAAATTGGACAGTCCCGGATCGGGGCGATCCGGCCCCTTTGGCATGGGAGTCTATGGGCACCGGATCCATGAAAAAAATCGGATCGTTTCCTCGATCTGATTTTTTGCACACAGCATGCTCAGAAATCCTGCGGTTTAAATTTCAGCACCATGGACAGCAGTACTTCTAGCACAGGCAGTGAATTCAGCAACTAGGACAGCAGCAGAGCAGACATAAGCAGACTTCAGCACCATAGACAGCAGCAGAAAATGAATCCTGCAAAAAACAGGATCCGGGACCATACTTGCCACACTTTGTGCACATCCTGTGCTGTCAGGTTCTGTCCAGTGGAGCCTAAGGCTACAGGGGGGATGAATACAAATGCACATCACAATATTCAGGTTTCACAATGGAGCATTCCATGATATTGGGTCAAAACCTTACTTATAAGTTATCACCAAGGGTCAAGTCTTCCCATAAATGTGTTTTCATCTCTTGTCTGGACAGTGAAAGCTCCCAGTGATGGTTAAGAGGCTGCGGGTCTTTATATCGCACAGACCTTCCATGGCCAAAGACTGGTGTGTGCCCAGGGGCCACACGGAGGAAGGAGACAACTGCTCCCACCTTCCTGCTTAATGATGGCACCGAGGTAGAGGTCAAAGGCTCTAAGCTCATACATCCATCTGGTCTGGAAAACACAGGTACAAAGTGTCTATTAATATCACCACAATCCTATTAAAGCGTGCAGACAATCCAGACTAAGGCGCCGCTTATCACCCGGAGGAAACTCACACAACCAATCAGTCTGCCAACACATAGATACAATACAGAGAACAATGTATCCATCATATATCAGAAGATGCTCAGGTTATACCAGCTGTACATATCTATACAATGTGAGTTGTCTCCTCCACTTCCGTCCGGATGTTCGCCTATGTCACTTCTGCCAGCGCCATATTACGACACTCAAGTAATGGGTATGCTAATATGCTAATATGGCGCAGGCCGGCAGGGGCGGACAACAGAAACCCGCTGCACACGCTGCCCGGTCCACGCTCCGCCCTCCCACCCGCTGCTCCCCGGCTCCAGTCCACGCTCCCACTCACCCGCATTCCTCCTCCTCTTCTCCTTCTTGCTGCATTGACGTCCGGAAATCAAAGGCCGCAGGGAGGTTAGCAGAGGGGGTGTTATAATGGGCGTGACTGGTGACACACCCACCACATTAGGGCAGTGCGCTCAGTCACGCCTATTATGTGCCCCTATGTTAACATCGCCCCCCGCAGCCTTTGATTTTCCAACGTTGATCCACAAGAAGAAGAAGAGAACGCCGGAGTGAGCGGAAGTGCCTCCGCTCTCCCCTCTCACCCCACACTGCCCCCACTCAACCCACACTGCTCCCTCTCACCCCCCAATGCCTCCACTCAACCCACACTGCCGCCAGTCAACCACACTGCCCCACTCACCCCACACTGCCTCCACTCAACCCACACTGCTCCCTCTCACCCCCCAATGCCACCACCACTCACCCCACACTGCCCCCACTCACCCCACACTGCCTCCACTCAACCCACACTGCCTCCATTCAACCCACACTGCCTCCACTCAACCCACACTGCCCCCACTCAACCAACACTGCCGCCACTCACCCCTGTGGTGATGCGAGCCCAGCGGTGTAACTAGGTTTGCCGGCGCCCGGGGGCAAAGATCTGTTTTGGCGCCCCCCCCCAAAGTAGGTGAGGACCGGGGGGGTGCTGTTAGATTTCAGCCCCGCCGCCCTATTGCAGCCCTGGTTGAGGAGCGGGGGGGGTTGCCGCCAGCGCCCCCCGCTGAGTTGCGCCGGGGGAAAAGGTCCGGCTGCACCTCCCCTAGATACGCCCCTGTGCGACCCCGATGTGTCCCCTGACTGGTATACAGCACATGGGGGATTGTATCTTTTGCTCTGTGGCAGCACTCACAGCAGTGAGATCTGAGCTAAGTGCTGATTGAAAGCACTGACACCCACCTGTGATGGGGTAGGAGATTATATAAGCTGCCTGTCTGAGGAGTGGGTCAGAACAGGAGGAGCTGCTGTGTGAAGCTAACACAGCCTGGGAGCGCTCTGAGAGGACGTTCATGAGACTAATGAGCGGACATTGAGAAGGGAAAGGTTGTGTGCGGACAACACAGCCTAGCTGAGAGGATTGGCTGTGGCCCCGATCAGGACAGAGCACGGCAGAGGTACAGAGCATATCTGTCTGTGGGTTGGAGGTCTGTAAATACCTGAAATGTGCCAATAAACGGTGTGTTTGTGTGAACAGTTGCCTGGGTCACTGCCTTCCGTCGTGCCGATCCTAACCACTACCTTACACCCCACACTGCCCCCACTCACCCCATACTGCCCCACTCACCCCACAATGCCCCCACTCGCCCCACACTGCCCCACTCACCCCACACTGCCCTTGCACACCCCTCTCACCCCCACATGCCCTCACTCAACCCATACTGCCCCAACTCAACCCACACTGCCCCCACTAATGCCACAATGCTCCCACTCACCCCACACTTCCCCTGCACACCCCTCACTCCCCCACACTGCCCCCATTAATCCCACACTGCCCCACTCAACCCACATTGCCCCCACTCAACCCACACTGCCCTTGCACACCCCTCTCACCCCCCCACATGCCTCAAAGCCCCTGCTAACCCTCACCCCCCACATGCCCCCTCTCACCTCCCAATGCCCCCACTCACCTCACACCTGCTTAGCCCCCAGTCAGCACCTACTCAGTCCGCTCAGCACCCACTCACACCCGCTCAGCACACACTCACCCCTGCTCGGCACCTATTCAACCTTCTCAGGCCGTACTCACCATTGCTCAGCCCCACCCCACTCTTAAGCCCGCATCCCAGCACCCACTCATCCCCACTCAGCATACACTCAGCCCTCTCAGGCCATACTCCCCCTACCCCCCCACTCACCCCCCGCTCACCCCCACTCGGCACCCACACACCACCCCCCACTCACCCCCGCTCAGCACCCACTCACACCCATCTCAGCACCCACTCACCCCCGCTCAGCACCCACTCACCTGTGCTCAACACCCATTCACTATTCACACTCACTATTGTTCAGCACATGCTAACCCCCACTCAGCACACACACACTTAAGCCCGTGCTCACTCCGCTCAGCACCCACTCACCCCCACTCAGCACCAACTCACCTTCACTCAGCACACACTCCCACTCTGCGCACACTCACCCCCATTAGACCACACTCATCCCCCCTCACGCCACACTCAACTCTGCTCAGCACCCCTCAATCCTGCTCAGCACCCACTCACCTTCCTCAGGTTACAATCACCCACTGACAGCACACACCTCCTTCAGGCCACACTCCTCTCCCTTCAGGTCACACTCCCCACCGCTCAGCACACACTCACCCTTGCACCCACTCACACTCTTAAGCCTGCAGTTACCCCTCTCAGCATCCACTCACCCGTGCTGTAAGGCCCCACTCACCTCAGCCCACACTCACCTAAGCCCACCCTCACCTCAGCCCACCTCAACCCACGCTCACACCCCCTCAGCTCGCTCTACCTGCAGTCCATTCACCCCACAGCCCGACAACTGAGGATCTGCGCCAGTTCATTATACCGCTGTCACCTTCCTCATGCCATCTCCACATGAGAGCCAACACAGGAGGGGCAGAGAGTGACCACGGGGGGGGCAAAGAGTTAGGGGGAAAAAACAGCGGACAGGAGAGAGCCCAGGGGGTAGAGATGGCTGACGCCCCCATCACCACAGAGCCCGCCCCCATCGTGATGTCACCACCCCATCAAACAGATCCAAAAGCATCGGAGATGCCCATCCTAGAATAATTATATACAGGAGATGCCCAGGTTATGCCAGCTGTATATATATAATTATATACAGGAGATGCCCAGGTTATACGGCTGTACATATATAATTATATACAGGAGATGCCCAGGTTATACAGCTGTACATATATAATTATATACAGGAGATGTCCAGGTTATACCAGCTGTACATATATAATTATATACAGGAGATGTCCAGGTTATACCGGCTGTACATATATAATTATATACAGGAGATGCCAGGTTATACCGGCTGTACATATATAATTATATACAGAAGATGCCCAGGTTATACCGGCTGTACATATATAATTATATACAGGAGATGCCCAGGTTATACAGCTGTACATATATAATTATATACAGGAGATGCCCAGGTTTATACCGGCTGTACATATATAATTATATACAGGAGATGCCCAGGTTATACCGGCTGTACATATATAATTATATACAGGAGATGCCCAGGTTATACCGGCTGTACATATATAATTATATACAGGAGATGCCCAGGTTATACCAGCTGTACATATATAATTATATACAGGAGATGTCCAGGTTATACCACTGTACACATATAATTATATACAGGAGATGCCCAGGTTATACCGGCTGTACATATATAATTATATACAGGAGATGTCCAGGTTATACCGGCTGTACATATATAATTATATACAGGAGATGTCCAGGTTATACCGGCTGTACATATATAATTATATACATGAGATGTCCAGGTTATACCAGCTGTACATATATAATTATATACAGGAGATACCCAGGTTATACCAGCTGTACATATATAATTATATACAGGAGATACCCAGGTTATACCAGCTGTACATATATAATTATATACAGGAGATGCCCAGGTTATACCGGCTGTACATAGATAATTATATACAGGAGATGCCCAGGTTATACCGGCTGTACATATATAATTATATACAGGAGATGCCCAGGTTATACCGGCTGTACATATATAATTATATACAGGATATGCCCAGGTTATACCAGCTGTACATATATAATTATATACAGAAGATGTCCAGGTTATACCAGCTGTACATAGATAATTATATACAGGAGATGCCCAGGTTACAACGGCTGTACATATATAATTATATACTGGAGGTGTCCAGGTTATACCGTCTGTACATATATAATTATATACAGGAGATGCCCAGGTTATACCGGCTGTACATATATAATTATATACATGAGATGTCCAGGTTATACCAGCTGTACATATATAATTATATACAGGAGATACCCAGGTTATACCAGCTGTACATATATAATTATATACAGGAGATGCCCAGGTTATACCAGCTGTACATATATAATTATATACAGGAGATCCCCAGGTTATACCGGCTGTACATATATAATTATATACAGGAGATGTCCAGGTTATACCGGCTGTACATATATAATTATATACAGGAGATGTCCAGGTTATACCGGCTGTACATATATAATTATATACAGGAGATGTCCAGGGTATACCAGCTGTACATATATAATATATATACAGGAGATACCCAGGTTATACCAGCTGTACATATATAATTATATACAGGAGATGCCCAGGTTATACCAGCTGTACATAGATAATTATATACAGGAGATGCCCAGGTTATACCGGCTGTACATATATAATTATATACAGGAGATGCCCAGGTTATACCGGCTGTACATATATAATTATACACAGGAGATGTCCAGGTTATACCGGCTGTACATATATAATTATATACAGGAGATGCCCAGGTTATACCGGCTGTACATATATAATTATATACAGGAGATGTCCAGGTTATACCGGCTGTACATATATAATTATATACAGGAGATGTCCAGGTTATACCGGCTGTACATATATAATTATATACAGGAGATGCCCAGGTTATACCAGCTGTACATATATAATTATATACAGGAGATGCCCAGGTTATACCGGCTGTACATATATAATTATATACAGGAGATGCCCAGGTTATACCGGCTGTACATATATAATTATATACAGGAGATGCCCAGGTTATACCGGCTGTACATGATTGTATAGGATAACTTTAAATAAAAAAGTCAAAGAAAAAATGATCCTTTCTATAATGTTCAGTGCATCTTTGAAGACCTCCAGCATGGAATCCTGCGGACCCTCCCTGGCATCTTCCCCTCTCCATACTGGGGGCATGTATTGACGGTCGTCAGACTTTTGTGTAATTGTGCCGTCACCTTCCCTTTCTGGGTTATGACCAAATCACCAAAGTCACCAAAACATGTTATTAGTAAATAAAGTCAGAACATTCAAAGCTAGAGCTATATTCCACCTGTAAAGGTCTGAGGCCTATAGATCACTGTATGTACAGGTATGAGGAGAAGTGAGAGCGCGGCCTGGACAGGTAATCCAGAGAGAAGCACCATATACCAGGGGTAACTAAAGTCTTATGTATATGGGACTTAACAGAGGGGCATTAGTATAAGGCAATAAGACCTAGGGGTCTGAAGATTGGGATAGCAGAGGGGCATTAGATCAGAGGGTCTGTTTTGGAGAAGCAGAGGGGCATTATATTAGAGGGTCTGCAGGTTGGGGTAGCAGAGGGGCATTAGATCAGAGGGTCTGTAGGTTGGTATAGCAGAGGGGCATTAGATCAGAGGGTCTGTAGGTTGGGGTAGGAGAGGGGCATTAGATCAGAGGGTCTGTTTTGGAGAAGTAAAGGGGCTTTAGATTAGAGGGTCTGTGGGTT
The DNA here is from genome assembly GCA_033576535.1 of Allobates femoralis. Classification (NCBI taxonomy): domain Eukaryota; kingdom Metazoa; phylum Chordata; class Amphibia; order Anura; family Aromobatidae; genus Allobates; species Allobates femoralis. Next base: position 606,735,788 of record JARQOC010000004.1, on the reverse strand, counting down.
GTAGCAGTAGAGGGACATTAGATCAGAGGCTTTGTGGGTTGGGGTAGCAGGGGGACATTAGATCAGAGGGTCTGTGGGTTGGGGTAACAGAGGGGTATTAATCAAAGTGTCTGCAGGTTGGAGCAGCAGAGGGGCACTAGATCAGAGGGTCTGTGGGTTGGAGCAGCAGAGAGGCATTAGATCAGAGAGTCTGCAGTTTGGCATAGCAGAGGGCATTAGATCAGAGGGTCTCTGGGTTGGAGTAGCAGAGGGGCATTGGATAACAGGGTCTCTGGGTTGGAGTAGCATTAGATCAGAGGATTTGCAGGTTGAGGTATCAGAGGGGCATTAGATCAGAGGGTCTGTTTTGGAGAAGCAGGGGGCTTTAGATTAGAGGGTCTCAGGGTTGGAGTAGCAGAGGGGCATTAGATCAGAGGGTCTCTGTGTTGGAGAAGCAGAGGGGCATTAGATCAGAGGGTCTGCAGGTTGGGGTAGCACAGGGTCATTAGATTAGAGGGTCTGCAGGTTGGGGTAGCACAGGGTCATTAGATTAGAGGTCTGCAGATTGGGGTAGCAGAATGGCATTAGATTAGAGGGTCTGTGGGCTGGAGCAGTAGAGAGAGGGACATTAGATCAGAGGGTCTGTGGGTCGGGGTAGCAGAAGGCCTCAGCACAGTGGGCTTATGCATGGACATTCGATCAGAGGGTCTGGAGGTTGAGGTAACAGAGGGGTAGTAATCAAAGAGTCTGCAGGTTGGAGCAGCAGAGGGGCATTAGATCAGAGGGTCTGCAGTTTGGCATAGCAGAGGGACATTAGATCAGAGGGTCTCTGGGTTGGTGTAGCAGAGGGCATTAGATAACAGGGTCTCTGGGTTGGAGTAGCAGAGGGGAATTAGATCAGGAGGTCTGCTTGTTAGGGTAGCAGAGTGGCATTAGATTAGAGGGTCTGCAGGTCGGGGTAGCACAGGAGCATTAGATCAGAGGGTCTGTGGGTTGGGGTAGCAGAGGGGCATTAGATCAGAGGGTGTGTAGGATGGAGCCGCAGAGGGGCATTAGATCAGAGGGTTTGCAGATTGGGGTAGCAGAGGGGCATTAGATCAGAGGGTCTGCAGATTAGGTTAGCAGAGGGCATTAGATCAGAGGGTCTGTGGGATGACGTTGCAGAGGGGCATTAGATCTGAGGGTCTATGGGTTGGGGTAGCAGAGGGGCATTAGATCAGAGGGTCTTCAGGTGGGGGTAGCAGAGGGGCATTAGATCAGAGGGTCTGCAGGTTGGGGTAGCAGAGGGGCATTATATCAGGGGGTCTGTAGGTTGAAGCAGCAGAGGGGCATTACATCCGAGGGTCTGCAGTTTGGGGCAGCAGAGGGGCATTAGATCAGAGGGGCTGTAGGTTGAAGCAGCAGAGGGGCATTAGATCAGAGGGTCTGAGGGATGGAGCCACAGAAGGGCTTTAGATCAGGGGGTCTGTGGGATGGGGTATCAGGGGGCATTAGATGAGAGGGTCTGTGGGATGAAGTTGCAGAAGGACATTATATGACAGGGTCTATAGGTTGGGGTATCAGGGAGGCATTAGATCAGAGGGTCTGCAGTTTGGAGTAGCAGAGGGGCATTAGATCAGAGGGTCTGTAGGTTTAGGCAGCAGAGGGGCATTAGATCAGAGGGTCTGAGGGATGGAGCCGCAGAAGGGCTTTAGATCAGGGGGTCTGTGGGATTAAGTTGCAGAAGGACATTATATGACAGGGTCTATAGGTTGTGGTAGCAGAGGAGCTTTATATCAGGGGGGTCTGTGGGATGGTGTATTGGGGGGCATTACATCAGAGGGTCTGCTGGTTGGGGTAGCAGAGGGGCATTCGATCAGAGGGTCTGTGGGTTGGGGTAGCAGAGGGGCATTAGATCAGAGGGTCTGTGGGTTGGGGTAGCAGAGGGGCATTAGATCAGAGGGTCTGCAGGTTGGGGTAGCAGAGGGGCATTAGATCAGAGGGTCTGCAGGTTGGTGTAGCAGAGGGGCATTCGATCAGAGGGTCTATAGGTTTAGGCAGCAGAGGGGCATTAGATCAGAGGGTCTGTGGGATGAAGTTGCAGAGGGGTATTAGATCAGAGGGTCTGTGGGATGAAGTTGCAGAGTGGCATTAGATCAGGGGTCTGTGGGATGGGGTATCAGGGGAGCATTAGATGAGAGGGTCTGTGGGATGAAGTTGCAGAAGGACATTATATGACAGGGTCTATAGGTTGGGGTATCAGGGAGGCATTAGATCAGAGGGTCTGCAGTTTGGGGTAGCAGAGGGGCATTAGATCAGAGGGTCTGTGGGATGAAGTTGCAGAGGGGCATTAGATCAGAGGGTCTGCAGGTTGGTGTAGCAGAGGGGCATTAGATCAGAGGGTCTGCAGGTTGGGGTAGCAGAGGGGCATTAGATCAGAGGGTCTGTGGGATGAAGTTGCAGAGGGGCATTAGATCAGAGGGTCTGCAGGTTGGTGTAGCAGAGGGACATTAGATCAGAGGGTCTGCAGGTTGGTGTAGCAGAGGGGCATTAGATCAGAGGGTCTGCAGGTTGGGGTAGCAGAGGGGCATTAGATCAGAGGGTCTGTGGGATGAAGTTGCAGAGGGGCATTAGATCAGAGGGTCTGCAGGTTGGTGTAGCAGAGGGACATTAGATCAGAGGGTCTGCAGGTTGGGGTAGCAGAGGGGAATTAGATCAGAGGGTCTGCAGGTTGGTGTAGCAGAGGGACATTAGATCAGAGGGTCTGCAGGTTGGTGTAGCAGAGGGACATTAGATCAGAGGGTCTGCAGGTTGGGGTAGCAGAGGGGAATTAGATCAGAGGGTCTGCAGGTTGGTGTAGCAGAGGACATTAGATCAGAGGGTCTGCAGGTTGGGGTAGCAGAGGGGCATTAGATCAGAGGGTCTGCAGGTTGGGGTAGCAGAGGGGCATTAGATCAGAGGGTCTGTAGGTTTGGGCAGCAGAGGACCCCAGTGCTGGGCTTCTGTCATTGGTGCTGAAGCCATGGAGGACAGTAGTCACTTACTTTGATGCCTCCGTCACCCCAGCTCCTGTCCTCTGCCTCTCTTGTCCCCTGGCTTCTTGTTAATCCTCTCCTCGGGGCGGATTTCGGTGCCAGTCCCTGCGCCTTCTGTGCCCTTTGTGCCTAATATCGCCTCTGTGGCTCTATCTTGCAGACTGGGGGGATTTGTGGGGATTTCTCCAGGATCTGCGCCTCTTGTCCCTGAGATGGAAAGTTCCTGCGAGTCCCTGCTGTCTCCTCCGCCTGTTGGTTGTGGAGTGATGTGAGGACCAGGGAGTGGATGTGTGTGATGGGGAGCGCTGCATGGTAATCAGGACCTCACCCGGGACCGCTCTCCTCCCCGACTCTGGAGGGGGGGGGAGAGGGCAGACGCATCTGATTGTTTACTAATAAAATGCGATTTTAATTATGTAACATTATTTGTAAACATCAAAACGTCCCTTTGGCCTATAGCAAAAGACTATTGCTATTAAGGACTCGCAATAATTGGGGGCCCACGAGGCTTTCCCATGAGCTTCAAGTTACACCACTGACATTAGATACACTGGAGCCTGGGGGGGGCCCAACGTCCTTTTGACCTATATGAAAAGACCAATGCTATTAAAGATTTACAATAATTGGGGGCCCCGTTGGAGATTTTGAATAGGGGCCCATGAGCTTCAGGTTACATTACTGGATGAAAGAGAGGGGGCTGAGACGACAGGAGAAATCTCGGGGGGGAAAGGGAAGAGAAGATAGAAACAGACACAATCCGGGAAGAAGGGAAGAAAACAAAAAGCTTCTGTTATTCATAGAGGAGCGAGAGGGAAAGATGGATGATGAAAGGGAGACATGAAGAGAAGAAGGAAACAGACGAAGAAGTTCAGAAACAACAGGGAGGAAGAGAACAGGTGAATGTGTCACTACATGGGAAGGAAAGGTGCAGGGAGGAGAAAAGGGACTGACATGAAAAGGAGTCAAAAAAGGAGAAAATAACAAAAGTACAACATCATAAAAATCTATAAACGAGAATTAACTAGTACAAATATCATGAGGGGGTCGAGGAGATGAGGAGAGAGACAAAGGCGAGAACAAGGGTACTGGGAAGCAGACTTAAAGGGGAACTCCGGGGAGATAAAAAATGCTTCTACTGTCCCTGCCCTCCTACATGATGAAGCAGAGCCGTATACTGCAGTTCTAGGATCTATAGATCAATAAAATCATATCTGCTCCTCAGCCCTTACCCCTCCCTCAGGGGACAGATAAATTCAGCCTCAAGCTGCAGCAGTGACAGGAGGTGTCAGGGGTGTGGACCCTCCTGCCCCTTCATACTTCTATATGGGGAGGGTGCATGGACCATAGGGGTTCCAGGGTTGTCTTACATTCCTGTCCCCTCACACTTCTGTATAAACAAGGGGGTGTGTTGAGGGCATGGACCCTGGGGGCTCCAGGATCATCTTACATTCTTGCCCCCTCACATTTCTGTATGAACAAGGGGGGGTGTTGAGGGAGTGGACCCTGGGGGCTCCAGGATCATCTTTACATTCCTGCCCCCTCACACTTCCTTATAAACAGGGGGTGTGGCCACCGATCCCACAGTCACACTACATCCCAGCCCCTGATATACATTCTATGCAATGTAAAAACAAGGGTGTTCTCCCTACAAATATCAATCATGTCACTAAGCAGATATAAATACACGCTGTGATCCTCTGCTGTACAATGATCTGATGGTGCATAATGTGTACTGCCATGTATCAGGCTAGGAGCACAGGCAAAGCACTGCCATGATCTCCCCTCAGCCATATCATCTTGGTAGCTTCCTGTCCCCCTGAATCTTTAGCACTATGGATGACTGAATTTCTCTGTCCCCTGAAGGAGGGGTGGGAGCTGAGGAGCAGATAGGATTTTATTGATTTATAAGTGATCAATAGATCCTAGAACTGTACTGCCCAGCTCTGCTTCATCATGTAGGAGGGCAGGGACAGTATACATTTTTTTTTATCTCCCTGGAGTTCCCCTTTAAGGGTGTCTTTTTTTATGTATTTAGTGTGGAGAATATCTGCGAAACGATTGAGCTCGATTCACAATATTATAAAGGTTCTAGCCGCTTATAAGAGGCGATCTCCACCTTCCATCACTATAAAGCACGTCTTACAGTGAAGGTATTGGAGGTAATAAAGCCAATTTATGAGGAGCCGTCACCGGAGGATTTGCCGGGATGTTGTGTTGGAGCAGAAACACAAAATAATAACAAATCGCTCCACTCTCTCATTTGGACTTTTGCTCCGAAACATCTTAATTTGGGTGCAGAGATTGTGAACATTTTTGGTAATAATTACCTTTATCGAGGGATTTATGCCGATCCTTAAAGAATTGGACATGATGGAAGCAATGACCATTGTACAACAAGCGGAGATGACGTGGGATTTGTCAAATCGGTGGCCTCAAATTTCCAGAACCAGTTGGTCCATGGAGTCGGGCTTGTGCAGTATACACCAATTTTCACTTTATAAGACGCACCCCAATTTTAGTGGAACAAATTCAGGAAAAAAGGATTTTTTAATGGAAAAAAAAAGGGGTCTATCTTATAAAAAGTGCATTTTATAATGTGTTATACAGTCAGTGTAGCTTACCGGGGGTGCGGTGGAGTGGGATCACAGATTTAGATTGGTGGCAGCATAAGTGAGGTGATGCTGCAGGCCTGGGGTTGGGAGAGAGAGGTGTCCCGACGGCACCAACATGAGTGGGGCGATGCTGTAGGGGTATCCCAGTGTCGCCGCAAGTTGGGGTGTCCCAGCAGTAGCGACATGGTGGGGCAAAGCTATGAGGGTGTTCTGGCGGTAGCGGCATGGTTGGGCAATGCTTCGGGGGTGTCCGGACGGTAGCCGCAGGGTGGGGCAATGTTGCGGGGTTGTCCGTGTGGTAGCGGCATGGTGGGGCAATGCTGTGAGGATGTCCTGGCGGTAGCAGCATGGTGGGGCAAAGCTGTGAGGGTGTCCTGACGGTAGTGGCAAGGTTGGGCAATGCTGCGGGAGTGTCCGGGCGGTAGTGGCATGGTGGGGCAATGCTGCGGGGGTGTCCGGGCGGTAGCGGCATGGTGGGGCAATGCTGCGCGGGTGTCTCGACAGTAGCAGCATGGCTGGGCAATGCTGTGGGGGTGTCCGGGTGGTAGCGGCACGGTGGGGCACTGCAGTGGGGGTGTCCCAGCGATGCATGGTTGGCCCCATAGATTTCCCGTTCAGTAGATGTGATGGGCTCATGAAAAATGGCTACCTCAGACACATAAGAGAATCTTGAACTGCCGAAATCTCAATCTGACGCTTTCACTTTACCTCAGAAGCACTCTGCTATAGGTGACCAATCAAAGCTCAGCTTTCACTTTACCTCAGAAGCACTCTGCTATAGGTGACCAATCAGAGCTCAGCTTTCACTTTACCTCAGCGGCACTCTGCTATAGGCAACCAATCAGAGCTCAGCTGTTACGTACTGACTGCCTTGCAGTATGGAAGTGCTGCTGCTGTGGTTTAAATGAAGCCTTTTTTTTTCCTGCTCTCAGTGTGGAGAGAGGAAGGTAATGAGCGGGAGCTGAGAGTGCCGGTGTGTGTGATGAATATGACTGATGCTTAGGTGAGCTGAGGGGCGTGTCTGGACTGGCTGCTCCCCACCCCTCAGCCATAAATGGGTCAGCTCACATCTACCTGATGCCGCTGATTCAGTTCACTTCTGGACTGTGACCTGTTGTGAGCAGCAGATATTGATCCGAAGCTGCTGCTTTCCTCTCCATTGGAAGTTGCTGGGTTCCGTGGTCCATGGGTGGATGTAGGGGTTTATGCCCAGGGCTTCTCAGGAGCTTTAGGGACTTAGGCTGGTGGCTCTGACCTCCTCACCTTTAGAGGTAACTTTGAGATCAGGGCGAGCCAGGGACCCCAGTATCAGGGCCAGAGTAGGCTCCCCTGACCCCCTAAATCCAGCTCCTTGACCCCCCTCCCCCCAAAAAATTTGCAAAAACAGCATAAAAATTGGGAGTCTGGAACTGAAGACCACCTTAAGTAAAAATTAATGAAATATAGAATAGATGAAGGTAATGGCACAGAGATAGAAGGAGGGAGGGAGGAAGAAGGAAGGAGGAAGGAAGGAGGAAGAGAAGGGAGGGAAGGAAGGAATGAAGGGAGGAGGAAGGAAGGAAGGAAGAAAGGAAGGGGGAGGAAGGAAGGAAGGAAGGAAGGAAGGGGGAGGAAGGAAGGAAGGAAGGAAAGGAGGGAGGGGGAAGAAAGGAATAAAGGAAGGGGGAGGAAGGGAGAAGGAAGGAAGGGAGGAAGGAAGGAGAGGAGGAAGGAGGAAGGAAGGGAGGGAGGAAGGAAGGAAGGAAGGAGAAAGGAAGGGGAGGAAGGAAGGAAGGAAGGAAGGAAGGGGGGAGGAAGGAAGGAAGAAAGGAAAGGAGGGAGGGGGGAAGAAAGGAATAAAGAAAGGGGGAGGAAGGGAGGAAGGAAGGGGGAGGAAGGGAGGAAGGAAGGGAGGGAGGAAGGAAGCAAGGGAGAAAGAAAGGGAGGGAGGAGGGGGAAGGGGGGTAATGAAATACAAGAAAAAGGAAGGTAAATTGAGTAAAAAACATGATAGAGAAGAAAGGTAAAGGAGTGGAACATAGAGAGTAAGGGGGAAGGAAGGAGCAAATATATGGGGAGCAAGAGGCATAAAGAAGAAAAGAAAAAAATAACAGGAAGATGGAGTGTAAATGGAGTAACAAATAGATTTGGGTAAAGGGAAGAATATACAAAAAGAGAAAAGGTAAAGGGAGTAGCAGGAAGGGAGGAACAGAGATAGAGGGAAAAAGAGAAAGTTAAAAAAGAGGAAAGGTCAAGGGAGTAATATAGAGAGGAAGGAAGGAGAGAGGAACAGAGATAGAGAGGCAAAAATAGAAAGGCAAAAAAGAGGAAATGAGGAGGGCGGAACAAAGAGAGAGAAAAAGTGAAAGTTAAAAAAGAGGAAAGGTCAAAGGAGTAACATAGAGAAAAAGAATGTTTGTGGCCTCCAGTTTACAGTGTAGGACGGACAGTGTGAACACAGAGAAGCATTATAGGACCCACAGGCTTTGGCTTATCATCCCCAGGCACAGTAAGGGTCCTGCTTGCACTTTTTTGGTGCCCCCCTAATAATCTGATTTTGTACAGTTAATATATGAGGGGGGTCCTGTGAGGGTCCTCGTTACACACTGGGAGGTCTGATACGTGGATCCCAGTGGTCACTGCCTCCCCCCCCCCCCATACATTTCATATTCTTATCTCATCCTGAATTGTCGCTCTCGGTCCCCTCTATGTTTTGAGTTGTCCCCATTGTTATGTGGCCCCCAGAGAGCTCAGGAGGGTCACCTAAGCTGTGTCCCATGGCCCAGGACGACTCCCAGAGCCGGACATACAGCTGCCGGTGACATCTAATCCGCCCTCGCCATGCATTATACATCAGCAGGAGATTTATCACAATTCTGCAACACTTCCCAGCATGAAATATAAAAGTGCCCCCCGGGAGCCGCCTGCTGCAATCTCATGCTGGATGTTTCCATGTTGCATGTCATGCCCGGTGCACAGGGACCGCCGGGCTCTCAGGAGCCTCAGGATCACATCACACTTAACCATTACTGAGCCAGAATGGAAGGTGAATTACCCTCTCATTGACATGGATGAGTCTATATAGCCACATGCAGTGCCTTGCAAAAGTATTCACCCCCTTGGCATTTTTCGTGTTTTTCTAACTCACAACCTGGAATTTCACGATTTTTTTGAGGGTTTGTATCAGTTCATGTAAAGAACATTCCTACAACTGTGAACATTTGGTTTTCTTTTTATTGTGTCTTTACTGTGTCTTATTCAGTCTCAAATCAATGACACTGAAATAGGTTTTTCTCAAGAATATCCCTGTATTTTACACCATCCATCTTCCCCTAGACTTGGACCATTTTCTCTGTCCCTGCTGCCAAAAAATGTCCCCCAGCATGATGATGCCACCACCATGTTTCACTGTTGGGATGGTGTTCTAGGGTGATGAGCTTTGTTGGTTTTCTGCCAGACATAGCGTCCACCTTGGTGTCCAAAAAGTTACATTTTGGTTGATGATGGCATGCAGAGACAAACGCAGTGAAAATCAAGGTCATTTTGATGTGTCCGCAGCGGAGAATGTCCGCCTGCGGACACATCACTGTGGAGCCCGGGCAGCCAATCGGCGGTGTCCGGGGGGGACCGGAGGCGGAGATCAGCGGCGGAGATCTCCTCCTCCCGGCCGCCGGTAAGCTCCGGGAAATGTCAGCGGGGTTAAACAGCTGATGTGACAGCTGTTTGAATCTCCCGCGCCGACACCGAGAGGAGATCTTCATTGTGTTGTATGGAAATTTCCTTGGTATTCATGGTATTCAGGGGCGGAACTACACTGGTGCAGCCTGTGCAGCTGCACCAGGGCCCCGACCGGTTGGGGGCCCCTTCAAGCCTGGAGGGGGCCCCCCAGCCGACCCCCGCAAGCCGCCACCAGAGGAGAGGAGGGTCAGGCAAAGGAAGCAGAGAGCTTCCTGCTTCCCTTGCCTGATCCCGCCCCTCCTCTCCTCTGCTCCTCTTGCCCCTAGCAGACATCCGGCGCGGCTCCCAGGTAGGAGAGCATCGCGCCTGCGGCTCCCAGCGGCACCCCCCCCCCTTTCCGGGCCGCGCCGACGGCCAGTAGCCCCGCCCCCCTCCCCCCCCCGGTCATCTCCTGCACCAGGGCCCCCGGGGGTGATGGTCCGCCCCTGATGGTATTGCTTGGGGATCTTGGTCTTCATGGTGTTTGGAAATCACCTTGGTCTTCATGGTGTTGTTTGGAGATCTCCCTGCTCTTCGTGGTGTTGTTTGGAGAACTCCTTGGTCTTCATGGTGTTTGGAAATTTCCTTGGTATTCATGCTGTTGTTTGTAGATCTCCTTGATCTTATTGGTATTGTTTGTAGATCTCTTTGGTCTTCATGGTGTTGTTTGTAGATCTCCTTGGTCTTCATTGTGTTGTTTGAAAATCTCCATGATCTTCATGGTATTGTTTGTAGATCTCCTTGGTCTTCATTGTGTTGTTTACAGATCTCCTTGGTCTTCATGGTGTTGTTTGGAGATCTCCCTGGTTTTAATGGTGTTGTATGGAAATTTCCTTGGTATATATGGTATTGCTTGGAGATCTTGGTCTTCATGGTGTTGTTTACACATCTTCTTGGTCTTCATGGTGTTGTTTGTAGATCTCCTTGGTCTTCATGGTGTTATTTGGTTAGTGGTGCCTCTTAATGGTGTTGCAGCCTCTGTGGCCTTTCAGGAAATGTGTGTATATACAGACCGATGGTGGACACTCAGATTGCACACAGGTGGACTTCCTCTCATTAAGCATGTGATTCTCGGAGGTAATTGCTTGCACCAGAAATGTGTAGGAAATTCATAGCAAAAGGGATGAATACATATGCATGTGGCAATTTTTATTTTCTTTTATCACATTTCTTTGCCTATATTTTTGTCAGTTCCCATCCCCAACTTTGACTATTTAGTGCTGATGGATCACACACAAATCGGATTACAAAAATATTTAAACACAGGTCGTAATGTAACAAAATAGGTAAAAAGCCAAGGGGGGTGAATATTTTTGCAAGGCGCTGTAGTATGCATGATATAGTTTGGTATTATGTGGTTTTCCCTTTGCTCTTTTTGTACTATGTACAAATAGGAGCCTGGCCCCCTCTAGTTGGATATTTCAAATACACTCATGGCTGAAAGTATTGACACCCTTGAAATTGTTTCAGAAAATTAAGTTTTTTTCCCAGAAAATTATTGCAATTACACATTTTGTTATACACGTGCTTATTTCCTTTGTGTGTATGGGAACAACACATAAAAATAGAGAAAAAAGCAAATTGGACATAATTTCACATAAAACCCCTAACATGGGCCAGACAAAATTTGTTTGCCCCTTTCCAAAATTGTGGGTAAACACCTTTGTTTCCAGCATGTGACGCTCGTTCCCACTCCCCTGTGACAAGTAACAAGTGTGGGCAATATGAAAATCACACCTGAAACCAGATAAAAAAGGGAGAAGTTGCCTCAATCTTTGCATTGTGTGTCTGTGTGTGCTGCACTAAGCATGGAGGACAGAAAGAGGAGAGAGAAAAGCAATGTTGCTCCCAAGTAAAAAAGGGCAACTAATGCACCCCCCTACCCTCCAATGTTGGTAATCACCTCGGACAACCACTTTCCACAAGAATTAGTATGTTTTTCACTAACAGATACCATCAAAAGGGAACTAATTTAGGGGTGATGCTCAACAGGAAACTTGTTTTCAAAGATAGATATAGAATCATTCACTGTTTGGGAACCATTTACACAATATGAGGGACAAATACTGATATCAATCCCTATCTTATATTATAATGTCAGACGCAAGGGTCAGTCACAGAAGCTAATATAGCTTAACTATAATGGGGGGCAAGTGGTTTCAATTAAGGTGTCAGATACCCTAATAGATGTTTAACAGACCCCACTATAGATAAAGGGATACGTATGCTGGTTTTCATGTTGGCCATGTGACAAATTCAGCTTGCTACAAAACTGATGTGGGTTCTAGTGCCATATTCCTGTACTGATGTGGGTTCTGGTGCCATATTCCTGTACTGATGTGGGTTCTGGTGCCATATTCCTGTACTGATGATGGTTCTGGTGATGTTTTTATGTACTAATATTGTTTATTGTGTTGTATACATGTTCTTATGGTGGTTCTAATGATGTATTCATGCAGTGAGGATTGTTCTGGTACTGTACTCTCGTATTACTGATGGCTCTGGTGATGTATTCATGTAGTGATGATGCTTCTGGTGCTGTATTCATCACCAGAGCCATTAGCAATACATGAATACAAAACCAAAATATCAGTACTTAAGTAGAACACCAGAGTTATTAATTATAAATATAGCACTAGAACATCCATAATCAGTAAATATGTCACTGGAACCACCATCAGTACCTGAGTACAGCACCATAATTACCATCTTTACATTTGTGAATCACCAGAACCTCAATCAACACATGAACACATCACTATAACCACTGTCAGTAAATAAATATACTTTCATCAGTACATGTGTATGTCACCAGAACCTCCATGAGTACATGAATGTGTCACCAGAACCACTATCAGAACATTAATGCCGCACCAGAACCTCAGTCAGTATATGAATTCATCACAAGATCCACCATCAGTAAATAAATACACCAACAGTAACCACCATCAGTGCATAAATATCTCACCAAGCTTAGTACAGCAATCAATTGTAATATCAAGTCAGACCCATAAACATTTGTATTTATGAACCTACAAATCCCAGTTTGTCCTTAACAGTGGTAAGGGGATGTTGGGAGTTGTTGTTATCAGAATATATCAGACTGCAGACCATACAGGAGCCACAGTACTGATGAGACATACTGTAGTATCAGCAAGTAAGCAATTACATCCAGGTACATTATGGGTGACATTTTGTCGGATTGTGTTATTTCTTTATTGTTGTCTCCATCTTGGCCAGATGTCATGGTGACTTATCACATCTACAGCTTTCTCTCCAGATTCCCTCTTCTGCAGTCTTCTGCAGGACATCCGGACATAGTGCCCTTAAAAATAAGTGTTAAAATACCCTCAAAATAACACTATATGTCCACATTATGACCTAAAGACACCTCCCAAGGTATATGACTCCTACACTGTTCTCCTTAATGATCTATATCCACCCCACTATCTGCCAATATCAGCTATAACTGCCACATTGCCCATCCTCATGAACCACGGCCTATACCATGGCTGTTCTCTCTTCAATACTTTCCCTTGCCCTCTGTATATCTCCACAATGTCCCCTGCCATGCCAACCTCTCTCCATACTGTGCCCCTATTTCACACTGCTCCTCTGTGGTATAGTATAGTATGATATGATATAGTGATATAGTGTATAGTATGATATATAGTATAGTAAGGTATAGACGGTATGTTATAGTGTGGTGTAGTATTGTATGATAAAGTGTATAGTATGATATATAGTACAGTAAGGTACAGTAGAGTATGTTATAGTGTGGTATAGCATAGTATGATATGATATAGTGTATGATATAGTACAGTACGGCATATTACGTATAGTATGATATAGTGTATAGTATGATATATAGTACAGTAAGTCATAGTATGGTAGTGTGGTATAGTATAGTATGATATAGTATAGTATGATATAGTGTATAGTATGATATGGTGCAGTAAGGTACAGTAGGGTATGTTATAGTGTGGTATAGTATAGTATGAGATGATATAGTGTATGATATAGGACAGTAAGTCATAGTAGGGTATGTTATAGTGTTATATAGTATAGTATGATATAATGTATGGTATAGTACAGTATGTATTGTACGGCCATTATGTGAGGCTGTAGGATAAATCCGCCGGTCTGGTGAATGTTGCAGGCGGCGCAGCTTCCTCTACCTCCGAATCAATACGGTGTCTCAGATTTCCCTCTGGTATTTCTCTATTCTGCAGGATCGGTAATGGGGAGAGCGAATCCTGGAATGTTTTATTGGCCATAATAAATGTCTCGTTTAGTGGGTGAGGCGGCCACCGCCAGCTCCCGGGGGCTTCTCCTTCTCCATCTTCTGGTTGAGTCAAGTGCATTAGAGTAATGGATGTGGCAATATCATGAGTCCAAGTATCTGTGAGATCAGACTACAGAAGCATCCGCTCCAGGCGGAGGGGCTGGCACCGAGTAAGGGAATAATAGAGGGGCCGGCACCGAGTAAGGGAATAATAAAGGGGCCGGCACCGAGTACGGGGATAATAAAGGGGCCGGCGCCGAGTACGGGGATAATAAAGGGGCCGGCACCGAGTACGGGGATAATAAAGGGGCCAGCGCCGAGTACGGGGATAATAAAGGGGCCGGCACCGAGTACGGGGATAACGGAGGGGCCGGCACCGAGTACGGGGATAACGGAGGGGCCGGCACCGAGTACGGGGATAATGGAGGGGCCGGCACCGAGTAAGGGAATAATAAAGGGGCTGGCGCCGAGTACGGGGATAATAAAGGGGCCGGCGCCGAGTACGGGGATAATAAAGGGGCCGGCACCGAGTACGGGGATAACGGAGGGGCCGGCACCGAGTACGGGGATAACGGAGGGGCCGGCACCGAGTACGGGGATAACGGAGGGGCCGGCACCGAGTACGGGGATAACGGAGGGGCCGCCACCGAGTACGGGGATAACGGAGGGGCCGGAACCAAGTACGGGGATAACGGAGGGGCCGGCACCGAGTACGGGGATAACGGAGGGGCCGGCACCGAGTACGGGGATAACGGAGGGGCCGGAACCAAGTACGGGGATAACGGAGGGGCCGCCACCGAGGACGGGGATAACGGAGGGGCCAGCACCGAGAACGGGGATAATAAATGGCTGGCACCGAGGATGGGGATAATGGAGGGGCCGGCACCGAGTACTGGGATAATGGAGGGGCCGGCACCGAGTACGGGGATAATGGAGGGGCCGGCTCCGAGTACGGGGATAATGGAGGGGCCGGCTCCGAGTATGGGGATAATGGAGGGGCCGGCACCGAGTATGGGGATAATGGAGGGGCCGGCACCGAGTATGGGGATAATGGAGGGGCCGGCTCCGAGTATGGGGATAATGGAGGGGCCGGCACCGAGTACGGGGATAATAAAGGGGTTGGCTCCGAGTACGGGGATAATGGAGGGGCCGGCACCGATTACGGGGATAATGGAGGGGTCGGCTCTGAGTATGGGGATAATGGAGGGGCCGGCTCCGAGTATGGGGATAGTGATAGTTGGGATCGGAGGATGAAGCCTCCTCTTCTCTCTGGAATTTCAGTTTTTGGAGTATTTTTCACATGTTTTCATTGTAAAAATTAAAGGCAAAAAACAACGAAACATCACATCTATTTACATACTTACCTAGTGGCGCGTGTCATCCATTTTCGAGACGATGTCCATGAATCCCAAAATGCATTGCGCCCACCAGAAGCCACGCCATGTTAGCGCACCCTAGTAATGAGTATGCTAATATGGCACCCGCTGCACAGACAACTGACGCTCCATACGCCATCAGCCTCAAGCCTCACACCTCACACCACACACCGTGCCTCGCACGCAACCACCCGCCTCTCTTCGACTTACTGGAGCGATAGAGGACCTATGTAATGTCACACTCATGTGATCAGTTATGTTACCGGCCAGAGCCAGAATCACGTGACTGATAATAATGTGACAGTCGCACTATGCTCAGCGCCGCACAGGAGGTGGGAAGAGACAGCCACAGAGGGGAGACAGCCACAGAGGGGAGACACAGCCACAGAGGAGAAGAGACAGCCGCAGATGGGAAGAGACAGCCGCAGATGGGAAGAGACAGCCGCAGAGGGGAAGAGACAGCTGCAGAGGGGAAGAGACAGCCGCAGAGGGGAAGAGACAGCCGCAGAGGGGAGACACAAGCACAGAGAAGAAGAGACAGCCACAGAGGGGAGACACAAGTACAGAGAGGAGAGACAGCCACAGAGGGGAGATACAAGCACAGAGAGGACAGACAGCCACAGAGGGGACATACAAGCACAGAGAGGACAGACAGCCACTGAAGGGAGAAACAAGCACAAAGGGGATAAACAGCCACAGAGTGCAAGAGACAGCTACAGATGGGAAGAGACTGCCACAGAGGGGACATGACACAGCCACAGAAGGGAAGAGACTTCCAAAGGAAGAGGCAGTCACAGAGTGGTAGAGACAGTCACAGAGTGGTAGAGACAGTCACAGAGTGGTAGAGACAGCCATAGAGAGTAAGAGACAGCTACAGAGGGGAGACACAAGCACAGAGGACAGACAGCCACAGAGTTGAAGAGACAGCTTCAAAGGTGAAGACACAGCCACAGAGGGCAGACAAGCGCAGAGGGGAAGAGACAGCCGCAGAGGGGAAGAGACAGCCGCAGAGGGGAAGATGTGGCGCCCCTGCGTCAAGGAGGCCACAAAGGGAACTGCAGCCAGGCAGGTAGGACACTTGTTGCACAACAACACCCTCACAGCCCATATACCCACGTGCAGAAGGAGGTAACATCCAGCCCTGAGATTAGAGACTCTATGAGATTGAGGGGTGGTGGATCAGAGGAGTGGGTTGGGCACACCCGAAGTCAGGTGACTTGACAGTATATAGGAAGGGGGAGGAGGAAGGAAGTGAGTAGGCCGAAGTAGGCTGAGAAGCAAAGACTGGAACTCACACGTCCTGTGAGAGTAAGGCCTAGGAGCGCAGAATCTGTACCGAGCCAGTGTGAGCCGGAGGAGAGAGAAAGCCCATCCAGAGCTAGATCCCCAGGAGTGTGAGAGAGCCGAGAGGGACGGTGATACCCGGGCCCTAGACGTACAGCTGAAGCTACCGACTGCAGGTGGAGAAGCCCTCCTATGATACCGAGAGGAACAGAGAGAAGGGAGCCTGGTAGAGCCTCGTGCTGGAGGACTGCTGGAGGCTGGGCTGAAGTAGAGTGTCGGCTCTAGAGGGGACCGTAGTTTACCCGGCATCCCCAAACAACACGACGGGGGGTCTGAATTCCAGATTGGGATCCCTACCTTAAAGGACAGGCAGCTCAGTGACAAACTAAGGACCCACAGGGGCTCGAGTCACCGCCATACTGTCCAGTGTCGCACAACACGAAGTAAGAGAGAACGTAAACAGCCCGGAAAGGACACAGAGACTGTGTGAGGGGTCAGAGAGAGAGAGACCTGGCTGCAGAGCAAAGAGAACCCGGAGAGGGAGAATGTGCCCGTGTACTGAGAACTGTACTTGAACTGTGTAAGAACTGTGAATGACTTGTGAATAGTGATGGGCGAATCCTAAATTACTCGGAATCGCTTGACTCTAGCGAGTCCGAGCCCGGGACTCGCTACTCATTGCGAGTCTAGCGAGTCGAATGTTAATGAATGGGGAAGCGAGTAATAGCGAGTAGTGTGAGATTTACAAATCGCAGATGTGTCTCGGAAGCTTCAGCCTGAAGCAATCCTAGTTTTGTCATTTATTTGCATTGGACTCGTTTACTTTGCAACTGTAATCGCTGGGAAACTCGCACAGATAAGAGTCCTGTCTGCTCTGTGTGCTGGCTGCCAGCTCCAGGGTCCTAGAGCCCGCCTGCTGCCTGATGTAGCAGTGGTGAGATTGTTCTCAGTCTGCTCATTCCCTGTGCATAGACATCTATATCTATGCACAGGGGATGTAGCAGAGAGGACATCGCGTTTTGGACTGCGTCGGACGGAAGAGGATTTTTTAAATTAAAGATGGAGTCCCTAATGGCTTTTTTTTTTATTTCTAATAAAAAATTTTCTTTGTGTTGTGTTTTTTTTAAAACAATTTAATAGAAATTCATGGCGGTCATGTCTAATATTGGCGTGACCGCCATAAATTTCGGGCTTAGGGCCAGCTGATAATACAAAGCTGGCCCTAACCTCTTTATTACCCAGATTGCCACCGCCACCAGGGCCGCTGGAAGAGCGGGGTTCAGCGCCAGAGGATGGCGCTTCAATGAACGCGCCATCTTCTGGGGCGGCTGCGGGCTGCAATTTGCAGCGGGGGTGCCCAGAAAGCTTGAGCATCCCTGCGCTGCGGATTCCAGCCCCCAGCTGCTTACCTGTACCTGGCTAGAAATAGAAATTGCGCGGAGCCCCACGCATTTTTTTTTAATTATTTCATGGAATTCTGAGATTCTGACTCTGACTCTGAGACTCTGACTCTGAAATTCATGAAATAATAAAAAAAAAATGCGTGGGGCTCCGCGCAATTTCTATGTCTAGCCAGGTACAGCTAAGCAGCTGGGGGCTGGAATCCGCAGCGCAGGGATGCCCAAGCTTTCTGGGCACCCCCCGCTGCAAATTGCAGCCCGCAGCCGCCCCAGAAGATGGCGCGTTCATTGAAGCGCCATCCTCTGGCGCTGAACCCCGCTCATCCAGCGGCCCTGGTGGCGGTAGCACGCTGGGTAATAAAGGGGTTAATACCAGCTTTGTTATACAAGCTGGTATTAAGCCCGAGATTCTTAATGTCAGGCCACGTTTGACCCAGCCACTAAGAATCTCCAATAAAGGGTTAAAAAAACACAACACAGAGAAAAATTTTTATTTGAAATAAAAAAAAAGCCATTAGGGACTCCATCTTTAATTTAAAAAATCCTCTTCTGTCCGACGCAGTCCAAAACGCGATGTCCTCTCTGCTACATCCCCTGTGCATAGATAAAGATGTCTATGCACAGGGAATGAGCAGACTGAGAACAATCTCAGCACTGCTACATCATGTCTGTGAGCAGGCGGGCTCTAGGACCCTGGAGCTGCACAGAGAAGACAGCTGGACTCGGCTCGCAATGTAACAGCAGTTATTTGCGAGTTTCCCTGCTATCACTGGCACAGTAGCCGAGTCTAATGCTAGACAATGACAATCCTAGTTTTGTCAGCGTTTCTGACAAAACTAGGATTGATATTGATTTGCATTGGACTCGTGCGAGTAAACGCTGGGAAACTCGCAGAGTACCGAGTCCTGCGAGTCCCTTACTACTCGCCGAGTAACGAGTCCTAGCGAGTAGATTCGCCCATCCCTACTTGTGAACTGTCTTGAAGAACTGAGAGTAAAGCTTTGGAAAACCCTGGGACTGCCTCCCTTGTGTTTCTGCATGAAAGTGATTCTCTCCATACAGGATCCAGCCTGTCAGCACCAGCAGAGAGGAGAGATCCCTGCAGCGTCTGCAAAGTAAGTGTGCTACACACTCCACAATAGACTTAACCCTTACTGCCCCGGGGGATACAGTTCTGCCCACGGGAACTATCCCACCTAAGCTGCTATCCCATGGCAGCAGCGGCCCATCACTGGCTGCATATAGTGGGTGGCGTCACTACTGACAACCCCTGTAAATATTCCCCTTTTATTGCCGAGCCCGGGACACGGCCCGGACCAGAGCCACCCGTGACTTCCCCGACTGCAACCCGGTCCGGTACCGAGTACCCCTGTCCCAGTGGGCCCGACAAAGAGACAGCCACAGAGGGGAAGAGACAGCCACAGAGGGGAAGAGACAGTCACAGAGGGGAAGAGACAGTCACAGAGGGGAAGAGACAGCTACAGAGGGGAAGAGACAGCTACAGAGGGGAAGAGACAGCTACAGATGGAAAGAGACAGCCACAGAGGGGAAGAGACAGCCAGAGGGGAAGAGACAGCTACAGAGAAGAAGAGAGTGCAACAGATGGTAAGATACAGCCACAGAGGGGAAGAGACAGCCACAGAGGGGAAGAGACAGCCACAGAGGGGAAGAGACAGCCACAGAGTGCAGGACCCAGCCACAGAAGGGAAAAGGCAACCACAGAGGGGAAGAGACAGCCACAGAGGGGAAGAGACAGCCACAGAGGGGAAGAGACAGCCACAGAGTGCAGGACCCAGCCACAGAAGGGAAAAGGCAACCACAGAGGGGAAGAGACTGCCACAGATTGGAAGAGACTGCCACAGAGGCGAAGAGACAGCCACAAAGAGGAAGAAAGTGCCACAGAGGGGAGGGGACAGAGTCTTCCACAGAGGGGACAGAGTCTTCCACAGAGGGGACAGAGCCTTCCACAGAGGGGACAGAGCCTTCCACAGAGGGGAGACACAAGCACAGAGGGGACAGGCAGCCACAGAGGGGACAGCCACAAGGGGGAAGAGACAGCCACAGAGGGGACAGCCACAGGGGGAAGAGACAGCTACAGAAGGGATAAAGAAGAAAATGGGGCGCAACGCTATCTATATTATTAAATCAGGAGGGGGTGCTCACCGTACCAAATTGGGCATTATGGATACAAACAGAGAAGACATGGTACATCACGGGAGCAACACCACGGCAGAATCAATCATCAATTATCAATAACTTGTGAGAATATAAACCACTTTTATTGATATGCAAAAACCTTTTTGAAAAAACAATTAAAAACGTAGGGAGCCCCCAGGTCCCATTGGACTGGTGGTATTACGGAATCAGTATATAAAGGCAATATATATATACTGATTCCGTAATACCACCAGTCCAATGGGATCTGGGGGCTCCCTACGTTTTTAATTGTTTTTTCAAAAAGGTTTTTGCATATCAATAAAAGTGGTTTATATTCTCACAAGTTATTGATAATTGATGATTGATTCTGCCGTGGTGCTGCTCCCATGATGTACCATGTCTTGTCAGTTTGTACCCACAGAAGGGAGACACAAGCACAGAGGGGACAGACAGCCACAGAGGGGAGACACAAGCACAGAGGAGACAGACAGCCACAGAGGGGACAGCCATAGAGGGGAGACACAAGCACAGAGGGGACAGACAGCCACAGAGGGGATAGCCACAGAGGGGAGACACAAGCACAGAGGGGACAGACAGCCACAGAGGGGACAGCCACAGAGGGGAGACACAAGCACAGAGGGGAAGAGACAGTCACAGAGGGGAAGAGACAGCCACAGAGGAAGAGACAGCAACAGAGGGGAATAAAAGACAGAGCACAGGGAAGAGACGGCGCACAAGGGGGAGACAAAGTACAGTGGGGGAGACAGAGCACAGGGGGGAGATAGAGCACAAGTGGGAGACAGAGCACAGGGGGAAGACAGAGCACAGGGGGGAAGACAGAGCACAGGTATAGAGACAGAGCACAGGGGGGAGACAGAGCACAGGGAAGAGACGGTGCACGAGGGGGAGACAAAGTACAGTAGGGGAGACAGAGCACAGGGGGGAGACAGAGCACAGGGGGGAGACAGAGCACAGGGGGGAGACAAAGTACAGTGGGGGAAGACAGCACAGGGGGGAGACAGCACAGGGGGGAGACAGCACTGGGGGGAGACAGCACAGGGGGGAGACAGCACAGGGGGGAGACAGAGCACAGAGGATATACAGTGCGCAGAGAGGAGACAGGCACAGGAAAGAGACAGCGCATACAGATCACCCTCCTGATGCAATAGCAGCAGGCCCACATCTAGTAAAGTACCGTATATATTTTGTCAAAAAATATCCAAATTTGAAAAAAAACGCCTGTAAGGGCCCTTTCACATCAGCGTTTTTTGAAATTCGAGGCTGACCGCGTTTTTTTTCGCGGCCGCACCTGCCGCAAGTGCAAAACCGCACTTGCCGCACCTGCCGCAAGTACGCCTATAATTTGCATGGCGTTTACCGCAACCGCGCCGCAAGTGCAGCCGGTATGCGGTAATTGCGGCAGATGCGTTTTTTTCACCGCATCTGCCGCAACTTTCAAAAAACGCTGATGTGAAAGGGCCCTAACATAGAAAAGCATAATGTTGGAGCAGCTTTCCCTTGAACTCTGCCTCATGCTCCTCTGTTATTACTCCTGAAAATGTTGATGGCCGGATGTCACCACGTAGCGATCTACTGCCCTGATCACATTAGAAAATATAATGGAGGCGACAGGGGAAATTATAAGTTGTCAATGTATTGATATATTTCCAGGAAAGAGAACAGAGGATTGACATCAACTGAAATATGTGAATGTGTTTATATTGTTCCTTCAATTCTAAATAAAAAAATAATGATATATTTGCAGGAAGAATAACAGAGGAATCATCTAAAGTGAGTGAATGAATAGTGTTCCTTCTAGAATATCACCAACATCACAAACTCTTTCAGGTCCCCCAAGAAGGCCGGTCGCCCTTGAAAGACAAACGCAAGCAAGGACAGGATAATGCGGGGAATCTCCATGGGTGATCGTTTCATCACTACAGCTGGAATAGCTCACCAGTTCAGCACTGAACAGGGTAAGGATCTGTCTCCTCATACAATGTCACAATTTTTAAGAGCGTTTGGACTGAAAGCCCACTCTGTAGTGACCAAACCTCTCATTAGCTGAAAGAATCAAAAGGCTTTGGTGAGGAGCATGTTGTGTGGGTAGAGAAATGTCCACAGTTTATTTTAGTGATGAAGGAAAGTTTAATTTATTTGGGTCTGATGGGAAACATTATGTTTGTCGACAAACTGGTGAAATGCAGAATCCAAAGTGTGTTAAAAAGTCAGTGAAAGGTGGTGGAGGAGGTGTGATGGTTTGGGGACATGTTTTCTCATACAGCTACATGGCAGAGTCGATACAAGTGTGGATCAGAACCTTCTTCAACAACACGTGGTTCCTTGTGCTCAGTGCTTAATCAGCAGCAATTTTCTTGCAGGACAATGTCCCCTGTCACACAGCAAAACGGAGAAAGCAGTTCCTTGTAACAGAAAATATTGAAACAATGAGATGGCCGCCCAGAGTCCTGATCTAAACCCAATAGAAACCTCTGGAAAATCCTTGGTGACAAAGTTATGGACAAGAAACCCGCAACAGTCACAGAACTGTGGAAGAGACTGGTAGAAGAGTGGAGCAAAATCTCCCCAGAGCAGTGAGGGAGACTGGAAGAAAAGTGGGGCAAAATCCCCCAGAGCAGTGTGAGAGACTGGAAGAAGAGTGGAGCACAATCCCTCCAGAGCAGCGTGAGAGTCTGGAAGAAGAGTGGGGTAAAATCCCCCAGAGCACTGTCATCAGAGACTGGAAGAAGAGTGGAGCACAATCCCTCCAGAGCAGCATGAGAGTCTGGAAGAAGAGTGGGGTAAAATCCCCCAGAGCAGTGTGAGAGACTGGAAGAAGAGTGGAGCAAAATCACTCCAGAGCAGTGGGAGAGACTGGAAGAGAAGTGGAGCAAAATCCCTCCAGAGCAGCGTGAGACTGGAAGAATGGAGTAAAATCCCCAGAGTAGCGTGAGAGACTGGAAGAATGGAGTAAGATCCCCAAAGCAGTGTGACTGGAAGAAAAGTGGGGCAAAATCTTCCCAGAGCAGTGTGAGAGACTGGAAGAAGAGTGGAGCACAATCCCTCCAGAGCAGCGTGAGAGACTGGAAGAATGGAGTAAAATCCCCAGAGCAGTGTGACTGGAAGAAGAGTGGAGCACAATCCCCCAGAGCAGCATGAGAGACTAGTGATGTGCTGAGGCCGCAGATGTCCTGAAGTCATCCACAGCAAACACATGTTCACTGCAAAGGCCTGCACACAGCAAAGGTCTGAACAAAGCAAAGGCCTGTACACCTCCTACTGATTGGAGACTAAATATAGAATTTCCATATGAACAGAAGTGAGAAAACACATAACGGGTTGTAACCTTCACATTTAATGTTATTCTTTCTCTGCCTTCAGTCATTGCTGTTCTCTAATTATGATCATCACGTTTTGTATAAAATAAAGGTTTTAAGTTGATAAACTTTGGAACCCCCTATATATATATATAATATATATATAATAAAATATAAATATTTCCAGGAAGAAGAACAGAGGAATGGCATCATGTCAAATGTGTGAGTGTATTAATAGTGTTCCTTCAATTCTCAAGAAAAAAGTTCCAAAAACTAAAAATTTAAGATAAAACCTCTTACACCTTGGACAGAAAAGTGTGGGATCACTTTACTTAAAACTCCTTTGATCATCTGTTATTCCTCCGGGAAAATAATTGACAACCGGGTGTTACTATTCTTCACACCATCAAACTGCCAATGACTTTTCTTTGTGACTGTCTCTGTGATAAGGGGAATGGCAACGCCCCTTTGTCAATTCATTCACATATTTCCAGGAGTATTAATAAAGGAACGACATAATGTAAGACATATTAATAAAGCAGATTTCGAGTGTTTCTAAAGACTGGGACAGCGAATAGTCACCCTGTCTATACAGCACTGCTCAATATGTTGATGCTACTTCCCATAGGTAACACCCTGTTGTCAACTAATTAGCATATTTCCAGGAGGTTTAAAAGAGGAATTCCACAATAGCAAATATTGCAGTATATCAGTTAAATACAAAGTGTTATTTAAATGCAAAATACAAATCCTTAATATAGCAATTTAGGAATATCTTTCTTAAAAGTAAGTTATTCTCTGTTATTCCTCCTGGAAATGTATACATAAGTTGTTCTGTTATTCCTCCTGGAAAGGTATACATAGGTTGTTCTCTGTTATTCATCCTGGAAATGTATACATAAGTTGTTCTGTTATTCCTCTGGAAGGTATACATAGGTTGTTCTCTGTTATTCATCCTGGAAATGTATACATAAGTTGTTCTCTGTTATTCTACTGGAAATGTATACATAAGTAGTTCTCTGTAATTCCTCCTGGAAATGTATACATACGTTGTTCTCGGTTATTCCTCCTGGAAAGGTATACATAGGTTGCTCTCTGTTATTCCTCCTGGAAAGGTATACATAGGTTGTTCTCTGTTATTCATCCTGAAATGAATACATAAGTTGATCTCTGTTATTCCTTCTGAAAAGGATACAAGGTTGTTCTCTGTTATTCATCCTGAATGTATACATAACTTGTTCTCTGTTATTTCTCCTGGAAATGTATGCTATATTGTTCTCGGTTATTCATCCTGGAAATGTATACATAAATTATTCTCTGCTATTCATCCTGGAAATGTATACATAAGTAGTTCTCTGTTATGCATTCTTGTATACATCAGCTGACAACTGGGTGTTACCTCTTACAGTTTGACAACAATGTCAGTGTCATCGACTGTATGAATATACCTTACTGACAAGAGGATTGCTTATTTATTTGAATACAGTCCTTCCAGGAGGAGCAGTAGAGGAAAGGTGTAATGTAGCAGTGTTCTAAAAAAAAGTTTAATTTTCTTTATTTTTAACGATGAATGCAAGTATGTATACATTAATATATACACTCCATAGAGGTCATCAGGCCGGTATAAGTTATGTTTGTGTCTACTGAAAGTGCAGGAAGCTCAATGAGGCTCCTTAGGGAACGGGAATAAAAACTGACTATTCCATTCAACCTTGAAACATCCATTTTTCTGTTGCAAAGATCCAATTCTTAGGTTCAAAAAGTCATAAAGAATTCAGCTACCACTAGGGGGAGCTCTCTGCTTATGTAATGATAGACTCTGTATACATCTGTATGTAGCAGGCTGGCTGTTGTAACCTGCTGAGGAGATATAAGGGGTGAATACAGGGCATGGTGGGGTTGCGGCTTTTCTTCTCTAGATAATGTGCCCCTCCTGGCTCCACTCATGACGGCCATCACTCCACAAGATATACTGGATGTCAGAATCAATATTGTGCTGCTTCAATGCCGATATCCTCAGGACACGTCCGGAGAGCGGGAGTTTATTACAAGTCTTCCATCATTAAACTTCACTCTTGCAATATCCATCGTCTGTGATTTATATTACGGCTCTTTACCGGCTTGTTATATTGTTACCACTAACTGCATAAAACCTTCAGACAGCTCCTATCATAGAGACGAGCAGAGCGCTGGTAGTATTAATGCCGCCATCAACAGCTCATTGAAACAGATTATTCCAAGTTATGCTGAACATCATACACAATAAGAACAAATGTTTGTTACTGCCCTCTATGTAGATCACACCCCAATATAATACTGCCACTATGTACTAGAATATAACTACTATAATACTGTTCCTATATACTAGAATATAACTACTATAATACTGCCCTATATACAAGAATATAACTACTATAATACTGCTCCTATGTACAAGAATATAACTACTATAATACTGCTCCTATATACAAGAATATAACTACTATAATACTGCTCCTATGTACAAGAATATAACTACTATAATACTGCTCCTATGTGCAAGAATATAACTACTATAATACTGCTCCTATGTACAAGAATATAACTACTATAATACTGCTCCTATATACAAGAATATAACTACTATAATACTGCTCCTATGTACAAGAATATAACTACTATAATACTGCTCCTATGTGCAAGAATATAACTACTATAATACTGTTCTTATATACAAGAATATAACTACTATAATACTGCTCCTATGTACAAGAATATAACTACTATAATACTGCCCCTATGTACAAGAATATAACAACTATAATACTGCTCCTATTACAAGAATATAACTACTATAATACTGCTCCTATTACAAGAATATAACTACTATAATACTGCTCCTATGTACAAGAAATATAACTAACAGATATAATACTTAATACTGCCCTATACAAGATATACTACTAATATAATGCTCCTATTACAAGAATATAACTACTATATACTGCTCCTATGTACAAGAATATAAACTATATAATACTGCCCTATATACAAGAATATAACTACTATAATACTGCTCCTATATACAAGAATATAAACTACTATAATACTGCTCCTATATACAAGAATATAACTACTATAATACTGCCCTATATACAAGAATATAACTACTATAATACTGCCCCTATGTACAAGAATATAACTACTATAATACTGCCCCTATTACAAGAATTATAACTACTATAATACTGCCCCTATACGTACAAGAATATAACTACTATAATACTGCCCCTATATACAAGAATATAACTACTATAATACGTATCAATTCCCTCTCTATACAAGAATATAAACTACTATAATACTGCCCTATGTACAAGAATATAACTACTATAATACTGCCCCTATATACAAGAATATAACTACTATAATACTGCCCCTATGTACAAGAATATAACTACTATAATACTGCCCCTATATACAAGAATATAACTACTATAATACTGCTCCCTATTACAAGATATAACTACTATAATACTGCCTATTACAAGAATATAACTACTATAATACTGCCCCTATATACAAGAATATAACTACTATAATACTGCTCTATATACAAGAATATAACTACTATAATACTGCCCTATATACAAGAATATAACTACTATAATACTGCTCCTATATACAAGAATATAACTACTATAATACTGCCCTATGTACAAGAATATAACTACTATAATACTGCCCCTATATACAAGAATATAACTACTATAATACTGCTCTATATACAAGAATATAACTACTATAATACTGCCCCTCTATACAAGAATATAACTACTATAACACTGCCCCTATATACAAGAATAATAACTACTATAACACTGCCCCTATGTACAAGAATATAACTACTATAATACTGCCCCTCTATACAAGAATATAACTACTATAATACTGCTCCTATATACAAGAATATAACTACTATAATACTGCTCCTATGTACAAGAATATAACTACTATAATACTGCCCCTATATACAAGAATATAACTACTATAATACTGCTCCTATGTACAAGAATATAACTACTATAATACTGCCCCTATGTACAAGAATATAACTACTATAATACTGCTCCTATGTACAAGAATATAACTACTATAATACTGCTCCTATATACAAGAATATAACTACTATAATACTGCTCCTATGTACAAGAATATAACTACTATAATACTGCTCCTATATACAAGAATATAACTACTATAATACTGCTCCTATGTACAAGAATATAACTACTATAATACTGCCCCTATATACAAGAATATAACTACTATAATACTGCTCTATATACAAGAATATAACTACTATAATACTGCCCTCTATACAAGAATATAACTACTATAACACTGCCCCTATATACAAGAATATAACTACTATAACACTGCCCCTATGTACAAGAATATAACTACTATAATACTGCCCTCTATACAAGAATATAACTACTATAACACTGCCCCTATGTACAAGAATATAACTACTATAACACTGCCCCTATATACAAGAATATAACTACTATAACACTGCTCCTATATACAAGAATATAACTACTATAATACTGCTCCTATGTACAAGAATATAACTACTATAATACTGCTCCTATATACAAGAATATAACTACTATAATACTGCTCCTATGTACAAGAATATAACTACTATAATACTGCTCCTATATACAAGAATATAACTACTATAATACTGCTCCTATGTACAAGAATATAACTACTATAATACTGATCCTATGTACAAGAATATAACATACTATAATACTGCCCCTATGTACAAGAATATAACTACTATAATACTGCCCCTATATACAAGATATAACTACTATAATACTGCTCCTATGTACAAGAATATAACTACTATAATACTGCCCCTATATACAAGAATATAACTACTATAATACTGCCCATATGTACAAGAATATAACTACTATAATACTGCCCCTATATACAAGAATATAACTACTATAATACTGCCCCTACATACAAGAATATAACTACTATAATACTGCCCCTATATAGAAGAATATAACTACTATAATACTGCTCCTATATACAAGAATATAACTACTATACTACTGCCCCTATGTACAAGAATATAACTACTATAATACTGCCCCTATGTACAAGAATATAACTACTATAATACTGCCCCTCTATACAAGAATATAACTACTATAATACTGCCCCTCTATACAAGAATATAACTACTATAATACTGTCCCTATATACAAGAATATAACTACTATAACACTGCTCCTATATACAAGAATATAATTACTATAATACTGCCCCTATGTTCAAGAATATAACTACTATAATACTGCCCCTATATACAAGAATATAACTACTATAATACTGCTCCTATATACAAGAATATAACTACTATAATACTGCTCCTATGTACAAGAATATAACTACTATAATACTGCTCCTATGTACAAGAATATAACTACTATAATACTGCCCTATGTACAAGAATATAACTACTATAATACTGCTCCTATATACAAGAATATAACTACTATAATACTGCCCCTATGTACAAGAATATAACTACTATAATACTGCCCTATGTACAAGAATATAACTACTATAATACTGCTCCTATATACAAGAATATAACTACTATAATACTGCCCCTATGTACAAGAATATAACTACTATAATACTGCCCTATGTACAAGAATATAACTACTATAATACTGCCCCTATATACAAGAATATAACCACTATAATACTGCACCTATGTACAAGAATATAACTACTATAATACCTCCTCTGTGTACAAGAATATAATGACTGAGGTGCAGATGAAGGTTACTTTTTAATAAAAGGACACTTCATTTAGACTTTATTAACCTAAAATGTCTGACAGAGAACAGTAGTTTGCAACGATCTATGTAATAATGTTACAAATCAAACATCACAGGATATGTCATGGTATATGAGCGCCGATATATATCTATATATTTGTGAATGTGACATGATGTCTTCTTGTGTTGTATAATTATACGGTATTTTAGGTCGTGTGGATCTTCTCATTAAAAAAAATAATGATATATTAATATATTATGTCGACTCTCCATACGATGAATAAATTATAATCTGTGCCCGCATGGTCACCACACTCATTCCTTGTCTCTTTTTAATGAGTTGGATCAGCAGATACCGAAAAAAAAAAAAAAAAAATAATAAAAAAATTAAATAACAGCTGTGAGGTTGATAACACTGTGCCGGCCCCCGAGTCCTCCCTCCTGACCGGGACCAACATGAGGAGATAAGACAATGGACGGGATCATGCGCCTTGTCGGAATACACAGAGAAAGAGAGAGAGAGAGAGGGTTCCTCATGGGGCGAGGGCTCGGCCCCACCTCTGCCATCCTTCGCCCTTCCCCCCGGCTTATCGTCATCCGGCAGTTCCTTGGCAAATCTCGTTAGCCCTTGAGAAACTGGAGAGTGCACCCAACACTGGAAATCTTGCATGAGGAAGGGGTGCCACCTCCGACCAGTTTCCTCCTCCAGGAACCTTTCGGCTTACGCGGGTCTCTTCTCTTTCCCAACTGGTTTCTGCCGTACGGTGCCCTCATCAAACCGCTGTCTCCAGGTCGTCGTTGGAAAGAAGTTGCTTCGCTTGACACGTCTCCAAGTAAGATGCAAGTTCAGAGTCGGCGGTATTTTGGGCTATGTCCAGCGGGGTTTGTCCCTGTTAAAACGAGAAAAAACAAAATCGGATCATAAGTGACGGTCAACGGAATGAGACATGTTGGAACGTTGGTTCAACTGCGGAGGAAGTTTCTCTTTATAGGTCATTATTTGAGGAGGAAAAGTTGTATGTAGTGGTCAGCGAATCTACTCATTACTATTCGCACGGATAGTGCGGTATTCATGATACTCGATATCACATGAGTGATGTGTCGATCGTGCACTCCTTTCAGTAATCAATAAGAGCTGGCACCCCAGTGAGAGCCAATTGAATGGAAGGCTCTCACTGGGGGGGGGGGGTACATCAAGGTGTTTTATACAGAGAAAAATCCAAAAAGTTACCCTCATGCCCTGCCCCGGAAATGCACGTTTTATGGCTGGCTGTGTGTGGGCAAAGCCTATCACTAATTGGCTGACCTTGGACTCGCTATTCAGACTAATACACGAATATTACAAAGTACGAGTATAGCGATTACGAATATTGTGCTACACTCTAATCCCTGGTTGTACGGCCTCACATGTAAGTGTTGTAGTTTGTTTGGTGGCGAAGTGGTGGCCATTGTAGTTCCTAGACATTGTGTTAAATTTTACTAAGACGATCAGTTGAAACATTGGCCATTTCGGCCAACTTCCACCCAACGACGCAGCTGAGTTATGGGCCAGGGTGCTCCAGGGTGCCTCAAATACTTCGTAGAAGTCAAGGAAGAAACAGTTGGGTGTAAAAGGTTAGAGGAATGAGAGTAGAAAAGTTTAATTATCTGGGGGTCACGTAACTGGAGTTCAACTGAGCTCTTGGTAGGCCAACCGTAAAGATCCACCAACTCAACGGTGAGGTCTTCTTCTAAGTCTACAGACGTAAGAAACCAATGGGACAGGTCTCTCCACTCACCATGGTCCCAACAGGCAATCTTGTCTTTTATTTAGGAACTCAGTGACCTTAACTACATAAGCACAGTTGATGATTTACCTTGTAATCCCTCTTCGACAAACAGGCACCAGCGTCCACGAGAATTTGGCAAACATGCTGGTGTCCCTGGAAAGCAGCTTTGTGCAACGCAGTCTCTCCTCTGAAAAAAGACACATCAAAGTGAGCAAAATCAATATCTATGTGTACATAAAGCATTGTCATCATCAGGGACAAAAAAAATTAAGAGTTGGCCAAACTCATCCATCCAGAGCTGCATTCATAATTCTCTCATCTTGCTAGACCCCCCTTAGACGGCCTCTCTTGGCTCTGACTATCCCTGCCCTAGTTAGACCCTGTAACACTATCTTGCATTGTTCATGGACGGTTTACAAAAATGTTGTACTTTTGCTAGCGCGGTAACAAAAAAAAACAAACACTATTTTTTCCGAGAAGGCAAATTTAATCAAAAAGGATAAGAGGAGATGGATGGCTAGCGATCAACTTACGTGGTTCTGTCGATCATGTTCAGGAGATCCTCAGGTCCTAAAGGGAGAAAGTCAGAGTAAGAAGGGAGTCAGAATGTAAAGGAAAACTCCAGTTTGCTCCATATCAGGTTTAGTAATCACCAAGGCCGTCCGGGCACAGATTGGAGGATCTTCACTTAGTTTGCTATTGTCTTTCTTATCCTTCCTGCTATAATGATTATCCCTATAATGTAGGATTTGTAATAAAAACAAAACAAGACTTGTGAAAGTGAACGTTAGAGCAGATAACATTAGGAGGATCCAACTACATGGAGAAGACAAACAAGGCTTGGAAGACCCAAGAGGATAAGAAAACAAAGAATCCATAGAAATGATCATGGACATCGTGACTATGAAGAGCTCAGAGAGCAAGAAGAAGCAACAAGAGTTTGAACAAGTCCAGAAGTGAAAACTCTCAATATATAAGAATATGAGGAGTATTCCCAGAACCAAAGGTGGCAAAGAAAAGCAATAATCAACCACTGTCAGGTGTAGACTGCTCTGTAGTCTGTGAATTGCTCTGTAGTTGTTAATTCCTTTAGTTTATTAAGGGTTAACTTCTGTGACTCCGCAGCATCAGTTGCTGTGTGTCAGGTGATGTGGTTGGATGATTCCCCAGCCTTTAAGTAGTTCCATGACTCATCAGCTGATGTCTCTGATAGAGTACATCTCTGCAAGGACCATGAGCTGTGTTGACGCCATGTGCTGTTTTGCTGAAGCTTTCTTGCTTGTAGCTTCGTGGCATTAGCCATCTTTCAGGGAGTTGCTGTGTTTATCCTGGTGTCTTGGTGGAGGTGAGGGGGTTATAGCCTAGGGTTGGTCAGGAGAAGGGCAAGGGTGGCGGCCTAGACATTGTCACCTTTAGAGGTACTTCTGGGAACAGGGTCAGCTAGGGCCCCCAGTTTAAGGGTCAGACTAGTACCCTTGATTGCCTTTTGCCTATCACTGCCACTCGGCTACCTAACCTCTTTGTCCGTTACTACCACCCATGGCAACCACTTGCCCAATTAGGCCACCACTTTACCGCTAAGACTGAAGCTATACAAAAAGAAGACTCAACTCAATGGATAAGACAATTAGGCTTCAAAGATCCAAGAGGCTGAAAATAGAAAAGATCACAAAGATCATAAACATATCTCTAAGAAACTCAAACCCTACAGAAGAGATTGACAATCTTCTGAAGTCAATTCTATGGTCATCACGAGTCAAAACCCTCGGTAGATGGATGGGAACATCTCAGATGCTGAATGTGCTCCACCAGCTTCACAAAGACCCTCAGTCCAATGGAGAACTTGTAATTCCAGATCATTCCATTATTCTAAGGAGAATGTACAAACTCCAAACAGATAAGAAATCAATACTGCAACATTCCAAAAGTTATTTACCACGGCATGACCATGAATCCCCGGCTGAGGATGAGGCCAAAAAGACATTCAATTGAAGTCAATAATGAGGAGCCCTGAGATTTGTGACATAAATAATTAATTTAAGGCCTCGGTACTTGACTCGGAGGAGGGATCCAGTGCTCTTTGCCCCCCAATGCTCTATTCTAATGTAAATGTTTAAGAAAAAAAGACAAAACAAAAGATCTCCTGGAGTAAGCCTGTTCCTGGAGGCGAGCCCTCCGTAATTACTGACACTGATCTACCCCAGGGATTACTACCACAAGACTTTGAAGGCCTCACAGATGGGAAACGAGAAACCAGAGACTCAGGTAATGGTTGACTATTCGGAGAAGGAACAATGAGAGGATCTTTGTGGTTGATGGCCTTACCCTTCATGAGGCCTTTTGAACACCATATCCACATCCGGCTATCGATCACACAACTCTGATGTCTGGGTAAATTCTGCTTACGGACTTTACGAGATATCTGAGATCTTCTGAACACACCAGCTGAGGGTTGCTTTATCTGGGGTCTTTTCAGGGCATAATTTGGCACAGAATATCCTGCCTTTTATTACGGTCAACGGGCAATTGACAAGGACCTGCTGAGGAGGCCTGTGTGCCCCCTCCCTACATAGACAACAGTCTCATCTAGGGCTGTTCCTACTATACCTCTCATTCTACTAATTGATGTCACAGTGTGTGGATGATGATGTCACTAGGTAGCTCCAGTCCTTGGTTGTCACGTGTAGACTGCTCTGCAGTCTCTGTTAATTTCTCTCCAGTAATGGAGTTAATTTCCTTTAGTCTATTAAGGGTTAACTTCTGTGGCTCTGTGGCTTCTGTGTAGTACCAGTTGTGGATGTGGTAGTCCTATGACCCATTAGTTGGTGACGCTGATAAGAGTTTATTCTCTGCAAAGACCGTGATCTGTGCTGATTCCGTGTGCTGTTCTGCTGAAGCCTTCTTGCTGTATAATTTCGTGGAGATTGTCATCTTTCTGAAAGATGGGCTACTTATCCCAGCTTCTGGGTGGAGGTGAAGGGGTTATAGCCTAGGGCTTGTCAGGAGCAGGGCAAAGGTGGCAACCTAGACATCCTCACCTTTAGAGGTACTTCTGGAAACAGGGGCAGCTAGGGAACCCCAGTCAAGGGATCAGACTAGTTCCTCTTATCAGCTTTTGTGCTTCACTGCCATCCTACTACGTAACCCATTTGTCCATTACTACCATTCGTAACATCGGTAGTCTCAGTTTTCTCATTTATACAATTGAGCATTATATATACTCCTTCTATACTGACTGCCTATACACTTAATTATTGTATATACTTCTTTATATTCTCTTCCTGTACTGACCTTTTCTACATCTTCTCCTGTGTTCCTGTATCGCTTCAGTTTTCTCATCTACACAATTTATCATTGTATATACTCCTTCCATAATGACTTCCTATACACTCCATCATTGTATATACTGCTATACAGAACTCCTATACACGTCATCATTGTATATACCTTATATTCTCCTCCTGTACTGACCTCTTCTACACCTTCTGTTTTCCTGTATCGTTTCAGTTTTCTCATGTATACAAACTATCATTGTATACAGTCCTCCTTCTATACTGTACTGACCTCTTATTTACTCATACTTTTTATATTCTCTTTTGTACTGACCTCCACTACACCTTCTCCTGTATTCTGTATCATTTCACTTTCCTTCTATAACCCTTACTTTACCCCTTATTTATGTGCCACTGTGTACATAATGGTGTGTCCCACACTTTAGCATTTCTGTGGTCTTCTGTTATAATATACCAGTATATTTTCTTTCTGTACTGTTGTTGCCTCCTGAGATACTGGATTATTAAGAACTGATGCGCTGGGACTACCCAGGACCGGAGTGAGTGACATCATCACTCCTCACACTGTGATGTCACATAATGTCAGTGTTTTATCATGTGATAATTAATAGAAGATCTATCAAAATATCTCCCCCAAAAATGGAATATATAAGTGGTCACTATAAAACTAGTGTAAAAGGGATGGAGTATATAGGAGATCAGTGTAGAAGGTGTATACACAGGTATAGAATATATAGGTCAGTATAGAATGAGTATATATATGGATAAAGTATATATGAGGTCAGTATAGAAGGATAGATTACATAGGTCAGGGAATTTATACAGAGATGGAGTATATAGGAAGTCAGTATAGAAGGCGGATCTACAGAGATAGTGTATAGGTCACTACACGAGGCGTATATATAGGCACGGGGCATATAGGAGATCAGCAAAGAAGGAATATAGACAAGGATAAAGTATATAAGTCAGTATAGAAGGAGTATATACAGGGATGGAGTATATAGGAGGTCAGTATAGAAGGCGTATACATAGGGAAAGAGTATATAGGTCAGTATAAAAGGACTATATAGGGGGATGGAGTATATAGGAGGTCACACAGGGATAGAGTATATAGGTCTGTATAAAAGGAATATATACAGGGATGGAGGAGGTCAGTGAAGAAGGCTTATATACAGGGATGGAGTAGATAGGAGGTCAGTATAGAAGGCGTATACACAGGGTGAGAGTATATAGGTCAGTATTGAAGGAATATATAGGGGGATGGAGTATATAGGAGGTCAAAAAAGAAGACATATACACAGGGAGAGAGTATATAAGTCGGTATAAAAGGTATATATAACAGGGATGGAGGAGGTCAGTGAAGAAGGCTTATATACAGGGGTGGAAGATATAGGTCAGTATAGAATGCAAATACACATGGATAGAGTATATAGGTCAGTATAGAAGGAGTATATACAGGAATGGAGTATATAGGTCTGTATAGAAGGAATATATACAGAGATGGATGAGGTCAGTAAAGAAGGTGTGCATACAGGGATGGAGTACATAGGAGGTCAGTATAGAAGGTATATACGCAGGGATGGAGTATATAGGTCAGTATAGAAGGCAAATACACATGGATAGAGTATATAGGTCTGTATAGAAGGCATATACACATGGATAGAGTATAGAAGAAGTATATACAGGAATGGAGTATATAGGAGGTCAGCATAGAAGGCGTATACACAGCGATAGAGTATATAGGTCTGTATAAAAGGAATATATACAGGGATGGAAGAGGTCAGTGAAGAAGGCTTATATACAGGAATGGAGTATATAGGATGTCAGTATAGAAGGCGTAAATAGGTAGAGGGTCAGCACGATAGCAGGGTCATGGGCACCTATAGGGGTAGTGGCACAAGTTATACATGGTAGCTGTTTTCCTCCCTGTCATCGCTTAAGACTTTCGAATAATTTTGTCTGCGAACTCCAGGAGGATCCGTCACTAAAAATGTGGGGAAGCGTAACCCGGGCATCGCTAGTGACCCATCCCAACATCTCCTCATAAAAGGGAAGAAGCCATTACCAGACTGTCAGTCAGTGCCCAGCGGGTGCCCCACACAGGAGACGAGAGGGAGGGGAGCAACAAAAAGGGAGACAAAACCAGCCGGGGCTGTGAACAAGAGGGCAGAGGGGGAGGAAGCAGCAGGGAGGCCACACAAAGGCCTGGCACACAGGGGCGGCGGAGGGGGGGAAATACCGCCAGAAAAGATGGCTGCGAGGGATGGGGAGCTGAGGTCATGGTCAGGCGGTAGTCAACTTAACCCTTCCAGTCTCATAAAATGCCTGGGTGTGCCAGCAGCATGTACCATGCAGATATAGCAGAGCTGAGTTATGTGATGCAGCAGAGCAGAAATTGTTACGCTGAGCTTAATAATGTAGGGGTTTGTTGTGGGAGCTAGGTGTGTCTGACACTGTATACAACAAGTGGAGCAGAAGAGCGTTTATCTGATGTAGCAGAGCCGTCTCGCCAGATGTAGCAGAGCTGATTGTGGATGTTTTCTGCCCTGTTAGTGGCGTCACAACTCACCATTCTCCAGGATGTATGATACAACCTCGGCGTGCCCGGCCCGCGCCGCCAGGTGCAGCAGAGAGCAGCGCACCGGTCCCCGGATCCGTAATCGGGCTCCTTTCTCACAGCACTCAGAGACCTGCGGAAAAAAAACAGAGAAAATTAGGAAAAATGTTGCACGTTTTTCTCCTTGTGGCCCTATGACAACACTTCTGTGCTCTGGGATTTTACTATCACATATCAATGACAAAGAAATATGCCCCCATGACAACACTGATGTGTCAGGAAGTGTTATCATGGGGGTGCAGAAGACAGCGGAAAACATAATGCAAGAGCTTTTTTTTCCCCTTTAAGGGGTTCAGATTGTAAGCTCCGATGTAACAGAGCCTGACTGGGCAGCCGCACTGTGCAAACGGCTCAAATAGGAGAAGGATTCATCACTCAAAGGAAATTAGGAGTCAGAGACAAAAGGGGCGACGAATCCTCCACCGGGCGCGATAATGG
The DNA here is from genome assembly GCA_033576535.1 of Allobates femoralis. NCBI lineage: Eukaryota > Metazoa > Chordata > Amphibia > Anura > Aromobatidae > Allobates > Allobates femoralis. The sequence goes on along the minus strand of JARQOC010000004.1, from coordinate 606,698,696 downwards.
AGGGACCCGCAATTGTGATAATGGGAGGTAGAAAATTGACTGCTTTGAATGGAAGTCGCAATTACGGGAGGCCGATCGCGTCTCCGCACCATAACTGCCTTTTATGTGAACAAAAGGCGTGAAATGCAGGGGAATCATTTTGTCTCCTGCCCCCTAGTCATCTCCAGTGGAGCTCGTCCAGACTCCATATGACGCAATGGTCAAACCTCTGGTAGATGAAATATTCTATAGCAATAGTCACAAAAATGTAAAAAAAAAATCAAATAAATAAAAAAATCAACATGTTGGTTTCAAATTTCTGCCACTAGAGGGCGATCTGTAAGTGACTCCCTCTAGCTGATTGGACAGTGGTGGAGTACCCCATCATGCCAAAAAAAAACTTGCAACAGCAGGATCACTTTAAGCTACATTTCTGTCCCCCCCCCAGTATCCCCCCCCAGTATCCCCCCTCAAGGTCACCGCCTCGCATTCCTTCTCCTGTGGCTTCAACATTTACAGATCACCGGGCACATAGAGGAATAAAAAAAAAATCCCATCTATATTTAACCCCTCCACTCTTAGCTGACTAGCTGGCTATGGTGGCACATAATAATGTTCACACTAGTTAGGAGGCGGAGCTAAGCTTCAATATATTCAAAATGCTAAGAGACATTCTAAGGGAAAACAGTTTTTTGTTGCCGACAGCAACAGATTCAAATTTTCATCTCTTAAACTGCTCTATGATGGTTGCTATGGGCAACGACGACAGTTAATTTTCACAGATGATTTTGAAAACTCTGCGTTTGGGAGTGAAACAAGCCTGATGTTCTGGGATAGCGAATACAGGGGGCACTACAAGGACACGAACAATAGGGCGCCCGTAGTAACACTCAAAGTAAAAGTACACATTAAATTTAATCTTTATTGTGAACCAACTCTTGATCCAATAATCCAGAACAGGTTATACATTGTCTTGGACTTTATGACTTGTATGAGATCCAATATGATTCCACACCCCTCAACCCCCCCTTCCCCCACCAGGACATTCTTTATTGCTCTCAAGTGTTTTCCTCGCGGCAGCAAAAAAACAATAATAAAAATTCTTGATTGTCGTAATTAAGATGAATAGAATTAGAGTAATTAGGAATGAGCCTGATAAAACATCAGACGTAAACTGATCTATTCTGTTTATAACTCCTGCTCTGATCGGTAATGATCAACCTGATCGATCGATAATGATCGGTAATGATCAACCCGGTAAACTCTGCGTTGACTGTTGATTGTGGTTTCTTTGACAACAAGTCAAAGAGGGGGGACCCTTATGTTGGCTCAGAGTGGAGGTCCCCGACCGCTCTTACATTCCTTTATAAGGGGGCATTCTGGAAATTATAACCACCTGGGTTCAATTCCCACCAAGGACACTAAGGACAACATCTGCAAGGAGTTTGTATGTTCTCCCCGTGTTTGCGTGGGTTTCCTCCGGGCACTCCGGTTTCCTCCCACATTGTAAAGACAATAGATAGGATGTTTAGATTGTGAGCTCCAAGAGAGACAGCATTACTCATGTATGTAAAGTGCTATGGAATTAATAGCGCTAAATAAATGAATAAATTATTATTATTATTATTATTAAGTAAGAGTGCTGTGAATGCCTCCTTATAAAGCAATAATACATCAGGAACCCCCTTATAAAGTAATGTCCGCGAGTGCCCCCTTACAAAATGATAATACTGCGATGCCTCCTAGTAGAGTAATAATATTGCGAGTGCCCCCTTATAGAGTAATAATATTGCGAGTGCCGCCTTATAGAGTAATAATATTGCGAGTGCCCCCTTATAGAGTAATAACATTGCGAGTGCCCCCTTTTAGAGTAATAATATTGCCAGTGCCCCCTTATAGAGTAATAATATTGCGAGTGCCCCTTATAGAGTAATAATATTGCGAGTGCCCCCTTATAGAGTAATAATATTGCGAGTGCCCCCTTATAGAGTAATAACATTGCGAGTGCCCCTTTTAGAGTAATAATATTGCCAGTGCCCCCTTATAGAGTAATAATATTGCGAGTGCCCCTTATAGAGTAATAATATTGCGAGTGCCCCCTTATAGAGTAATAATATTGCGAGTGCCCCCTTATAGAGTAATAATACCACGAGTGCCTCTATAGAGTAATAATGTTGTGAGTGCTCACTTGTAGAATAATAATGATGCAAGTGCCTCTTTTAGAGTAATAATACCGCGAGTGTCCCCTTAAAAAGAAATAATGCCGCGAGCGCCCTTAGAGTAATAATGCTGCAAGTGTCCCTTTATAACGGAATAATGTCGCGAGCGTCCCTTTATAAAGTAATAATACTGCAAGTGCACCCTTATCGAGTAAAAATGCTGCAAGTGCCCCTTATAAGGTAATAATAGTGCAAGCGCCCCCTTATAAAGTAATAATGTCGTGAGAACCTTCTTATATAGTCATAATAACGTGAGTGCCCCTTATAAAGTAATATTACCGGGAGTGCCCCTTATAAAGTAATAATACCCTGAGTGCCCCCTTATAAAGTAATACCATGAACACCACCTTATAAAGTAATAATACTGCGAGTGCCCCCTTATAAAGTAATAATACCCTGAGTGCCCCTTATAAAGTAATAATACCGTGAGTGCCCCTTATAAAGTAATAATACCCTGAGTGCCCCTTATAAAGTAATACCATGAACACCACCTTATAAAGTAATAATACCGCGAGTGCCCCCTTATAAAGTAATAATACGTGAGTGCCCCTTATAAAGTAATAATACCCTGAGGCCCTCTAATAAAGTAATAATGCCATGAATACCAACTTGTAAAGTAATAATGCTCTTCTAAAATGATCCCTGTTCCCCTTTTGAAGTAATCCCAGTTAGAGGTCATATTATCCTGAGTTTTTAGCGTAATACTGCCCCTTGGACCTCTGCAGAAACAATATAATACTTAAAACAGTGGAAACATTAAAGACTTAAAATACTCTAAAAAAAACTAAAAATGTCATCAAACCACAACATGACGTACATAGTTATCATCCTCTTCGTAACCATTGGTCAAAGGGCTGAAGAAATAAACATTGGTGCCAAGGCTGTGGAACAATAATGGGCACTAAAATGGTGCCTAGAAAACCCTAATCTGCAAGAACAATAATATAATACCTAAAAAAGGAAACATTAAAGACATTAAATACTCTAAAAAAAACTAACAATATCATCAAACTATAACATGACGTACATAGTTATCATCCTCTTCGTAACCATCAAAGAGCCGAACAAAGAAACCTTGGTGCCAAGGCTGTGGAACAATAATGGGCACTAACAAAAACTCATCATCCTACAAATAAAGAATACTTTTTACCGTTCTAGCGACACAAAAAAATAAAGTACTGACTGTTGGGTTTGAGGGGGAAGCGAAAACCACAAAATAATGTTGGTCTTGGCAGCCAAAACTGTGTCCCGTTAAAGAGCCAAGCAAGGAACTCTTAGAGCTGAAGCTGTGGAACAATAATGGGCACAAAAATATTGCCTAAAACCTAAAAACTCCTGCTCATCCTACAAATAAGACTGTTTACAGCTCTATCAACACAAAAAAAACAAAAACTTATGACTGTGGAGAAAGTGAAAACTAAAACCTTTTCGGGCTCGGTAGCCAGAACTGTGTGTGCTATTATAGAGCCAAACAGAGAACCCCCTGGGGCCAAGGCTGTGGAACAATAATGGGCACTAAAATTGTGCCTGAAAAAAACTAAAAACTCCTGCTCATCCTACAAATAAAAAAGACTTTTTCTAGCTCTATCGACACAAAAAACAAAATGTTATGACTGTAGGGATGAGAGAAAGTGAAAACAAATCATTTTTGGTCTTGGCAGACACAACTGTGTGTCATTATAGAGTTAAATATCTCAGACTTTGTATGTTGCAAGGGAGGATGTTTGGGAGGAGCATTATAGGAAATGCCCCAAAGCATTGTGGTTCCTGAGCTGTGTTATATACAGAGAGGACTGGAGAGCAGCGAGTGACCCCATACCCCAGGAGAAGGTAAATAGCCGAGCCTGAAACTGGAGACCCTCCCAGAGACTCCCAGTGAACTCCTAACTCTCCCCCCTGTCCGGGCCCTGCTCCAGGGCTGTGCACACTTTCCTTGTTACAGATGATGATCTTGTAATAGGTTACGTTTTTGGTAATTTTAATCACATTACGGGAGGGCGCACAATTGGGATGATTTTCGGGTCATTTTGCTACTGTAGAATGTGACAGGATTCATCGTTGTTTTTTGCCCCTAGAATCCTAATTTAAGGATCCATCATCTTCTCGATAATCAGATCACAATAGATTCCGGATAATGTTGGTTGTCGATGCCGCTAACATATGGGGGTTTATGTGATTGGATGACAGACATTTACATGTACGCTCACAGCATGCACGCTCAAATGCTATATGTGCGCGAGCAAAAACGTACAAACTACATACCTGCAAGATACACACATTGTATGCATCCTCTGTACTTACAGGCACAAATACATTTATCCACAACATGCATGTACACGGACACCCATGGATACATGCAAACATGTATGCACACTTACTAAATATTATATATGCACACTTCACAGTCATGCACAAGCACTATGTGCACACAAACCACACGCCTGTATGCATTAAGTGCATACATGCAAGTACACAGATACACGCACCCCGATATATCCACAATCACTAAATACTGGGTAAGCACATACACACACTATACGTTCATGCACTCACACAACACATGCACTCTCCACATTCACTCACTGCTTGCATTCATTCATACACACACACATATATACGCGCATTTCACATTCATACACACACAAACGAACATGCAGATTTCCCATTTCTGCACATACACTTTACATGTATGCACCGAAATGCATATACACACTTCAATCTCATGTGCACACACACGTGCACATCTCACATTTCTGCAAACACAGGCATACACACCTCAGATTCATGCACACTTCCCATTTCTGCACACGCTCATGCATGAAAACATGCATACTTCACAATCATTCACATGTGCACTTCACAGTCAAGCACACACACACACACACATATATGTACTTCACATTCATACATACATGTGGGCACTTCACAATCATACATATGAACATACTCACATATGTGCATGCAATATTCATCCACACATACACATGTACACTTCACAAACATGCACACACATATATGTACAATTCACATTCATGGATACACACATGTATACTTCACACAGATATATACACATGCACATATTACATTCATGCAGGTGCTGGCTGGCAAATTTCGGCCTGGGGGGGCAATGGCCTGAGTATTGAGCTTCAGGGGCGGAGCGGCCTCCCAGACCAACATGACGGATGGCCGAGCGGCCCTAAAACTGCTGCTCTGCCACTGGCCTGGGGGGCATCTGCCCCCCTGCCCCCCGGGCCACCCAGCCCTTGCATGCATGTACACATACACTTGCGCACTTCATTCATGTACATTTGACATTCAGACACACACACGCATATTAACACACTTCCCATTCATACACACACATATATAAACACACACATGTACACTTCAAAATCATGTGCGCACACACAGCTTACTGTCATGCACACATGCATACTACACGGCCGCCAAAACACACTGTAGACATACTAAGTACATACATGACAGTGACAGACACCTGCACACTCATTACATCCTGTGTATGCACACCACACATTCACAATGCACATATACATACATACATACATGTGCAGGCAGAAGCATAACTGGCATGTGCGACGGGTCCCTTTTTGGCGCCTTGTAATATTTTTGAGTCCGACTCGGGGGCTTACAGAGCTGGAGTCTACTGTAAAATTCCCAATCTCCATCGGAGTATCAAACATGACTTTCAGTGCGGCCCTGACAATGACATCGAGAAGGGAATGCATGATAGGATAAACACCCAAAATCTCTAACCGTCTAGACGCTGTGGTTATGACTTGGTCGATGCATCTAAGGGGTTAGTCGGCAGTTTAGTGGAATGAATCTGAGACTCGGCTCGCTCCAAACACTCTGGGTGCGTCACGTGTTAAGAGGGCATTAAATGTCCTCGGATGGCAGATATGTAGACTTCATGTAATTCATTCCCCTTGAAGGTTTCAGCATAATGTTACTGGTTTGGCAATGGAATCCTCCTCATTGTGGCGCCGATTGTTTTCCCCCTAGCCTTCTGATGAAGGTCGCCCCTAGATAAGGTCTAAGTGATGGAAGACAGCCATGAACTCAAACCTAGACAACATGATCCGAACGTCACAATATCTCATTTCCACAAGCTCCTAAAGTGTCTGTGTGCCAATCTGATGCCTACATTTATCCATCCTACATCCAAATAAATGGTCAGATTAGTAATAATTGGCCTTAAAGCGGCTCCTGAAAATCCGAAAACTCCAATTCAGTTAGCCTCTCCCCCAAAAAAATAAGTTAACCCTTCATTATAAAGAGAAAAATGTTAAAAAAAAACGGTCCTGAAGCCCAAAATTATGTTAAAAAGTAAAAAAAAAATGGAATTGTTGCAATGGAAACCCCAAAATACGAATACTTTGTGGATCCTCAACTGAGTTGTATTAGTTTATGCGATTTCCAGCCGAAAGAGCAGATAAATAATGAAGTGGGGGGAGCTGGGGGGGGCGGCGGGATTGCTTCAGATAAAATATTCAGGTCTGTACATTTTTGGGAGTAGGATCTTGTAATCATCTCCCCTGGACTGTAGCTCATACCTTGGTGGCATCCCACCCCGGACTGACCCCTGGATGCCTCACCTGTCCCACGGCTGCTCCATCAGCCAACCCAGCAATCGCCTCTGTCAACCCCGACCGCCTCGACTGATCCCCCAACTTCCCCATCTGACCCATCCATCCGACCCCCCACCTTGCATCTCATCCCCGGTCATCACCTCATCCCGTGACCGCTCCCCACTGATGACCATTCACCCACTACCACAACTTTCCCCACTCTGCTTCTGACCCCTGCTGCCACACTCACTCCCTGTTCTCCGTATGCAATGTTCCCGCTACTCCTCACTCTCACTCCCATCCTTCTCCACTTCCTACTACCCCACTTATCCCCCCTCCCAGCAACAAAATACTGCTCTCACCCTCTATCCTGCCGAACCACCTCACCTACTTCACCAACCTTTTCATTCACTTTCAATCCTCAATCACCAAACAAGCACGCCCGCCTCGCAAGCTCTCATGCTCCCACCTGCTAACCCTCGGCCTACTCCTCCTCCTTGCCGGTGACATCTCCCCCAATCCTGGCCCCCCCCGCAACATCCCAACAACAACCTTCATCCCGCGACCCACCGCCAACCCTCGCAACCTCACCACCACTTGCTCTCGCAACCCCACCAACATCAGACCCATTCCCCCAACCCATGCCCCACCGACCGCTCTACCCGGCGCACTCTGGAATGCCCGCTCAGTGTGCAACAAACTCCCCGACATCCATGATCTTTTTATCTCCAGGAAACTGTCATTCCTCGGCCTCACCGAGACCTGGCTCACCCCGTCCGACACGGCCTCCCCTGCTGCACTATCCTACGGCGGCCTCAGCCTGTCCCACACCCCCCGTCCCTCTGGCAAACAAGGCGGTGGAGTTGGCATACTGCTGTCCAACTCCTGCACCTTCAGCCCCATCCCCCATCCGTCACTGTCCCCTCCTTCGAAGCCCACTCAGTCCGAATCTTCTCCCCCTGCAACCTCCAAATAGCCATCATCTACCGCCCCCCCGGACCCACCGCCTCCTTCCTTGACCACTTCACCACCTGGCTACTTAACTTCCTCTCCACTGACATCCCCTCCATCATCATGGGCGACTTCAATATCCCCATTGACACTCCCCGCCCAGCCGCCTCCAACCTTCTTTCCTTGACCACCTCCCTAGGGCTCTCCCAATGGTCCTCCTCTCCCACCCACGAACAAGGCCACACGCTTGACCTCATCTTTACCCGCCTTTGCTCCCTCTCTAACCTCACAACCTCGGTACTCACACTGTCCGACCACCATCTCTTGACCTTCTCCGCCCTCTCCTCCCCTGCCACACTACCCCCTCTCCGCAAACTTGATCACCCTCGCCGAAACCTAAAAGATCTTGATCTTCCTTTATTCTCTGAATGACTCCTCTCTCTCACCGACCTACCCTGCGCTGACGACATTGACATTGCCACCACCCTATACAACACCACCATAACGAACGCTCTCGACCTAGCCGCCCCCCTCACTCTCCATGCTCCACGCATTAACAGGCAACCCTGGCACACCACCCTCACTAAAAACCTGAGACGGGCGTCCAGAGTCGCCGAGAGGAGATGGAAAAAGTCTCACACCCCCGAGCACTTTGCTCTGTTCAAGCAATCCATCACTGACTTCAAGACAGCACTCGCTACCGCCAAGCAAGCCTTCTTCTCATCCCTTATAACCTCTCTGTCCCGCAACCCCAAGCAGCTCTTCAAAACTTTCAACTCCTTACTTCGCCCACCTGCTCCCCCCCCTTCTCCCCTCATCTCTGCTGAAGACTTTGCGACCTTCTTCAAGGAGAAGATCGACAAGATCAGAAGCAGCTTCGGTCCACTATCCCCACACCTCCCCTTCCCACCTACACTGCCCTCCTCCTCCATCAGCCACTTCCCCCCATAACTGAAGACCAACTCTCCTCCCTCCTGTCAAAATCACACCTCACCACCAGCGCCCACGACCCGCTCCCATCCCACCTCATTCCCAACCACACCTCCATTTTCATCCCAGCCCTCACCCACCTCTTTAACCTTTCACTTAGCACTGGTACCTTCCCCTCGGCCTTCAAACACGCCCTAATCACGCCCATCCTATAAAAAACCTCACTTGACCCTACCTCTGTCTCTAACTATCGCCCCATATCTCTTCTCCCATTCGCCTCTAAGCTACTTGAACAGCACGTCCACTCCGAACTGTCCTCTCACCTCTCCTCTTGCTCCCACTTCGACCACCTACAGTCCGGCTTCCGACCCCTCCATTCCACCGAAACAGCCCTGACCAAAGTCACCAACGACCTACTGACCGCCAAGAACAAACACTACTACTCCATCCTGCTACTCCTTGACCTGTCTGCCGCCTTCGACACGGTTGACCACTCCCTTCTTCTCCGGATCCTGGAATCCCTCGGCATCACCCACCTTGCCCTCTCCTGGATCTCCTCATACCTAGCGGACCGGACCTTCAGCGTCTCCCACTCCCACACCTCCTCCTCACCCTACCCCCTTTCTGTCGGAGTCCCCCAAGGTTCGGTCCTGGGACCCCTACTTTTCTCCATTTACACTCTCGGCCTAGGGCAACTCATTGAGTCCCATGGCCTCCAGTACCACCTCTACGCCGACGACACCCAAATCTACCTGTCCGGCCCTGACATCACCTCCCTACTCTCGAAAATCCCTCAATGCCTTTCCGCCATCTCATCCTTCTTCTCTGCTCGCTTCCTTAAACTCAACATGGACAAAACTGAATTCATAGTCTTCCCCCCAAGAAATTCCACCCCACCTCCCAACCTATCCATCTGCATCAACGACTGTGCCCTCTCCCCAGTCCCCCAAGCCAAGTGCCTCGGGGTAATCCTTGACTCCTCCCTATCCTTCAAACCCCACATCGAGGCCCTCACCACATCCCTCCGGCTCCAGCTCAAGAACATCTCACGGATCCGCTCCTTCCTCACCCACGACACCGCTAAAACACTCATCCATGCTCTTATCATCTCCCGCCTTGACTACTGCAACCTCCTTCTCAATGGCCTCCCGGCTAACTCCCTAACACCTCTCCAGTCTATCCTCAACTCCGCTGCCCGACTCATCTATATGTCCTCCCGCTACTCCCCTGTCTACCCTCTCTGCCAAGCCCTTCACTGGCTCCCCGTCTCCAAGAGATCCCAATTCAAAACACTAACCATGGCGTACAAAGCCATACACAACCTGGCTCCACCATACATCTCCGACCTGGTCTCCCGATACCTACCCTCACGCAACCTCCGCTCCTCCCAAGATCTCCTCCTCTGCTCCCCCCTCAACACCTCTTCACACAACCGAGTCCAGGACTTCTCCCGGGCATCTGCCTTACTCTGGAACTCCCTACCCGAACACGTCAGACACTCTCCTACCCTGAGTAGCTTCAAGTGTCACCTGAAGACTCACTTGTTCCGTCAAGCCTACAACCTGCCATGAGACCCAGGCGAACGCCCCATACCTGACATTCCCCCATCCTACTGTATCCTAACCCACCCCTCATAGACTGTGAGCCCTCGTGGACAGGGTCCCTGCCCCTCCTGTACCTGTACGTCCTGATCGCCTAGATTTAGTGTACTTGTTCTTGTCTCCCTCAACCTCATGTAAAGCGCCATGGAACCTAATGGCGCTATATAAATAAATAATAATAATAATAATAATCCTATTTAAGTGACTATTACCCTTAAAGTGTAACTGCCATTTACATTTTTATTTAATAATGTAGATCAAGTGATTTTAATAAACTTTCTAATATACTTCATTACAAAATGTTGCTTGGTTACTATTCATAACCCTTCCACAAGGTGTCCCCACTACACTGTGTGTGAAGCAGACATATTGTCATTCTGAGTCAGATCCGTCTTTGCCTGCTTTCACATCGCGATTTTTGGCCATCTGTGGCTGTCCGTTTGGCCACCATGTATCCCTATGAGCACAGATTGGCGCTCTATTGCCATCCGTTTTATCACGGATCCGGTTCGGTCCGATTTTTTGCTGTACCCAGAATACAGTGGACCAAATCGGACACAATCGAATCTGGTGCGGTCCGTGGCAATTAACATGGGGGCCTAGGAGCGCGGGTCCGGAAAAACATCGGATCGTTTCCTGGACCCTATTTTAGTGTACTGAACATGCTCAATACACTAAAACTGCTCTGTTCCTGTGTAATTTCACTTTTGCAATGTATATACACACATTGAGGAAGTGAAGCAAGGGTTAAAAATAAAAAAAATAAAAATAAAAAGATCCTCACCTCTGATTGGTCACATGACCGCATCAGCACAGTTTAAATCTCCCACCTGCCGATCGATTTTGGTGGGCGGGCTATTTAAACCGCTCAGCTGATGCGGTCATGTGACCAATCAGCTGACCAGGTTTCCCTGGAACACACACCCTGAAAGGGAATCTTCCCCTCGGTGCATCTTCCAGCAGAGACATGTCTGAGACATGCCCGACTATACACATTAAGGTGGAACCTCCCTGCAATCTATTTTTATCATTCAATGTTCTGAACGTGTTGCCTTCATCTAGGGGGGGTGCTAAAAAACTATGGCTGCCTTTATTCTTTTTTTTTCCAAAATGAGCCCCAATGCTGCCTTCAGGCTATCTATTGAAGAGAATGGAGTGGAGGTGCAATACCACGTACAACCTGTAAACAATGGTGGCGCTGTTTATGGAAAATAAAAGCAAGAAAACAAATTAACACAGTAGCAATGTAACGTAATTTATAATGTATGCCCCCCCCTCTCCCCCATGTGCAGAATAAATTATGGCACAAGCCAATTATGGGACAATGTAGACATTCAACCTTAGTTTAAGTACCCGCATATTCTTCCGACCTGGCTACTAATCAACCTTCAAGAGCCTTGTAGGTCCTCCAAAACATACCAGGGACTTTGAATTCTCGCGCCTATTTGCATAGTCTGCGCTCATTGGCGCCCGCCTCTGGCAGGCGCCATTGAGCGGCCTCTGTCTGGCGCGCGATTTCTGTGACTGACAGACGCCTTAGGCTGCTTTCACATCAGCGGTTTTGCGCTGATCGTGGCAGATGCAGTGAAAAAACCACAACTGCCGCGATTACCGCATAACTGCTGCACTTGCGGTGTACTTGCGGCAAGCCCCATACTATGTATATGCGGGCAGGTGCGGCGAGGGCACTTGCGGCAGGTGCGGCCCGCGAAAAAAAAACGCACTTGCCGCACGCCTGCTATACATAGTATGGGGCTTGCCGCAAGTACCCGCAAGTGCAGCCGTTATGCGGTAATCGCGGCAGTTGCGTTTTTTTCACTGCATCTGCCGCGATCAGCGCAAAACGCTGATGTGAAAGGGGCCTTAGACAATTACGGTATATAGTAGATGTATGTAGACAGTGTATATATATATATATATAGTGTATGTAGATGGTGTATGTAGACAGTGTATATATCTATTATATAATTGCGAATGGGTTTTTTGCCCTTCTGAGTCCACTCGCACTGCGAGTCGGCGTGTCATGTGGATACGCCCGAAGCATTGGCCGCGAAGCGGCCATTGCGAGTCACAGATCGCTCTTCTAGAATCCCGATGCATGTGCATCGGGCACCAGCTTATATATATATATTATATATATATATATATATAGTGTATGTAGACAGTGTATGCAAACACACTGCTAAAGTGAAAGTGAACAGCGGCAACACCACTTAGCTGCGCTTTGCAGGCTCGGCTCCCCCAACTCTTTCTGTATTCGGATCCGGCAAAATCCCGGATCCAAAAATGTCATCCGGAGTTTACAATCCGGACCTGTATGTTCCTGCCCGTGTGGTCCTGCAAAAAACAGGATCCCACGGACAGGAACAAAACCATAGTGTGAAGCCAACCTACCCCCTTAGATGCTACTGACTGCGGCAATCGAGGGAGTTAAGGCAGTAGTGCTGTTCTGTTGTGTCTTCCAATCCACCGGGGCTATATAGTACAGGATTAATCATAGGTTGGTGATGGGGCAACAAAGGGAAAACCCATTATTTGTTTTAACTCTTAGATGCTTTGGACCACAGCATCTGAGGGGTTAAAGGCACCAGTGCTGTCCTCCTGTGTCTTCCAATCCATTGGAGATGTATAGTACGGCTTCACTGGCAGGCTGCTGATTTTGTGACAAAGGGAGAACCCATTATTCGTTCTAATCCTTTAGATGCTATGGACCGCGGCATACGAGGGGGTTAAGGATGTCTTGTTGTGTCTTCCAATCCACTGAGGTTGTATTATACAGTATCAATCACAAGGCTCAGGGGTTTACAGAGATCTAATTAGAGAGTGATTCCTATAGGATAAGTGATAACTTGCAAATTGGTGATAGTCTGACAGCCGGACCCTCACCGTTACTGAGAACAAGGCAATGAATGCGCCACAGGAATGAAGACCATCTCTGGGGAACTCCAGAAACAGCCCATTTTTGAGATCTTTCAAAAGGTTCCTGTGGTCAGACCCCTACCTATTGTCACTTTATCATCTATCCTATGGATAGTATTTTTAAATAAACTTAAAGGGAACCTGACAGCTCGTTTTCCCCCCAAACCAATCACTACCTGTTCCTGCACCTTACTACTACATTCCTAACTGACCTAAAACTGTCCCATAATTGTTTAAAAAATGAGTTTGTTACTTACATCTCCATATGGTAAGCAGTCTTCTATACCACATATGTAGTCACACTGGGCGTTCTCCACGTCTGCATTCTTCCCCCTCGATCCTGGTATCATGCCCCAGAGTGTGTGATAATTCATTCAGGAGCGCGCTCCCGATTCAAAATTCATGTCTCCTCCTTCCGGGTATGATATGCACGTCACTTCCGGTCCTGCGCAGTGTGGGGGCGTACTGGGGTACAGGCCGGCTCTGGAGCAAGCACTGTGTACATTTCAAAGCTGGCCCGTACACCCGATAATCCCCCACACTGTGCAGGACCGGAAATGACACGCTGGCAGCCCGTTATACCCGGAAGGAAGGAGCCATGAATTTCTAATCGGTAGCGCATTCCTGACTAAATGATCACACCCACCGGGGCGTGATACCAGCATCGAGGGGGGAGAATGCAGCCAAGTAGACCGCCCAGGGTGACTAATTACCATACGGAGATGTAAGTATCACACTAATTTTATTACAACCACTATAGGACAGTTTTAGGTCAGACAGGGATGGTTAGGGATGTAGTAGGTAGCTGCAGGGACAGGTCAGACAAGGATGGTAGGATGTAGTAGTAGCTGCAGGACAGGTAGTGATAGGTTTGGGAGTAAAAACGAGCTGATCGGTTCCCTTTAATACAATGTGTACAATTGTCTATTTCTTTTAATAAATATATTTCCTTTTCTTCTTAGTAAAAACTCTCAATTCCGCCAACTATGGATGTTATAAAAAAATGGATGCATCGGACAGACCATCCTTCTTGGTCAAAGTGCACAACGAGTGGTACAAGGTCACATTTTCCGAGTTCTGTAAGACCAGTAATCATTCTTCTCCAGAATACATCAATTGGAACCCTTGGAAGGTTTGGTGCGAATTATGGGAAAAGTTTCAGTCCTCCGGGGAAAAGCCACCGAAAGCTCAGAAACCCAAAGCCGCCGTGTTTTCAGAGCTCTTTGATGTAGCCAAAATAACAAGTGACAAATTAGAAGACGCCAAAGCCAAGAGGATAGACCTGATCCAGAAAATCAGGGAGAACGAAAGGTTGAGAAACCATAATTTCATCTTGGAGAAAAAATGTGCCGAACTTCAAATGGAATTGAATAACAGAGAGAAGATGAGAGCCAAAAATGTGGAGACGGTAGCCGGTCTCACCACGGCGCTGGAGCAACTGATGGATCGGGAGGAATTATTGACATCACGAGTCAAACGTAGTGAAGAAGAACTTGGCCAAGAACGAGCCAAGTGTGGCCAATTGGAGAAGATGAGAGCCAAAAACCAGCAGAGGGAAGCCATCTCCCCACGGCAATGAAGGAACTGATGGATCAGAGCAATTACTGACATTACAAGTCAAACGCAGTGAAGAAGAACTTTGCCAAGAACGAGCCAAGTGTGGCCAACTGGAGAAGATGAGAGCCGAAAACCAGCGGAGGGAAACCATACTTAACACGGAACTGGAGCAACTGATGGATCAGAAGCAATTACTGACATTACAAGTCGAATGGAGTGAAGAAGATCTTTGCCAAGAACGAGCCAAGTGTGGCCAACTGGAGAAGATGATGTCTTCTTTACAAGGTCAATTGGTGGAATATAAAGAAAGAGGTAATTATCAATTCATCAAAAATGACTACCATTACTATCCTAACTATAAAGGTAACAATCCTTCTCCTTACAAAGAGTTGGAAAATGGTGAGGGAGAAAAACTCATTGGATCTAGAGTCCATCAAGAATATTGTCGAGAGGCTTGGACCGGTCACCAGACTGAATGTTTTCGACTGGCTGTGTAGCTGTGAGGCAGAATACAGGATATGGGATTGGAGTGGAAAAGACTTCGAAAAAATCCTCCACCGGTGTGCGGATTCGAGTATCTTCTCTTCGATAGCACCCATAATAACAATGACTAGATTTCTTGGCGCGAAATGTGCATAAACATCGCCGAAAGATTCGTCCCTGACCTAGAAGACGTGCTGAGCACAGAAGAAATGAGGAAGGACGAGACGGTGTTGCAGTATTTTAACCGCATGTGGATGATCTATAGCCTCATCGAAGTCTTCCCATCGAGAGACGAACCCGAATACATAAACGCCATCTGCAATGGCCTGCTCCCTAGCTTACGCGAGGACGTCAAACATCTCCGTGACCTGGACTACGAGACCATTGAAACAGCCGCGCTCGCGGCTGACTATTCTCGATGGGATTCGGAAAAGCGAGAAGAAGATCGGTATTGGGAGGTTCGCAGAGCGGGACCCGGATGCCCTTCACGTCTAAAGATATGGAGGAGATTGAAATATAACGGCGTTCCGCACAATGAGATTGATGGTGCTACGTGGTGGGATCTCGTGGTGCGTCTCAGCAGATGTGAAGATCTGGAAATGGGGGCCAAGTTCATTTGCGAAGAATGTGAAAACATAATCTAAGGTAACGCAAACCCAATAGTAACATAAACTTAGCATTTTTCTACATGATACATCTTTCATCCACACCTAAGAGTCCCTAGAGTCTTCAGCAACATGATTGTGGGGATCAATTAGCCCGTAAATGTGACAGTTTACGTTATAAAGGGCGCTCAGGTTTCCATCACTGGAGGTCTCCAAAATGTGTTATGGGTACTTTATGGAGAGGGTTGATCTCATATGTTGTTGAGTTGTCAAGTCTTAGTTGAAGGGTATTGGGTGGTTTGTTCGAGAGCATTTTGTATAACCCTTTGTTTTTGGAAAAGTTGGAGGGTCATTTACTTACCCATCCCTCACCAATGTCCTCTTCTGAGATGTCAAAGGTGACTATTAGTGAATATGGGCATAAAAGAGGGGTTGTTACAACTTTATCTTGATACCTTGATAACCAGGACATCAAAACTGGTCAGATCAGCGGTTTGTTGGTGATCTGCGGCGCTGGACCTGCGGTGATCACTGTGGATGCTCTCATATTTATGAGTTTGATGGGACAATCCTTTTAATCTTAGTCGTGGTTTCAGGCTATAAATTTTAAGGTAAGAGTAAAAATTGATCGCATTTATGTTACATCCGGACGTTCTTATGGAGATAGGGTCACATGATAATGAGGATCTCTGTAGTATGTGGAGGTCAAGAGGACCTCTGTACCAGGTGTTATCATGAGGACCTCCATAGTATGGTGATATCATGAGGACCTCCATAGTATGGTGATATCATGAGGACCTCCATAGTATGGTGATGTCATGAGGACCTCTGTACTATGGGGATGTCATGAGGACCTCAGTAGTATGGTGATATAATGAGGACCTCTGTACTATGGCGATGTCATGAGGACCTCTGTAGTATGGAGATATCATGAGGACCTCCATAGTATGGTGATGTCATGAGAACCTCCATAGTATGGTGATATCATGAGGACCTCCATAGTATGGTGATATCATGAGGACCTCTGTACTATGGCGATGTCATGAGGACCTCTGTAGTATGGAGATATCATGAGGACCTCCATAGTATGGTGATATCATGAGGACCTCCATAGTATGGTGACGTCATGAGGACCTCCATAGTATGGTGATATCATGAGGACCTCTGTACTATGGCGATGTCATGAGGACCTCAGTAGTATGGTGATATAATGAGGACCTCTGTACTATGGCGATGTCATGAGGACCTCTGTAGTATGGAGATATCATGAGGACCTCCATAGTATGGTGATATCATGAGGACCTCCATAGTATGGTGATGTCATGAGGACCTCTGTACTATGGGGATGTCATGAGGACCTCAGTAGTATGGTGATATCATGAGGACCTCTGTACTATGGCGATGTCATGAGGACCTCTGTAGTATGGAGATATCATGAGGACCTCCATAGTATGGTGATGTCATGAGGACCTCCATAGTATGGTGATATCATGAGGACCTCCATAGTATGGTGATATCATGAGGACCTCTGTACTATGGCGATGTCATGAGGACCTCTGTAGTATGGAGATATCATGAGGACCTCCATAGTATGGTGATATCATGAGGACCTCCATAGTATGGTGACGTCATGAGGACCTCCATAGTATGGTGATATCATGAGGACCTCTGTACTATGGCGATGTCATGAGGACCTCAGTAGTATGGTGATATAATGAGGACCTCTGTACTATGGCGATGTCATGAGGACCTCTGTAGTATGGAGATATCATGAGGACCTCCATAGTATGGTGATATCATGAGGACCTCCATAGTATGGTGATGTCATGAGGACCTCTGTACTATGGGGATGTCATGAGGACCTCAGTAGTATGGTGATATCATGAGGACCTCTGTACTATGGCGATGTCATGAGGACCTCTGTAGTATGGAGATATCATGAGGACCTCCATAGTATGGTGATGTCATGAGGACCTCCATAGTATGGTGATATCATGAGGACCTCTGTACTATGGCGATGTCATGAGGACCTCTGTAGTATGGAGATATCATGAGGACCTCCATAGTATGGTGATGTCATGAGGACCTCCATAGTATGGTGATATCATGAGGACCTCCATAGTATGGTGATATCATGAGGACCTCTGTACTATGGCGATGTCATGAGGACCTCTGTAGTATGGAGATATCATGAGGACCTCCATAGTATGGTGATATCATGAGGACCTCCATAGTATGGTGACGTCATGAGGACCTCCATAGTATGGTGATATCATGAGGACCTCTGTACTATGGCGATGTCATGAGGACCTCTGTAGTATGGAGATATCATGAGGACCTCCATAGTATGGTGATATCATGAGGACCTCCATAGTATGGTGATATCATGAGGACCTCTGTACTATGGCGATGTCATGAGGACCTCAGTAGTATGGTGATATAATGAGGACCTCTGTACTATGGCGATGTCATGAGGACCTCTGTAGTATGGAGATATCATGAGGACCTCCATAGTATGGTGATATCATGAGGACCTCCATAGTATGGTGATGTCATGAGGACCTCTGTACTATGGGGATGTCATGAGGACCTCAGTAGTATGGTGATATCATGAGGACCTCTGTACTATGGCGATGTCATGAGGACCTCTGTAGTATGGAGATATCATGAGGACCTCCATAGTATGGTGATGTCATGAGGACCTCCATAGTATGGTGATATCATGAGGACCTCTGTACTATGGCGATGTCATGAGGACCTCTGTAGTATGGCGATGTCATGAGAACCTCCATAGTATGGTGATATCATGAGGACCTCTGTAGTATGGTGATATCATGAGGGCTTCTGTAGTATGCTGATGTCATGAGGACCTGTGTAGTAGGGTGATGTCATCAGGACCTGTGTAGTATGGTAATGTCATCAGGACCTGTGTAGTATGGTGGTGTCATCAGGACCTGTGTAGTATGGTGGTGTCATCAGGACCTGTGTAGTGTGGTGATGTCATGAGGACATCTGTAGCATGGTGAGTTCATGAGGACCTCTATAGTATGGTAATGTAATCAGGGCTGTGAAGTCGGTAAGTCAAACCTCTGACTCCTCAATTTCCCTAAATCCGACTCTGACTCCACCAAAATGTACTCCGACTCCATGACTCCAAACCTCCGACTTCTCAATTTCCCTGAATCCAATTCCAACTCCACCAAACCACTGACTGACTAAATAGACTTCAACTCCACAGTCGTGGATGTAATGCGAGCCCTCTATGATATGGTGATGTAATGCGGGCCCTCTATGATATGGTGATGTAATGCGGGCCCTCTATAGTATGGTGATGTAATGCGGGCCCTCTATAGTATGGTGATGTAATGCGGGCCCTCTATGATATGGTGATGTAATGCGGGCCCTCTATAGTATGGTGATGTAATGCGGGCCCTCTATAGTATGGTGATGTAATGCGGGCCCTCTATAGTATGGTGATGTAATGCGGGCCCTCTATGATATGGTGATGTAATGCGGGCCCTCTATAGTATGGTGATGTAATGCGGGCCCTCTATGATATGGTGATGTAATGCGGGCCCTCTATAGTATGGTGATGTAATGCGGGCCCTCTATAGTATGGTGATGTAATGCGGGCCCTCTATAGTATGGTGATGTAATGCGGGCCCTCTATGATATGGTGATGTAATGCAAGCCCTCTATGATATGGTGATGTAATGCGGGCCCTCTATAGTATGGTGATGTAATGCGGGCCCTCTATAGTATGGTGATGTAATGCGGGCCCTCTATAGTATGGTGATGTAATGCGGGCCCTCTATAGTATGGTGATGTAATGCGGGCCCTCTATAGTATGGTGATGTAATGCGGGCCCTCTATAGTATGGTGATGTAATGCGGGCCCTCTATAGTATGGTGATGTAATGCGGGCCCTCTATAGTATGGTGATGTAATGCGGGCCCTCTATAGTATGGTGATGTAATGTGGCCCTCTATACTATAGTGCCATTTGTATCTTAGACCTGAATACAGTTGACGTTCCATATCGGAATGTTGGGATGTGAATGATTCCGGTGTTTTGTTTTGCAGATTTCCCTCTGACTTGTTGCTCCCGGGACCTTCCAGAGCAGCAGAAATCCCAGAATTACATGTGACCCAATCATCTCTTCTGTGAATGCCTGCCGACATCACATAATAGCCTAAGCCTAAGAGCCAATCACTAATTGTAAGAATAATTTGCTTTATAACTGTAATACTCATATAATAATCATATAATCATGAGTTTTGAGTAGACAGTAAAGTGCTTTCTTTAGTTTTTTGCTAACCACAGGTGTAGATTCACTGTAACAACAGGATATCATCTGTCACAATGACATCTATGTGACACGAGGGTATTTCCGCATAACGTTCTGCAGCATGTCGGGGGTTAACTCCTGGATACTTCTGTATTTGTTATAAGAACAACACCCTACTGCCTCCTCTACTGAAGCTTCAATAAAGACTGTGTCTGATGACTCCGTATCACTAATTATTCCAACACTAATAAGATTGAAATTTATGGTCAAAGAGGCGGAGCTTGACTAAATGAAGCTAAGCCCCACCCCTTTGGGAAGACCGACCGTCTTACGGTCCGGGTATACGGTACCTGGTTCTGTCTGTAGGGGAGTCGTGGAGCCGGTCACCGGGATGAGGAACAGGCATGGCTGCCAGTGATCACATGTGCTCACTGTTTAAGAAAATGTAATATGCACTGCTCCCCCCGCCCATCACCTCTCAGCACTGAAGCTGGCGCCAAGAGGTGGGGGAGCAGCGCATATTACATTTCTCAAACAGCGGCGGGCGCCCGTCATCACCCAACAGGTATTGCTGCAACTGCGGGTGATCACGGTGTGCCTGCAATTAAAGACAGTGGATATTCACTGCTTCCTGTGCACATCATCCTGGGTGTGTGAGCAGTGAATAATCTGGCAGCTGACTGCATGTGAGGGCCCCATAATAGCAACGTCATGTGCTGCGCGCTACACGCTGCTCAGCTGCCGTCATTAGAAGAGAACATAGCGCTGCAGGGAGCGATGGATGGTGAGTATAATTGTTTTTTTTTTATGTGTGTGCTGTGATGGGGAGATCATATATACAAGGATGGGGTACATATATACTAGGATGGGGTACATACATGCCAGGATGGGGGACATACATACTAGGATGGGGTACATACATGCCAGGATGGGGGACCTACATACTAGGATGGGGTATATACATACCAGGATGGGGGACATACATACTAGGATGAGGTACATACATGCCAGGATGGGGGACATACATACTAGGATGGGGTACATACATGCCAGGATGGGGGACATACATACTAGGATGGGGTACATACATGCCAGGATGGGGGATATATATACTAGGATGGGGTACATACCAGAATGGGGGACATGTATATCAGGATGGAGGACATATATATCAGGAAATGGGCCATTTACCAGGATGAGGGATCATATATACCTGAATGGGGGACATATACCAAAATGGGGGACCATATACCAGGATGGGGACAGATATACAAGGATGTGTGATCATATATACCAGGATGGGGACATATGTACCAGGATGGTGGATCATATCTACCAGGATAAGGGACATATATACCAGGATGCAGAATATATATAGCAGGATAGGGGACATATACCGGAATGGGGGACCATAAATCAGGATGGGATATATATTATATATATATATATATACATATACACAGTACAGACCAAAAGTTTGGACATACCTTCTCACTCAGATTCACACCGAAGGCATCAAAACTATGAATTATCACATGTGGAATTATAGACTTAAAAAAAAAAGTGTGAAACAACTGAAAATATGACTTATATTCTAGGTTCTTCCTTTTCCTATGATTCCTGCTTTGCACACTCTTGGCATTCTCTGGATGAGCTTCAAGAGGTAGTCACCGGAAATGGTCTTCACTTCACAGGTGCCCTGTCAGGTTTAATAAGTGGGATTTCTTGTCTTATAAATGGGGTTGGGACCATCAGTTGTGTTGTGCAGACGTCTGGTGGATACACAGCTGATCGTCCTACTGAATAGACTGTTAGAATTTGTATTATGGCAAGAAAAAAGCAGATAAGTAAAGAGAAACGAGTGGCCATCATTACTTTAAGAAATGGAGGTCAGTCAGTCTGAAACATTGGGAAAACTTTGAAAGTGTCCCCAAGTGAAGCTGCAAAAACCATCAAGTGCTACAAAGAAACTGGCTCACATGAGGAATGCCCCAGGAAAGGAAGACCAAGAGCCACCTCTGCTGCGGAGGATAAGTTCATCCGAGTCATCAGCCTCAGAAATCGCAGGTTAACAGCAGCTCAGATTAGAGACCAGGTCAATGCCACACAGAGGTCTAGCAGCAGACACATCTCTACAACATCTGTTAAGAGGAGACTTTGTGCAGCAGGCCTTCATGGTAAAATAGCTGCTAGGAAACCACTGCTAAGGACAGGCAATAAGCAGAAGAGACTTGTTTGGGCTGAAGAACACAAGGAATGGACATTAGACCAGTGGAAATCTGTGCTTTGTTCTGATGAGTCCAAATGTGAGATCTTTGGTTCCAACCACCGTGTCTTTGTGCGATGCAGAAAAGGTGAACGGATGGACTCTACATGCCTGGTTCACACCGTGAAGCATGGAGGAGGAGGTGTGATGGTGATGGGGTGCTACACCAGATGACCTGACGACCACAGTCACCAGACCTGAACTCAATCGAGATGGTTTGGGGTGAGCTGGACCGCAGAGTGAAGGCAAAAGGGCCAACAAGTGCTAAGCATCTCTGGGAACTCCTTCAAGCATGTTGGTAGACCATTTTCGGTGACGACCTCTTGAAGCTCATCAAAAGAATGCCAAGAGTGTGCAAAGCAGTAATCAAAGCAAAAGGTGTCTACTTTGAAGAACCTAGAATATAAGACTTATTTTCAGTTGTTTCACTCCTTTTTGTTCAGTCTATAATTCCACATGTGATAATTCATAGTTTTGATGCCTTCAGTGTGAATCAACAATTTTCATGGTCATGAAAATACAGAAATCTCTTTGAATGAGAAGGTGTGTCCAAACTTTTGGCCTGTACTTTTATATATATATATATATACACACCAGGATTATTTAGGGTTATTGCTCCTTTAAGCTCAGCACGTTCTTGTCTGTGTCGTGGTGTTTCCGGATCAGGAGCTGTTTGGCGGTAATAATGACAGACTAGGGGAACATCAGAGCTGTCCGATACAGAGATAAATGGATCCACTGCAGCACTATGGAGCATTGTGTCCCTTTGAACCTCTGTGTGTAATCTTTTTTTCTTTCCACAATAATTGTTACAGGGATTCTTGCGTTTCTAATAAATCTTACAATATCTTATCATCTTTGCTCACATTGTTGGCCGGGCTCCCAGAACCAATCTGCTCCCGCTCACCGGCTGCCGGGACAATGGAGCTTTTACTCATTTTCCTTTGGCTACATTCTCCCGGTTCTCCCTCGCTTGGTCTCTGCAGATGTGAACGGGTTTAGATCCATGGATCTCGTTTACAGTTAGTCAATCAATAACCTCAGGATAGATTCTGGAAAAATGGATAGAGGAGCGGTGTCATGGGGGTCACAGCCTTAAAGGAGCCCCAATGCAAACTCCAGGCCCCAACCTGTGGTCGCCCAACTATCACATGCCCCCCCATGTGCCTTCAATATGACTCTTGTGGACCCCTTTACAAGATTTGCCTGTTTTATAGCATATATTGTATGGGAAAAATCAGCCCCGTGGTCTACATGAGGAGTAACACTATTTCTGGCCGTTATATGACTTATTAGTCTCAGGAGTTTTGCCTCTGTATGTCTAATTTTCAGTTGTCTCTGAGCTGGTGGGTGAAGAATACGTACAATGATGTCTCCCATACACAACATGCACATGAGGGATTCCTTCTCTCCTGCCTCTGAGTCTCTGAGCTGGTGGGTGGAGAATACGTACAGTGATGTCTCCCATACACAACATGCACATTAGGGATACCTGTTCTCCTGCCTCTGTGTCTCTGAGCTAGAGGGTGGAGAGTAGCTAATATGATGTCTCCCATATACAGCACACACAAATATGATTGATTCCTGCTTTCCTGTCTCTGAACTAATGGGTGAAGAGTAGCTGCTATGATGTCTCCCATACAAAGCATAGACATGAGAGATTCCTGCCTGTGTCTCTGAGCTGGTGGGTGGACAGTAATTTCTAAGAAGTCTCCCATGTACAGCACACGCAGACATAAGGGATACCTGCTCTCATACCTCTGTGTCTCTGAGCTAGTGGATGGAGAGTAGCTGTTATGATGTCTACCATACACAGCACACATGGATATGAGAGATTCCTGCTCTCCTCTCTGAACTGGTGAGTAGAGAGAAGCTGCCTTGATGTCTCCCATACAAAGCATACACAAGAGAGATTCCTGCCTCTGTGTCTCTGAGCTGGTGCGTGGACAGTACTTTCTAAGAAGTCTCCCATGACAGCACACACAGACATAAGGGATACCTGCTCTTCTACCTCTGTGTCTCTGAGCTAGTGGATGGAGAGTAGCTGTTATGATGTCTACCATACACAGCACACATAGATGTGAGAGATTCCTGCTTTCCTGTCTCTGAGCTAGTGGGTGAGTAGAAACTGATATGATGTTTCCCATAAATAGAACACACAGACATGAGGAATTTCTGCTCTCCTGTCTCTAAGCTGGTGGGTAGAAACTATCTGCTATGATGTCTCCCATACACAGCACAGAGATGAGGGATTTCTGCTCGCTTGTCTCTGAGCTAGAGAGTGGAGAGTAGGTACTATGATGTTTCCCATACACTGCACACACAGAAATGAAAGATTCCTGTTTTCCTGCCTCTGAGCTGGTGAGTGGAGACTAGCTGCTATGATGTCTCACATATACAACATGCACATGAGGGATTCCTTCTCTGTGTCTCTGAGCTAGTGGGTGGAGAGTAGCTAATATGATGTCTCCCAGACACTGCACACACAGATATGATTGATTCCTGCTTTCCTGTCTCTGTGTCTCTCAACTAGTGGGTGGAGAGTAGCTGCTATAATGTCTCCCATAAACTGCACATACACACACGAGGGAATGCTGCTCTCCTGCTTTTCTGTAGCACATGGTTGGATGCAGCAACATGGATGACATTATACAGATCTACTGAGGGAAAAAGGGATGATTCTTCTCAGAGCAGAAAGACATGCTACATCTAAAGTGGCTGCATCAATATAACATGGGGAAGAAGGGAGGGGTTACTGACATCACAGGAGCTACAGGGAGAGGGGAGGAACAATATTCTAAGAAAGGCAAAGCTTTTGTATAGCATACAAAGAAAACAAACAATTCTGTATAAATCCAAAGTCGTGAGACATGACAGTACTGCTATATTCCCCTTTTGCATCCCCCTAGCCATTACTTTGCCACTGGGCATCACTTATGTTCAGGTCCCCATTGACTTACATGGGGTTCGGGGTCAAGTCTGAGTCCCAAACCAGACTTTTCCAGCCAAGGGTGGGGCGAGGGCATGTATAGAAGTGTGACTGCGATCAATCGCAGATGCTGTCACAGAGGGTGGGCGGGGGAAGCAGTGAATATTCATATGGTTTAATGAGCGAGTCAGGAAAGAGTCTGTCCGCTGTTTTATCTCTTGGGGAAACAATATGTATAAATGCATTGCTTTATTGCCCCTTTTACATCCCTCCTACCTCTTACCATGAACACTTCACAGCACTTCAGTTCAGGTCCCCCTTGACTCACATGGGGTTCGGGGTCAAGTCTGAGTCCCAAACCAGACTTTTCCAGCCAAGGGTGGGGCGAGGGCATGTATAGAAGTGTGACTGCTATCAATCGCAGATGCTGTCACAGAGGGTGGGCGGGGGAAGCAGTGAATATTCATATGGTTTAATGAGCGAGTCAGGAAAGAGTCTGTCCGCTGTTTTATCTCTTGGGGAAACAATATGTATAAATGCATTGCTTTATTGCCCCTTTTACATCCCTCCTACCTCTTACCATGAACACTTCACAGCACTTCAGTTCAGGTCCCCCTTGACTCACATGGGGTTCGGGGTCAAGGCCAGACTTTTATTTTTGTAAAATCCTGCCGAGAGTGCCGGGGCGTGTATAGCAGTGTGACTGCAACCAATCACAGATGCTGTCACAGAGAGTGGGCGGGGGAAGCAGTGAATATTCATATGGTCTAATAAGTGAGCCAGGAAAGAGCTTTAACTTCCGGGAAATACGGAAGACAGACAACCTTTCAACAAGCTTTATTCAGGTGCCGAAGCCATACAGTAACACAGTTAGAAGTCAGTGTTGGGGGTTTGGGGTTCGACACTACAGTAGATGTCCGGTACGAACCCGGAATATTATTGTTCGGGTACGCTCATCCCTTCAATGTCAACCATTCTGGTCAATGGACACAACAATGGTGTAGCATGTAAAATGCGTTCTTCCTCCAGGATTACTGCTGATTACTTGAGTAGTCCTGGTTGGACGATCTCCTCAATTGCAGAATTCAGCAACCACACTTTAAGTTTCCTTAATTAAGGTCCTCCTTATACTAAGTGGAGCAGCTTTTCTACCAAGTGGAATACATTCTTACCTTGTCGAGATCACCGTCAAGCACTGCATGTACCAGAGCTGTGAGAAAAGTAGAAAAACACAGGATTTAATAAAGAAAACGTTATATTATAGTCATGAATCTCCAGTCTATTCTTTCTGAGAAATAGCGCCACCTAGTCCACGTGGATGTGTTTTGTACTGCATTTACTTAAATGAGCTACAATACCGTATTTAGCCACTGCACAAAAGTGGCGCTGTCTTCAAGATGAAATGGAGTAAAACGCCATTTTCTTACATCAGACAACTCCTGTAATATTGTGCAGCTTGGGGTCGGTGTCAAGCTTGGACTAAGGGGGAGTCCGGCTAGCGTGTGTGACAGTGATGCACGGAGCAAGGATGTCTGCCACACAAACACAACTAATGGGCAGACATCGGGGGAAGACAAATACAGCGGAGGACCCTGCTCATAGGGAATGGGGAAGAGGTGGCCTTCTGTGACTGTGATCTCCCTACCGTCCCTATACGGGTTCTTTTAACTCATCACCGAAGAGGATACCTAGTCTCTCACTGACCCTGATGTTAACCCTCAATAGGGAAATGGCCAGCAGGAGCACTAGTCCCAGCCACTGCAATAAAGAAGACAAGAGTGAAGGGGAGACAGACAGGGAAACAAGGCAACTTCACACCTGCAGCAGATGGCTTGGCAATAGTCAGCTCTCCAGAGAACCTCCTTCACCACAGGCAGCTTGGCTAGGTATGTTCAATCAACAGCAAAGCATGCTGGAATCATGTGACCATATAGATGGGATGGGTGTGATCACAAAGTAGCCATACCTGGACAAGAACTAGCTAGCTTGCTAGCAGCAGAGACTAACATTAACTCCTCAACTTTCAATGGAAAGAAATACGTTTAACATGAAGCCTCAATACAGGAATAAGATAGAGGTCTCCAACCACTCACAAGTCTCTAAAGTAAGAGAGACCATTGTGATAACCAGGTCTGCTCTGTGGCTCAAAGGCTGGATCTGAAGAAGGAGGATTAGAGGGGTCTACATTAATTCTGTAGTCTGGGATCCCCCACAATGTGACCGACTTGCAGTCCTATGTAAAACCCAACTTTGCTGCAGCAGACATGCTCGGCTCTGCCCCGTCGCTGCACGGGCGCCTGTCAGCTCTGTGTTCTCGCTGCATTGCAGGGCGAGTAAACAATCCTATGCCAAGATTTCTGCTGCAGTCTCATATATTGATGGATCCAACTTGAAAGGTATTTATGGCTCGAAGCAATTATTTCAAAACAAAACGTAAAGCCGCGAGCGATACGGGGGCCGCCGCCATTGGATAACTCACGCAGCGCTGCTAAATCATTCATTCAGACGAGGGGGGGGCGGCGAGGACAAAACTTCCGTCCTCACTTAGTGAACCCGTCCCAGACCACGCAGCTGAATTTATTTATTTCTCCCACTTTAATTTATTTCATTTCCTTTCTTGCCCCCGGGAGGGTCCGAGCGCAAAACTGCAGCGAGTGATCAGAGCTGGGGGAATATCAGTCAGCGCCGGCCTGGCTCCGCTCCATAATGTAGGGCGTCTTCTGAATAATGATGCCTTCTGCAATGCCGTGGAGGAGACGTGTGTGTGCGGTGTCCTACTGCCCCCTCTGGTGCACACGGGGTCTGTATGCGGGGCGGGGAGGGTGATCAGGGGTCTGTATACACTAGGGATATGGTCTGGGGTCTGTATACAGGAGTGTTCTGAGCTGGGTCTGTATACAGGAGGTGTCTGGTCTGGGGTCTGTATACATTAGGGATATAGTCTGGGGTCTATATACATTAGGAACATTGCCTGTGGTCTTAATGTACGTAGAGACCCCCTCCACCTCTCAGATGCCCATCTATATGCTGTCTATGTGGGGGACTGGAGCCCATTAGTATACACCTGTATCTCTATATACAGAGAGCTCCCCCTAGTGGTGACTGCAAACAGGATCTTATCATTCATCTCTGTATACAGGGAGCTCCCTCTAGTGGTGACTGCAGACAGGATCTTATCATGTATCTCTGTATACAGGGAGCTCCCCCTAGTGGTGACTGCAGACAGAATCTTATCATGTATCTGTATATAGGGAGCTCCCCTAGTGGTGACTGCAGACAGAATCTGATCATGTATGTCTGTATACAGGGAGCTCTCCCTAGTGATGACTGCAGACAGAATATTATCATGTATCTCTGTATACAGGGAGCTCCCCCTAGTGGTGACTGCAGACAGAATCTTATGTATATCTGTATATAGGGAGCTCCCCCTAGTGGTGACTGCAGACAGAATCTGATCATGTATGTCTGTATACAGGGAGCTCTCCCTAGTGATGACTGCAGACAGAATATTATCATGTATCTCTGTATACAGGGAGCTCCCCCTAGTGGTGGCTGCAGACAGAATGTTATCATGTATCTCTGTATACAGGGAGCTCCCCCTAGTGATGACTGCAGACAGAATCTTATCATGTATCTCTGTATACAGGGAGCTTCCCCTAGTGGTATCTGCAGACAGGATCCGATCATGTATCTCTGTATAGAGGGAGCTCCCCCTAGTGGCGACTGCAGACAGGATCTTATCATGTATCTCTGTATACAGGGAGCTCCCCCTAGTGGTGACTGCAAACAGGATCTTATCATTTATCTCTGTATACAGGGAGCTCCCCCTAGTGGTGACTGCAGACAGAATATTATCATGTATCTCTGTATACAGGGAGCTCCCCCTAGTGGTGACTGCAGACAGGATCTTATCATGTATCTCTGTATACGGGGAGCTCCCTCTAGTGGTGGCTGCAGACAGAATCTTATCATGTATCTCTGTATAGAGGGAGCTCCCCCTAGTGGTGACTGCAGACAGGATCTTATCATGTATCTCTGTATACAGGGAGCTCCCCTTAGTGGTGGCTGCAGACAGAATCTTATCTTGTATCTCTGTATACAGGGAGCTCCCCCTAGTGGTGGCTGCAAAAAGGATCTTATCATGTATCTCTGTATACAGGGAACTCCCCCTAGTGGTGACTGCAGACAGGATCCTATCATGTATCTGTATACAGGGAGCTCCCCCTAGTGGTGGCTGCAGACAGAATCTGATCATGTATCTCTGTATACAGGGAGCTCCCCCTAGTGGTGGCTGCAGACAGAATCTGATCATGTATGTCTGTATACAGGGAGCTCTCCCTAGTGGTAACTGTAGACAGAATCTTATGTATCTCTGTATACAGGCAGCTCCCCCTAGTGGTGACTGCAGACAGAATCTTATGTACATCTGTATACAGGGAGCTCCCCCTACTGGTGACTGCAGACAGGATCCTAACATGTATCTCTGTATACAGGGAGCTTCCCCTAGTGGTGGCTGCAGACAGGATCTTATATGTATCTCTGTATACAGGGAGCTCCCCCTAGTGGTGACTGCAGACAGGATCTTATATGTATCTCTGTATACAGGGAGCTCCCCCTAGTGGAAGCTGCAGACAGAATCTTATCATGTATCTCTATATACAGGGAGCTCCCCCTAGTGGTGGCTTCATGCAGCCAGAGTTCAATTATGGCCGGCTATGACCGTCTGAATGATCAGATTAATTAGACGATGACCCTGAGCTCAGGGTGAAATCTGTCCCACCTATCAAGCAGCTCTTTATGTTTTTCTCATAGGAAATGTATCTCACCTTGTTCTTCTGCTGACACCGGGGATCTAGAACACAAGAAAAAAAAATAAGTTTATTAGTTAAAAATGATATCTTTAGAAAATTTTTATTAAAAAGTCACCAACAGACACTGATGGAAGAATGAGACTGAAGACAGATTTGATTTAAACTAATTCTGTGCGTAAAGCTCTGGTGTAACCACGGCAACAGACTACAAACAAACAGAGCGTAGTCAGAGCCCTCTATATAACAAGAAATCTCAACAATTCTCATCCTGTTCCATCTGATTCCCAGAAACAATGAAGGGAAACACTCAGAATGAGAAATACTAATTAGGCGTTAACGAGCCGATGATACAACCTAGATGCCAACCAAGAACTCTGAGCAACGAGCACATCTATCATCAGGAGCCCACTGGGGGTTGTAGTCCCTGAAAACAGGCGAAACGTCAGATGTTCCCAATGATTGTCTGTCTGATAGATCAATCTAAGAACACGTAACCTGGGATCACACCGACTGTGAAAGTAATCCCACCAGCATAATAGTGAGTGCAGCTCTGGGTTATAATACAGGAGGTAACTCAGGATCAGTAATGTAATGTATGTACACAGTGACTGCACCAGCAGAATAGAGAGTGCAGCTCTGGAGTATAATACAGGAGGTAACTCAGGATCAGTAATGTATGTACACAGTGACTGCACCAGCAGAATAGTGAGTGCAGCTCTGGGGTATAATACAGGAGGTAACTCAGGATCAGTAATGTAATGTATGTACACAGTGACTGCACCAGCAGAATAGTGAGTGCAGCTCTGGAGTATAATACAGGAGGTAACTCAGGATCAGTAATGTAATGTATGTACACAGTGACTGCACCAGCAGAATAGTGAGTGCAGCTCTGGAGTATAATACAGGAGGTAACTCAGGATCAGTAATGTAATGTATGTACACAGTGACTGCACCAGCAGAATAGTGAGTGTAGCTCTGGAGTATAATACAGGAGGTAACTCAGGATCAGTAATGCAATGTATGTACACAGTGACTGCACCAGCAGAATAGTGAGTGCAGCTCTGGAGTATAATACAGGAGGTAACTCAGGATCAGTAATGTAATGTATGTACACAGTGACTGCACCAGCAGAATAGTGAGTGCAGCTCTGGAGTATAATACAGGAGGTAACTCAGGATCAGTAATGTAATGTATGTACACAGTGACTGCACCAGCAGAATAGTGAGTGCAGCTCTGGAGTATAATGCTGGACATAACTTCTCTATGCAGCGATGAAGGCCGGACTGACATGCGATATAACAATATAAATTCAGCGCGGGTGACGGTGACAGACCACAAATGATGGCCGTTTAGGAGAATTTCACAATGGTAATGTCATGTTTGCTTCAAGAACACATGAAGGGCCGGTGTGGTGATGTCGGGGTGGGCTGACTGCTGCTGTGCTGGGCGACGCTCTGCATCATTCACAAATTCATAACTGCATGATGGATAACGCTGATATTCGCTGTTTGTTTTCTCTAACCACTAATCCAATGTATTTTCAGAGGCTGATGGAGGATAAGAAAGGAAAATGCGTCCAAACAAAGGCGCGCTCACAGTGCCATCCAGTGGCCATTATGTGCATGGCGGCATATTGAGAGATTTGATAAATTTGGGAGATATTCACCCAGAGGGATGAAGTCCTCCAGCTTAAAATTACACCATATTATACAGTGTTGGCCAAAAGTATTGACGCCCCTGCAATTCTGTCAGATAATACTCAGTTTCCTCCTGAAAATGATTGAAATCACAAATTCTTTGGTATTATTATCTTCATTTAATTTGTCTTAAATGAAAAAACACAAAACAGAATGAAGCAAAAAGCAAAACATTGATCATTTCACACAAAACTCCAAAAATGGGCCGGACAAAAGTATTGGCACCCTCAGCCTAATACTTGGCTGCACAACCTTTAGCCAAATAACTGCGATCAACCACTTCCGGTAACCATCAATGAGTTTCTTACAATGCTCTGCTGGAATTTTAGACCATTCTTCTTTGGCAAACTGCTCCAGGTCCCTGATATTTGAAGGGTGCCTTCTCCAAACTGCCATTGTTACATCTCTCCACAGGTGTTCTATGGGATTCAGGTCTGGACTCAATGCTGCCACCTTAGAAGTCTCCAGTGCTTTCTCTCAAACCATTTTCTAGGGCTTTTTGAAGTGTGTTTTGGGTCATTGTCCTGCTGGAAGACCCATGACCTCTGAGGGAGACCCAGCTTTCTCACACTGGGCCCTACATTATGCTGCACAATGTGTTGGTAGTCTTCAGACTTCATAATGCCATGCACGCGGTCAAGCAGTCCAGTGCCAGAGGCAGCAAAGCAACCCCAAAACATCAGGGAGCCTCCGCCATGTCTGACTGTAGGGAGCGTGTTCTTTTCTTTGATTGCCTCTTTTTTTCTCCTGTAAACTCTATGTTGATGCCTTTGCCCATAAAGTTCTACTTTTGTCTCATCTGACCAGAGAACATTCTTCCAAAACGTTTTAGGCTTTCTCAGGTAAGTTTTGGCAAACTCCAGCCTGGCTTTTTTATGTCTGGGGTAAGAAGTGGGGTCTTCCTGTGTCTCCTACCATACAGTCCCTTTTCATTCAGACGCCGACGGATAGTACGGATGACACTGCTGTACCCTCGGACTGCAGGGCAGCTTGAACTTGTTTGGATGTTAGTCGAGGTTCTTTATCCACCATCCGCACAATCTTGCGTTGAAATCTCTCGTCAATTTTTCTTTTCCGTCCACATCTAGGGAGGTTAGCCACAGTGCCATGGGCTTTACACTTCTTGATGACACTGCGCTCTGTAGACACAGGAACATTCAGGTCTTTGGAGATGGACTTGTAGCCTTGAG
The DNA here is from genome assembly GCA_033576535.1 of Allobates femoralis. Taxonomy (NCBI): domain Eukaryota; kingdom Metazoa; phylum Chordata; class Amphibia; order Anura; family Aromobatidae; genus Allobates; species Allobates femoralis. The sequence continues at coordinate 606,665,683 of JARQOC010000004.1, read as the reverse complement.
ATTGCTCATGCTTCCTCACAATTTGGTTTCTCAAGTCCTCAGACAGTTCTTTGGTCTTCTTTCTTTTCTCCATGCTCAATGTGGTGCACACAAGGTCACAGGACAGAGGTTGAGTCAACTTTAATCCATGTCAACTGGCTGCAAGTGTGATTTAGTTATTGCCAACACCTGTTAGGTGCCACAGGTAAATTACAGGTGCTGTTAATTACACAAATTAGAGAAGCATCACATGATTTTTCTAACAGTGCCAATACTTTTGTCCACCCTCTTTTTTATGTTTGGTGGAATTATATCCAATTTGGATTTAGGACAATTCTTTTTGCGTTTTTTTCATTGAAGACAAATTAAATGAAGATAATAATACCAACAAATTTGTGATTGCAATCATTTTCAGGAAGAAACTGAGCATTATCTGACAGAATTGCAGGGGTGTCAATACTTTTGGCCAACACTGTAGCTCCGACTGATCAAATATATTTGAATTATTTTTATTTGAATTTACTTACATTATTTTATAGATTTTTTCCTATTATTGTTTTTTATTACCGTAGTTAATACAAGAAGAAATTGCATTCATTATGTCTATAATTATTTGCCTGCTTCAATACTAGGTGAATGTAACAATACTAATGATTAAATATTGGAAACTTATACAAAAACTAATCTCTACCTGCACCTATGGCTATTTCTATAAATGCCACATTATTATTTACTGCAACCCATGACCGGCTGCAGGGCAATAATAAGTTATTATTTAAGGACCTGTCACTTGCTTAAAAAATTGAGTTAACTACTTAGTAAAAGAATTCCCTGAGCTCCCCTGATTCTGCCGCTTTTTTTTGTTTTGCGCTATGTTGCTCCGTTGCAGAGATATTCATATTTGTTATTATTGGAGAGCGGTATGTGAAATCTCTGCTGTGTAGTCCAGCTGGGCTTTTACTTCAGAGTATTCTCTGGAGGAGTGTTTTCATCCCTCTCTCCCTGACTTGAAGTAGAGCAGATGTAAATATTGTCCAAGATTACTAAAACGTGGACTTCTTTCTCCAGAAACAGCGCCACACATGACTTCAGGTTTTGTGTGGTACTTCAGTTGTACACCATTCTTTTAAATACTAGCAGGCACAGTGTGGCGCTGTTTATGGAAACGGCCAGACGTGGTTTTCTAATCAGAAAAGAATCAGTTCTAAGCACGATCACAAATGTCAAACGCCTGTACAAAAGATCATTTCCCCCTTCCGTTGTCATTTGCTTGAAGTAAATTGAACTAAATACATAGTAAAAATCTCCAAGCTCCCCTGAATTTGCTGCTGTTTTCCATTTTTCTCTATGTCGCTCCATTGCAGAGATATTTACATTTGTTTGTTTTGAGCTCAGTATGTGAAATCTCTACTTTTAAGTCCAGCTGGGCATTTCTTTACAGTCTGCTCTGGGAGCGTGTTTTCACGCCTCTCTTCTAAACTTGGAGCAGAGCAGACCCAAATATTGTCCACGATTACAAAAACATGGACTACTACCTCCAGCGACAGCGTCACCAATGACTTCAGGTTGTGTGTAGTACTGCAACTGTGCAGCATTCTCTTAAATATGGCACTAGCTGATACACTGTGGCGCCATTTATGGAAAATGCCAGCCATGGTTTTCTAACCATAAAAGAAAAGGAGCATTTCCCAGCGCAATCCCAAATGTCAAATGCCTATACAAAAGATTCTCTCTCCTTTCTGTTGTCACTTACTGTAAAAAAAAAAAATAATTAAATATCTAGTAAAAATCTATGAGCTCCCCTGAATCTGCTGCTGTTTTCCATTTTGCTCTACGCCGCTCCATTGCAGAGATATTCACATTTGTTCCTTTTGTAGCTCAGTATGTGAAATCTCTATTTTTTTGTCCAGCTGTACATTTCTTTACAGTCTTCTCTGGGGGCGTGTTTTCACCCCTCTCTCCCAGACTTGGCCAATCATAGCTCAACACTGATCTATCAGTCCCAGATGCTGCTGAGCTGGGAGGAATAAAAAAAAACACACACCCCAGAGAAGACTCTGAAGAAACACCCAGATGGACTGCAAAGTAGAGATTTCTCATTCTGTGCTCCAAAACAACAAATGTGAATATCTCTGCAAGGGAGCGACGCAGAGCAAAACGAAAAAAAGCGTTAGAATTGTGGGAGATCTGGGATTTTAACAATATATTTGATTACATTTTTTGGAGCAAGTGATAGTTATGAATGAGGAGTCTGCAACAGGTTCTACAGGGCTGGTATCCTGATTCTCACAGTCACAATTTCATTAACCAATTACACGTTACTAAATCTTCGGTAAGTAAAAGAAAACTATATCTATGGCTATAAAGATCGCTGTTCATAGTTAGAAATACAAAAACAGAAGTTCCCAGCTTGATCAGAAATGTAAAAATCCTGTAAAGAACATTAAATACTTCCTAAATCTCTGATTCTGTGTGTTCCATAAGACAATCATAACTGAAATGACCGCCACAGGTCCCGTATTCTAGTTCTCTTAGTCACAACTTCATTCACTCATTGGAAAGACAATAAATCTTCCTGGTTTTGGTCTGAGGCTACGGAGGTCCTTTTCTCGTCACATTATAATTTGCACAGGGAGAGTAAATCCCGCAGCAGCTCCAGCATGATCAGGAAAGAAAAAGCCAAAGAAAGAGCCTCAAAAATACCCAAACGTAGCATTTTTACACTATAGATCTTTGTCTATAATACTACTAAAAAAAAACCTTACAGATGTTGTGAAGAGCGATGCTAACGCAAAAATTGTTTCATCAGCCGCCAAGGTCAGGTGAGGAATATACCTGGGACTGAAACGCGTGAGGACGAGTGAACCTGAAAATAGGAGATGTGAAGACGAGCTGCGCTGCGTGTGACTGCTAATCTCAGCTCTGTCAGGAGAGATGTCATCTGGGCTCAGGCTCCGCCACCGAGGACTCTTAGTCCATCACAATTACCTGCAGTCCCGTTCTGCTACTGACATCTATGAGTAGAGCAGACCAATGTCCAGAGGTGAGATAAGTGAACTGCAACTAATACAGACTGAGGAAGTGCACACTACTCCAGAAACAGGAACATGTGTGTATGGGGGCAGGGGCCAGTTACCAAAATAAACAGATGTGTATTTTTCTCTTACTTTTATTGATTTCTATTGAGATTCATGTAGGAAGAGAAGTAAGCTACTTCTTCACTGTAGCTACTTCCTCATTGAGCCTATCTACTGCCTCCTTCACTTTAGGTACTTCCTCCTTCACTGTAGCTACTTCCTCATCGAGCCTATCTACTGCCCTCTTCACTTTAGCTACTTCCTCCTTCACTGTAGCTACTTCCTCATTGAGCCTATCTGCCTCATTTACTTTAGCTACTTCCTCCTTCACTGTAGCTACTTCCTCATCAAGCCTATCTGCTTTCTTCACTTTAGCTACAATCTCATTGAACCTATCTACTGCCTTCTTCACTTTAGCTACTTCCTCCTTCACTGTAGCTACTTCCTCATTGAGCCTATCTGCCTCATTTACTTTAGCTACTTCCTCCTTCACTGTAGCTACTTCCTCATCAAGCCTATCTGCTTTCTTCACTTTAGCTACAATCTCATCGAGCCTATCTACTGCCTTCTTCACTTTAGCTACTTCCTCCTTCACTGTAGCTACTTCCTCATTGAGCCTATCTACTGCCTTCTTCACTTTAGCTACTTCCTCCTTCACTGTAGCTACTTCCTCATCGAGCCTATCTACTGCCTCCTTCAGTTTAGCTACTTCCTCATCGAGCGTATCTGCCTCATTCACTTTAGCTACTTCCTCCTTCACTGTAGCTACTTCCTCATCAAGCCTATCTGCTTTCTTCACTTTAGCTACAATCTCATCGAGCCTATCTACTGCCTTCTTCAATTTAGCTACTTCCTCCTTCACTGTAGCTACTTCCTCATTGAGCCTATCTACTGCCTTCTTCACTTTAGCTACTTCCTCCTTCACTGTAGCTACTTCCTCATTGAGCCTATCTACTGCCTTCTTCACTTTAGCTACTTCCTCCTTCACTGTAGCTACTTCCTCATTGAGCCTATCTACTGCCTTCTTCACTTTAGCTACTTCCTCCTTCACTGTAGCTACTTCCTCATCGAGCCTATCTACTGCCTCCTTCAGTTTAGCTACTTCCTCATCGAGCGTATCTGCCTCATTCACTTTAGCTACTTCCTCCTTCACTGTAGCTACTTCCTTATCGAGCCTATCTACTGCCTCCTTCACTTTAGCTACTTCCTCCTTCACTGTAGCTACTTCTTCATCGAGCCTATCTACTGCCTCCTTCATTTTAGCTACTTCCTCCTTCACTGTAGCTACTTCTTCATCGAGCCTATCTACTGCCTCCTTCACTTTAGCTACTTCCTCCTTCACTGTAGCTACTTCCTCATCGAGCTTATCTACTGCCTTCTTCATGCTTGCTACTTCCTCTGTCATTATAGCAACTTTCTCTTTCATTAAAGCTTTTTCCTTCCTCACTGTAATCCGTTCTCCAACACTGAGGCTATTTCTTCCTTCATCGTAGCCATCTCCTACTCCATTGAAGGCACTTCCAACTTTACTGTAGCTACCTGCTCTGCTCCTAGCATTGTTATTTCCTCCTACAATCCCTAATCATAGTCATCTACTCCCAGTATTGTTGTTACTTCCTTCTTCACTATTGCAACTTCCTCCTTCCCCACCTTCTACTTTGTTTAGCTACTTCCTCATTCACTATATCAACTTCCTTCTTCAGTATAGTCACTGTGACTATGTCAGCGTCACTGTAGCTTTTCCATTCACATTATCTTCCTCTTCACTTCATTCTAGATATAACCTCCTTAAATGTACAAACCTCTTCCACGGTCACTTCTCTCATCACTTTAAGAAGTTACTGCCTCTATTGAAGCTACTTCCTCCATCATATTGTTTCTTCTTTCCCTGTAGATTCTTTCCACTTACTGCCTTCTCAGTTGCAGCTACTTAGTATTTCCTTATAACGTTTTCCTCCTCAAATGTATCTACAGCGTCACTTCATTGTAGCAATGTCCTCCTAATGTCGTTATCACCTCCTTTATTTTATTTCCTTCTTCACTGTCACTACTTCCTCTTCCATTTTCACCATCTTCTCCACTGTTGTTATATACGTCTACATTGTTGCTACTTCATTGTTGTTACTGTGTCCTCCACTGTTCAGAATTCACCCTTCATTGTACTACTCCTACCTTTATTGTTGCTCCTTTTCCTTCACTGTTGCTACTTCCTACTCCACTATCGCATCTTCCTCCTTCATTGTAGCTTCTTTCTTCTCCACTCTCGCTACCTCCTCCATTCTTGCTAGTTCCCCATTCACCAGAGAGAGCTACTTCCTACTTTACTGCTGCTACTTCCTTTTCCACTGTTTCCACTTCCTACTTGACTGTAGCTACTTCATTCACTCTTGCTAGTTACTCCTCCATTGTAGATACTTCCTCTTCCATTGTTTCCTCTTTCTACTTGAGTGTAACTACTTCCTCCCCCACTCGAGCTAGTTACTGCTCCACTATTGCTACTTCCTTCTTTTTTTGTCACTACTTCCTTTTTCACTAATGCTACTTCCTCTTTCTTTGTGCTACTTCCTCCACTCTACCTTCCATTCTAGCTACTTCCCACTTTACTGTTCCTACTGTCACTTCCATTGTTGCCACTTCCTACTTAACTGTAGATACTTTATCCACTCTTGCTAGTTACACCTCAATTGTAGCTACTTTCTCTTCCACTATTTCCTTTTCCTACTTGATTTTAGCTACCTTCTCCTCCACTCTTGCTATTTCCTCCTTCATTGAAGCTATTTCCTCGTTTACTGTCTCCTCTTCCTACTTGATTGTAGCTTTTTTTCTCCTATAGTTACTTCCTACTCCACTATCCCAACTTCCTCCTTGATTGTAACTACTTCCCTCTCCACTGTTGCTACTTCCTTTACTCTTGCTAGTTCCTCCTCCACTGTATCTACTTCCTACTTTACTGTTTCTGCTTCCTCTTCCAGTGTTGCCACTTCCTACTTTCCAGTGTTGCCACTTCCTACTTGATCGCAGCTTCTTTGTCCACTCTTGGTAGTTCTTCTTGCACTGTGCTACTTCCTACTTTACAGTTGCTGCTTCCTCATCCACTCTTGCTCTTTCTTCTTCCACTGTAGCTACTCCTTAGTCCCTGAATTGCTACTTCCTCCTTTGTTGTAACTACTTTCCTCACCACTGTTGCTACTACTTCCTCCACCATTGTAGCTACTGCCTATTTTACTGTTGCTGCTTCCTCGTTCACTCTTGCTCTTTCTTCCTCCGTTGTAGCTACTTCTTAGTCCACCAATTGCTACTCCACTTCTTCATTGTAACTACTTTGTTCGCCACTGTTGCTACTTCCTCTACTCTTGCTAGCTCCTCCTCCACTCTATCTACTTTCTATTTTACTGTCGCTACTTCCTTTTCCACAGTCGCCACTTCCTACTTGATTGCAGCTTCTTCATCCACTCTTACTTGTTCTTTCTCCACTTTAGCTACTTTCTACTTTACTGTTGATGCTTCCTCGTCCACTCTCGCTCTTTCCTCCTCCACTGTAGCTATTTCTTAGTCCCTTCGTTGTAACTACTTTCTTCGCCACTGTTGCTAATTCCTCATATCTTTGCTACTACTTCTTTCTCTACTGTAGCTACTTCCTCTACTCTTGCTATTTCCACAACCATTGTAGTCACTTCCCATTTTAGAGTTGCTGCTTTCTCGTCCACTCTCGCTTTTTCCTCTTCCACTGTAGCTACTTCTTAGTCCCTCAATTGCTACTTCCTCCTTTGTTGTAACTACTTTCTTCACCACTGTTGCTACTTTCTCTACTCTTACTAGTTCCTCCACCATTGTAGCCACTTTATACTTTACTGTTGCCGCTTCCTCATCCACTCTTGCTCTTTCCTCCTCTATTGTAGCCACTTCTCAGTCCCCCAATCGCTACTCCCACCTTCACTGTAGCTACTTCCTCTTCTACTGTTGCCACTTCCTACTTGATTGCAGCTCCTTCATCCACTCTTGGTTGTTCTCCCTCCACTGTGCTACTTCCTACTTTACTGTTGCTGCTTCCTCGTCCATTCTTGCACTTTCCTCCTCTACTGTAGCCACTTCTCAGTCCCCCAATCGCTACTTCCCACCTTCACTGTAGCTACTTCCTCTTCTACTGTTGCCACTTCCTACTTGATTGCAGCTCCTTCATCCACTCTTGTTGTTCTCTCCTCCACTGTGCTACTTCCTACTTTACTGTTGCTGCTTCCTCGTCCATTCTTGCACTTTCCTCCTCTACTGTAGCCACTTCTCAGTCCCCCAATCGCTACTTCCCACCTTCACTGTAGCTACTTCCTCTTCTACTGTTGCCACTTCCTACTTGATTGCAGCTCCTTCATCCACTCTCGGTTGTTCTCCCTCCACTTACTACTTTACTGTTACTGCTTCCTCGTCCACTCTTGCCCTTTCCTCCTTTGCTGTAGCCACGTCTTAGTCCCCCAATCGCTATTTCCAGCTTCATAGTAGCTACTTCCTCTTCTACTGTTGCAACTTCCTACTTGATTGCAGCTTCTTCATCCACTCTCGGTTGTTCTCCTTGCACTGTGCTACTTACTACTTTACTGTTGCTGCTTCCTCGTCCATTCTTGCACTTTCCTCCTCTACTGTAGCCACTTCTCAGTCCCCCAATCGCTACTCCCACCTTCACTGTAGCTACTTCCTCTTCTACTGTTGCCACTTCCTACTTGATTGCAGCTCCTTCATCCACTCTCGGTTGTTCTCCCTCCACTTACTACTTTACTGTTACTGCTTCCTCGTGCACTCTTGCCCTTTCCTCCTTTGCTGTAGCAACTTCTTAGTCCCCCAATCGCTATTTCCAGCTTCATAGTAGCTACTTCCTCTTCTACTGTTGCAACTTCCTACTTGATCGCAGCTTCTTCATCCACTCTCGGTTGTTCTTCTTGCACTGTGCTACTTCCTACTTTACTGTTGCTGCTTCCTTGTCCACTCTCGCTCTTTCCTCTTCCACTACAGATACTTCTTAGTCCGCCAATTGCTACTTCCTGCTGCATTGTAGCTACTTCCTCTTCCCCTGTTGCTACTTTTTCACAAGTCTTATCCATGAAATGTGGAAAAATAACTCACAATTGCCGATTCTTTGCATTCGAAGGTGTACATGCCAACACATTCAGTATTCGGGGTGGGGAGAGGCTGTAAAATTAGTGGGATTCCTTTGCGCAAACTCGTCCTAAATATAAATGAGAGGGATGGAGGGTTCCCCCAATGTGTCTGACTGCCCTGGAGAACCAAAATTGGAAAAGGGGTCATCCAGGTTGCCCAGTGACATATTTAATTCCTCCGTAAGTGGCAGCTCCAGGTGTGACACTATGAGGGGGGTTTCCTCCCCTCCCCCGCCCTATATCCCCATCATCGACATGACTAATCAGATCCCACCTGAAATAAAGCAGAATTAACGCAGCGCTCGCTTGATTAAAAAGCAGAACGTATAATTAATTTCCTCCTGCACGCCGGCAATTACAATCTCATTTTCTCGGTGCCCTGAGGACGCGGAGTGATAGCGGATCGCAGCCAAAAACAAAATAACATTTTTTACGAACCCTTTCGGAATCGTCGATAAAACGCTGAAATATTAATCTGTTTTCTGAGCAAAACACAAATTAACAAGATAATAACAATAGAAAGAATTCTACATTTGCTGTAATATCTGTATACTCTTATATTCTGTGATCCCCAGCTGTAATGTCTGTATACTCTTATATTCCGTGATCCCCGGCTGTAATGTCTGTATACTCTTATATTCTGTGATCACTGCTGTAATGTCTGTATACTCTAATATTCTGTGATGTTTGTATACTCTTTATATTCTGTGATCCCCGGCTGTAATGTCTGTATACTCTACTATTCTATAATCCCTGGCTGTAATGTCTGCATACTCTTATATTCTGTGATCCCGGGTGTAATGTCTGTATACTCTTATATTCTGTAATCCCCAGCTGTAATGTCTGTATACTCTTATATTCTGTGATCCCCGGCTGTAATGTCTGTATACTCTTATATTCCGTGATCCCCGCTGTAATGTCTGTATACTCTTATATTCTGTGATCCCTGGCTGTAATGTCTGTATACTCTTATATTCGGTGATCCCCGGCTGTAATGTCTGTATACTCTTATATTCTGTGATGTTTGTATACTCTTTATATTCTGTGATCCCCGGCTGTAATGTCTGTATACTCTTATATTCTATAATCCCTGGCTGTAATGTCTGCATACTCTTATATTCTGTGATGCCCGGCTGTATTATCTTTATACTCTTATATTCTGTGATCCCCGGCTGTAATGTCTGTATACTCTTATATTCTGTGATCCCCGGCTGTAATGTCTATATACTCTTATATTGTGATCCCTGGCTGTAATGTCTATATACTCTTATATTCTGTGATCCCTGGCTGTAATGTCTGTATACTCTTAACATTTATAAGAATATCACGGGACAGGAACATTTTTGTTTAACACATCCAATTGTGAAACTTATTTTTATTCTAAGATCTATTGATTAAAATGTACAACCCCTTTGAGTGTCAGACAACCCCTTTAAGGAACCATTTTAGACAGGACGTCCGAAAGGACCGCATTGTTTACATCTACCCATAAGTCGCTCTGTCAAAGACGTCCGTCCCAAAAGACACAAAGCGCTGTAGTGCGGAGACTCACGGGAGGGCGCTGGAGGGAGAAGACTCCGGCGTCTTGTTTGACAGCTCGTTCTGTAGAGACAACTTCCCGGGCAGGCAGCTGTCACTCACAATGCGTTTCCGACACGTTGGCGTCCACCACTCCGACAACCTGGGAAGCAGATGACATTAGTGAGGAGTCGTAAAAGCCTTAGTGGCCTTAGTGGAGGTCCACTGTTCAACAGTGTCGATAAATCCTGCATTTTGCTAAAAAAAAAAAGGGCTCAAAAGTCCCTCTTGACACATCCATAGCATTTTATTTTATTGTTCTCCATCAAAAATGGCACATGTCTTTCTATATAACTATAAAATGAAAGAAAAAAAAATGTCTGAATAGAAAAATACTATTTTTTTTACAATCACATAAAATTTTTAGTCATTTTCAGAACAATTTAACAAACATTTTTAGGAAAAAGTCATTTTTTGGCTTTGTTTTTTACTACCATTTAATTTTTTTATTTTATAACACTGATCAGACTCAAATATTGTCTACGATTACAAAAACATGGACTATTTCCTGCAGAAACAGTGCCACCCATGACTTCAGGGTGTGTGTGGTACTGCAGCTCTGCACTATTCTCACCACAGCACTAGCAGACACAACGTGGCGCTGTTTATGGAAAATGACAGCCAGGCTTTTCTAATCAGAAAAGAAAAGTAGCGGTTCCCAGCATAATCACAAATGTCAACAGCCTGTATAAAAGTTGTAATTTAGTTGGAAAAAAAAATGTAATGAAATACCTAGTAAAAATCCCTGAGCTCCTCTATTCTGCCGCTCTTTTCGGTTTTGCTCTATGTCGCTGCATTGCAGAGATATTCACATTTGTTCAATTTGAAGAGCAATATGTGAAATATCTGCTTTGCAGTCCAACTGGGCGTTTCTTCAGAGTCTTCTCTGGGGTTGTGCACTTTTAAACCTCTCTCCCAGACTTGGCCAATCACAGCTCAGTAGCTGGATACTGCTGAACTGTAATTGGCTGGGTCTGGGAGGGAGGGGAGAAAACACGCCCCCAGAAAAGATTCGGAAGAAACTCCAAGTTGGACTGCAAAGCAGAGATTTCACATATTGCTCTCCCAAATGAACAAATGTGAATATCTCTGCAAGGGAGCGACATACAGTAAAACAGAAAAAAGCGCCAGAATCGTTGGAAATTGGGGATTTTTGTAAGATATTTAACTTAAATTTTTGGAGCAAGTGATATTCAGGAATTCCAGCCATAATTTTCTCATCCTAGATGAATCACCTTGAGCCAAGTTTGCCTGATTAATCTGACAACCTCATGGAGGGTTCTCAAAACCTGAGTATGTGCAATGGGTTGGGATCAGGCAACAACTGAGACAGAGGGGAGAAAGGAGAAACCGCAGGCTCCATTGAAGTCTATAGGTTTGTTAACTGCCATGGAGCAGGGCTGGAAGTGTTGTCATAGAGGCATAGGCAAAGAATATCTTTACAATGAAGGCCTGTGATAGGATAGAGTTATGATATTATTATGGTGCACACACCCTGAGGGCTGTTCGACCACAAGATCCGGCATCCCCGTCCCGCCACCACCCTGCGGACTCCCGGCAGACTCGGGATCTAAGATGAAGATCTCGTCCTGGGAAATCTCGGTGACAAAATGGAGATGTTCCTGCGGAAACAAAGATGGAACAATTATCCAGTAAAAAAAAGTAGCAGCGGTGACAAACGAGGACAGACACTAGATCACTTTGCATATTTCCAATATGGCTGCCATCCAAAATCCATGACCGTATTGGTAAAGCTTGTTGGTGCCCTCTGCTGGATGACTGCATAAATACAAATGAGAGCATTCCTAACGGACAACCACTTGCCTTACTGAAAGTGGATCTGAGATTTCCTTCCATGGGTCCTAAAGAATCTAGTAACTACTGATAAAAAGCTTATGGACATTGTGCCCCCTGTTAACACTCACCTGAGACCTATCTATGCGATAAAACCGGTCAGCGGAGGTAGCTATGGAAGAAACCCAAAATACTCAATAAGTATAGTACACGACCATAAACATACTGCACAGTCTATAAAGAATAGAGCTTACCATCGAGGAAGCACCATCGAGGATTCAGACGCTGAGCTGAGAGCAACCGCGGTAATGAGCCCTCCTGTTCCTACAGAGCAGGAAAATATAAGGCAGTATATAGTAGTTATATTCTTGTACATAGGGGCAGTATTATAGTAGTTATATTCTTGTACATAGGAGCAGTATTATAGTAGTTATATTCTTGTATATAGGGACAGTATTATAGTAGTTATATTCTTGTACATAGGGGCAGTATTATAGTAGTTATATTCTTGTACATAGGAGCAGTATTATAGTAGTTATATTCTTGTATATAGGGACAGTATTATAGTAGTTATATTCTTGTACATAGGGCAGTATTATAGTAGTTATATTCTTGTATATAGGGACAGTATTATAGTAGTTATATTCTTGTACATAGGGGGCAGTATTATAGTAGTTATATTCTTGTACATAGGAGCAGTATTATAGTAGTTATATTCTTGTATATAGGGGCAGTATTATAGTAGTTATATTCTTGTATATAGGGGCAGTATTATAGTAGTTATATTCTTGTACATAGGAGCAGTATTATAGTAGTTATATTCTTGTACATAGGAGCAGTATTATAGTAGTTATATTCTTGTACATAGGAGCAGTATTATAGTAGTTATATTCTTGTATATAGGGGCAGTATTATAGTAGTTATATTCTTGTATATAGGAGCACGTATTATAGTAGTTATATTCTTGTATATAGGAGCAGTATTATAGTAGTTATATTCTTGTACATAGGAGCAGTATTATAGTAGTTATATTCTTGTACATAGGAGCAGTATTATAGTAGTTATATTCTTGTACATAGGAGCAGTATTATAGTAGTTTATATTCTTGTACATAGGAGCAGTATTATAGTAGTTTATATTCTTGTATATAGGGGCAGTATTATAGTAGTTATATTCTGTACATAGGGGCAGTATTATAGTAGTTACATTCTTGTACATAGGAGCAGTATTATAGTAGTTATATTCTTGTATATAGGAGCAGTATTATAGTAGTTATATTTTCTGTATATAGGGGCAGTATTATAGTAGTTATTATTCTTGTATATAGGAGCACTATATATAGTAGTTATATTCTTGTATATAGGAGCAGTATTATAGTAGTTATATTCTTGTATATAGGAGCAGTATTATAGTAGTTATATTCTTGTACATAGGAGCAGTATTATAATAGTTATATTCTTGTACATAGGAGCAGTATTATAGTAATTATATATTCTTGTATATAGGAGCAGTATTATAGTAGTTATATTTCTTGTATATATAGAGAGCAGTATTATAGTAGTTATATTCTTGTACATAGGAGCAGTATTATAGTAGTTATATTCCTTATATAAGGGCAGTATTATAGTAGTTATATTCTTGTACATAGGAGCAGTATTATAGTAGTTATATTCTTGTATATAAGGGCAGTATTATAGTAGTTATATTCTTGTACATAGGAGCAGTATTATAGTAGTTATATTCTTGTACATAGGAGCAGTATTATAGTAATTATATTCTTGTATATAGGAGCAGTATTATAGTAGTTATATTCTTGTATATAGGGGCAGTATTATAGTAGTTATATTCTTGTATATAAGGGCAGTATTATAGTAGTTATATTCTTGTACATAGGGGCAGTATTATAGTAGTTATATTCTTGTACATAGGAGCAGTATTATAGTAGTTATATTCTTGTATATAGGAGCAGTATTATAGTAGTTATATTCTTGTATATAGGGGCAGTATTATAGTAGTTATATTCTTGTATATAAGGGCAGTATTATAGTAGTTATATTCTTGTACATAGGGGCAGTATTATAGTAGTTATATTCTTGTATATAGGGGCTGTATTATAGTAGTTATATTCTTGTACATAGGGGCAGTATTATAGTAGTTATATTCTTGTACATAGGAGCAGTATTATAGTAATTATATTCTTGTATATAGGAGCAGTATTATAGTAGTTATATTCTTGTACATAGGAGCAGTAATATAGTAGTTATATTCTTGTACATAGGGCAGTATTATAGTAGTTATATTCTTGTATATAAGAGCAGTATTACAGTAGTTATATTCTTGTATATAGGGGCAGTATTATAGTAGTTATATTTTGTATATAAGGGCAGTATTATAGTAGTTATATTCTTGTATATATGAGCAGTATTATAGTAGTTATATTCTTGTATATAGGGCAGTATTATAGTAGTTATATTCTTGTACATAGGGGCAGTATTATAGTAGTTATATTCTTGTACATAGGGGCAGTATTATAGTAGTTATATTCTTGTATATAGGGGCAGTATTATAGATAGTTATATTCTTGTATATAGGAGCAGTATTATAGTAGTTATATTCTTGCATATAGGAGCAGTATTATAGTAGATATATTCTTGTAATAGGGCAGTATTATAATAGTTATATTCTTGTACATAGGAGCAGTATTATAGTAATTATATTCTTGTATATAGGAGCAGTATTATAGTAGTTATATTCTTGTACATAGGAGCAGTATTATAGTAGTTATATTCTTGTATATAGGAGCAGTATTAAGTAGTTATATTCTTGTATATAGGGGCAGTATTATAGTAGTTATATTCTTGTATATAGGAGCAGTATTATAGTAGTTATATTCTTGTATATAGGGCAGTATTATAGTAGTTATATTCTTGTACATAGGGGCAGTATTATAGTAGTTATATTCTTGTATATAGGAGCAGTATTATAGTAGTTATATTCTTGTATATAGGAGCAGTATTATAGTGTTATATTCTTGTATATAGGAGCAGTATTATAGTAGTTATATTCTTGTATATAGGAGCAGTATTATAGTAGTTATATTCTTGTATATAGGGGCAGTATTATAGTAGTTATATTCTTGTATATAAGGGCAGTATTATAGTAGTTATATTCTTGTACATAGGAGCAGTATTATAGTAGTTATATTCTTGTATATAGGGCAGTATTATAGTAGTTATATTCTTGTACATAGGAGCAGTATTATAGTAATTATATTCTTGTACATAGGAGCAGTATTATAGTAGTTATATTCTTGTATATAGGAGCAGTATTATAGTAGTTATATTCTTGTATATAGGAGCAGTATTATAGTAGTTATATTCTTGTATAAAGGGGCAGTATTATAGTAGTTCTATTCTTGTATATAAGGGCAGTATTATAGTAGTTATATTCTTGTACATAGGAGCAGTATTACAGTAATTATATTCTTGTATATAGGAGCAGTATTATAGTAGTTATATTCTTGTATATAGGAGCAGTATTATAGTAGTTATATTCTTGTATATAGGAGCAGTATTATAGTAGTTATATTCTTGTACATAGGAGCAGTATTATAGTAGTTATATTCTTGTACATAGGAGCAGTATTATAGTAGTTATATATTCTTGTACATAGGAGCAGTATTATAGTAGTTATATTCTTGTACATAGGAGCAGTATTATAGTAGTTATATATTCTTGTACATAGCAGCAGTATTATAGTAGTTATATTCTTGTACATAGGAGCAGTATTATATTAGTTATATTCTTGTATATAGGGGCAGTATTATAGTAGTTATATGCTTGTACATAGGAGCAGTATTATAGTAGTTATATTCTTGTATATAGGGGCAGTATTATAGTAGTTATATTCTTGTACCTGGCAGTGATCTCTTTGTACGGTCACGGAATGAAGATCCTATAAAAGACGAGGACAATTAATCTTTTTTCACAATCTGTCAACTGTTATACCCTTCACTGATATCATTCATCTAGTTTATACTATTATAGCTTTTCCTCTGGGTGAGGAGACATCAGAGAACAATAGCTTGTGTCACACATTCTCTCCTTATACACAGGCCGCGCTCCCTCTGCATACTCTGGTGGCCCCTGCTGGTGGACTGGAGACTGCTGGGTTTCTCTCGGGTTTCGCACATCTGTATCCCCCCAGGGGTCTTTTTAGCTAACATGAATTTATTAACAGCTCCATAAATCCCTCCGGTCATTCTCTTTCCTGCTCTCCTATTACCGTTTAGTCTATTGGAGGCTTCTGAAATTGACAGGTTTATTCAATATGGCCCTGACAGCTCCCTCGTCCCTCGCTCCGTCTTCTATGGCCTTAAAGTGGTTTTATTTCTTTTGCACAGGTGTAAAGAGGTTCTCCTGGGTTGGGTATATATGACTGCCTTCTTCCCTACTGTCCCTCAGATCCATTGAAATGAATGATGCTGAGCTGCAATACCACATACAACCTGTAGACAGAGGTGGCGTTGTTTTGGGATGAAGGCATCTCAATGGCAAATCGTGGGTGCCTTATTAGTGCAAATTAGCCTGACCATGACCCTTTATGAACCTACAAAGCATTGGGAAGGTTCTTGGGCCCTTGCCCGGCTGTAGGTGCTTCACAAGGCGCCATACTGTGCAGGACTCACCTCTTGAAGGCGGTCGATGTACATCCGGCAGGTCTCCAGGTCACAGTCTCCTCGTACCACAATGATACCCAGAGGAATGGCTACCGGAGAGAGAAGACTCATCAGAAGAGGAGAAATGGCACATTCTCAAATCACACATGGATCAGACTCATCACATCCTTTTCAAAAGCTTTATTTACTGAGTGTGAATGGTACTGATCCTGACTATATCTCCTGTATTATATTCCAGAGCTGCACTCACTATTCTGCTGGTGCAGTCACTGTGTACATACATTACATTACAGATCCTGAGTTACCTCCTGTATTATACTCCAGAACTGCACTCACTATTCTGCTGGTGCAGTCACTGTGTACATACATTACATTACTGATCCTGAGTTACCTCCTGTATTATCCTCCAGAGCTGCACTCACTATTCTGCTGGTTCAGTCACTGTGTACATACATTACATTACTGATACTGAGTTACCTCCTGTATTATACTCCAGAGCTGCACTCACTATTCTGCTGGTGCAGTCATTGTGTACATACATTACATTACTGATCCTGAGTTACCTCCTGTATTATACTCCAGAGCTGTGCTCACTATTCTGCTGGTGCAGTCATGTGTACATACATTACATTACTGATCCTGAGTTACCTCCTGTATTATACTCCTGAGCTGCACTCACTATTCTGCTGGTGCAGTCACTGTGTACATACATTACATTACTGATCCTGAGTTACCTCCTGTATTATCACTCCAGAGCTGCACTCACTATTCTGCTGGTGCAGTCACTGTGTACATACATTACATTACTGATCCTGAGTTACCTCCTGTATTATACTCCAGAGCTGCACTCACTATTCTGCTGGTGCAGTCACTGTGTACATACATTACATTACTGATCCTGAGTTACCTCCTGTATTATACTCCAGAGCTGCACTCACTATTCTGCTGGTGCAGTCACTGTGTTACATACATTACAGATCCTGAGATGCTTCTATTATATAACATTTCCTCCATCCTCTGATCGATATCTCTGCCTTTCCGCGGTTAATCACAAGTTACGGTCACGCCTGGTGTCCTGGTGACATGAGAACAGGTACACGGTTTCCCATGTAGTGGCGCAGTCCCGCGGCGGCGGGCGGCTGCACAGGCGCTTGTACCTCTCCCGTCACTATGAATAATGAGCGCTGGGGATGAACACGACTCGATTAAACTGTTATCAGCCGTGTTGATTAATGACTTCTGCCGTCACCCATAAAGGGACTTCATTACGCGGGGAGCGCTGGCAGCGCAGGTGGGGGGGGGGGAGCGGCGCCTGGGCTGAGCGCTGTACATGCTCCAAAGCAATTAAGTTGTGTATTGCTGCGGGGGGAGAGGGGGCAGCTGCAGGATAAGGGTTCGCTGGCTGCAGAGCGCGCTCAGAGGAGCGGAGCCGCGTTCCCGGCCCGTTTAGTGCTGAGCGCGGCTGCTCTGCATTCATTACCGCCGGCTGAACCCAACAAAAATCAGGACAATTGACCTCTGCATCTCAGCACTGACCCCGATTGGTCCTGTTTCAGTCACTTTTGCTCAGCTGAGGGTCTGGTCAATTTTTGACTGCACTGATACATTGTAACAAACTATCAGGGCAAAAGAGTTTGGTCTTTCTTGTGTTTTTTAATGTTAGTACTTTTATTTTTATTTTTTGCTAATTTTTGTTGCAATTTTTTACACTGCCTCCAGAGAGCTCTGCCTCTTTTTGAAACATGGGAGGAGCTCATTTAAAAGGGGTGGGAGGAGCTCAGTCCAGAGGGGTGGGAGGAAATCAGTCAATATGAGTGGGAGGAGCTTAGTCAAAAGGGGTGGGAGGAGCTCAGTCAAGAGGGGAGGAAGGAGCTCAGTCATGAGGGGTGGGAGGAGGTTAGTCAAAAGAGGAGGAAGGAGCTCAGTCAAGAGGGGTGGAAGGAGCTCAGTCAAGAGGGGTGGAAGGAGCTCAGT
The DNA here is from genome assembly GCA_033576535.1 of Allobates femoralis. NCBI lineage: Eukaryota > Metazoa > Chordata > Amphibia > Anura > Aromobatidae > Allobates > Allobates femoralis. The sequence goes on along the minus strand of JARQOC010000004.1, from coordinate 606,647,456 downwards.
CATGAGGGGTGGGAGGATCTTAGTCAAGAGGGGTGGGAGGAGCTTAGTCAAGAGGGGTGGAAGGAGCTCAGTCATGAGGGGTGGGAGGATCTTAGTCAAGAGGGGTGGGAGGAGCTCAGTCAAGAGGGGCGAAAGGAGCTCAGTCAAGAGGGGTGGGAGGAGCTCAGTCAAGAGGGGTGGGAGGAGGTTAGTCAAGAGGGGTGGGAGGAGCTCAGTCAAGAGGGGTGGGAGGAAATCAGTCAAGAGGGGTGGGAGGAGCTCAGTCAAGAGGGGTGGGAGGAGCTTAGTCAAGAGGGGTGGAAGGAACTCAGTCATGAGGGGTGGGAGGATCTTAGTCAAGAGGGGTGAGAGGAGCTCAGTCAAGAGGAGTGGGAGGAGCTCAGTCAAGAGGGGTGGGAGGAAATCAGTCAAGAGGGGTGGGAGGAGCTCAGTCAAGAGGGGTGGGAGGAGCTCAGTCAAGAGGGGTGGGAGGAGCTTAGTCAAGAGGGGTGGAAGGAGCTCAGTCATGAGGGGTGGGAGGAGCTTAGTCAAGAGGAGTGGGAGGAGCTAAGTCAAGAGGGGTGAGAGGAGCTCAGTCAAGAGGGGTGGGAAGAGCTCAGTCTGGGTTGGAGGAGCTCAGTAAAGGCGGTGGTAGGAGCTCAGTCAAGAGAGGTGGGAGGAGCTCAGTCAAGAGGAGTGGGAGGAGCTAAGTCAAGAGGGGTGGGAGGAGCTAAGTCAAGAGGGGTGGGAGGAAATCAGTCAAGAGGGGTGGGAGGAGCTTAGCCAAGTGGAGTGGGAGGAGCTCAGTCAAGAGGAGTGGGAGGAGCTCAGTTTAGAGGGGTGGGAGGAGCTCAGTCAAGAGGAGTGGGAGGAGCTCAGTCCAGAGGGATGGGAGGAGCTCAGTCAAGAGGGGGTGGGGGAGCTCAGTCAAGAGGAGGTGGGGGGAGCTCAGTCAAGAGGACTGGGAGGAGCTCAGTCAAGAGGAGTGGGAGGAGCTCAGTCAAGAGGGGTGGGAGGAGCTCAGTCAAGAGGGGTGGGAGGAGCTCAGTCAAGAGGGGTGGGAGGAGCTCAGTCCAGAGGGGTGGGAGGAGCTCAGTCCAGAGGGGTGGGAGGAGCTCAATCAAGAAGGGTGGGAGGGGCTCAGTCAAGAGGGGTGGGAGGGGCTCAGTCAAGAGGGGTGGGAGGAGCTTAGTCAAGAGTGGGAGGAGCTAAGTCAAGAGGGGTGAGAGGAGCTCAGTCAAGAGGGGTGAGAGGAGCTCAGTCAAGAGGGGTGGGAAGAGCTCAGTCTGGGTGGGAGGAGCTCAGTAAAGGCGGTGGTAGGAGCTCAGTCAAGAGAGGTGGGAGGAGCTAAGTCAAGAGGGGTGGGAGGAGCTCAGTCAAGAGGGGTGGGAGGAGCTCAGTCAAGAGGGGTGGGAGGAAATCAGTCAAGAGGGTGGGAGGAAATCAGTCAAGAGGGGTGGGAGGAGCTTAGCCAAGTGGAGTGGGAGGAGCTCAGTCAAGAGGAGTGGGAGGAGCTCAGTCCAGAGGGGTGGGATGAGCTCAGTCAAGAGGAGTGGGAGGAGCTCAGTCAAGAGGAGTGGGAGCTCAGTCCAGAGGGGTGGGAGGAGCTCAGTCCAGAGGGGTGGGAGGAGCTCAGTCCAGAGGGGTGGGAGGAGCTCAGTCCAGAGCAGTGGGAGGAGCTCAATCAAGAGGGGTGGGAGGGGCTCAGTCAAGAGGGGTGGGAGGGGCTCAGTCAAGAGGGTCATGTACTTTAGTGTTTTGATACTTTTTAGTACTTTTTATTTTTATTTTACCTGTATTTTTGTTCTTCTGTTTTAGTTATTTATTTGTACTTTTTAGCTTTAATTCTAATAATATGTTTTTGCTCTGTGATCTGAGAGAAGCATGATGTCAGGCCTGAGACCCTGATTCCAGCGATGTGCCATTTACTGGGCTGTGCGTTGTTGTTTCAATGAAATCAGTGTTTTATCATCAGATTATTACTACAGGACAAGGTGCCTTGTGCCATGTAGTCAGGGGTGTAACTACAACAGATGCAGGGATTGCCTAGTGGCCCCCAAAAGTCCCTTTGGCCTATAGAAGAAGAATATTGCTATTAAAGATTTGCAATAATTCTGGGCCCCAATGGAGGTTTTGTATCACGGGCCTATGAGCTTCAAGTTACACCACTGCATGCAGTCCTCCTCTTTGATTGGCAGCTTTCGGCCTATGCACAGTGTATATAGAAAACAGCCAATGAGTGGTGTGGGCGGGGTTATACAGGGCTCAGCATTCAGAGAACTGACAGATCTGTAGCTGAGAAAACTGTGATTGTATCAAAGCTGCAGCAAGCAGCTCAGCAAGTGACACATCCCAGCCCCAACATCATGCAAAACCTGCTACATCCAATAGGTGGTGCTAGAGTCCTGGTCCTCTTTCTTTGGCGCAAAGTAGCATTTCATGGCCCATCAGTCTCCTGTTCATCTGCAGAAAGGGAACCGTTCCATCTGTTAAAGACTATTCAGTACCGTTTATGTTCCTTATAGTTATTATTTTTAATGCTTTTCCATTTGATTTCTTTTTAGTTGTTGTGTTTTTGTACTTTTTAGGTTTTTTATTTTCTAGTCATTTCCAGTTATATAATTAGACGCTTTTTTAGTTTTATTACTTCTTAGTTCTCGTGATTTGTGTTTGTGATAATATGTTTTACAGCTGTATTAATGTGCTTTTACACTTGAAGGTTTTTCTCACTTTTTCATTGTCCTTAGCTATATTACTTTTTAGTTGTGCTTTTAAACTTTTTAGTGCTCCTATATGGCAATAAAGCCCATATATGGTAATGTACATATGTATGTATGTATGTGTATGTATCATAGCCCTGCCCTCTCCCAGTAGCCCTGCCCCTTCATAGCCCCGCCCGTACACATAGCCCACCCACGGTAGTCTCGCCCCTTTCATATTGTTGTCCTATGTATAGCCCTGCCCCTTCATAACTCCACCCCTCCATATAGTCCTAGGGTGGGGAGATGTGGAGGAGGCGGAGATATGTGGAGATGCAGGCTGTGAAGTGGGTGTGGTTATGTGGAGTGGGCGGGACTCCACAGACATCAACCCAACTTTACATATTAGACATTCTATATTCTATACTGACACCACAGGGGGTGTGGCTATGTGGAGGGGGCAGAGCTATGATACATACATACACTCAGCTTTATATATTAAACATTCTATATTCTATAGTGACATGACAGGGGGTGGGGCTATGTGGAGTGGGTGGAACTATGAGGGGCAGCACTATGAAGGGGGTGTGGCTATGTGGAGTGGGCGGAGCTATGCTACATACACACATATACATACACTCAGCTTTATATATTAGACATCTACATTCTACTGTGTCATCACAGGGGGCGTAGCTATGTGGAGTGGGTGGAGCTATGATACACACATACATACATACACTCAGCTTTATATATTAGACATTCTACATTCTATTGTGTCATCACAGGGGGCGTGGCTATGTGGAGTGGGTGGAGCTATGATACACACATACATACATACTCAGCTTTATATATTAGACATTCTACATTCTATTGTGTCATCACAGGGGGCGTGGCTATGTGGAGTGGGTGGAGCTATGATACACACATACATACATACACTCAGCTTTATATATTAGACATTCTACATTCTATTGTGTCATCACAGGGGGCGTGGCTATGTGGAGGGGGCGGAGCTATGATACATACATACATACACTCAGCTTTATATATTAAACATTCTATATTCTATAGTGACATGACAGGGGGTGGGGCTATGTGGAGTGGGTGGAACTATGAGGGGCAGCACTATGAAGGGGGTGTGGCTATGTGGACTGGGCGGAGCTATGATACATACACACATATATACATACACTCAGCTTTATATATTAGACATCTACATTCTACTGTGTCATCACAGGGGGCGTGGCTATGTGGAGTGGGTGGAGCTATGATACACACATACATACACTCAGCTTTATATATTAGACATTCTACATTCTATTGTGTCATCACAGGGGGCGTGGCTATGTGGAGTGGGTGGAGCTATGATACACACATACATACATACTCAGCTTTTATATATTAGACATTCTACATTCTATTGTGTCATCACAGGGGGCGTGGCTATGTGGAGTGGGCAGAGCTATGATACATACACACATATATACACATACACTCAGCTTTATATATTAGACATTCTATAATCTATTGTGTCATCACAGGGGGTGTGGCTATGTGGAGGGGGCGGAGCTATGATACATACACACATATACATACACTCAGCTTTATATATTAGACATTCTATATTCTATAGTGATACTACAGGGGGTGTAGCTATGTTAAGTGGGTGGAGCTGAAAGGCAGAGCTACGAAGGGGCATGGTTATTTGGAGTGGGCAGAGCTATGATACATAAGCACACATACATACACTCAGTTTTATATATTAGACATTCTACATTCTATAGTGATACCACAGTGGGTGTGGCTATGTGGAGTGGGTGGAGCTATGATACATACACACATATATACATACACTCAGCTTTATATATTAGACATCTACATTCTACTTTGTCATCACAGGGGGTGTGGCTATGTGGAAGGGGTGGAGCTATGCGGGTCAGCACTATGAAAGAGGTGTGGCTATGTGGAAGGGGTGGAGCTATGAGGGTCAGCACTATAAAGGGGGCGTGGCTATGTGGAGTGGGCAGAGCTATGATTCATATGCGCACACACACTCAGCTTTATACATTAGATAGTGTTGTATTTGTTTAGCATTTGGAGTTTTTTGCACAGATTAGTTTTGTTTTTGTTCTTTTTATTATTCTTTGCGGTTTTTAGTTTGGGTTTAATTGTAGATGAACCATCTGAGCGCCACCAGCGAGTGATGTGCGGCGTATAGGTGTGAACACTGACGACTGTGCAAAATGCCCATGTGACAAAACTGTCAGAGGACAGAGAAGTGTTGTCAGGGGGCCCGGAGAGGGAATGACTATATGTAGGGATCACCAATAGGGCTCATTAGGAATCATCTACCTCCACCAGGTGGCACTAGCGAGATTTCTTTTCTTCCAACACAGCTAATTTGCATGTTTTTTTCCCATGAATCATTGCCATACATGCCGTCTCTATAAGCGGTGTAGCATATCCCCAGTCATCCTCTCCCGTATACACTCACAGGCGTCCCTCAGCTTGTCCTTGTCGAAGTGCAGCCCCTCGTACACCTGCAGGCGGATGCGGTTCACTCGGATTCGTAGCCGGTCCGGCATGGAGTGCGGGCTGAGGAGAGAAGAAGCGGCATCACCCGCCTGAGCCCAGGCAACAAGACATCCCCAAAACCAATGTATCCCCTACTCTACAACCAGGTGTAAGATCTCTGCTTCCTGTCAGTGAATGGAGCATCGAGCTCTGTCCTCTGTTATTGATCTCTGTGTTAGTACCTCTGTTATACCTCCTGGAAATGTATGAATGACCTGACAGCAAGGGGTCACCTGTCTTGTTCATTCAAAAAGATATATTAAATGAGGATACCGCAAGGCGAATGTTGGAATCTATATTAGCAGGAGGAATAAAAGAGGAACGATGCACAACAGGCGGTGTGATATCATATCATGGGGAATACAAGCTTATTGTTATAAACACTTCATCTCATCTTTTCTAGGGGGAATAACAGAGGAACAATACTAAATTCTAAATAAAGAGGCTATATTTCTGTTTCATCTCATCATTTCCAGGAGGAATAACAGAGGAACAACACAACCTCCTAAATAATGAGGCTATATGGCTGTTACTTCATGGGGAACAGTGATAAGCATTGACACAGACAGGTAATAGCCACAATGTCAGTTCATTCTTACATTTCTAGGAGGAATAACAGAGGAACAACACAACACTTTATATAAATACATAAAGAGGCTATATGACTGTTACTTCATAGGGGAAAAGTAATAATTGCGGAAACTGACAGGTGATAGCAAAGTGTCAGTTCATTCTTACATTTCCAGGAGGAATAAAAGAGGAACAATAGAACAATCTAAATAAAGAGGCTGTATTACCATTTTGTTCCATAATTTCCAGGAGGAACAACAGAGGAACAACACAACGTTCTACATACAAAAGCTATATTTCTGTTTCATCTCATCATTTCCAGGAGGAATAACAGAGGGACAAACTCAATGCACGAGGGAAATTGTTATAAAACAGCTGTCAGTTCATTTCTACATGTTCAGGAGGAATAACAGAGGAGACACGTTCTGAGGTGATTACAAGAATCATTAACTAAGCTGTGAATTCATTCCTACATTTCCAAGAGGATTAACAGAGGAACAACAGAACGCTGCAGGGATGATCTTAAATGGGGAATACACGGGAAATATACGAGGCACAGGACAAGGTAATGCCTTCCAACATTTCCAGGAGGAATAACTGAGGGACGACTCAATGCAAAGCTCTTTCACTGACAGTAAGAAGAGATACGAGAATGTGCAGAAGTGTTTTGCTTTCATGGGAGGATCCCTGTCCGGTCATCGGGGAATTGGAGGATCCTGGCCCAGTGATCGGGGGATCAGAGGATCCAGGCCCGGTGATCGGGGGATCCAGGCCCGGTGATCAGGGGATCCTGGCCCGGTGATCAGGGGATCCTGGCCCGGTGATCAGGGGATCCTGGCCCGGTGATCAGGGGATCCTGGCCCGGTGATCAGGGGATCCTGGCCCGGTGATCAGGGATCCTGGTCCGGTGATCAGGGGATCCTGGCCCGGTGATCAGGGGATCCTGGCCCAGTGATCAGGGGATCCTGGCCTGGGGATCGGGATATCCTGGCCCGGTGATCAGGGGATTGGAGGATCCTGACCCGGTGATCGGTGGATCGAGGGACCCTGTGGGGGCCCCGCAGTGATGAGAATGGTAAGGAGCGAGTGCTCGGTAGGGAGCAGGTGGCAGCATACTTACACGGTGAAGGAGTCTGGGGGTGCGGAGACACGTCGGTGGTCGGCGGCGGTGGGCACTTTATGGACACTGTGGCAGACAGCACAAAGGCAGCACAAAAAACAGAGAGTGCAAGCCGGAGTGAGAGGGCGAGAGAGAACCAGAGAGACAGACACACAACAGATTAACAGAGGAGAGTGCCGGTGACTGACCGCGGGGGGCATGCAGCGGGGGCCCTTTATGGAATGTGAGATTTCTAGGAAAACTTGGTGACAATGAACAGATTTGCCCTTCAGGATCTGACAAAGCCACACTGATCTCTACACCGGTTCTCACCCAGCTTTCCAAGTGTCCTGAATGGCAAATCTACCTGAAAATGGTAGAAAGCTCTATTACGTCTCACCCAGCTTTCCCAGTGTCCTGAATGACAACCACTGTAGCACTAAGCAGATTCTTCACTGAGGATAGTTAAAAAAAAAAAAAAAAACAGTAGCATTTTCCATCATATTGGATGCCGTTACCCAGCTTTTCCAGTGTCCTGAATGGCGAATGTACATAAATATACCATAATCCATTGCTACTTTCTATCAAGGATACTAGAGGAGCTGTAAAATCGGTCATTACTTGGCTGTCCCAGTGTCTTGAATGGCAAATTCAGCATTAAAGATGATAAAGGATCATATTCAGGACACTGGGAAAGTTGGGTGAGGTGACTCTGAATGGCAAATGTACATAAAACACACTATAATCCATTACAATTTACCATTCAGGGTACTAGAAAAGCTGCAAAAGTGACAACATTGGTAATCACTCAACTTTCCCAGTGTCCTGAATGGCTATTCCTCAGAATGCTAGAAAAGCTCTATTACTTCTCACCCAGCTTTCCTAGAGGCCTGAATGGCAAATTTACCTAGAAACGCCCTAATAAGTCAATTTTCTCCTAAGTAGACTTACCATTGAGGATACAAGGAAAGCTGTGACCGCACCATCCTGGTTAGTACTCCGCTTTCCTAGTGTCCTGAATGGCAGCTCCACCTAGAAATGTCAGCTATAATCCTCCACTTTCCCTATGGATTTGCCATTTGGGGTCCTAGGAAAGCTGTACCAGTGGTGGTCTTACCCAGCTTTCCCCGTGTCCTGAAGGGCAGGTCTACCTAGAAATTCTATCCTACATCTCTAGTGTTCACATGAGGCAGATCTGCCATTCAAGATCCTAAAAGTCAAACTGGTTCTCTCCCAGCTTTCTTAGGATCCTGATTGGAAATCTACTTAGAAATGTCCTGATAGTGACCCCAGAATCGCCCCTGATTTACCTATGTCGTCATTTTGCCACTCAGGATTGTAGCAAAGTTGTAAAGGTGCCACTATGTGTTCATATTCAGCTTTCCCAGCATCCTGAATGGCAACTCTGCATAGAAATGCTGGAATTAAGCCCCTCAGACAGAATTGTCACCCAGGACACTGCCCCCTACTGGATATTACCCAGGGGACGATAAAGTGAGGTGAGATGTAAAAGAAAAATGATAACATCAACAACAATACAAAATGGCACAAAAAATGTAAAGATATCGCTGCGGAGCACACACAGCCCAAATCTGTGCCCTCCCCCTCCCCCCATACCCGCCCAACCCTGGGCACCTTACCAGGACCCCATCTACTAATAACAACTACTTAAATGCAAACTGAAGCATCCCTTTAAGGTGATGTATCATTGACAATGTAGCGCCCCTATAAAGTGATATATCATTGACAATGAGCACCCCTTTAAGGTCATATATCATTCCCAATGCAGTGCCCCTTTAAGGTGATATATCATTGACAATGCCACATCCTTTTAAGGTCATACATCATCGGCAATGTAGCATCCCTATAAGGTCATATATCATAACCAATGCAGCGCCCCTTTAAGGACATATATCAATGACAATGCAGCGCCCCTTTAAGGTCATATATAATTGACAATGAAGCGCCCCTTTAAGGTCATATATAATTGACAATGAAGCGCCCCTTTAAGGTCTTTTATCATTGACAATGGCGAGCCCCTTTAAGGTCATGTATCATTGACAATGTCACATCCCTTTAAGGTCATATATAATGGTCCATGCCCTACTAGACCCCATAGGTGACATTAGGGAAGAAATATTAACCCAAGAACTCTATAAAAATCCTAGGTCCTCCAGGGAGGTAATGTGTGACTGTTACCACCGGGGGCGCTGTGACTCACTCATTCAGTAAGGGCATGGACGTTCTCCTCTTGCTCTTCTGCACCATGTTAGCTTGGTTCCTTAAGGATATACGGATGAGGGAGGGGGCGAGGCGGCAGGGCTCCCCGTCCACCTGCATGGGGATGGCCTTGTATGTCAGCAGGGTCACCTCTCTGCACTGGTGAAGCCTCTCCCCATGACCTCCGACCTGCAGGGCGGCCTGAAAACACAAACACCGATCACTGAGAAACTGCCAGCAACAGGGTGTGCCATGTACTGTATATAGTGACATCATGTATGCTGGTATAACCTGGGCATCTCCACTATATAATTATAAAGGTACAGCCGGTATAACCTGGACATCTCCTGTATATAATTATATATGTACAGCCGGTATAACGTGGACATCCCCCGTATATAATTATATATGTACAGCCGGTATAACCTGGGCATCTCCTGTATATAATTATATATGTACAGCCAGTATAACCTGGGCATCTCCTCTATATAATTATAAAGGTACAGCTGGTATAACCTGGGCATCTCCTGTATATAATTATATATGTACAGCTGGTATAACCTGGGCATCTCCTCAATATAATCATATATGTACAGCCGGTATAACCTGGGCATCTCCTCTATATAATTATATATGTACAGCCAGTATAACCTGGGCATCTCCTCTATATAATCATATATGTACAGCTGGTAAAACCTGGACATCTCCTCTATATAATCATATATGTACAGCCGGTATAACCTGGGCATCTCCTCTATATAATTATATATGTACAGCCGGTATAACCTGGGCATCTCCTCTATATAATTATAAAGGTACAGCTGGTACAACCTGGGCATCCCCTGTATATAATTATATATATACAGCCGGTATAACCTGGACATCTCCTGTATATAATTATATATGTACAGCCGGTATAACCTGGGCATCTCCTGTATATAATTATATATGTACAGCCGGTATAACCTGGACATCTCACTGTATATAATTATATATGTAAAGCCGGTATAACCTGGACATCTCCTGTATATAATTATATATGCACAGCTGGTATAACCTGGGCATCTCCTCTATATAATTATAAAGGTACAGCTGGTACAACCTGGGCATCCCCTGTATATAATTATATATATACAGCCGGTATAACCTGGACATCTCCTGTATATAATTATATATGTACAGCCGGTATAACCTGGGCATCTCCTGTATATAATTATATATGTACAGCCGGTATAACCTGGACATCTCACTGTATATAATTATATATGTAAAGCCGGTATAACCTGGACATCTCCTGTATATAATTATATATGCACAGCTGGTATAACCTGGACATCTCCTGTATATAATTATATATATACAGCCGGTATAGGCTGTATATATATAATAGGCAACCCTGGCACACCACCCTCACTAAAGACCTGAGACGGGCATCCAGGGTCGCCGAGAGGCGATGGAAAAAATCACGTTCCACTGAGCATTTTGCGCTGTTCAAACAGTCCCTCATCGCCTTCAAGACTGCACTTGCCACCGCCAAACAAACCTTTTCCTTATCCCTAATAACCTCCCTGTCCCACAATCCCAACAACTTTTCAAAACCTTCAATTCCTTACTCCGCCCGCCTGCTCCCCCTCCCTCTCCCCTTATCTCTGCAGAAGACTTTGCCTCCTTCTTCAAAGAAAAGATTGACAGAATCAGAGACAGCTTTGATCCACTGTCCCCACAGGCTCCCCTCTCACCTATACTGCCCTCTACTTCCATCAACTGCTTCCCCCCTATAACTGAAGACCAGCTCTCCTCCCTCCTGTCAAAATCACACCTCACCACCAGTGCCCAAGACCCGCTCCCATCCCACCTCATTCCCAACCTCTCCTCCGTTATCATCCCAGCCCTAATTCATCTTTTCAACCTATCACTCACCACCGGCACCTTCCCCTCAGCCTTCAAACACGCCTTGATCACACCCATCCTCAAAAAACCCTCCCTCGATCCCACAACTGTCTCCAACTACCGAACTATATCTCTCCTCCCTTTCGCCTCTAAACTACTTGAACAGCATGTTCACTCTGAGCTGTCCTCTCACCTCTCCTCCTGCTCCTCTCTTGACCGCCTGCAATCTGGCTTCCGACCCCTCCACTCCACTGAAACAGCCCTGACCAAAGTCACAAATGACCTACTGACTGCCAAAAGCAAGCGCCACTACTCTGTTCTCCTCCTCCTCGACCTGTCAGCCGCCTTCGACACTGTTGACCACTCCCTTCTACTACAGATCCTGGAATCTCTTGGCATCACGGACCTTGCCCTCTCTTGGATCTCCTCATACTTAACGGACCGCACCTTCAGCGTCACCCACTCCCACACATCCTCCTCGCCCTACCCCCTATCTGTCGGGGTCCCCCAGGGCTCGGTTCTTGGACCATTACTGTTCTCAATCTACACTCTCGGCCTAGGGCAACTCATTGAGTCCCATGGCTTCCAATATCACCTCTACGCTGACGACACCCAAATCTACCTGTTTGGTCCTGACATCGCCTCCCTTCTATCCAAAATTCCACACTGCCTGTCCGCCATCTCATCCTTCTTCTCTGCTCACTTCCTTAAGCTGAACATGGACAAAACTGAGTTCATAGTCTTCCCCCCAAGACGCTCCCCCTCACTACCTGACCTATCCATCATTGTCAACGACTGCTCTCTCTCTCTCCAGTCCCCCATGCCAAGTGCCTCGGGGTTATCCTTGACTCTTCCCTCTCCTTCAAGCCCCACATCCAGGCCCTCGCCACCTCCTGCCGACTCCAGCTCAAAAACATCTATAGGATTCGCGCTTTCCTTGACCACGACACTGCTAAAACCCTTATTCACGCTCTCATCATCTCCCGCCTCGATTACTGCAACCTCCTGCTCAACGGCCTCCCCGCTACCTCCTTGCACCTCTCCAAACTATCTTGAACTCTGCTGCCCGCCTAATCCATCTGTCTCCCCGCTACTCCCCTGTCTCCCCCCTCTGCCAAGCCCTTCACTGGCTCCCTACTTCCCAGAGATCCCGGTTTAAAACATTAACCATGACATACAAAGCCATTCACAACCTGGCCCCACCATACATCTCTGACATGGTCTCCCGATACCTACCCTCACACAACCTGCGAACCTCCCAAGATCTCCTCCTCTACTCCCCCCTCATCTCCTCTTCGCACAACCGCATACAGGATTTCTCCCGTGCTTCACCCAGATTCTGGAACTCACTGCCACAACACATCAGACATTCTCCTACCCTGGGAACCTTCAAAAGAAGCCTGCAGACCCACCTGTTCCACCAAGCCTCACCTGCAATAAGACCCGGTCCACCACACCGCCTCACGACTGGAACCTCCCCCTCCCACTGTATCCCCACCCGCCCCTCGTAGACTGTGAGCCTTTGTGGACAGGATTTCTCCCCTCTTGTTTCTGTACAACCGAATTGTCAACATTTATTGTTACTTGTATTGTTACTATGTTACTTGTCCTAGTCTGCCCTTTTAGCATGTAAAGCGCCATGGAATATAATGGCGCTATATAAATAAATAATAATAATAATAATAATAACCTGGGCATCTCCTGTATATAATTATATATGTGCAGCTGGTATAACCTGGACATCTCCTGTATATATTTATATATGTACAGCTGGTATAACCTGGGCATCTCCTGTATATAATTATATATGTACAGCCGGTATAACCTGGACATCCCCTGTATATAATTATATATGTACAGCTGGTATAACCTGGACATCTCCTGTATATAATTATATATGTACAGCTGGTATAACCTGGACATCTCCTGTATATAATTATATATGTACAGCCGGTATAACCTGGGCATCTCCTGTATATAATTATATATGTACAGCTGGTATAACCTGGACATCTCCTGTATATAATTATATATGTACAGCTGGTATAACCTGGACATCTCCTGTATATAATTATATATGTACAGCTGGTATAACCTGGACATCTCCTGTATATAATTATATATGTACAGCCGGTATAACCTGGGCATCTCCTGTATATAATTATATATGTACAGCTGGTATAACCTGGACATCTCCTGTATATAATTATATATGTACAGCTGGTATAACCTGGGCATCACCTGTATATAATTATATATGTACAGCCGGTATAACCTGGGCATCTCCTGTATATAATTATATATGTACAGCTGGTATAACCTGGGTATCTCCTGTATATAATTATATATGTACAGCCAGTATAACCTGGGGATATCATATAATATGTGACTTACCAGAGATGCCATAGTGAAGCCAATGACTTCGATATAACCATCATCGTGCCGCTGAGGTTCGAAGTCTCTGTGGTCACCAGGGTTCCCCCAGGGCATTGTGCCAGCACAGTACCTGGCAGCCAGAGAGTGAGGAGAAGCTGTCAGTGACAGTAGTAGACTGTGAATGATGTCAGATCCACCACAGACCATCTGCAGCGGTCACTATGGCAGCATTGATTACCTGGGGATATTTAAGAAGACAATGCACTGAAACTTCAGCTCTTGGATCTTGGGGGTGAGGTCCGTTCCGTCACACTGTAATATCAGATAAATATATTATATGAAACAGTATTAGAACTGGCAGCCAATCACAGAATCTCGAAAAGAGATGGCAGGATCTGACTACAAAGAGATTGTTTGTAATCTGTTACCATGGTGATAAAATCAGAGTAGGATCTGACTACAAAGAGATTGTTTGTAATCTGTTACCATGGCAATAGAATCAGAGCAGGATCTGACTACACAAGGTATGTTTGTAGTCTGTTACCATGGTGATAGAATCAGAGCAGGATCTGACTACACAAGGTATGTTTGTAGTCTGTTACCATGGTGATAGAATCAGAGCAGGATCTGACTACACAAGGTATGTTTGTAGTCTGTTACCATGATGTTAGAATCAGCGCTGGATCTGACTACACAAGGTATGTTTGTAGTCTGTTACCATGATGTTAGAATCAGCGCTGGATCTGACTACACAAGGTATGTTTGTAGTCTGTTACCATGATGATAGAATCAGAGAGCTAGGTCTGACAATCGGGGCAATCAGGCGCTCCCTAACATGGGAGCCTATGGGGCCGGATTGCACCAGTCTGGGAGGATCCGGGAACTGGACACATGCGGCTGCACGCCACAGTTGTTTCAGGATCGCAGCTAGCTCCCCGCGAGCCGCAGTCCTGATTCATCAGCAGCTGAAGCGGTCTCCTGGTGTACACCGGACTGGAGGGCATATTAGCCCTCCGGTTCTGTGTGCTGATCTGGGGCTGTCAGGTTCACCCTGACAGCCTCGGATCGGATCTGACCCGCAATGTGAAACCGGTCTCACATCTTTGAGACCCGTTGATCTGTCAGGAGGTCCTCCAACTCTCATCCCACTTAAATTCTCCAACCCTTGTCTCACTTAGGTCCTCCAACCTTCATCCTGCTTAGGTCCTCCAACCTTCATCCTGTTTAGGTCCTCCGACCCTCTTCTTGCTTTGGTTCTTCAACCCTTGTCTTGGTTAGATCCTCCAATCCTCATTCCCCTTAGTCCTCAACCCTCATCCCGCTTAGGTCCTCCAACCTTCATTTCGCTTAGGTCCTCCAGCCCTCAACCCGCTTAGCTCCCCCAACCCTCATCCCAATTAGGTCCTTCAACCCTCATCCTGCTAAGATCCTCCAACGCTTATCCTGCTTAGCTCCCCCAACCCTCATCCCAATTAGGTTCTTGGACCCTCATCCCAATTAGGTCCTCCAAGTCTCATGTCACTTAGGTAATCAACACCCTCATCCCGCTTAGGTCCTCCAACTCTTATCCCGCTTAGGTCCTCCAACCTTCATCCCGCTTAGGTCTTCCAACCCTCATCCCCCTTAAATCCTCCAACCCTCATCCTGCTAAGGTCTTCCAACTCTCATCCCGCTTAGGTCCTCCAACTTTCAATCCTTCTGGAGATAGATGCGAATTGAGAATACCCATTTTTTTAAGGACAGGGCAATAGTGTAGATTCCTAATACCCTATTCAACTCCTTTTTGTTATGAATCAAGCCTGGTGATCAACTGATCGCTGCAGGACTTGACTTTGGAACTCACCAGCCATACAGCGGCCACTACAGGTGAAATGGGGAACTACATGCTAGGCACTCAAATGTAGGTTCTGGACATCAGAAGGGGTCTTGGCATTGGAAATCCACATAAAAGAAGATACAAGAGACGAGACCATGGGCACGAGCCGGGTTTCAGTTGTATAAGACTTGCTGCACCCATACTATAACATAGGGATAATAGAAATGGGTGATTTATTCCTGGCGCATGTACCCACTATGCGGAGTACCGCAGTGGTTTTCATCATCCCCCGCCTGTACGCCACCTGCACCGCTGATCAGCAGATTTTCCGTTGGGTTCTGCAGATTCAATATTGGTGACTATGTTCTTGTTGAAGTGATTATCTGCCGTTCGCCTCGAGATTGTTATTTTTATGCTTTTCTTTTCTGCTTCTAAACACCAGGCCCCGGTGCTGCCCAATGGAGCGTAGAAAATTACAATATAAAGAGTAAATTGGCGCATGTTCTCTCCGTGGAGGACACCCAATTTTCTTAAGCAATAACACGGGAGGAATACATTTGTATTATGTTGCGAGGAATTAAAGCGGAACAGACACTAAAAGAGAGAACAGGATAAAGAGAATTAAAAGAGCAGCAGATTCTCCTACCAAATCTATCATCTTCTAGATATAAACGTGATCATAAATATCGGATACCTAAGTGTGGATTGTGTCCTGACCATCCTTATCGGAAAGATCTGGAGATCCGATGGTTGCAAGAAACGGGTGTCTCACGCCCTTGGGAGACCCTTGACAGATCCTGGATCTGAGTTTCACATTGCCTTGTGAAACTCTGGTTCAAGGACTCTTTCGTTGCTTTCTTCTATCTCAAGTTTGTGACCACTCCCCTCCACTTTAAATAGTCAAATGTTCCATCTCCTGAGGACAGTTATAGAATCATTTCTATGCTGACCACAGATTATAGACTCTTTCCTTGCTGGTAGTTCCTTGTTTTTCCTTTCTCAGATGTAGTAGGATTATAACCACGCCCCCTCCACTTTAAATAGTCAAATGTTCCATCTCCTGATGACAGTTATAGAATCATTTCTATGCTGACCACAGATTATAGACTCTTTCTTTGCTGGTAGTTCCTTCTTTTTCCTATATCAGGTGGAGCCGGATTATGACAACACCCCTCCACTTTAATTAGTCAAATGTTCCATCTCCTGATGCTGGTTATACAGGGTGGGCCATTTATAGAGTGGACCATTTATATGGATACACCTTAAAAAAATGGGAACGGTTGGTGATATAGTATACTAATGTGCCACAAAGAGGAAATTGATATTACCAACCGTTCCCATTTTATTTAGGTGTATCCATATAAATGGCCCACCCTGTAGAATCCTTTCTATGCTGACCACGGATTATAGACTCTTTCATTGCTGGTAGTTCCTTGTTTTTCCTATCTCAGGTGCGCTCGGTTTATAAACACACCCCTCCACTTTAAATAGTCAAGTGTTCCATCTCCTGATGCCGGTTATAGAATCATTTCTATGCTGACCATGGATTATGGATTCTTTCCTTGCTGATAGTTCCTTGCTTTTATGTTAGGTGTAGCCAGTTTGTGACCACACCCCTCCACTTTAAATAGTCAAATGTTCCATCTTCTGATGCTGGATATAGAATAATTTCTATGCTGACCACCATGAGTCTCTTGATGTTGCTGAAGAGATGCCGCTTCTAGTTTTGGTACTTTGCTGCAAAGTTGAGTTTGGAGTGTATCCTTTTGTCTTGTGCCTCTGTTTCTCCTCCTTCCTGAGTCTGATTATTGCAGTGGTGAAGTCTTGTGTGCTTACCGGCCTATGTACTATTTCAGGATGAATGGAAGGATAGGTAGGAATTAGGTTACGTGACGGCATGCAGGCGAAGTCAGAGTCGTGGAGTCGGTGTCCATTTTCGTAGAGACAGAGTCGGAGTTGGAGTCGGATTCAGGGAAATTGAGGAGTCGGAGGTATGGCTGGAGTTGGTGTTAGTGTCCATTTTGGTGGAGTCAGAGTTGGAGACGCATTCAGGGAAATTGAGGAGTTGGAGTCAGAGGTTTAGCTTGCCTGCTGCACATCAGGGCTGTGGAGTCAGTGTGTATTTTGGTGGAGCTGGAGTCGGATTCAGGGTAATCGAGCAGTTGGAGTTTGTCTTACAAACTCCACAGCCCTGGCAATGGAGGAAGGTCCTGTATAGGGATGTTAGGAAGCTCAGGGTACAGATACAGGTGAGTGTCAGGAGGTGACCTATCCCTCCGCTCCCTGCCATTAGGGCCTTCCATCCCTGTAGTAACCTCAGCCTTGCGCCACACACCGGACATTCCCTTGTCTGAGCGTGACAAAGACCATCTAATATAGTGAAGGAGCTCAGAATCCGTGCTTGCAACTCCCCATCTCAGTTTGCTTTATTAATCAGATTTTTTGTAGTACACATGGCAAAACTGTCATTAATGGAATCGGGTGGTTACTTTATAAAGAAAATATAACCAGCACCCTTCTTCATACATCCAGGTTTACTTTTCCCCATGCAGTTTGCCTTTTTAAGACCAGATCTTTTAATCAGATTTTTCAATATCTCCATTAAGGTGAAGAACTTCATATAAATGAAGTGGAAATAAAGGGTAACTGGGTCCCCGTCCATAAGACTTCCAAGACGTGCTTATATGTAGCATTTGAGATTAATCTTTCCTTGGTGGTAGTTCCTTAGTCAGGTGATGCCGATTTGTGACCACTCCCCTTCACCTTAAATAGATTTTAAATGTAGTTGCTTTCTTTTGGTAGAATGAATCTTTCCTTGGTGGTAGTTTCTTAGTCAGGTGATGCTGGTTTGTGACCACTCCCCTTCACCTTAAATAGATTTTAAATGTAGTAGCTTTCTTTTGAATAAAATTTATCTTTCCTTGGTAGTAGTTCCTCAGTCGGGTGATGCCGATTTGTGACCACTCCCCTTCACCTTAAATACATTTTAAATGTAGTTGCTTTCTGTTGGTGGAATGAATCTTTCCTTGGTGGTAGTTCCTTAGTCGGGTGATGCCAGTTTGTGACCACTCCCCTTCACCTCATATAAATTTTAAATGTAGTTGCTTTCTGTTGGTGGAATGAATCTTTCCTTGGTGGTAGTTCCTTAGTCAGGTGATGCCGGTTTGTGACCACTCCCCTCCACCTTAAATAGTCACATGTTCCATCACAGAATTTTGCTGCTAGACAGTAAATAAAACATAGCTGAAAGATAGTTAGGTCCATCTTCCATGTCCATCCATGCAATGCTTACATATATCATCTCAGTAGAGCAAGGAGACACTGGGTGTATCAGCTTTACTAATCTGATTTTTCTGAGTATCCGTCTAGGTGACAAACCTCAATTCTCTGGTAAATTGGGTCCTCTATCCAAGAACACACGGATTACATTAAGTATGTCAGCAGAATAACAGGTTACTCCCTGCTTTATTAATCAGATTTGTATATACATTTAGGAGAAGTTGACATGGATACAATTCTCCTGCTTCATTGGATATAAAGCTTAACCAAGACCATGACCACTATCTAGGTGCATCCAGCCCTATGTTCACGGGTCATTCCATTCCTTGGCTTGCTTTATTAATCAGATTTTTATAATTATCAATATAGGGGAAAAACTTTGAATAAAAAATAAACATCACAAAAGTTCCTAAAATCGGTGGGATGTCGGCACTCACCACAACCTTTACATGTTTGGATAAATCTCTGGAGCTCCTCTGTAAAAAGTCTGAGAAGGCGGCCTGAGGAGAGACAACAAAGGGATGACATGCCGCGTGCAGAGGGCAGGCCGTCCGCCATGCTTTACACTGCAGCCCCGTACTCACCCCTGCATAGAACATCTTGTTGCGAAAACGACTGTTAAATTTTTCTGGATTTGCTTCTGCAAGAAAAAGATGGAACATTTAATACACAATGTCAGTGTAAGAGCACGGGGACCCCCAGTATACGGCCCAAGAGTGAGTCTATAGAGCCCTCACAGCCCACCAGTCCTATCTACAGACATGGCTCCTGATACATTGCACTCCTAATTCTGTCTTATCACATTTCCTGTACTCAACTGCCCCCTGCTGTCTGATCACTGTCATTACACAATGTGGACGCTCTGTAGAGTGGAGGAGTCATTGGATTGTGTGTATGTGATTAATAATAATATTTCTTTTTATAGCGCCAACATATTCCGCAGCGCATCACAATACAGAGGTTTATATACAAATGTCATAGGTAACAATTATAACAAAAAATACAGTAATTAAAGTAGAGAATCAATGTAAAAAATATAATAATTACAGCAAAAATAAAGGTGACCCTGCTCAAAGGAGCTTACAATCTACAACGGGATAGGGGTTACACAAGGTACAGGGGCTTATTACACTGATGGTCCAGGGGGATAGAAGTAAAGTTACATGAATGGTCACCAGACAAGCTGTGTAGAGGTTTTGGGTTTGGTGGAGTTTGAAGAAGTTATGTCCAGAGAGATAGTGAATAGGCTATGTACAGTACAGAGGACGTCTATTAGGGAGTATGATAGGCCGCCTTAAAAAGATGTGTTTTTAGGGAGCGTCTGAAGCCATGCAAGTTGTGGATAGTCCTGATTTCTTGGGGTAAAGCATTCCAGAGAATTGGTGCAGCTCGGGAGAAGTCTTAGAGCCGGGAGTGAGAGGATCGGATTAATGCAGATGTTAGTTGAAGATGAGCACGGGTATTAAGTATATGTAACAGTAAAGGGAATGTGAATATTCTATAAATGACAGTAATTTGTGTAAAGTGCATATTTTATACTAGATGTGGGCCCGCTGCCACTGTATGGGGAGGGCAGTGATGTCACAATGAGGGCGAGTTCTGTAACGCTGGGGGTGGCAGCTATCTCTCCCTCCCTGTTCAGTCTCTCTCTCCTTTCAGCTGTCTTCCCCTGTGCTCTCTCTCCCCCCATGCTGTTTCTCTCTCCACCTTTTGCACTTTCCCCCTTCTTGCTGTCTCCCTCGCCACCTGTGTGTGGTCTCTCTTCCCCTGTGTGTGGTCTCTCTTTCCCCTGTGTGCTGTGCTGTCTTCCCCCTGTGTGCTGTCTCTCTTCCCCCTGTGTGGTCTCTTTCTCCCCCGTGTCTTCTTCCCCCCATATGTGGTCTCTCTCCCCCCTGTGTGATGTGCTCTCCCCTCCTGTGCTCTTTCCTTTGAGCTGTTTCCCCCATGTGCTCTCCCCCTGTGTGCTGTCTATCTCCCTCTTGTGTGCTCTCTCCTGTGTGCTGTCTGTCTCTCCCTGTACGTTCTCCCCCTGTAGGCTGTCTGTCTCACACGTGCGCACTGCCCCCTGTGCGCCGTCTCTCCCCGCATGTGCTGTGTCTCTCCCTGTACGCTCTCCCCATGTGTGCTGTCTGTCTCCCCCCCTCGCTGTCTCTCTCTCCCCCTGTGTGCTACCCCTCCCTACTGTGCTGTCTTCTCCCTTCTGTGTGCTCTCTCCTGTGTGCTGTCTGTCTCCCCCTGTGCACGGTCTCTCCCCCCTGTGTGCTGCCTCTCCCCCCCTGTGCTGTCTTCTCCCTTCTGGGTGCTCTTTCCTGTGTGCTGTCTGTCTGTCCCTGTACACTCTCCCCTTTGTGTGCCGTCTGTGTCTTCACTCCTGTACTGTCTTCTCCCCTCTTTGCTCTTTTCTTTGAGCCCAGATGTCCATAGAGTAAGCCGTGTAAGTGCGCACACGCGACAGGTATACACACGCGCAATTGCTAAGCCGTGTGATAGGAGAACAACTGGATGCCAGAAGTGTCTACACATATCTACTTACATAATTGTTGCGTCAATGTGTATTCATATTTGTAGGTTAGATTGTGAGCAGTGTGTGGAATCTGTCAGTGCAATAAAAGTGACTAAAGGAAATAATTTAAAAAATGTGCACACATACACAGTATGCATATATAGTGTGCATGTCAATACATACACAGTATGCATATATAGTGTGCATGTCAATACATACACAGTATGCATATATAGTGCGCATGTCAATACATACACAGTATGCATATATAGCTGTATGTCAATACATACACAGTATGCATATATAGTGTGCATGTCAATACATACACAGTATGCATATATAGTGCGCATGTCAATACATACACAGTATGCATATATAGCTGTATGTCAATACATACACAGTATGCATATATAGTGTGCATGTCAATACATACACAGTATGCATATATAGCTGTATGTCAATACATACACAGTATGCATATATAGTGCGCATGTCAATACATACACAGTATGCATATATAGCTGTATGTCAATACATACACAGTATGCATATATAGTGTGCATGTCAATACATACACAGTATGCATATATAGTGCGCATGTCAATACATACACAGTATGCATATATAGTGTGCATGGCAATACATACACAGTATGCATATATAGTGTGCATGTCAATACATACACAGTATGCATATATAGTGTGCATGTCAATACATACACAGTATGCATATATAGTGCGCATGTCAATACATACACAGTCTTGCTCATCAATATTGGCTCCCATGAAGTTTACATACATAATGTGGAAGTGAAATGCTTTTTTGTATAGAGACTCGTGTTAACTACAAAAGAGCAAATGATAAACAGCAATTTACAACAAAAGCAATGGGAAGAAAGATAGGAAAACCTAAAGCTGCTGTGACCCTGGTATTGGCTCCTTTACAATAGATTAGTATAGAAACACATTGTGACCTGCCTGTGGTAAATCACAAATGAGAATCACCAGTGATAAATGGTTGGTGCCTATGTGACATAAATTAGCCAATGAATGATGACTTCAGTGTTGAAGGGCCACATGCTAGGCCCTGTTCCTTTGCCTCAATAGTGAAGACTTCAGTGTTATAATAAGCCACATGTTAGGCCCTGTTCCTTTGTCACAATGGTGAAGACTTCACTCAGTGTTATAAAAAGCCACATATTAGGCCCTATTCCTTTTCCGCAATAGAATAGTGAAGACTTCAGTGTTATAAAAAGCCACACGTTAGACCCTGTTCCTTTGCCTCAATAGTGAAGACTTCAGGGTTATAAAAAGTCACACGTTAGACCCTGTTCCTTTGCCTCAATGGTGAAGTCTTCAGTGTTATAAAAAGCCACATGTTAGGTCATGTTCCTTTGTCACAATGGTGAAGACTTCAGTGTTATAAAAAGCCAATTGTTAGGCCCTGTTCCTTTGTCACAATGGTGAAGACTTCAGTGTTATAAAAAGCCAATTGCTAGGCCATGTTCCTTTGTCACAATGGTGAAGACAAAGGAGCTGTCTGAGGGTATAAAGCCATCGCCAAAGACCTTGGTAACCCAGTTTCAACAGTGCAATGTTATTAGAACGTTTGCCAAGCAAGAACCTCCCTGCACGTGGAGGAAAGAGGAAAATTGACAAAAGATGTCTTCGAAGGTCGATGCGAATGGTGGAGAAAACATCAACTCAAACATCCAAACACCTGAAGGCCAACCTGGAACAGTCTGTGGTCATGGTTTAAACCAATCAGAACTTTATGGGCAAAGACAAAGGAAGAAACCATTGCTGAAGAAAAGACATAAAAAGGAGGACAAATCTCTGCCAAAGACAAACCTTCTGGGAAAATGTTCTGTGTCCAGATGAAACAAGAATAGACCTTTTTGGCACAAAGCAACATGGTGTGCAATGAAGCTAATCAGGAATAGAACACCCAACCAACAGTGAAGCATGGTGGGGGATAATAATGCTGTGGGGTGGCTTTGCTGCGTCTGGTACTGGAGGCCTTGACCGTATAACAGGAATAATGACATCAGAGAATTATCACAGATTTTAAAGTGAAATGTCCGACCCAATGTAAGAAAACTTTGTTTCATTGGAAGATCCTGGGTCCTCCAGCAAGACAATGACCCACAGCAACATCCAAAAGTACACAGGAATGGTGGAAAAAGAAAAATGGACCGCTCTAAAATGGACAGCAATGAGTCCTGACCTCAATCACATTGAAAATCTTTAGGGGGAGCCGAAATCTGGGAAAAAGAACCTGCAAACCTTCAAGAGCTCGAACAAGCTGCAAAAGAAGAGAAAATCCCAGCGGAGAAGAGCAAGAAGCTTCTAGATGCTACAAGAAACGTCTGGAGGCTTCATCATTGCCAAAGAAGGCGACCAAGTATTAAAGGGGATGTCCAGGATTAAGAAAACTTTACTGCATTCTTTCAAAAACAGCACCACCCCTGCCTACAGGTTCCATGTGGTACTACAGCATAGGCCCATTCCCTTAAATGGAGCAGAGATACAATATCACAAACAACCTGTAGACAGGGGTGGCGCTGTTTGTGAAGGATATCAGCCATGTTTATTGAATTCTGGACAACCCCTTTAAATCAGAGGCCTTTATTGCTGCACATGATGTTTATTCTGTTTCTTCTTTGAAATTACAACATGTAAGGTGACACATAGATAGGTAGATAGATAGATAGATAGATAGATAGATAGATAGATAGATAGATAGACAGACAGACAGATAGATAGATAGATAGATAGATAGATAGATAGATAGATAGATAGATAGATAGATATAGATAGATAGATAGATAAGGGTTGTTTGCCCTGCTATGGTGAGTCCGCTGATGCTCAGAGCTGCAGCCTGCGTCACAGTGTGTAATGAGCCGATCTCCGGCCTCCTGCTGTATTATGCACTTGAGCAGTTTTCGTCTCCCTCCATTACACACAAATGTAACCAATTTCCACCGGGCGCAACAAAGAGCAGAACGCAATAACTGCGAGTGAGGAATGCACACAGCCGTCCGGTCAGTGTGGTCCGGTCACCGTGACACAACGGACACTTATCATTAATAGAAGGATTGTTAACCGCTTCATGCCCACGATGTGAATGTCCAGCTGAACTCACAGTTTCCAGTTACAGACCCGTCTACGGGCACTAAAAGGCTGAATACTGCTTTTGAATACCTTATCTCTGGGCTGAGAGATGATCACTTAAAGTGTAAATGTCATTTAATTGAAAAAAAACAAACAATACTGCACTGGTTGTTAATGATGGGTCACACAACAGCTAAGATAATGCTTTGTTTGTGCCATATGACTTATTTTCACACATTTTTCTGTGCTCTTTTAAAAACTGCATATTGTGGTTCTGTGGGTGTGGCCAGTGTCTGCTGCACTGTGTGGGCATGGCCAGTGTCTGCAGCACTGTGTGGGCGTGGCCAGCATCTCCCAGCACTGTGTGGGCGTGGCCAGCATCTCCCAGCACTGTGTGGGCGTGGCCAGCATCTCCCAGCACTGTGTGGACGTGGCCAGCATCTTCCAGCACTGTGTGGGCATTGCCAGCATCTCCCAGCACTGTGTGGGCATGGCCAGCATCTCCCATCACTGTGTGGGTGCGCCTAGCATCTGCCAGCACTGTGTGGGCGAGGCCAGAATCTGCCAGTACTGTGTGGACATGGCCAGCATCTACCACCACTGTGTGGGCATACCCAGTGTCTGCCAGCACTGTGTGGGCATGGCCAGCATCTGCCAGCACTGTGTGTGTATATCCACTGCTTCTGAGAGCAGGCTGATAGTGAGCAGTGTGGAGAGCCAGCAGACACAGGGTTAACAGAGATTGTGACTGAGCTGTGTGGAGCCAGATGACTGATCTTTCCTTGGCACAAGCTTCTGAGGAGTTTGCAGTGATCCTGACCTTCTGACATTGCTCATCATTGTGCTGAATGCTGAAATATTCTGATACACTGTTTCATGAGCTGCAGTCAGCAGTGTAGGCTACGCCCTCTTTATCCTTATATGGTTACATGCCTATATTCAGTGAAGACGGATCTGACTGATAATGAACATATGTCTGCTTCACACACAGTGTAGTGGGGACACCTTGTGGAAGGTTTATGTATGGTTTTCAACTAGAATTTTCTCATAAAATAAATTTTGTTCAAATCCCTTGCTCTAGATTATTATTGAATAAAAATTTAAACAGTGGTTACACGTTAAATGCCCAAACTTTGAGGCTGCACCACTGAAATATTCTCAGGGTGACATTATCTCAAATCCACCCATGTCCCTTATTATCAGCCGTAGTGTCGATGTGTCTATTGAAGTATGTGGTGAATGACTTGTACCTAAAGCCAGGGCTCCAGGAACCATCAGACTGCCTCAGTAACACAGCCTCAGGCTTCACACTAGTAACTTTAAATTATGGCATCTCGGATCAAAATCGGACAGCATCGGATCCGAATTTGGCCCCATGCAGCCCTATGGGCATCGGACCGAATCGGATGTGCACTAAATGCCATCCGATTTGATCCGATCCGATTCTGTATGATTTTATTATCGGTGCAAAAATCGGAGCCTGCTCCGATTTTTGCACCGAAAATAAAGTCTGACAGAATCGGATCGGACCAAATCGGATGGCATTTAGTGCACATCCGATCTGACCCGATCCCTTTAACATGGGGCCCTATGGAGAAGGGTCCGAGGAAACATCTGATGTCTCCTCGGACCCGATTTTACTGTACTGAGCATGCTCAGTACAGTAAAACTGCTCCTACTGGGAGCACAAGGGTTAAAAAAAACCAAAAACCTTATGCTCACCTCCCCCCCGAGCCCTCGCCGTCTCCAGCCGTCTTCCTGAAGGCTCCCGGTGGCTCCCACAGGCTCCCGGTGTCAGCAGAGGTCTTCTTCTGCTGTACAGGACCTGCGGTGATGTCACAGTCATGTGACCGCTGGTTACCATGGTGAACTGTGACATCACCGCAGGTCCTGAACAGCAGAAGAAGACCTCTGCTGACAACGGGAGCCTGCGGGAGCCACTGGGAGCCTGCAGGAAGACAGCAGGGGCTCGGGGAGGTGAGCATAAGTTTTTTTTTTTTCCACCCCGGAGGGGGCGATTTTATGCCGGAATCGGATGTCTATTTGGCATCCGATTCCAGGCATCAGAAAGGAGCCGATGCTGTACGAATTTATCAAAATCGTAATGTGAAAGTAGCCTAAGATCCTCGAAAATGCTTTTCACATCTTTAATTTGCACAGATGAGACTTTTCCTCTTAGTCTCTCAAGTCTCCCTTAAAGGGATTTTTCCAACCATAACCACTGATGACCTAGGAGTCATAGGGGGAATATAAAGGTAAACACTCACTTTGCTGCACGGGTCCTATAGGTGGATGTATAAATATAACGTATAAATACGTCTAATCAACGGTAATTCACCAGTTGTGACACTCACAGGTCCAACCATCACAAGACAGGGCATTCTTAAAGGGATGGTTAGTTTAGGACTTTCTCCACAGTGCCACCCCAGGAGGAATGAGGTACTACACCCTCCCAATTGAAATGAGTGGGTTGTAGGTCAAATGGCTGAATTATCATGCGTATGACCGTGAGCGTCTCACCTCTAGACTCGTGGAACTCCAAAGTCACGTGAGCGTCAAATCCCAGACTGAAGTAATTATTGAAAACATTTAGTGGAAGCTGAAAAAAAGCAGAGAACGAAATCAGAGACCAAGGAGAAAATCAGAAGACAAAACGCCTGGGCGAGAGATGAGCGAATCAATCAGGAGGACCCGAGTGTGGAGGACCAGACCCCGAAGACAGGAATCATCTATATTTTCATTCTACGGTAGATTATGAACTATTAGAAAAGCAAATACTTGTAATTCTTCAGCCTGCAGCACCACCTAGTGGACATTTATCATAATGAACTTCAACTACATTTTTATTTTACAATGGGGTGCATAGTTATTATAGTCACTGTGTACATACATTACATTACTGATCCTGAGTTACCTCCTGTATTATACTCCAAAGCTGCACTCACTATTCTGCTGGTGCAGTCACTGTGTACATACGTTACATTACTGATCCTGAGTTACCTCCTGTATTATACTCCAGAGCTGCACTCACTATTCTGCTGGTGCAGTCACTGTGTACATACATTACATTACTGATCCTGAGTTACCTCCTGTATTATACTCCAGAGCTGCACTCACTATTCTGCTGGTGCAGTCACGGTGTACATACATTACATTACTGATCCTGAGTTACCTCTTGTATTATACTCCAGAGCTGCACTCACTATTCTGCTAGTGCAGTCACTGTGTACATACGTTACATTACTGATCCTGAGTTACCTCCTGTATTATACTCCAGAACTGCACTCACTATTCTGCTGGTGCAGTCACTGTGTACATACATTACATTACTGATCCTGAGTTACCTCCTGTATTATACCCCAGAGCTGCACTCACTATTCTGCTGGTGCAGTCACTGTGTACATACATTACATTAATGATCCTGAGTTACCTCCTGTATTATACTCCAGAGCTGCACTCACTATTCTGCTGGTGCAGTCACTGTGTACATACATTACATTACTGATCCTGAGTTACCTCCTGTATTATACTCCAGAGCTGCACTCACTATTCTGCTGGTGCAGTCACTGTGTACATACATTACATTACTGATCCTGAGTTACCTCCTGTATTATACTCCAGAGCTGCACTCACTATTCTGCTGGTGCAGTCACTGTGTACATACATTACATTACTGATCCTGAGTTACCTCCTGTATTATACTCCAGAGCTGCACTCACTATTCTGCTGGTGCAGTCACTGTGTACATACATTACATTACTAATCCTGAGTTACCTCCTGTATTATGCTCCAGAGCTGCACTCACTATTCTGCTGGTTCAGTCACTGTGTACATACATACATTACATTACTGATCCTGAGTTCCCTCCTGTATTATCCTCCAGAGCTGCACTCACTATTCTGCTGGTGCAGTCACTGTGTACATACATTACATTACTGATCCTGAGTTACCTCCTGTATTATACTCCAGAGCTGCACTCACTATTCTGCTGGTGCAGTCACTGTGTACATACATTACATTACTGATCCTGAGTTACCTCCTGTATTATCCTCCAGAGCTGCACTCACTATTCTGCTGGTGCAGTCACTGTGTACATACATTACATTACTGATCCTGAGTTACCTCCTGTATTATACTCCAGAGCTGCACTCACTATTCTGCTGGTGCAGTCACTGTGTACATACATTACATTACTGATCCTGAGTTACCTCCTGTATTATACTCCAGAGCTGCACTCCCTGTTCTGCCCTGATACATATAATGTGTAGTAATGACTCCCGGGCAGAGCATCTGACCTCTGACCTTATGTGTCCCATCATCCAGCTCCTCGTGCAGGAGGTCGGGGTTCCTCCCCACGTGCAGATTCCAGCGGTCCAGCTGCACGATGGTGCCATCTTCTACATGGCAGAGGATCTTGGAGACGGGTTCATCTGTGTATCCCTGAGCAGAGAAGAGAAACAGAGGAAAAGAAATATTTATAACATTAATAAGACAAAAAAAAATGTCCCTTTGGATCATCTGATCAGTTTTACAAAGGCCCCCTCCCCTGCTGCCACGTCTCCTCAACTCCCTGGCTGACCCTATTTTCACTCTAGCGCCTCCTGCTGTCACTTTCCCGCCAGTGCCTCCCGCTGTCACTTTCCTGCCAGTGCCACCTTGCTGTCACTTTCCCGCCAGTGCCACCTGTTCGTCCTCTTCTATGTTCTCCGGGCAGATTCCCGGGGATTGCAGTGATTGGGCGGCAGACACATTTTGCTCTCTGCCGGTCCTTTAAACCCCCCAGCGCTGTATGTGCCCTTCAGTGAAGTAGTGTATATTCCCCCTAGTGCAATATGTGCCCACCAGTGATGTATACGCCCACAGTGATATATCTGCCCCCAGTGATGTATATACCCTCCTCTGATGTATGTGTTCCAACCTCTGTGATGTATATGCTCTGGTGTCTCCTGTGATGAATATACAGTAGTCTTAGCGTCTCCTATATATATAGTAGTCTCAGCGTCTCCTATATGATGTACATACATCAGTCTTTGTGTATCTTATGTGATGAACATACAGCAGCCTTGGTGTCTCCTATGTGATGTATATACGGAAGTCCCAGAGTCTTCTATGTGATGTGCATACATTAGTCTCTATGTATCCTATGTGATATATATACAGCAGTCCCAGCATCTCCTATGCGATATATATACAGCAGTCCCAGTCTCCTATGTGATGTACATACAGCAGTCCCAGTGTCTCCTATGTGATGTTTATACAGCAATCCTAGTGTCTCCAGTTATATATATACAACAGTCCCAACATCTCCTATGGGATGTATATACAGCAGTCCTAGTGTCTCCTATGTGATGTATATACAGCAGTACTAGTTTCCTATGTGATGCATATACAGCAGTCCCAGCATCTCCTATGTTAAATATGTACAGCAGTCCCAGCATCTCCTATGTGATGCATATACAGTAGTCCCAGAGTCTCCTATTTGAGGTATATACAGCAGTCCCAATGACTCCTATTTGATGTACTGTATATGCAACTGTCCCAGAGTCTCCAATGTGATGTATATACAACAGTCAAAGTGTCTTCTATGTGATATATATATATATATATAGCAGTGCAGTCCCAATGTCTCCTATGTGATGTATATACAGCAGCCCCAGAGGCTCCTATGTGATGTATATACAGCAATCGCAGAATCTCCTATGTGACGTGTATACAGCAGCCCCAGCATCCTATATGTGATGTATATACAGCAGTCCCTTCATTTCCAATATGATGTATATACCGCAGACCCAGCATCTCCTATGTGATGTATACACAGTAGCCCCAGCGCCTCCAATGTGATGTATATAATTGACAAAACTTATTATCACAAAGTGTTTACTGCACTCCAGGCCGACACAAACCTGGAAAAACAGCAACAAGATCAATATCACCTAACATCACAGCTGCACCAAAGAGCAGCCTCTCCAGCCACCACATTAGAGGGAGATACTAAGAGATACTAAATTGTTTAATCAAACATAGCAGGGAAATTTTCAAGGTGATAATTCTGTGTGGCCCTCGAATGATGGTAGAAATATCCAAATGGACCCAGGCAGAAAAAAGGTTACCTGATTTAGCACCACTTGATGTCACTTTCTCTCTAGTGCCACCTATGGTCACTTTCTCTCTAGCTCCCCCTGCTGTCACTTTCTAGCTCCCCCTGCTGTCACTTTCTAGCTCCTCCTGCTGTCACTTTCTCTCTAGCTCCCCCTGCTGTCACTTTCTCTCTAGCTCCTCCTGCTGTCACTTTCCCTCTAGTTCCTCCTGCTATCACTTTTTCGCCTCATTATGACTGTCTCTTACCCCTCCCCAGTTGAGGGTGCGGGCGAGGTCGTTCCCAGTACCCAGCGGAAGAACAGCGACAGGAGGCTGAGGGTTCAGCTGCAGCTCATCCAAGACAGAAAGGATCCAGCCTACCTGTGAGAAGAAGAGAGGGGGGATCACATAGAGGACAGAAGGGACGCTGACCAATCACACTGCACTGACTCCAGACCACACCCCAGAGGAACACTGCAACCTACTGCTCACCGAGATACTGTACTGCTATATCGGCTTGTATGCAGTACAGCAGTGGAGTGGGATTTCACTGTGTACATACATTACATTACTGATCCTGAGTTACCTCCTGTATTATACTCCAGAGCTGCACTCACTATTCTGCTGGTGCAGTCACTGTGTACATACATTACATTACTGATCCTGAGTTACCTCCTGTATTATACTCCAGAGCTGCACTCACTATTCTGCTGGTGCAGTCACTGTGTACATACATTACATTACTGATCCTGAGTTACCTCCTGTATTATACTCCAGAGCTGCACTCACTATTCTGCTGGTGCAGTCACTGTGTACATACATTACATTACTGATCCTGAGTTACCTCCTGTATTATACTCCAGAGCTGCACTCACTATTCTGCTGGTGCAGTCACTGTGTACATACATTACATTACTGATCCTGAGTTACCTCCTGTATTATACTCCATAGCTGCACTCACTATTCTGCTGGTGCAGTCACTGTGTACATACATTACATTACTGATCCTGAGTTACCTCCTGTATTATACTCCAGAGCTGCACTCACTATTCTGCTGGTGCAGTCACTGTGTACATACATTACATTACTGACCCTGAGTTACCTCCTGTATTATACCCCAGATCTGCACTCACTATTCTGCTGGTGGAGTCACTGTGTACATACATTACATTACTGATCCTGAGTTACCTCCTGTATTATACTCCAGAGCTGCACTCACTATTCTGCTGGTGCAGTCACTGTGTACATACATTACATTACTGATCCTGAGTTACCTCCTGTATTATACTCCAGAGCTGCACTCACTATTCTCCTGGTGCAGTCCCTGTGTACATACATTACATTACTGATGCTAAGTTACCTCCTGTATTATACTCCATAGCTGCACTCACTATTCTGCTGGTGCAGTCACTGTGTACATACATTACATTACTGATCCTGAGTTACCTCCAGTATTATACTCCAGAGCTGCACTCACTATTCTGCTGGTGCAGTCACTGTGTACATACATTACATTACTGATCCTGAGTTACCTCCTGTATTATACCCCAGAGCTGCACTCACTATTCTGCTGGTGCAGTCACTGAGTACATACATTACATTACTGATCCTGAGTTACCTCCTGTATTATACTCCAGAGCTGCACTCACTATTCTGCTGGTGCAGTCACTGTGTACATACATTACATTACTGATCCTGAGTTACCTCCTGTATTATACTCCAGAGCTGCACTCACTATTCTGCTGGTGCAGTCACTGTGTACATACATTACATTACTGATCCTGAGTTACCTCCTGTATTATACTCCAGAGCTGCACTCACTATTCTGCTGGTGCAGTCACTGTGTACATACATTACTGATCCTGAGTTAGCTCCTGTACTATACTCCAGAGCTGCACTCACTATTCTGCTGGTGCAGTCACTGTGTACATACATTACATTACTGATCCTGAGTTACCTCCTGTATTATACTCCAGAGCTGCACTCACTATTCTGCTGAGTTACATCCTGTATTATACTCCCGGTCTCTTACCGTCCCATCACCGCCACAGGCAAGAATTCGTAAATTTGGCACTTTTCTATATAACTCTAGCCTGTAAGACAAAATTCAAAAATACATAAAATCAATTACCCATAAACAATTCACATCCCATCTCCCCTTTCCCTTTTTTTTCTCTAAAATTCCAGGTTAGAATCTGCAGCTGTACCCCTCATCCCCCTCATCCACCTTTTTAGCCTTTGTGATGCAGCAGCTCACTCCATTGCAAATATGTATGCTGGGACTTGTAGTTCAGTAAGTTTCAGTAATGCATTATGCTGGGAGTTGAGGTTCCACAGGTTCAGATAAAGCATTACAAGTGCAGGACTGCAGGTGAGCTAAAAGCCAGGGGAGTGTGTGGCCAGCCTGATCCTCACACACCTGGGTGTCTGAGGGAATAGAATCTCTATGATAATGGGATTACATATATCTGTGGGTTTGGGAGCAGGAGCTGCCCTGGAAGACGTATGGCCAGGAGGCCAGAACTCAGGTTTAGGAGTAGGTGCAGTTCCGGGACCATGGGACCCGTCTCTTGCTTGGGACCAGATGGGGCCCTGGAACCTGTGAGGGCACGTTCTCGGTGCTTGAGGTGACCGTTGTCCTGGAACACACCTGGTATAGTAAGCATGGAAACGGTCGGCATCATGGAAGGTACACGACGAGGAGACCACAGGGGTATTCAGGAATCTACAGTCCTGCTGAGGATCTGGAACTGACAGGTGTTGGTGATCCCAGAGAGGCAGTTTCCTGAATGATGGACTGGCAGGAGTCAGTGAATAAAGGTGGCAATAGCTCCTGAAGGTAACTATGGGTCTAAAAGGGACTATGTAAATACTGCCAGGCAGCGTATCCACCATTGGGACAGGCTTGTATGTCACTAATGTTCCATTCATGTATTGTAAATAAACTGTTCACTGTATGCGAATTACGATGTGTTAATAAACTGCTGGACTTTATGTTATTGGAAAAACATGCGTGTTCGCCTCATTCCACTACCATTGGAGTATCCCCCAACACGCTCAGTGAGCAAGTCGTCACACCTCATATATACAGTGTAAGATTTTTTGGTGTCTGAGGTTCCTTAACATATACAGAGATTTTGCCAACAGGAAATATCATGAACAGATTGTTGTAAGGTTAAGAGGCTGAGTGAGAATCTGCAGCTGCATCTCCCTCTTCCCCCTTTTCAGCCTTGTACAGATAGTTGTAAGGTTAGGGACCTGCGGTTGCTGTATGAAGATGAGGCGGAGTGAGAATCTGCAGCTGCATCTCAATAGTCTAATCTGCTGAAGGACGTGTTGTGCTGCCGGCTCCTGTGCTGGTATAGGAGAGGATCGTACATATCTTGGGAGTGGAGGAAGGTGAGAAGAATCAATATTTATACATTTGTTGGAGAAGTATGGAGAACAGGGACATTATTACAGGAAGGGTCCCGGGATGGGGTAAATTATACCAGGAAGGGGCTCAGGATGGAGGATATTATTATAGGAAGGGGCAAATTATACCAGGAAGGGGCTCAGGATGGAGGATATTATTATAGGAAGGGGCAAATTATACCAGGAAGGGGCTCAGGATGGAGGATATTATTATAGGAAGGGGCAAATTATACCAGGAAGGGGCTCAGGATGGAGGATATTATAATAGGATGGGGCAAAATATACCAGGAAGGGGCTCAGGATGGAGGATATTATTATAGGAAGGGGCCTTGGAAGGGGGAAATTAGTTCTAAAAGAGGCATAGGATGTGGACATTATTACAGGAAGGGGTCAGAATGTTGGGAATTATTACAGTAAGGAGACAAGGATGGGGAAAGTTAGTTCTAAAAGGGGCCCAGAATGAAGACATTATTACAGGAAGGGGCGAGGGTCGGGAACATTATTACATGGGGGTGTATGAATAGGGGTTAGGGCCTTGCTCAAACAGCAACCCAAGTGACTGATGTTTTTGGACAAGGTGGCACTCAGCCTCCTCGCCTGACTTATTATAGGGGTGGGGACACTCAGCCTCCTCCTCTGACTTATTATAGGGGTGGGGACACTCAGACTCCTCACATGACTTATTATAGGGGTGGTGACACTCAGCCTCCTCTCCTGACTTATTATAGGGGTGGGGACACTCAGCCTCCTCTCCTGACTTATTATAGGGGTGGGGACACTCAGCCTCCTCCTCTGACTTATTATAGGGGTGGGGACACTCAGCCTCCTCTCCTGACTTATTATAGGGGTGGGGACACTCAGCCTCCTCTCCTGACTTATTATAGGGGTGAGGACACTCAGCCTCCTCTCCTGACTTATTATAGGGGTGGGGACACTCAGCCTCCTCTCCTGACTTATTATAGGGGTGAGGACACTCAGCCTCCTCCTCTGACTTATTATAGGGGTGGGGACACTCAGCCTCCTCCTCTAACTTATTATAGGGGTGGTGACACTCAGCCTTTTCTCCTGACTTATTATAGGGGTGGTGACACTCAGGCTCCTCTCCTGCCTTATTATAGGGGTTGGGTCACTCAGCCTCCTCCTCTGACTTATTATAGGGGTGGGGACACTCAGCCTCCTCTCCTGACTTATTATAAGGGTGGTGACACTCAGCCTCCTCCTCTGACTTATCATAGGGGTGGGGACACTCAGCCTCCTCTCCTGACTTATTATAAGGGTGGTGACACTCAGCCTCCTCCTCTGACTTATCATAGGGGTGGGGACACTCAGCCTCCTCCTCTAACTTATTATAGGGGTGGGGACACTCAGCCTCCTCTCCTGACTTATTATAGGGGTGGGGACACTCAGCCTCCTCTCCTGACTTATTATAGGGGTGGGGACACTCAGCCTCCTCTCCTGACATTATAGGGGTGGGGACACTCAGCCTCCTCTCCTGACTTATTATAGGGGTGGGGACACTCAGCCTCATCTCCTGACTTATTATATGGGTGGTGACACTCAGCCTCATCTCCTGACATTATAGGGGTGGGGACACTCAGCCTCCTCTCCTGACTTATTATAGGGGTGGGGACACTCAGCCTCCTCTCCTGACTTATTATAGGGGTGGGGACACTCAGCCTCCTCTCCTGACTTATTATAGGGGTGGGGACACTCAGCCTCCTCTCCTGACATTATAGGGGTGGGGACACTCAGCCTCCTCTCCTGACTTATTATAGGGGTGGTGACACTCAGCCTCCTCTCCTGACTTATTATAGGGGTGGGGACACTCAGCCTCCTCTCCTGACATTATAGGGGTGGGGACACTCAGCCTCCTCTCCTGACTTATTATAGGGGTGGGGACACTCCGCCTCATCTCCTGACTTATTATAGGGGTGGTGACACTCAGCCTCCTCTCCTGACTTATTATAGGGGTTGGGTCACTCAGCCTCCTCTCCTGACTTATTATAGGGGTGGGGACACTCAGCCTCCTCTCCTGACATTATAGGGGTGGGGACACTCAGCCTCCTCTCCTGACTTATTATAGGGGTGGGGACACTCCGCCTCATCTCCTGACTTATTATAGGGGTGGGGACACTCAGCCTCCTCTCCTGACTTATTAAAGGGGTGGGGACACTCAGCCTCCTCTCCTGACTTATTATAGGGGTTGGGTCACTCACGCTTCCCGCGGTCCGTCCTGAGAGAGGTCAAACACCTGCCGAGGATTCAGGAACCACATGAACATCTGCAGCACTTTCGTACCCTATAGAGAACAATGGTGGGGTTAGTAATGGAGACCACACTCACCACAGGGGAGAGAGGGGCCCCACAAAAGGCCGATGTGACAGTTTCTGGTTGAGGTTGGTACATTTGTTGGCGGAGTTAGAGATTAATGACAAGAATATCCTCATCTTACCTGGTTTCCACCACTTTTTGGGTTCACAAAGACCAGCAAAGGTTTCATGAGGGGGGAAGAGATGGGTTTAATCACAAAGGCCCGGCCTTTAATGTCCTAGAATGAGAAGGTGACAATCAGAGTAGGAGCATGAACTGCACACGCATCTGGCCTCCACCAGAGGGAGCTGAGGAGTTCACTACACAATGTTTATATAGTACTAGATGGAGGCCCAATGGTACCGCGCTCAGGACGGCGGTGATATCACGATGGGGACGGGCTCTGCGGCGCTATTTGTTTCTCTCCCCCTTGTGCTCTCTCCTTTAGCTTGTCTCCCCCTATGCGCCGTCTCTCTCCCCCTGTGCACTCTCCCCCTGTGTGCTGTCTTCTCCCATCATGTTCTCTCTCCTGTGAGCTGCCTTCCCCCCTGTGCGCTCTCCCCCCTGTAGGTGGTCTCTCTCCCCCGTGTGTTGTCTTCTCCGCCTGTGTGCTGTCTTCACCCCCTGTGCTGTCTGTCTCCCCTCATCTTTTCTTTCCTGTGATCCACTTTCCCCTGTGTGCGGTCTCTCTCTCCCATGCTGTCTCCTTTGAGTTGTCTCCCCCTTGCGCTGCCTCTCTCTCCCCTCTGCTGTCTTCTCCTCTCATGTTCTCTCCTGTGAGCCATCTTCCCATTGTGCTCTCTTCCCCCTTTGTGCGGTCTCTCCCCCTTGTGTGTTAGCCACCTGTGTTCTCGCCTTTCCCCATGTGAGCTGTCTCTGCCCCATGTGGTATACAAAGATGGTGGCAGTACGCAGCCATCATCTTTGGGTACCCAGGTGTCCAAAGATGGTGGCCGCGTATATGCACATGCGCGCACTTGGTATGCGCATGCGCACTTACTCAGGCAGCGGTTTTGAGAGGCAGCCGTTACAAGCGGTGGAGGTTGAGGGTGGTTGTGATACTGCGCAATGTGCCAGTACAGCCAGAGTGAGCCATATTTGCACACCCATCACACAGGTGTGCAAATATGACTAAGGCTGCAGGCGAGTGATAGGGGGACAACCTGACACCGGATATGACAGACAGGACAGCGCGATTAGGTTAGTTGATACAGTAAGCTCCCCCTAGTGGTGACTACAGGCACAATGACTGATAACACATGATCCACCATTCATTCCAGACTATGGGTTACACACCAGGCAAGCGTGCTCAGCGATAAGGAGGTGGGACTTAAAATAAAGGGGTGTGGCCTTACTAAACCGCGAGCATTTGTAAAGACTCGTATGACTCTTACCTCGAAGCCTTTCTTGCTGGCTTTCCTCTTGAACGACGTTCTCTTTTTCCGTCTACTGGAGTTTTTTACATTAACCTGCAAAGGAAAAGGGGAAAATCTTGATCATCGGGTCTGATCTGCTGGAGGGAGAAGCGCCGGTCCCGGACTCCTGTGTGACGGCTAAGACAGGGCTGAAAAAGGGGGAAAATGTAACAAATTCAGACAAAAAGGCATCTGGTAACATCCAGATAATAGAACTGAGCCCGGCTGCAGCTCTCAGACTCCATAGGGAATGATCCGTCTCATGATGCACTGCAATATTCTAGTAGTGCAGGGTATTGTATGAGCAATCACAGGTTCAAGTCCCAGAAGAGGAACAATTAAAGGTGTAAAATTAAAAAAAAAAGGATAAATATTTTCTATTAAAGGGAATCTTTCAGGTCAAAAAACCATATATACAGTTGTGGCCAAAAGTATTGACACCCCTGCAATTTTGTCAGATAATACTCAGTTTCCTCCTGAAAATGATTGCAATCACAAATTCTTTGCTATTATTATCTTCATTTAATTTGACTTCAATGAAAAACACAAAAGAGAATGAAGCAAAAAGCAAAACATTGATCATTTCACACAAAACTCCAAAAATGGGCCGGACAAAAGTATTGGCACCCTCAGCCTAATACTTGGTTGCACAACCTTTAGCCAAAATAACTGCGATCAACCGCTTCCGGTAACCATCACTGAGTTTCTTACAATGCTCTGCTGGAATTTTACACCATTCTTCTTTGGCAAACTGCTCCAGGTCCCTGATATGTGAAGGGTGCCTTCTCCAAACTGCCATTTTTAGATCTCTCCACAGGTGTTCTATGGGATTCAGGTCTGGACTCATTGCTGCCACCTTAGAAGTCTCCAGTGCTTTCTCTCAAACCATTTTCTAGTGCTTTTTGAAGTGTGTTTTTGGTCATTGTCCTGCTGGAAGACCCATGACCTCTGAGGGAGACCCAGCTTTCTCACACTGGGCCCTACATTATGCTGCACAATGTGTAGGTAGTCTTCAGACTTCATAATGCCATGCACACGGTCAAGCAGTCCAGTGTCAGAGGCAGCAAAGCAACCCCAAAACATCAGGGAGCCTCCGCCATGTCTGACTGTAGGGACCGTGTTCTTTTCTTTGAATGCCTCTTTTTTTCTCCTGTAAACTCTATGTTGATGCCTTTGCCCATAAAGCTCTACTTTTGTCTCATCTGACCAGAGAACATTCTTCCAAAACGTCGTAGGCTTTCTCAGGTAGGTTTTGGCAAACTCCAGCCAACTCTCGTCAATTTTTCTTTTCCGTCCACATCTAGGGAGGTTAGCCACAGTGCCATGGGCTTTACACTTCTTGATGACACTGCGCACGGTAGACACAGGAACATTCAGGTCTTTGGAGATGGACTTGTAGCCTTGAGATTGCTCATGCTTCCTCACAATTTGGTTTCTCAAGTCCTCAGACAGTTCTTTGGTCTCCTTTCTTTTCTCCATGCTCAATGTGGTACACACAAGGACACAGGACAGAGGTTGAGTCAACTTTAATCCATGTCAACTGGCTGCAAGTGTGATTTAGTTATTGCCAGCACCTGTTAGGTGCCACAGGTAAGTTACAGGTGCTGTTAATTACACAAATGAGAGAAGCATCACATGATTTTTCTAATAGTGCCAATACTTTTGTCCACCCCCTTTTTTATGTTTGGTGGAATTAGATCCAGTTTGGCTTTAGGACAAATCTTTTTTGTGTTTTTTTCATTGAAGACAAATTAAATGAAGATAATAATACCAAAGAATTTGTGATTGCAATCATTTTCAGGAAGAAACTGAATATTATCTGACAGAATTGCAGGGGTGTCAATACTTTTGGCCACAACTGTATAACTGCAGAAAATAATAAAATATAAAAAATATTTATTACATAAATGGATGTAAAAAAAATAAAAAATATATATTTTTTGAAAAATAAAAGTTTAAATCCAGCTTTTTATTTTTTTTTTAAAGTAACAATAAAGAAATAAAAAAACATAGCTGCCATTGCTGAAGAAAATAATAAAATAATAAAAATATTAAAAATATTTATTACATAAATGGATGTAAATTTTTTTTTAATAAAGTAAAAAATATTTTTTCAAAAATGATGAAAAGTTTAAATCCAACCCTTTTTTTTCCCTCAAAAATAACAAATAAAAAAATAAACAAAAATAAAAATATTTATTAGATTAAGAAAATGGATGTAAAATAATTTAAAAAAAATGACAAAATATTTGTTTAAAAATGATAAAAGTTTTTTTTTAATACTTTTCTGAATATTTTTTTTACTATAATATTTAGCAACACCCAAGAAAAAAAAGAAAAACTGACAAAAATACCCTAAAATAGATAAATAAATAAACAAATAAATAGCAAATAAAATACGGCACTTAGTTACCGTTATTTTAATGGGAAAAAATATAATTAAAATATTAAATAATATTATTTAAAAAAAACTATATAAGGATGGTATCTCCGTAATGGTAGTGACCGGGAGAATTGTCATCTCAGGTTATTTATAAAAGAAAGGGAAAACAAAAAATTAAAAATTAGGATGACGTAATTTTTTTCCCCTTATTTTACTGTTTTTCAGTCTATTTTATGGTACCATTAATTCAAATCTATAAACCAAAAAATGTCTGGACGGTAAAATAAAGTTGTGGCCCTGGGAGGTAAAAAAAAAATTAAACAGTTCTTTATGGGTTAAAAAAAACCAAAAAACTAGAAATGTGAATATTGTTGTTCTGCAGTAATCCATTTTTACCACCAGATGGCGCTCGTGTTCTCAGCATATATCTATAGAGTATAGTAAAAAGTTCTGAAACTTTCTAATGAACTTTTTAAGAAACGTTTCTGCTTTAATTCTTCCATTTACACCCAGACCTGACACTTTTCACAGCCGAGGGTCTTTCTTCACTTACATTTAGTCTTTGTGAGCTAAACACTCTGTTTTGTAGGAATATATCATGTTATTAGATGCCTTTTTATACTGAATCAAGTTAGATATCCATTTAAAAATGGAATAAGTCACTGAGGCCGAGCCCAACTATCAGGGGTCGACCTTGAAATACCCTAAAAAAAAAGGGTTAATCTAGTAACTAGAGCTGCCACTAGGGGGCGCTGAATACATACAGATTTATACAGTATTCAGCAGCAGCTGTATACAATCCTATGTGGAGTGCTCCCCGTAATGATGGCTAAGGGGAGACAGAATTGATACGGGAGATGGTCGAGGTGAGATTAATAGCAGTGATGGGGTAACAGCAGGCCAACACATGCACACAGCCCACACAGGAGCAGGACATCTGGTGACACAGGCATGCAGGTTCAGTGACATCCACTCAGCACAAGGCTCCGCACCATGATCATCACTACTGTTGATAGAAGATAGGTGAAAATTATTTTGCTAAATGATGAACATCTTGGCACCATCACTCTTCAGCTTGTACTGTGTTCACTGGAGTGTTGTTTATTATCAGAGGAGATAACACCCCCATATAATGCAAGAGGAAGATCATCACCTCTTAATACCTCTGCAGTTCACACAGCATGCCCACTACACCCTCCTGAGGAGCTCAGTCCTCCCACTAACTGCAGTGACCTTTGCACATCACTCTGTATCAAGGGAATATGTCATGTTATAAGATGCCACTTAGGGGTGCCAATTACATACAAATATATACAGTACTTAATACCAGCTGTATACATTCCTAAGTAGTGTGCTCCTACTAGTGGTGGCTGTGGGCAGACAGAATTGATGCAGTAAAGGGTGTTGGTCCAGGTGACATTTATAGCACTGATGGGGTAACAGCAGGCCAAAGCATGCACGCAGCCCACACAAGAGCAGGACATCCATGACACAGGCATGCAGGATCAGTGACATCCACTCAGCACAATGCTCTGCACCATCATCATCACCACTGCAGATAGAAAACAGAGGTCAAAGAAATTACCCCCTTCACACTATCACACTTAAGTTAGTTTATTAGTTTATTATCAGAGCCGGTAACCCCCCCCCCCCCCCCATATAAAGCAAGAGGAAGATCATCACCTCTAAATCCCTCTTCCTGTACCTCTACAAGTCACAGAGCATTCACCAAACAATAATGAGTAGTCCAACACTGATGAATGCGATTAATAGCCGCATTCATCCACCACCAAAAAATCTGCAAAAAAAATCAGTGCAAAAAATCCCCGCAGGAAAGGGAAGTGACCCACCCTTCCCCTATGAGTAGTCCACACATAAGCTGTTTCACAGGTTAAAAGCCCACAGAGTGGAGTCCTGGCTGGAGCCTGGATGGAGGTATGTTCACACAATGCACACATCAGCTAGGGACTGTCTCGCTAGGGAAACCGTGACGAGGTGAGGCAGCTTACGTATATTTTTTGCAAAAAACGTACAGACCAATAGCCCTGTTTTTGATACTTTTTTGATAGCACTTGCTACAAACTGGAAAAAATATTTATTATAAACAGAGAGCTTTTTGTGTGATTCCTGTGCGGATTTTTTGCACTGATTTTTTTTTTTTTTTGCAAGTCACAGAGCATGCCCACTACACCCTCCTGAAGAGTTCAGGCTTCCTGCTTCCTGCAGTAACTTTAGCACATCACTGTATTTTGAGAGAATATGTCATGTTATAAAATGCCACTGGGGGGTACTAAATACACACGGATTTATACAGTATTCAATGCCAGCTGTGTAAGCTGTATACATTATTATGTAGTGTGGTCCCCCTAGTGGTGGCTGAGAGGACACAGAATTGATATGGAAGTTGGTCCAGGTGACACAGGCATGCAGGATTAATGTCATCCACTCAGCACCAGGCTCTGTGCCATCATCATCACTACCGCAGATAGAAAACAGGTGGAAATGAATTTGCTAACTGATGAGCATCCCTCTAGGCACTGTCACGTTTCAGCTTGTGCCGTATACAGTGGTGTTAGTTTATTAGAGGAGGTACCCCTATAGAAAGAATCCTCACCTCATAATCCCTCTTCCTGCACCTCTACAGGTCACAGAGCATGCCCACTACACCCTCCTGAAGAGCTCAGTCCTCCAGCTCCCAGCCGTGACCTATGCACATCACTGTTCCGAGGGAATATGTCAGATTATAAGATGCCACTAGGATGCACTGAATACACATGGGTTTATCCACTGTTGAATACCAGTTGTATACAATTTTATCTAGTGTGCTCCCCCTAGTGGTGGCTGTGGCCAGACAATTGATATGGGAGTTTGTTAAGGTGACATTAATAGCAGTGATGAGGTAACAGCAGGCCACCCAGGAGCAGGACGTCCAGTGACACAGGCAAGCAGGATCAGTGCTATCCACTCAACACAAGGCTCTGCACAATCATCATCACAATTGCAGATAGAAAACAAGGGGCAATGAAGGGCGCTGAATTTGCAAAGTGATGAGCACTTTTCAAATTTGAGGGAATAGGTCATGCTATAAGAAGCCACTTGGGGGCGCTCAATACATACGGATTTATACAGTATTTAATACCAGCTGTATAGATTCCTATGTAGTGTGCTTCCCCCCAGGAGGGGCTGTGGACAGGCAGAATTGATATGGAACTTGGCTGAGGTGACATTAATAGCACTGATGATGCAACAGCAGCCAACACAGGAGCAGGACGTCCAGTGACACAGGCATGCAAAATCAGTGACATCCACTCAGCACAAGGCTCTGCACAATCATCATCAATACTGCAGACAGAAAACAAGGGGCAATGAAGTGTCCTGAATTTGCAAAGTGATGAGCCTCCTGCTTGTCACCACCTGTGTACACTGGGGGAAGGAGTCAGTTCATTATCACAGGAGGTAACACCCCTTGAAAATGCTGGAGAAAGATCTTCACCTCCTAATCCCCTTCCTGTACATCTGCAGGTTACAGAGCATGCCCACTACCCGCTCCTGAAGAGCTAGGTCCTCCAGCGCTCTGCAGTGACCTTTGCACATCACCCTGCTTCAAGGGAATATGTCATGTTACAAAAAGCCACTAGGGGGTGCTAAATACATGCAAATATAGACAGTACTCAAGACCAGCGGTATACATTCCTAAGTAGTATGCTCCCCCTAGTGGTGGCTGACGGCAGACAGAATTGATACAGGAATTGGTTGAGGCGATGTTAATAACAGTGATGGGGTAACAGCAGGCCAACACATGCACACAGCCCACACAGGAGCAGGACGTCCAGTGACACAGGCATGCAGGATCGGTGACATTCACTCAGGACCGGGCTCTGCGCAATCATCATCACTACTGCAGTAAGAGAACAAGGGGCAATACAATGTGCTGAATTTGCTAAATGATCAGCCTCCCTCTTGGCATATAAACCTGGAGGAGCATTCTCACCTCCTAATTCATATCCCTATACCCCTCAACTCACAGAGCATGCCCACTACACCCTCTGGAGAAGCTCAGTCCTCCCGCTCCCTGCAGTAACCTTTGAACATCACCCTGGTTCGAGGGAATAAGTCATGTTATAGGAAGCTACTAGGGAGTGCTGAGTACACATGGATTTATACTGTATACAGCTGTATACATTCCTATGTAGTGTGTTCCCCCAGTGGTGGCTGAGGGCAGACATAATTGATTCGGGAGTTGGTTGAGGTCACAGTAATAGCAGTGATGGGGTAACAGCAGCCCCACACAGGAGCTGGACGTCCAATGACACAGGCAAGCAGGATCAGTGACATCCACTCAGCACCAGGCTCTGCGCCATCATCATCACTACTGCTGATAGAAAATAGGGGGTAATGTAAGGTGCTGAATTTGCAAAGTGAAGAGCCTCCCTTTTGGTGCCGGCTGTGTACACAGAGGGCAGGAGTTAGTTCATTATCACAGGAGGTAACTCCCTCTGCAGGTCACCGAAGATACCCACTACACCCTCCTGAGGAGCTGAGTCCCCCTCCCGCTCCCTGCACT
Source organism: Allobates femoralis (assembly GCA_033576535.1). NCBI lineage: Eukaryota > Metazoa > Chordata > Amphibia > Anura > Aromobatidae > Allobates > Allobates femoralis. The sequence continues at coordinate 606,603,174 of JARQOC010000004.1, read as the reverse complement.
GACCTTTTCACATCACTGAGCAGGACCAATACCCTCCCTATAGTATATATATTATTTATGTGTTTTCTTTCACTATTTTATATATTTCACATCTCCTCTCTGGGCATTTGCCTGGAAATGATTACAGGACGGCTAATTACGTAATTTGCTGAGTAAATCTTGTGCCGCGCCTGAGATTCACTGAGAGTGTGTGGACGGGTGTGAAAACACATTAATACAGTTAAAAGCATTTACCCGTGTGACCAACACCGAGACCAGGAGACGCTCCAGACAATTAACAGAGGGAAGAACCTAATCCCCATATTATCTACAGAAAATACACTGTACCTCCACTAGCAGAATAGTGAGTGCAGCTGTGGAGTATAATACAGGAGGTAACTCAGGATCAGTAATGTAATGTGTGTACACAGTGACTGCACCAGCAGAATAGTGAGTGCAGCTCTGGGGTATAATACAGGAGGTAACTCAGGATCAGTAATGTAATGTATGTACACAGTGACTGCACCAGCAGAATAGTGAGTGCAGCTCTGGAGTATAATACAGGAGGTAACTCAGGATCAGTAATGTAATGTATGTACACAGTGAGTGCACCAGCAGAATAGTGAGTGCAGCTCTGGAGTATAATACAGGAGGTAACTCAGGATCAGTAATGTAATGTATGTACACAGTGACTGCACCAGCAGAATAGTGAGTGCAGCTCTGGAGTATAATACAGGAGGTAACTCAGGATCAGTAATGTATGTACACAGTGACTGCACCAGCAGAATAGTGAGTGCAGCTCTGGAGTATAATACAGGAGGTAACTCAGGATCAGTAATGTAATGTATGTACACAGTGACTGCACCAGCAGAATAGTGAGTGCAGCTCTGGAGTATAATACAGGAGGTAACTCAGGATCAGTAATGTAATGTATGTACACCGTGACTCCACCAGCAGAATAGTGAGTGCAGCTCTGGAGTATAATACAGGAGGTAACTCAGGATCAGTAATGTATGTACACAGTGACTGTACCAGCAGAATAGTGAGTGCAGCTCTGGAGTATAATACAGGAGGTAACTCAGGATCAGTAATGTATGTACACAGTGACTGCACCAGCAGAATAGTGAGTGCAGCTCTGGAGGATAATACAGGAGGTAACTCAGGATCACTAATGTAATGTATGTACACAGTGACTGCACCAGCAGAATAGTGAGTGCAGCTCTGGAGGATAATACAGGAGGTAACTCAGGATCACTAATGTAATGTATGTACACAGTGACTGCACCAGCAGAATAGTGAGTGCAGCTCTGGAGGATAATACAGGAGGTAACTCAGGATCACTAATGTAATGTATGTACACAGTGACTGCACCAGCAGAATAGAGAGTGCAGCTCTGGAGTATAATACAGGAGGTAACTCAGGATCAGTAATGTATGTACACAGTGACTGTACCAGCAGAATAGTGAGTGCAGCTCTGGAGTATAATACAGGAGGTAACTCAGGATCAGTAATGTATGTACACAGTGACTGCACCAGCAGAATAGTGAGTGCAGCTCTGGAGGATAATACAGGAGGTAACTCAGGATCACTAATGTAATGTATGTACACAGTGACTGCACCAGCAGAATAGAGAGTGCAGCTCTGGAGTATAATACAGGAGGTAACTCAGGATCAGTAATGTATGTACACAGTGACTGTACCAGCAGAATAGTGAGTGCAGCTCTGGAGTATAATACAGGAGGTAACTCAGGATCAGTAATGTAATGTATGTACACAGTGACTGCACCAGCAGAATAGTGAGTGCAGCTCTGGAGGATAATACAGGAGGTAACTCAGGATCACTAATGTAATGTATGTACACAGTGACTGCACCAGCAGAATAGAGAGTGCAGCTCTGGAGTATAATACAGGAGGTAACTCAGGATCAGTAATGTATGTACACAGTGACTGTACCAGCAGAATAGTGAGTGCAGCTCTGGAGTATAATACAGGAGGTAACTCAGGATCAGTAATGTAATGTATGTACACAGTGACTGCACCAGCAGAATAGTGAGTGCAGCTCTGGAGTATAATACAGGAGGTAACTCAGGATCAGTGATGTAATGTATGTACACAGTGACTGCACCAGCAGAATAGTGAGTGCAGCTCTGGAGTATGATACAGGAGGTAACTCAGGATCAGTAATGTAATGTATGTACACAGTGACTGCATCAGCAGAATAGTGAGTGCAGCTCTGGAGTATAATACAGGAGGTAACTCAGGATCAGTAATGTAATGTATGTACACAGTGACTGCACCAGCAGAATAGTGAGTGCAGCTCTGGAGTATAATACAGGAGGTAACTCAGGATCAGTAATGTAATGTATGTACACAGTGACTGCACCAGCAGAATAGTGAGTGCAGCTCTGGAGTATAATACAGGAGGTAACTCAGGATCAGTAATGTAATGTATGTACACAGTGACTGCTCCAGCAGAATAGTGAGTGCAGCTCTGGAGTATAATACAGGAGGTAACTCAGGATCAGTAATGTAATGTATGTACACAGTGACTGAACCAGCAGAATAGTGAGTGCAGCTCTGGAGTATAATACAGGAGGTAACTCAGGATCAGTAATGTAATGTATGTACACAGTGACTGCACCAGCAAAATAGTGAGTGCAGCTCCGGAATATAATACAGGAGGTAACTCAGGATCAGTAATGTAATGTATGTACACAGTGACTGCACCAGCAGAATAGTGAGTGCAGCTCTGGAGTGTAATACAGGAGGTAACTCAGGATCAGTAATGTAATGTATGTACACAGTGACTGCACCAGCAGAATAGTGAGTGCAGCTCCGGAGTATAATACAGGAGGTAACTCAGGATCAGTAATGTAATGTATGTACACAGTGACTGCACCAGCAGAATAGTGAGTGCAGCTCTGGAGTATAATACAGGAGGTAACTCAGGATCAGTAATGTAATGTATATACACAGTGACTGCACCAGCAGAATAGTGAGTGCAGCTCCGGAGTATAATACAGGAGGTAACTCAGGATCAGTAATGTAATGTATGTACACAGTGAGTGCACCAGCAGAATAGTGAGTGCAGCTCTGGAGTATAATACAGGAGCTAACTCAGGATCAGTAATGTATGTACACAGTGACTGCACAAGCAGAATAGGTGAGTGCAGCTCTGGAGTATAATACAGGAGGTAACTCAGGATCAGTAATGTAACGTATGTACACAGTGACTGCACCCGCAGAATAGTGAGTGCAGCTCTGGAGTATAATACAACAATGGTAGCAGTGGACTTACACTTTGCCATACACTGGTTTCTATGACCTGCACATGCAGCCTCTGTGTTACAGCCTTCCCTGTTCTGCGGTCATACATGCTGACAGTTTCCCCCACACACACACTAGTATCTGCACACAGGAGTGACTGGCACATATCTGCACTTCAATCACAAGGCAAATCCAGGGAAAGGTTACAAGCGATGCATCACGCACAGGGCCACATCAGCGGGGCGGGGGTCCATCTATCATGCGTTTCTTAGACACTCAGGTCGTACATACGGGCGCTGTCCGGGGCAATGTCAGGGCAGGTGGGAAGACCCTCACAGACAAAAAGTACCATGCAGTTACCTGAGGTTTCTTCACCTTAATGATCCAGCTTGGGGGGACGATGACGGCGGCGTGGGCCCCCAGGGAGCAGGGCTCCTCGATGTGATGGAGCAGGAAGCAGGTCACCTTGTTGTGAAACTGGATGGAAACAGACAAGGAAGGAGATTGTCCAAGAGATCTTATAACACGACACAACATCACATTCCGAGCTTGATGGGTCTCCTGGAAATCTCAGGGGTGTCTATACCGCCATCCCCATATCTGGGACACAACAAAATGGGGTGATAAAGTGACGTGCGGACCAGCTATATATAGAGCCAGCGACAATGGGTACAGAAGCGATACTAGTCTCTACGGGCAAGAAAAGGGGCAATGGGATAAAAGTGAGATTTACGAAAAGGTATCTCAAGACTTTCAACTCTGATCTGCAAGAACTAGTAGCATAAGTCCCTCAGTAAATGCCACGTCACTAGACATAAGCTCCAAGAATTCTCTAACATCAACTTCAGGCGATGCCTCTGTTATGGTGCGATATGGTGTCCTGGGTATCATTTTTTCTACGTTCATATTTTTGTTGATTTTCTGTATCATTCTGTGTATTCCCTGTCATTACAGAAGGTCTGATAATTGAATTTGCACAGTTATCATCTGCAGCCTGGAGGTGTCCATACCTCTGGATGATCCTCTGCTGACATTTCCTGACTGTCCATTCATCACCCCTCTGCTTTGCAGATGCTATTCATCCCCTGTAGTGCCTGGATCTTTGAGGCATCATTCCCAAGTCTGGGGGACCTGAGAACCATCCAACCTGTCTGCCCACCCCTGAATAGCAGAGGATTATGACTCTCGACTCTGAGTGGTGGATTGTTTTGTGGTCCTTTCTTTTTCCATGTAATAAAGGTTCTTGGGTCGTTCACTCTTCTCTCGCTCTGTTATTTGTGTGATACCGGAGTAGAACAGCCTCCTTAAGTGCTTGCCTGTCCTGCCCGCTAAGTAATGGATCTTTACAGCTGGTGCCCTATTTAGTGCGTTCCACTGTTACCCTTTCCCCAGTAGACCTCCACGGTGTCATCCCAAGGTGCCTACTCAAGTGCCAGCATCAGGAGTCCTCGATGCTTAACCCAAGAGTCTCCCACAGAGCGGGCAGCAAGTGCCCCTTTATATGTGCCTCTGATCTGCCCAAAGTCTCCTATAGCATCTACCCAAGGTGCCCACATTAGACTCCTTAAAGGTTTTCTCTATCAGCCCAATGATTCCAAACTGTCAATCAGGAGCTCACCGTCCCCCGTCACCACAGTCACCTGTCAAACAGGTAGCAATGAGAAAGGGGAGTGATGTGCTCCTGAAGATCGGAAAATTAAACCCCTTCAATTGCTTTTAAGCGCTCATCTCAAGTTTCCCTTTAAGTGCTCACCTCAGGTTCCCCTTTAAGTGCTCACCTCAGGTTCCCCTTTAAGTGCTCACCTCAGGTTCCCCTTTAAGTGCTCACTTCAGGTTCCCCTATAAGTGCTCACCTCAGGTTCCCCTTTAAGTGCTCACCTCAGGTTCCCCTTTAAGTGCTCACCTCAGGTTCCCCTTTAAGTGCTCACTTCAGGTTCCCCTATAAGTGCTCACCTCAGGTTCCCCTTTAAGTACTTACATCAGGTTCCCCTATAAGTGCTTATTTCAGGTTCCCCTTACAGCTAGCAAAGGCTAAGCAGACACCTGGGGGCTAGTATTAATAGCTTGGGAAGGGACCAAAAATATTGTCCCCCTCCGAGGCTAAAAACAAGAGCCCTCAGCTGTCCCAGATGTAGCGCATCCATGGGACTCACCAAATCTGGTACGTAGCCTCGCTCTTCCACACCGCCCTGTAGCGGTGGCAGCGGGGTTATGGGGTTGATGTCAGCTTACTATGCCAGGTGACATCAAACCCAGGTTATCACTGATGTGCTGTTCGCATGCGCTCTTCAGTGATTCTGCTGAATGGCAGGCTGAAGGGTCACATCCAGGAACTTTCCAGCTTGCCATCAGATGTAGCAGAGCCGATGCCGTCGTGTGACACATGGAGGCTTCTGGCGACGGATAGGTGAGGATGAGGTTTCTTTTATTATTTATTTCTCTTACAGGAGACAATGGCTTCAGCTGGAATTGGTGAGAGGGTAAGTATGGTTTAATTAAGAACAATAAAGGAATACTGCCTAGATTTCAAATAAAATACTTTATACTGGGTGTCTGTCTTTTATTTCACTTTTTGACTATGGGGTTAGTAATGGGGGTGTCTTATAGACGCCTCTCCATTACTAACCTGGGCTTGATATCAGCTGGCATTATAAGCTGACATCAACCCCAACCCCATAACCCCGCTGCCACCACTACAGGGCAGTGTGGAAGAGCGAGGTTAAGTGCCAGATTTGGCGCGCCCCATGGAGGCGCTACTTCTGGGACAGTTGAGGGCTCTTGTTTTTAGCCTCGGAGGGGGCTAATATTCTTAGAGAGCCATCAGCCAGCTATGCTTGGTTGTTTCCATTATTAAACAGTTGGTCTCCTATACAGTTATTGCGTATATGCAGTGAGTGCCAGGGCTGCCAAACATTGGGAGGCACTCCAATGCCCTTTGGAAGAGACGTGGAGGAGGGCCTCATTAAATAATGTTCCCATTACAAAGGAGTGGGTCTCCTATACTTGTAATGCCCATGCACTAAGTATGGACTGACAAACATTTACCCTGGGGGGTATAAAGGAATATACTGTATACTTTTTTTGTTCTTACGGACATCATAAGGACCCATTAAAAATATTATGTGGGTGTTTCATCATGGACCACGGTCACCCTGGTGATATGGTGGTGGAGGATGAGGAGAAGGAGGAGGACTACAGCAAATAGCCAAAATCAGGAAGCGTATACCCATGTGTGCGGGTGAAGAGGAGCATGGGAATATACCTCCCCAAAAAAGACACTGGCTTCGAGTTTATATTACGCTGCTATCATTTGGTGGTGTGGTGAAGTCTGGCCCTATCCAGCCCTTGTTCATCTTGATCAGAGTCAGCCTGTCAGCATTTTCAGTTGACAGGCGGGTGTGCTTATCAGTAATAATTCCCACTGCGGCACTAAAAACCCGTTCTGATAAAACGCTAGCGGCAGGGCAGGCCAGGACTTCCAAGGTGTAGAGAGCCAGCTCATGCCACTTGTCAAGCTTGGAGACCCAATAATTATAAGGCACCGAGGACATTGAGCTTCTGACTGATGTGGAGGCTGATGAGGATGACGTGCAGGAGCTGTAGACTATGGGGGCAACCCTGATTGAGTTAGGGCTCGTAATCCTTGGCGTCGGGAGGACATGTTCCGTCCCAAGGACCGACTGGGTCCCGGCTTCCACTATGTTAACCCAGTGTGCCGTCAGCGAGATGTACCGGCCCTGCCCACAAGCACTTGTCCACGTGTCCGTGGTTAGGTGAACCTTCCCAGTAACTGCGTTGTTGAGGGCACGGATAATGTTTTGGGCCACGTGCTTGTGTAATGCGGGGACAGCACACTGGGAAAAACAGGGGTGGCTGGGGACTGAGTAACGTGGGACAGCCGCCGCCATCAGGTTGTGGAACGCTTCCGTCTCCACCAGCCTAAAAGGCAACATTTCCAGCGCAAGCAGTCACGAAATGTGCGAATTGAGCAGTGTGGCTTTGGAGGGCGTTGGCTGCATTCCAAGGACTGGTGTATGGATAACTGAAGGCTCCGCTGGGACAAGGACGTGGTGGCTGATGGTGGTATTTCAGATTGTGCAATGACAGGTGCAAGACAGAAGGCATCTTCGCATGCAGTATGGACAGTGGATTGGCTTGCACGCACAACAGTGGAAGACGCAGCGGTGTCACCCGCAGACAATGCTCCTGGACCCTGAGGTTCAGCCCACAAAGTCGGGTGCTTGACTGACATGTGCCTGATCATGCTGGTGGTGGTCAGGCTGCTAGTTTTGCTACCCCTGCTGATGCTGGCATGGCATGTGTGGCAAATGGCCATTTTGGAATCTAGCCAGAGTCCTTAAAAAACAGCCAGACTCGGGAAGACCTAACAGTTGTACGGGCAACTTCCATCGTCTTTGTGTTCCGGGGAACGGTTTGCTGACTTCTGCCTGCGGACACCACCCTGCTTCTTCCGGTCTGTTGGGGTTCTACGCCTAACTCCCCTGTGCACTTCTGTCCTCGCTCTGCATGTCCTCCTGCCAGGTTGGGTCAGTTACTGGATCATCCACCACGTCGTCTTCCACTTCCGCACCCTGATCCTCCTCCTCACTTTCTGGCAATTTTGTCTCATCATCGTCCAGCTCTTGTGACACTTTCCCACATTCGTCTTCGTGCGACTGTGGCTGCTCACCTCTTGTTCCCCTTCAAGTGGAGCGGGCGAGAGGACCAATTCTATGAATGGAAAAGTGAACAGCACTTCAGAGAGTCCAAGTGTGGGATCCCACTCGGCATGATGGGAGGAAGGAGGATCAGGGTGAGAAATATGCGGTCCAGACTCACGGCTACTGACACTTGACCGTGTGGAAGACATGGTGTTTGTGGCAAACTGACTGGATGCATTATCTGCTATCCAACCAACAACCTGTTGACACTGCTCTGGGTTTAAGAGTGGTGTGCTGTGGTCCCCCAGGAATTGGGACAGGAAGGTCGGGCGAGAACATGTGCATGTTTGTTGTGGCACAATTGTGGCTTGCCCATGGCCTCGGCCTCTGCATGCACCATCATGTCCAGCTCCTCGTCCCTTGCCACCAGTCTTGCGCATTTTAAATGGAGGACAATATCTTTCACGCTCAGTAGAAATGGCGAAGTTATATGTGATCCGTGCGAGGACAAACCACAGTTTTTAAGTAGTTGTATTTTTTGCGCTGTTATATGGAAAGGACCCGCCTGTATTCTGCTGTGCCAACAAAGAAATGGCGCAGATAAACGGTGTCCTGTGGATTGCTTTTAATGCAAATAATGAGGATTACGATCCCCCAAAAAATATTACTGGCCCCTGATACCTGGGGCTATGTCCACAGATGTGTAACAGGATACAGTAGCAGCAGACGTGACTGGAATGGAGCCTCCTGTGCTATACACACCGCAGTCTGCTATATACCCTGCCTATATACACTGTCTGTCTGATAGGTACACAGCTGGATTAGTCCTGAAAAGGACTGCTTTTATGGATGGATATGTGTAACAGGCTACACCAGCCCCAGACATGACTGGAATGGAGCCTCATGTGCTTAACGCACCGCACTCTGCTATATACCCCGACTGCCTGCCTATATACACTGCCTGTATACAGATGGATTAGTCCTGAAAAGGACTGTTTGTTTAGATGGATTGTGTACCCTACCTAGTACCTACACTACCTAAGACACACACAAATCTGTCCCTAGTTCAGCAGCAACTCTCCCTACACTAGCTGACAATGTGGATCAGAGTGACGGGCGAACACCGAGTATCGGGGAGCATGCTCGCCCATCACTATTGTCGTCTCAACAGTTACAAAATGACATTGTTTGCAGGAAACAAACTTCATTAATGTAACTATTGTGTTTGCTCTAGGGTTGCCATGGCAGCATCAAACTGCCGTTGAATGAAAGTTCCGTCATGTGATCTTTTTACTGTTTTGAATTCTTTCATCTGGAGCTCACAAGTTGATGTTACCATGACACCCCCAGAGCAATCGCAATATCCAGAAGCATAATTAGAAATGCAAAATCAGGGCAACAACCAACACTGGAAAAGGAGATGAAAAATTGGCAAAAGGGAGATATGGGACAGAGTAGGATCGACAACATTTTATTATATATATATGTTCTTAACCTTATAAGGGGTACCCATCGCTTTAATTTTTATTCCATATATCCATAATAGAAATAAAAATAAGCAACTTTGTAATATATCTTATCAGAGAAATTTGTTTCTTTCTCCTCCTGGACTAAACTTTCACTTTCAGTTCATGGATAAAATCTGTATTGAAGTCAGGAAGATTTACATTAGTGAGACAGGTGATGACAGTTGGTGCATTTAAAATTCAATGGAAAAAGATGGAAGAGGAGAAAATGATAGTTTATAAGCACCAACCGTCATCTCATCTCAGAGATGGAAAAGGCTGTATCACTAAAGACACATTTTACCTCTGAATTGAAAGTGAAAGTTCAGTCCAGGAAGAGAAAAAAGTAGATTTCTCTAGTAAGATACATTACAAAGTTTCTTCTTTTCAAGTGAACTATTGATTTATCAAATAAAATTTTAAGCGACGATGCCCCTTTAAATACTAAAAATGTCCACAATCGATGATTCTCACCGCCTGCTTGCACCACGAGCAGCTGATCGCCACGATCTCCTTACTGTGGAATGAAAACTTCTGCTGAAAACCCTGCAGATAAAGAAGAAAAACGAGATTAAGATAAAAAAAGAGGAAAGGCAACGTCATTCAGGATGTGGCTTCTTCTAACAAATTAATGATCATTGCATTATTGAAGCGGGTGATGGTGAAACCTGGGCCAGCATTGCATTCTGGGAGATTTTGAGGGCAGCTCTGGATGTGACCGAAGCGCAAGCTGAACACAAAGTATTCACTGCAAAGTGCAGAATCAATTTTTTTCCGCATAAAACTGAACACCGAGCCAATGAATTTCTGAAAACGTCTAAGGGTACCTTTACACGCCGCAACTGCGGTGTAGCAACTGAGAGGCATTCCGGAATTCCGTCACCGTTGCCTTGAAATTGCTACAAAATTGTGGCATGTATTTGTGGAAAGTGATGGTGATTGTCGAAGTTGCTCCCGGTTGCGGTTTCAGAGCATTGTTCAAAAACCAGAGGCAACCCTGAAGGTGAGTTTCCCTGGTTTTGGCGTGTGTACGGGCGATAGGGATGGAATCTGCGTCGCCTACTGATTTCCCAGAGGCATGCCACAGCGTGATGGATACCGCGTCCCATCAGCGATGATTGGTGGGGGCTACTGTGTTACCATTGGCTGTCCCTGCTCAGGGCGCCATATTTAAAGGGCTGTCCATTCACACTACACAATTGCAATGGCGTCATGTATTAGCCAGCCTCCCAGAGCAGGCTGGCCAATCATAACGCTATTGCCTTGTCTAATCAGCGTGTTTGGGGCGCGGAATACACAACTCTGTCACGCCTATGTTCTTGCGGTGCTGAACATGTATGCCTACATTCCTTTGGGGATTTCGGCGTGTGAAGCGGCGTCAGGAGTCAACCGGATGTTTCCCACTGTTGGTGTGGGAACTTCCGGGACGACACATCGCCTTAGGTTGAGGGCGCAATTGCGGCGTGTACATACGGCTTCAGAGGCAACTGTCAAAAATGTGCACGTGCACGTTCGGTTGCCTCCGATCGCTGCCAAAAGTTGCGGCGTGTAAATGTACCTTTAGACTTCAGAAAACAATGCTTTTAAGAGAAATACCGCTCTAATGTCTGATGCTTTTACTGCAACCATTAATTATGATTTTATCTCAGAAGTAGTGACTCAGATCTACAATCCCCCGACTGAGAACATGCAAAAACGAGACACACAAAGTATCTCAGAATATCAGAACTGATCCCATCTAATACCGAAGAGGATGGTGCAAAAGTAGCTATATTCTGAACATAGGGACAGTATTATAGTAATTCTATTCCTGTATATAGGAGCAGTATTATAGTAGTTATATTCTTGTACATAGGGGCAGTATTATAGTAGTTATATTCTTGTATATAGGAGCAGTATTATAGTAGTTATATTCTTGTACATAGGGGCAGTATTATAGTAGTTATATTCTTGTATATAGTGGCAGTATTATAGTAGTTATATTCTTGTATATAGGAGCAGTCTTATAGTAGTTATATTCTTGTATATAGGGGCAGTATTATAGTAGTTATATTCTTGTATATAGGGGCAGTATTATAGTAGTTATATTCTTGTATATAGGGGCAGTATTATAGTAGTTATATTCTTGTATATAGGGGCAGTATTATAGTAGTTATATTCTTGTACATAGGAGCAGTATTATAGTAGTTATATTCTTGTGTATAGGGGCAGTATTATAGTAGTTATATTCTTGTATATAGGAGAAGTATTATAGTAGTTATATTCTTGTGTATAGGGGCAGTATTATAGTAGTTATATTCTTGTATATAGGAGAAGTATTATAGTAGCTATATTCTTGTACATAGGAGCAGTATTATAGTAGTTATATTCTTGTATATAGGAGCAGTATTATAGTAGTTATATTCTTGTATATAGGAGCAGTATTATAGTAGTTATATTCTTGTATATAGGGGCAGTATTATAGTAGTTATATTCCTGTATATAGGGGCAGTATTATAGTAGTTATATTCTTGTACATAGGGGGCAGTATTATAGTAGTTATATTCTTGTGTATAGGGGCAGTATTATAGTAGTTATATTCTTGTATATAGGAGCAGTATTATAGTAGTTATATTCTTGTACATAGGGGCAGTATTATAGTGGACCATGATAGTTAATTACATGACAGCCCCTTCTAAGATGAAGAAGCTTTATTAAGATTTATAGCCTGGGGTGGTCCGGTGTTCCTTGTAACAGTAAGTAGAATAACTGATACTTCATCTTGATGAGTTGGCGCCAGAACGTCCTCCTACCTTCCCGCAATGCTTGCATTTTCCTTCCTGCCGTCGTCGATGTACCCAGTGATGCCTCACCAAATTCTGCTGGTTAGAACAACAAGAAAAATGTCTGACCTGAGGAAAAACCATCAGATCGTGGGTCAGGCTGGATATCCACGGTGGACACCGACAGCAACACAGAGACAGGGGTTTAAAGGCCAACTCCACCCATAGGACAGAATCAGATCATAGGTTTTCATGTAATACTCTGAAGAGTTGTGATGGTTTTATCTTTCCTTTTTGGAACGTTGGGGGTTATAACTTTTTACCTTAAGGCCCTGAGTCGAAGAAGTTGAAAATTGCTGCAGGTCGAATGTGCAACTTGCAGCACTAGTCAAAGTCTATGGTACTAATGGTACGTGGAGAACAGAATGCTGAGCTTGGCTATCAACGCAACTCAATTCAACAACTCAAACCAACTCAACCCAGCTGAACTCAACCCAGCTGAACTGAAACCCACTCAACTCAAACCCACTCAACTCAAACCCACTCAACTCAATCCAACTCAACTCAATCCAACTCAACTCAATCCAACTCAACTCAATCCAACTCAACTCAAACCAACCTAACCCAACTCAATCCAACTCAATCCAACTCAATCCAACTCAATCCAACTCAACCCAACTCAACCCAACTCAACCCAACTCAACTCAACTCAACTCAACTCAACTCCTCCTGGCAGCAGATTAGCATCTAATGATGGAAAAATGAGTGCCCATTTTAGTAATAAATGAGGGGCGCAATGGGCTACTTTCTCACACCGATTTAACCAGTAAATAGGTGATAAGACAGACTTAAATTCTGACTCAAAACGCGTGACGCTACCCCTGTGGAAGTTACTATTTGAGACTGTAGTCTTGTGACAGCAGAAGATACCGTACTATTATGTCCTAGTTGTCAAGGGTTGTCGGGACGTCTAGGTTATATTTCCGGACGTTTCCTTGCCTTACCGGTAGTTTACGCACTCTTACCTCTCTTGGAGCTCGGGAGGTCACATCACGAAACGTTGGTTTGCACCTAAAATTAATCTGATGGTTTCCGTAGAAGAAAAGGCGACACAGTTACGTAAATCAGCAATTACACAAGGTGACATTAATTGGACACATTGCTCGTTAATTTAAAACATTTCATTTTCTCTACTCTCTTGGTTACACGTTGCGGCCAGATACCGCCCCCACCTTGTTAATTAGCTGCATTCTCACGGATACTAGATATCATTTTTAGAACTTATGGTAATTAGCTATTTTTGTGATTTGGGGGTTATGATTTATTAGATAGTAATAATTTATGCCCGGGGCAGAAGATGGCACCAACTTACCTTCTCTAGTTGTTCCATACATGCGCCGTGGACCACAATTTTACATGCGGCACACTTTCTCCGTACGGCGGATTTCTAGTAGTAAAAGAAACGCAGAGGTGACGGGTTACATGAAGAAATTCACTTGGACGTTAGATTCATAGAGATGAATCACACTGCTAATCAAAAATGCCTTCATCAGGGAGGCGGTCTGCCACCAAACCACCTGAGAAAGTGCAAATCAGGGGGGTAGATATTTCAGTGACCCAGGGCCTTTATCAAACCACCCAGTGTACAGATGGAAGAATTTCAGATAAATGTGCAATGTTTCGACCACAGAGGGCCTTTATCGAGCCACCCAGTGTACACATCAAAGAACCGCAGAAAAATGTGCAATGTTTGGGCCACACAGGGCTTTTATCAAGCTACCCAGTGTATGCAGAAAAATGTTAAATGTTTCAGCCGCACAGGGTCTTCATCAAGCCACTCAGTGTAGACATCAAAGAATCACAGAAAAATGTGCTATGTTTGGGCCACACAGGTCCTTTATCAAGCCACCTAGTGTACACATCGAAGAATTGGAGGAAAAGATGCAACGTTTTGGCGACACAGGGCATTTATCAAGCTAGTCAGTGCACATATCAAAAAAATGCAGAAAAATGTGCAACGTTTCGGCCACACAGTGTATACAAAGAATTACAGAAAATGTGCAACCTTTCAGCCACATAGGGCCTTTATCACATTACCCAGTGTACACATCAAAGAATTGCAAAAAAAAGTGCAATGTTTTGGCCCCAGAGAGCCTTTATCAAGCTACCCAGTGTACAGATCGAAGAAGTTCAGATAAATGTGCAACGTTTCAGTCACACAGGGACTTTATCAAGCCACCCAGTTTACACGTCAAAGAATTACAGAAAATCTGCCATGTTTTTGCCACACAGGGCCTTTATCAAGCCACACAGTGTACACATCAAAGAATTGAAAAAAAATTGCAACAGGGCCTTTATCAAGCCACCAAGAATACACATCAAAGAATCGCAGAAAAATGTGCAATGTTTGGGCCACACAGGACTTTTATCAAGCTACCCAGTATACGGAGAAAAATGTTCAACGTTTCAGCGGCACAGGGTCTTCATCAAGCCACTCAGTGTAGACATCAAAGAATCACAGAAAAATGTGCTATGTTTAGGCCACACAGGTCTTTTATCATGACATCCAGTCTACACAAAAGATTTACAGAAAAAGCTGCCACGTTTCAGCCAAACAGGGCCTTTATCAAGCCACCCAGTCTACACATGAAAGAATTGCAGAAAAATGTGCAATGTTTCAGCCACACAGGGCCTTTATTAAGCTATCTAGTATACATATCAAAGAATTGCAGAAAAATGTGCAATGTTTTGGCCACAGGTGGCCTTTATCAAGCTACCCAGTGTACACAACAAAGAATCACAGAAAAATGTGCTATGTTTGGGCCACACAGGTCCTTTATCAAGCCACCTAGTGTACACATCAAAGAGTTGGAGGAAAATATGCAACATTTTGGCTACACAGGGCTTTTATCAAGCTACCGAGTGCACACATAAAAAATCTGCAACGTTTTGGCCACCCAGTGTGCACAAAGAATTACAGAAAAATGTACAACATTTCAGACACGCAGGGCTTTTATCAAACCACCCAGTTTACATATCAAAGAATTGCAGAAAAATCTGTCATGTTTTGGCCACACAGGGCCTTTATCAACCTACCCAGTGCACACATCAATGAAATGCAGAAAAATGTGCAATGTTTCGGCCACACAGGGCCTTTATTAAGCTACCCAATGTACACATCAAAGATTCGCAGAAAAATGTGCAATGTTTGGGCCACACAGGGCTTTAATCAAAAGAATTACAGAAAAATGTACAACATTTCAGACACGCAGGGCTTTTATCAAACCACCCAGTTTAAACATCAAAGAATTGAAAAAAAAGTGCAACGTTTTGGTCACACAAGGCCTTTATCAAGCCAATAAGAATACACATAAAAGATTTGGAGAAAAATGTGCAGCTTGGGCCACACAGGGCTTTAATCAAGCTACCCAGTATAACCAGAAAAATGTGCAACGTTTCAGCCACACAGGGTCTTCATCAAGCCACTCAGTGTAGACATCAAAGAATCACAGACAAATGTGCTATGTTTGGGCATCACAGGTCCCTTATCAAGTCACCTAGTGTACACATCAAAGAGTTGGAGGAAAATATGCAACGTTTTGGCTACACAGGGCTTTTATCAAGCTACTCAGAGCACATATAAAAAAAGCTGCAAAAAAATGTGCAATGTTTTGGCCTTACAGGGCCCTTATCAAACCACCCAGTGTACACATCAAACAATTTCAGATAAATGTGCAATGTTTCAGCCACACAGGGCCTTTATCAAGCCATTTTTAATAGCATGATAAAGGCCCTGTGTGGCCAAACTGTTGCCCAAGTTTCATACAGTCTCCAGATAAGTAATGCATATGTATCATACCACGCTCAGATAGGTAATGCCCAGAGTTCACACGTAGAGCTATGTAGGCCGGGCACCGAGACTGGTCGGTGTCTTTCATTCTCGACATTGTGACTTTTAGACAGTTTTGATAACTCGGCGGAGGACAGATAGAAAAAAGTATAATAAAGTGAAAACTAATGTGGAGAAATGTCTGCTTTCTTGTCACTCCGCCGGGCTCCTGGGGGCCGGTGATGGACGAGGAGCAATCACCCCCTCTCCGTCCCCAAATCCCTCGTCCTCGGCAGCGCTGTCCGCAGACACATAACACAACATGGCAGCCCGTCCCTACGGGAGCGAGCCCAACTCACACACTCTAATTCTTCTCCATGGAAACCCACGTTGCTATGGCAACAGCCTAAAAAAATTCTACTGTTGCGTATTGGGGGCTAATCACTCCAAACACTGACTGCAGGGGATGAGCGGAGACAGCGGATTATTACCAACTTCAATGAAAGCCACCGGGGCGGGTGCAGAATAAACAGAGCTCGGGTTAGGCTGAGGTTACCGGGCCCCGGGGCCGCTCCAGAACATACAAATGGAGCCTAATTAGTGAATATTGTGTAAATACAGATCCCAGCGGGTCAGGAGACGACAGCGAGAGCAGAAGATGGCACGACCTGTCCCTCCAGACCGCAGAACTTCTGGGAAAACTTCAACACGTTTCACGACTGTCTGACAACCCGACGCGTTGAGCAATTACTGTCACACGTATATCCAAGACCGACATGGACTAGAGCTGGTACAGGTCAAGTCACTAATATTGAGATAGATGGTGGTCCCATCACCCCTGGAGTATAACTTCTCACCCCCTGTGTATAACATCCGGCCCCTCACCCCCGGTGTATAACATCCGGCCCCTCACCCCCGGTGTATAACATCCGGCTCTTTACCCCCAGTGTATAACATCCGGCCCCTCACCCCCAGTGTATAACATCCGGCCCCTCACCCCCAGTGTATAACATCCGGCCCCTCACCTCCAGTGTATAACATCCGGCCCCTCACCCCCAGTGTATAACATCCGGCCCCTCACCCCCAGTGTATAACATCCAGACCCCTCACCCCCAGTGTATAAGATCCGGCCCCTCACCCCCGGTGTATAACATCCGGCCCCTCACCCCCGGTGTATAACATCCGGCCCCTCACCCCCGTGTATAACATCCAGCCCCTCACCCCCAGTATACAACATCCGGCCCCCTCACCCCCGGTGTATAACATCCGGCCCCTCACCCCCAGTGTATAACATCTGACCCCTCAACCCCAGTGTATAACATCCGGCTCCTCACCCCCAGTGTATAACATCCTGCCCCTCACCCCCAGTGTATAACATCCGGCCCCTCACCCCCAGTGTATAACATCCGGCCCCTCACCCCCAGTGTATAACATCCGGCTCCTCACCCCCAGTGTATAACATCCAGCCCCTCACCCCCAGTGTATAACATCCGGCCCCTCACCCCCAGTGTATAACATCCAGACCCCTCACCCCCAGTGTATAAGATCCGGCCCCTCACCCCCGGTGTATAACATCCGGCCCCTCACCCCCGGTGTATAACATCCGGCCCCTCACCCCCGGTGTATAACATCCAGCCCCTCACCCCCAGTATACAACATCCGGCCCCCTCACCCCCGGTGTATAACATCCGGCCCCTCACCCCCAGTGTATAACATCTGACCCCTCAACCCCAGTGTATAACATCCGGCTCCTCACCCCCAGTGTATAACATCCTGCCCCTCACCCCCAGTGTATAACATCCGGCCCCTCACCCCCAGTGTATAACATCCGGCCCCTCACCCCCGGTGTATAACATCCGGCCCCTCACCCCCAGTGTATAACATCCGGCCCCTCACCCCCAGTGTATAACATCCGGCTCCTCACCCCCAGTGTATAACATCCAGCCCCTCACCCCCAGTGTATAACATCCGGCCCCTCACCCCCAGTGTATAACATCCGGCCCCTCACCCCCAGTGTATAACATCCAGCCCCTCACCCCCAGTGTATAACATCCGGCTCCTCACCCCCAGTGTATAACATCCGGCCCCTCACCCCCAGTGTATAACATCCAGCCCCTCACCCCCAGTGTATAACATCCGGCTCCTCACCCCCAGTGTATAACATCCGGCCCCTCACCCCCAGTGTATAACATCCAGCCCCTCACCCCCAGTGTATAACATCCGGCTCCTCACCCCCAGTGTATAACATCCGGCCCCTCACCCCCAGTGTATAACATCCAGCCCCTCACCCCCAGTGTATAACATCCAACCCCTCACCCCCAGTGTATAACATCCGGCCCCTCACCCCCAGTGTATAATATCCAGCCTCTCACCCCCAGTGTATAACATCCGGCCCCTCACCCCCGGTGTATAACATCCGGCCCCTCACCCCCAGTGTATAACATCCGGCCCCTCACCCCTGGTGTATGCCCTCAGACCCCTCCCCTGGTGTATAACCTCAGACCCCTTCCCTGGTGCATAGCCTTCGACCCCTCCCCTGGTGTATCCCCTCAGAACTCTCCCCTGGTGTATAACCTCAGACGCCTCCCCTGATGTATACCCTCAGACCCCTCCCCTGGTGTATACCCTCAGACCCCTCCCCTGGTGTATACCCTCAGACCCCTCCCCTGGTGTATACCCTCAGACCCCTCCCCTGGTGTATACCCTCAGACCCCTCCCCTGGTGTATACCCTCAGACTCCTCCCCTGGTGTATACCCTCAGACCCCTCCCCTGGTGTATACCCTCAGACCCTCCCCTGGTGTATACCCTCAGACCCCTCCCCTGGTGTATACCCTCAGACCCCTCCCCTGGTGTATACCCTCAGACTCCTCCCCTGGTGTATACCCTCAGACCCCTCCCCTGGTGTATACCCTCAGACCCCTCCCCTGGTGTATACCCTCAGACCCCTCCCCTGGTGTATACCCTCAGACTCCTCCCCTGGTGTATACCCTCAGACCCATCCCCTGGTGTATACCCTCAGACCCCTTCCCTGGTGTATACCCTCAGACCCCTCCCCTGGTGTATACCCTCAGACCCCTCCCCTGGTGTATACCCTCAGACTCCTCCCCTGGTGTATACCCTCAGACCCCTCCCCTGGTGTATACCCTCAGACCCGTGCCCTGGTGTATACCCTCAGACCCCTCCCCTGGTGTATACCCTCAGACTCCTCCCCTGGTGTATACCCTCAGACCCCTCCCCTGGTGTATACCCTCAGACCCCTCCCCTGGTGTATACCCTCAGACTCCTCCCCTGGTGTATACCCTCAGACCCATCCCCTGGTGTATACCCTCAGACCCCTCCCCTGGTGTATACCCTCAGACCCCTCTGCCTTAGTGTATAACATCCGGCCCCTTGGTCCACTATAAATAGAAGCGTCCAACAATCAGCAAGCTTCTGTCCAAAAACAGCGCCACCCTCGTCCTCTGGCAGAGTCTGGAAGTGCAACTGATCCACACTCAAGGGAATGTTTCTGGTAAGGATGGCAGACCTTATTTCTTATCCATGATTAACCCTTTAAGTTTGGATGGTGGAAAACTTTCACTCTGTGCATCATTTCAGTAAATGACGTTGTACTCACGGAAAACTTGACTTGGCAGTTCTCTTCCCCCAGATAACACAGGTCCCCCGATACATTGGTCTCCTGCCAGAGGTGCTCCCCGTTCACCGCGTTCTCCTGGATGGCAAACAACCAGTTATTCATACATCAAGTTATCTGTTTCATCAGGCGCCTTGTGCTCAGCACTGCCAACTAGTGGCCAGAAAGTGTCATAACAACTAATGTCAAAGTGAAGAAGGACTTAAAGGGGTAAGACTTAAAAGGGTCCCTGAACTCCAATTTTCCCTAGTGGGGCGACCACTGAACCCAGACCCAATCCTAAGACTCTCCTGCTATTTTGGTACATGCATATCCATCTCTCAATTAAAGGGGTTGCCCCAACATCACAAGTCTGTCTGTGGATGGGTGTAAATTTGGTAAATTGTGACAATCCCATTAAGCCTCCATTTATTTCCCCAGTCATCTACATAATGATCCATAGAAAGATAAACCCCTTACAGTCCAATCCAGGCTGGTGCGAGGCTCTTTCAGGGGTCCGTTCGAGACAGTCAGGGTCGGGCAGTGCACCGGCGCCAAGTGCTGGAGTCCTGATCGGGAAATGGCCTTCCTGCAAACAAAATACAAGAAACCTTAAGAACTAGATTTCTGGATATAGAAACGTTCTTAAATAGAACAATCCCTGTCAGCTTGGGTGTACTCTTTATTTGTAGAGCTGAAAACCATTACAAAGAGAGTCTCCCCCTCTGGAGGACTCAACATGACCTTATATTGTATGACCTTACAGGGTCGTCTGTTCACTCTGCTGGGTGCCTTGTGATACCATACTTCTCCTGTAGTGGTCGCTGTATGGAAATGTGAATCTGTCTGTAAGTGCTCCCTATTAGAAAAGGAATTTACCCAAAAGAGACGAGCTCGTCTGCAGATGCAAAAATTATTCACCCCTTTAAATGTCTGACAGATGTAATGTGTTCTGCATCCTTTTGAAACTGGGCTTTGTTCCGTGCCCTTGGGAGTAAGGATATGTCTGTGCATGCGCTGTTCTCCCCGTTCATGCGCAGTTCTCCCCGTACATGCGCTGCTCTCCCTGTACATGCGCTCCTCTCCCCGTTCATGCGCTGCTCTCCCCGTTCATGCGCTGCTCTCCCAGTTCATGCACTGCTCTCCCCGTTCATGCGCTGCTCTCCCCGTTCATGCGCTGCTCTCCCCGTTCATGCGCTGTTCTCCTCGTTCATATGCTGCTCTCCCCGTTCATGCGCTGCTCTCCCCGTTCATGCGCTGCTCTCCCCGTTCTTGCACTGCTCTCCCTGTTTATGCGCTGCTCTCCCTGTTCATGCGCTGCTCTCCCCGTTCATGCACTGCTCTCCCCGGTCATGCACTGCTCTCCCCGGTCATGCACTGCTCTCCCCGTTCATGCACTGCTCTCCCCGGTCATGCGCTGCTCTCCCCGTTCATGCACTGCTCTCCCTGTTTATGCTCTGTTCTCCCCGTTCATGAGCTGTTCTCCCCATACACTTGTATTGGATTTCCAAATGTTACTGAGCACGCCAATGGGAATGAACAGAGACCTACATGAGCAGGTCCCTACTCCATTATGAAAAACTCAATAAAAAGTACAGAAAGGCACACATGTAAGGCCACCACCTCCTTCCCATCAGCGTTGGACAACATTTTTGGGACTCCCATATAAGTGAAAAGAGAGAGCTGCACATACGCAACCACTTCTTCCTTTCTGTCTGCACGCTCAGCATTTTTTGGATTTTCGAATAGCGATTAGAGGGAGCAGCGCAAGCACGCATGCACGACCATTTCTTCGTTTCTGTCAGCACGCTCATCTATTTTTAGAATGTCCATGTAAGTGAATACAGAGAGCAACGCATGCGCAGACATTTCTTCTTTTCTGTCTGCACACTCGGAACTTTGGGGAATTTCTGCATAAGTGAATACTAAGAGCAGCGCATGCGCAGCCACTTCTTCACTCCTGTCATCAGGCTCACCAACTTTTAGAACTTTCATATAAATGAATACCTTAGCTGTGGATGTGCAGCCACTTCTTCACTGTTGTCAGCATGCTTATCAATTTTTATAACTTCCATATATATTAACAGAGAGCTGCGCATGCGTAGCCACGTCTTCATTCTGGTCTGCAAGTTCAGCAATTTATGGAACTTCCATATAAGTGAACAGAGAGAGAGACGCATGCGCAGCCACCTCTTCATTAATATCGGTACATTTAGCATTTATTTTACAACTCCTAAATAAATAAATGAAGAGAACTGTACATGCGCAGCCACCACCTTCATACCTGACAAGACGCTCTGCAACATTTGAAACTCTCATAAAAGTGAATACAGAGAGCCACATGTGCATAATCACCCTCTCATTGCTGTTTGTGCACTTAGCAATTTTTAGAGCTTCCCTTTTAATGAACTGAAAAAGCTGCTCATGCGCAGCCACAACTTGACTCCTGTTGGCACACTCAGCATCTGTTTTCTAACTTCTATGTAAATGAATAGGAAGAATGGCACATGTGTAGCCATCCCTTCATTGCTGGCACCCTCCTGTCCGATTTCTGGAAATCCCATACAACCAAACAGAAAGAGGCGAGCATGAGCGATCACCACTTTAATCATTCTCTGCTATTTTTTGAAGATCCATACAAGCTTATGGAGGAACCAAGCATGCGCAGACATCTCCCCATTCTTATCTGTTCACTCGGCAATTTTTGGAACTCCCATACAAGTGACTGAAGATAGATGCGCATGCGCAGCCACCTCTTTACACCCATCTATGCGCTCTGCAATTTTTGGAACTCCCACACAAAAACTAGAAAAAGCCACTCGTGCGCAACCACCTCTTTATATTCTATCAATACACTCAGCTTTTTTTTACAAGTCCTATAGAAATGAATGAAGAGAACTGCACATGCACAGCCGCCCTTTCATTCCTGGCAGCATGCTGTGCAATTTTTGGAAGTTCCATACAGGCAAATAGAGATTGCAGAGCATGCGCGATCACATCTTCATTATTCGAGAACATTAATCACTTTTTTTTTGTAATTCCCAAATACAAATGAATAAAGAAAGCCACCTCCTCTTTTCTACCTATGCAATCTACAATTTTTGGACCCCTCATACAAGTGAATAGAGATAGCTGCGCATGCACAGTCAACTCCTCAATCCTATTAATGTGTTCTACAATTTTTGGAAGCCTTATAGAAGTGAGTAGCAAAAGCTGAGTATGCAAAGTCACCTCCTCATTCCTATCTATGCACTCTATATTTTTTGGAACCCTCATACAAGTGAATATTCGAGAGCTGCACATGCGCAGCCACCTCCTCACTCCTATATATGCGCTTTGCAATTTTGGAACCCTCATACAAATAACTAGAGAGAGCTAAGTATGCACAGTCAACTCCTCATTCCTATCTATGGGTTCTGCAATTTTTGGAACCCTCATACAAGTGAATTGCGAAAGCCACAGTTACCTCCTCATTCCTAGTTATGGTCTCTTCAATTTTTGGAACACTCATACACCTGAATACAGAGATTCGCGCATGCGTAACCATTTTTTCACCTCAGTCAACTTTTGGAATTCCCAGATAAATGAATGAAGAGAACCAAAACTGTGCAACCACCTCTTCATTCATGGGGGCACGTTTGGCACTTTGTAGGACCCCACACAAATGAATGGAGACAACCGCGCATGCGCAGCCATTTTTCAATTCTCAACAGCATGCAATGAACCCCAGTTTTTTATAGCTAAAAGAGGGTACCAGCGTTGTCATGACATATCACAGAAAGGACAAAATCTTTACGAGTAACTGAAGCCAGAACTTGATGGAACCAGGAACCGAGACTGGATGACGTACACGAATAATAAGACTAATAACTGTAATCATCGTAATAAACCTTAAAAATCTTTAACAAGACCTTGTTCCAAAAGCAAATGGAACATTTAGCATCGCCTCTGTCATCTGAACTAGTGTTAACCTCCGTGACTCATCGCAGTATCCAGGTTTTCTCCAGTGGGATCACTGTCAAGAGAGAGCAGACAGACGGAGCCATCCAACCGAGAATGTTCATGGGGATAAAATAAAAACACAGAGGAAACATGTAAAGAAAAAAGAAACCTCAGAAATATTAAAACGTGAAATAGCTTCAACTACTGACCTGGAAAATAAAAAAAAGAGTTTCAAATTGCAGCTCAGCTCCATTCACTTCAACAGAGCTGAGCTACAATACCAAGCCTATTCCATTTACTGAATGGGCATCCATGGTTTCCCTTTTTTTTGGCATTTGTGGGACCATTTTGGAAGAACCGGAGGGAACTGGGTGGTTGAGGTCCCCATGGATGGATGAGCCCCGCCATGGTTATAGGGCACTTTCTGCACCAGTAAACGGAAATCCTTAGATCGAAACGATCAACGTAAAAAGGAAACTGCCTCGGAGAGCGATTATATCACAAAATAATAAGAAATAGGCAATGACTGTATCGTCGTATCGCCTTATCATGTCATCGTGCTGACCAAAGTAGAAGTCGTTCCATAGATATGCATGGTGGTTTCATGTCGTTAAGCCTCGAAGACCAAAGCAGATGAGCGGCGCCTCGGTGATACAAATCACACAGATAAAAGAGTCAACTACTTAATAGAGTTAAACTGCTAGAAAGGATCATGTCGGGTGATAACAGTTTATACAAATTTAAAAATATTTGGAATGTTTTATGTACGCAGCGCTGCACAGATCTATTAGTTTCCAAGGTAACAGAACCTTCATAATGATCCCAACTTCTGGCCAATCTACCTGCCGTCCATCTAACCCCTACTTCTGGCCAATCTACCTGCCATCCGAGATCTCTACTTCTGGCCAATCTACCTGCCGTCCATCTAACCCCTACTTCTGGCCAATCTACCTGCCCTCCATCTAACCCCTACTTCTGGCCAATCTACCTGCCCTCCATCTAACCCCTACTTCTGGCCAATCTACCTGCTGTCCATCTAACCCCTACTTCTGGCCAATCTACCTGCTGTCCATCTAACCCCTACTTCTGGCAATCTACCTGCCATCCATCTAAGGTCCCTACTTCTGGCCAATCTACCTGCCCTACATCTGACCTCTACTTCTGGCCTATCTACCTGCCATCCATCTGACCCCTACTTCTGGCTAATCTGCCTGCTCTACATCTAACACCTACTTCTGGTCAATCTACCTGCCATCCATCTGACTCCTACTTCTGTGAAATCTACCTGCTGTCCATCTAACCCCTACTTCTGGCCAATCTACCTGCCATCCGAGATCCCTACTTCTGGCCAATCTGCCAGCCATCCATCTGACCCCTATTTCTGGATAATCTACTTGCCGTCCATCTAACCCCTACTTCTGGTCAATCTACCTGCCATCCATCTGTCTCCTACTTCTGTGCAATCTACCCGCTGTCCATCTAACCCCTACTTCTGGCCAATCTGCCTGCCATCCATCTAACCCTTACTTCTGGCCAATCTACCTGCCATCCGAGATCTCTACTTCTAGCCAATCTACCTGCCCTCTATCTAACCCCTACTTCTGGCCAATCTACCCCCCATCCGAGATCCCTACTTCTGGACAATCTGCCTGCCATCCATCTGACCTCTACTTCTGTTAATATACTTGCTGTCCATCTGACCTCTACATCTGGCCAATCTACCTGCCATCCATCTTACCCCTACTTCTGGTAATCAACATGCTGTCCATCTGACCCCTTCTTCTGACCAATCTACCTTCTGTCCATCTGACCCCTACTTCTGACCAATCTAGTTACTGAGCCGTGGGGAAAAAAGGAAGAAAGGATCAGACTGTTGTAGTAGTCTGTTTGTAGTCTGTTACCATGGTGATACAAAATAATAAAAGATTTTTAAGCTTCCTTTTCAAGGTACAATGGTATCTAACTATTCCCATGGGTCGAAGAAGAGAGATAGAAAATTCTCTACCTTCCCCCCCAAAAGTGGACCATTTTAAACAAGACTGCAGGAAGGATAGTCACATGACCCCAGTATGTTCAACTGAATGGTTGAAAGGGATAACAAAGGGGTGCGCCAACTTATTTTACTGAACTCTGATTGGTATTCTCCTTGTACAACTCCTTTTTTGAATTAATTAGTTCCCCTTTTAAAATAAAAATAACAGCTACTTACCTCCTGCTGCGGCGCCCAGTCTCCTGGGACTCTCGTGACTTTGTTATGCTACGTGAGCCCTGAAACCAATCAGTGGCCACTACTAAGCTTCTGCACTCCCATTTCCCTTGAACAAGATCACATTCTAATAGTGCCCAGTGATTGGCTGCAGGGCTCACGTGGCATAAGAATGTCATGAGAGTTCCGGGAGACCGGACGCCGCAGCAGGGGGTGAGTAGCTGTTATTTTTATTTTACAAGTGGAACCATATTCAAACAAGACTGCAGAAAGGATAGTAACGTTACCCCAGTATGTTCAGATGAATGGTTGAGAGGAATAACAAAGGGCTGCGCCAAGTTATTTTACAGAACTCTGTTTGGTACTCCTTGGTATTAATTAGTTCTTCTTGTAAAATAAAAATAACAGCTACTCATCTCCTGCTCCAGCACCCGGTCTCCTGGGACTCTCGTGACTTTGTTATGCCACATGAGCCATTAAGCCACTCATTGGGCACTAGTGGAATGCTGCTCTCATACGAGGGAAATGGGAGCGCAGAAGCTTAGTAGTGGCTACTGATTTGGCTTTAGGGCTCACATGGCATAACAAAGTCACGAGAGTCTCAGGAGAGCGGGCACCAGAGTCGGAAGTGAGTAGCTGTTTATTTTATATTGTACAAGAGGAACAAATTGATTCAAAAAAGGAGTTCCTTTTGTAAAATAAAAATAACAGCTACTCATCTCCTGATTTGCTGCCCTATATACTGGGACTCTCATGACTTTGTTATGCCACGTGAGTCCTGAAGCCAAATCTGTGGCCACTATTAAGTTTCTGCGCTTCCATTTTCCTCAAACAAGAGCAGCATTCCAATTGTGCCCAATGATTGGCTGCAGGGAATAATGTAGCATAACAATGTCATGAGAGTCCCGGGAGACCGGGCGCCGGAGTAGGAGGTGAGTAGATGTTGTTTTTATTTTACAAGGGGAACTTCTTTATTGTAAAAGAGGTTGCCCAGGAAGTGGACAACCCCATTGTCTAAAAAGGTTCATTAAGACCCCTAGTTTAGCATTTTGAGGTGCTCTGTCCTGGTGATTAGTTCCAATCCATCTATATGGTTAAAAAAATGTATATTCAAACAGAAAAATTAAATTCTATGTTGTTTTTTCACTTACTCATAAACATCTACACAACTTGACAGTCCATCTACTCCAACTTCTTCTGAACTATCACTGCTAGAGGTATAAATGTCTTCTTCATCCTCCTGATTGCAGGGCTGTTGACTCGCCTGGCTAAGTAACTTACAGTCCGTCCATATGTCCCAAAGCAGGTCCTCGACGTTCTGAATCTTCTCGGACTTCAAGGTATTTTTTTGGACTTTCTTCACGGCAAAGCGCGGGTTGACCCTCACCGGCGCTGTGCTGGATTTCCTTCGACTGTCTACTTTTTTCTTGCCAACTTGGACTGATACCCTTCGTTGTGCCAAGAGTCCAAGAGATGGCCCACCGGCTCCTGATTTCCGCCTGACTTTCGAAGCCGCCAGACTCATTCTCCTTTCAGGTTCACTTGGACAGGACTTGCTAAAATGTCGATGGAAAAAGTTCTCCATGGTGTCTATGAACTTGGAGCATCAACGATCATTCATAAAATCTCCTTGCCCTTTGTAGGATGAGAATGGTCTCTCCAGGTTGTCTTTCAAGGTGAACTTAAAGCATCTACAATCATCCATAAAATCTCCTTGCCCTCTGTAGTACAAGACTGGTCTCTCCAGGTCGTCTTTCAAGGGGAACTTGGAGCATCAACAATCATCTATGAAATCTCCTTGCCCTCTGTAGGACAAGAATGGTCTCTCCAGGTTGTCTTTCAAGGTGAACTTGGAGCATCAACGATAATCCATAAAATCTCCTTGCCCTCTTTGGTATGAGAATGGTCTCTCCTGGTTGTCTTTCAAGGTGAACTTGGAGCATCAACAATCATCCATAAAATCTCCTTGCCCTTTGTAGGTTGAGAATGATCTCTCCAGGTTGTCTCTCCAGGTTGTCTTTCAAGGTGAACTTGGAGCATCAACGATAATCCATAAAATCTCCTTGCCCTCTGTAGGACAAGACTGGTCTCTCCAGGTCGTCTTTCAAGGTGAACTTGGAGCATCAACAATCATCCATAAAATCTCCTTGCCCTCATTGGGACAAGAATGGTCTCTCCAGGTTATTTCTCCAGGTAGTCTTTCAAGGTGAACTTGGAGCATCAACGATAATCCATAAAATCTCCTTGCCTTCTTTGGTATGAGAATGGTCTCTCCTGGTTGTCTTTCAAGGTGAACTTGGAGCATCAACAGTCATCCATAAAATCTCCTTGCCCATTGTAGGTTGAGAATGGTCTCTCCAGGTTGTCTCTCCAGGTTGTCTTTCAAGGTGAACTTGGAGCATCAACAATCATCCATAAAATCTCCTTGCCCTTTGTAGGATGAGAATGATCTCTCCAGGTTGTCTTTCAAAATGAACTTGAAGCATCAACGATTATCCATGAAATCTCCTTGCCCTCTGTAGGACGAGAATGGAATCTCCAGGTTGTCTTTCAAGGTCCTTGTAGACTTTTTGAACCCTTGAGTCACTTTTTTTCACATCGGCCCTACTTTTTGACAACCCCTCTTCTAGGTTGCACAAAACTTCTATTATGTCCTTGGCCGATGAAAACAGGTATCAAGAGTATAAAACACAGGTTAAACAGGCCTCGGTCTGAAGGTGGTGTTGGGCGGTTGGGGTGGGTGATACGACGGCAGCCTTGTAAATGAAAAATGTAATTGCCGAGAGTTACACATTCGGCACTGAGGCAATATATGAAAGATTCTCAGCAGAGCCGTGTCTACACTGGAAGGAGTAACACCAGCTCCTATTTTAGGGACCCTCCCGGGATGTTAATGCTCTGAATTACACCGGCTGCTTCCAAATTTGAGACGGAAAACCTGCTTAGATTACCGAACTTCAGTCTTATACTGTACCCTAGTCAAAAAAAGTGATCGTTCCCCGACCTCTTAACACCACAGTAACTCAACAGGGTAAAAAAGAAATAACCAAAAATAAAAAGTATGAAGCAAAAAGAATTAATTTTATAAAATCACTTTCCAACAACTCCCAAAAAATAATGAAAACAATTTTTTTTTCATTAAAATAATGAAAAAAATTAAACATTTTCTAAAAATCTCTAAAAAACAGTTTTACTTTTAATTTATTTATTAATATTTTATTCAGATAAAAATGTAAAGATTTTCTAAAAATCTCTAAAAGAAAATTCAAATTTTTTGTTGATTTTTTTTTATTTAACCTCTCAAAGGCACAAGGAAAAAAAAGAAAAAATTAATATTAAATGAAAAAATATAGATAAATTAATTGAATAAAAAAAAAAAAATTATATCTCCGACTAAAATATAAAAATAAAAAAATAGGAATAAAACAAAAATTAACTTCAAGAAAATATATATATTAATGAAATAAAAAAAATATATCTGACTAAAAACTAAGAGTAAAATATATATATAATGATTAAAATTGTTTTATTTAAATAAAAGAAATATTACTAAAATAGAACAATAATATATTAAATCTAAAAATAAAAAAAGGTACAAAAAAAATGAAATACCAAAAAATATATAAATTAATGAAATGAAACAATAATATATCTCCGACTAAAAACTAAGAGTAAAAAAAATAATATATATAAAATGATTAAAAAAACATATTAAATAAAAGAAATATTACTGAAATCTATTACTGCTCTATCTCTGACTAAAATCTAAAAATTAAATAATAGGAATAAAAAAAACTGAAATTAATGAAATAAAAAAATAATTTATCTTCGAATAAAAACTAAAAGTAAAAAAAATAATATATATATTTATAAAATGATAAAAATAAATCCTTAAATAAAAGAAATATTAATAAAATAAAACAATAACATATCTCTGGCCAAAATCTAAAAATAAAATAAAAAAAATAATATATATATTTATAAAATGATAAAAATAAATCCTTAAATAAAAGAAATATTAATGAAATAAAACAATAATATATCTCTGACCAAAATCTAAAAATAAAATAAAAAAAATAAATAGATAAAAAAAATATATATATATATAAATTAATGAAATAAAAAAAAATATATATTTTGACTAAAAACTAAAAGTAAAAAAAATAATATATACATATATATATTTATAAAATGATAAAAATAAATCCTTAAGAAATATTAATGAAATAAAACAATAATATATCTCTGGACAAAATCTAAAAATAAAAAAATATATAGGAATAAAAAAAAAATTCTATGAAAAACAAAATATATATATAAATTAAAGAAATAAAAAAAATAATATATCTCCGACTAAAAACTAAATGTAAAAAAATGCATATACATATATAAAATGATAGAAAAGTATAAAAATATTTCTTAAAGAAAATATTACCGATATAAAGCAATAATATATCTTAGACTAAAAACTAAGTTATATAAATAAAAAAAAATATTGAATAAAAGAAAATTAACTAAATGTAAAGGTAATATATTCCCGACTAAAGTCTAAAAGTGAGGGAAAAATATATATATTATTTAGTAAAAAATAATGGTGCTTTGTATCGAGTTGGTGCGTGTAATCCTAAATGGGCGCGAGCTATCGGGGTCACGTCGCGATAAATCCATGGTGCTACAATCCGTCAGCCGGAAGGTGGAGGTGTCAAGGGCGACATTTGGGTTTAATGGATGACGGCCCCATAATAATCCCGGGGCTGATGAAGGAGCCGATGCTTCTCTTGTTCTGGAGACTTTTTCCAGGTTCGGAGGATTTTTATCAGGAGGGGGACGTCAGGGTCTGGAAGTATTTTGGAGGAGAGCGGGGGGTGCGGAGGGGGTGTATGGGGGCAGCTGGATGTGGTTCAGGAATGCCGGCTCCGGTGGGGATTGCCCTTCTACATGGAAAGTGCATGGGAATATTGCTCCTCCGGTGGGGTGAATATGGTGGACGTCCTGCACGCAGCGTCCCGGGGTCTTCAGTCTCCTTTCACGACTTTCTCTCCTTCTACTTTCAGAAGACTCTGCTCCTTCCTTCCTCTCGTATCTTGATCTTTTCTGGAGATTCTGGTTTTATGGGTTTGACTTCCTCTCTTAAAAAGAAACTGCTTAGAAAGCAACATGAAGACTATTCAGCGAGACATTAGTGATGACCTTAACCCAGGTTCCCCTGTCAAGGCTACTTGTAGGGCCACATAACCCCAAAGTCCCGCCGCTAGATATTCATTTTGGAGGGGCCTGGTTTAGGGTCCACATGGCATGGTCTGGGGTCTGAGGGTGGTATCCCTGGTTTAAAGGGAATCTGGCACCAGATTTTGCCATCCCATCTGAGAGCAGCATAATGTGCAGACAGAGACCCTGATTCCAGCAATGTGTCACTTACTGAGCTGCTTGCTGTCATTTTGATAAAATTACTGTTTTCTCTACTGCAATGCAGCAGCTCATGAATGGGCTGGACTACTTTATGAGTCCTCTAATGATAATCTCCAGATGGTTAAACAGTGATTTTATCACAACTACCCAGAACAGCTCAGTAAGTGACACATCGCTGGAATCAGGGTCTCTGTCTCTACATTATGCTGCTCTCAGATGGGATGTCAAAAACCTGGTGACACTGTCCCTTTAAGGTTTAAATGAAAAAGATGCAAGGTGCTTACAAAGGGTATCTGGTCCGGGAACTGCATTTCTCTAAAGGCGTATGGTCTGAGGTCCGAAGCAATAAGGAGTCTAGGCAGTGGCGTAACTTCAGGCCCAGGGGCCCCGATGCGGAAGCTCCAACGGGGCCCCCAATTATTGCAAATCTTTAATAGTATTAGTCTTTTTCTATAGGACAGAGGGACTTTTGGGGCCCCCCTATGCTGCAGGACCCAGGTGCGATCGCAACCCCTGCACCTATTGTAGTTACGCCCCTGAGTCTAGGTCTGGGGAGTTTAAAAATTGGGGATACTATTGGTGGTCTGTGTAAAGAGGAGTCCGGTATGACGATAGAAGTGAAATAGATCCAAACTGGTTCTTAAAGGGGTCCTGGTCTGGAATCTGCATTTTTATGGGGTACAGTCTGGGGTCTGAAGGAACAAGGGGTCTGGTCTGGTATATATAAAAATAGGGGATGTTATTGATATTCTGTATTAAGGGGGATTCGGTATAGGTGAAAGAGATTCAAGGTGGTTCTTAAAGGGGTCCTGGTAAGGGAGCTGCATTTCTGTAAAGGGGTATGGCCTGGGGTCTGTAGAAGCGAGTAGTTTGTTCTTGGGTGTGTGAATATAGGGGTGCTATTGGTAGTCTCTATAAAGCGTGGTCTAGTATGGGATTTAAGTGAAAGAAATCCAAGCTGATTCTTAAAGGGGTGCTAGTCTTGGGTCTGTATTTCTTAAGGGGGTCTGGTCTGAGGTCTGTATTTAGAGGGTCTGGTCTGAGGTCTGTATTCAGGGGTCTACACTTGGGTCTGTATTTCTTTAGGGTGTCCTGGTCTGGGATCTGTATTTCTTTAGCGGTTTGGTCTGGGATCTGTATTTCAATAGGGGGTCCTGGTCTGGGGTCTGCATTTAGGGGGTCCTGGTCTGGGGTCTGTATTTCTTTAGTGGGTCCGGTCTGGTGTCTGAATTTCTTTAGGGATCTGGAGTCTGTATTTCTTTAGGGGGTCCTGCTCTGGTGTCTGTATTTCTTTAGTGGTCTGGTCTGGGGTCTGTATTTAGGGGGTCTCGTCTGGGATCTGTATTTCTTTAGGGGGTTTGGTCTGGGGTCTGTATTTCGTTAGGGGTATGGTCTGGGGTCTGTATCAGTTTTGGGGTCTGGTCTGGGGTTTGTATTAGTTTTGGAGTCTGGTCTGGGTCTGTATTAGTTTAGGGGTCTGCTCTGGGGTCTGTATTAGTTTTGGGGTCTGGTCTGGGGTCTGTATTTCGTTAGGGGTCTGGTCTGGGGTCTGTATTTCTTTAGTGGTCTGGTCTGGGGTCTATATTTAGGGGGTCTCGTCTGGGATCTGTATTTCTTTAGGGGGTTTGGTCTGGGGTCTGTATTTCGTTGGGGGTATGGTCTGGGGTCTGTATCAGTTTTGGGGTCTGGTCTGGGGTCTGTATTAGTTTTGGAGTCTGGTCTGGGTCTGTATTAGTTTAGGGGTCTGCTCTGGGGTCTGTATTAGTTTAGGGGTCTGCTCTGGGGTCTGTATTAGTTTAGGGGTCTGCTCTGGGGTCTGTATTAGTTTTGGGGTCTGGTCTGGGGTCTGTATTAGTTTAGGGGTCGGGTCTGTATTTCGTTAGGGGTCTGGTCTGGGGTCTGTATTTCGTTAGGGGTCTGGTCTGGTGTCTGTATTTCTTTAGGGGTCTGGTCTGGGGTCTGTATTTCGTTATGGGTCTGGTCTGGGGTCTGTAAATAGAAGGACTAAATGTTTTGAAATAAACCAGCACGGAGAGAGGTAGATAAATCCTGCACACGCTGTCGCATTTCAGGCCACAGAGTCTTAGTCATTTCCTCTGCCCTTGGTTGCGGTGTGAAGAGTTAACGTTTCCAGCGTTCATCACATCAGGGAGATCCGTGATGCAATCTATCTGGGCCCCGCTGTGCGGTCGGGCCCCGGCCCCTGGACTGGAGATTCTGCATTTCTTATTTCCAGCCACAATTCTGTCATCACGATTCACTTCAGAAAACACAACTGTCCTATCTGGAACGTGCGTCAGGTACGTACCCACCAGATCGGCTCCAATTATTGCATATACTCGAGTTTACAGTCCGATAATCCGGCACGCTCTAAATTATCAGATCATTGGACAATGGATACATGCAGTAACTGTCGAACATCTACAAGAGTGTGGAATAATCTGGATTATTGCTGCACGCCGTGTAATCGGGTTATCTAAACCACCGGATGAAGGAGTAATGGAATTCAACAGCAATGTAACTCATACTCTTCTGCAATGTATGAAGAATGACAGATAAACACAGGAGCTGTAAGGTGTCCCAAGAGATAAGGGGCTTGTCCTGCACCCCTCCTTTATCCCAGGAGCAATCACAGTCCCCCTAATGCTGACCTCGCTGTCAGGACATGGTATGTCTCAATGCACGAGAGTGAAGACATGTGCTGGAGCGGCAGAGCGCCTCATCTGGGGTCTATAGAAAGGAGGAAAGTTAAGGCTGAGTAGCAGTGGTGTAACTTCAGGGCCAGGGGCCCTGATGCGAAAGCTCCAGCGAGGCCCCCAATTATTGCAAATCTTTAATAGTATTAGTCTTTGTCTATAGGACTAAGGGACTTTTGGGGCTCCCCTAGGCTGCAGGGCCCGGGTGCGATTGCAACCCCTGCACCTATTGTAGTTACGCCCCTGCTGAGTAGATAGACTCAGTAGATTGTGCACGGTCTGGGCTCAGTAGATACCGTAGCAGCCGGTCTGGGCCGGGCTCAGTAGAGAGCGTCTGGGCCGGGCTCAGTAGAGAGCGTCTGGGCCGGGCTCAGTAGAGAGCGTCTGGGCCGGGCTCAGTAGAGAGCGTCTGGGCCGGGCTCAGTAGAGAGCGTCTGGGCCGGGCTCAGTAGAGAGCGTCTGGGCCGGGCTCAGTAGAGAGCGTCTGGGCCGGGCTCAGTAGAGAGCGTCTGGTCTGGGCTCGGTAGAGAGCACACGGTCTGGGCTCAGTAGATAGCAGCCGGTCTGGGCTCAGTAGAGAGCATCTGGTCTGGGCTCAGTAGAGAGCATCTGGCCTAGGTTCAGTATAGAGCGTCTGGCCTGGGCTCAGTAGAGAGCGTCTGGTCTGGGCTCAGTAGAGAGCGTCTGGTCTGTGGCCAGTAGAGAGCGTCTGGTCTGGGGTCAGTAGAGAGCGTCTGGTCTGGACTCAGTAGAGAGCGTCTGGTCTGGGCTCAGTAGAGAGCGTCTGGTCTGGACTCAGTAGAGAGCGTCTGGTCTGGGCTCAGTAGAGAGCGTCTGGTCTGGGCTCGGTAGAGAGCACACGGTCTGGGCTCAGTAGATAGCAGCCGGTCTGGGCTCAGTAGAGAGCATCTGGTCTGGGCTCAGTAGAGAGCGTCTGGCCTAGGTTCAGTAGAAAGCGTCTGGCCTAGGTTCAGTATAGAGCGTCTGGCCTGGGCTCAGTAGAGAGCGTCTGGTCTGTGGTCAGTAGAGAGCGTCTGGTCTGCGGTCAGTAGAGAGCGTCTGGTCTGGGCTCACTAGAGAGCGTCTGGTCTGCGGTCAGTAGAGAGCGTCTGGTCTGGGCTCAGTAGAGAGCGTCTGGTCTGGGCTCAGTAGAGAGCGTCTGGTCTGCGGTCAGTAGAGAGCGTCTGGTCTGGGCTCAGTAGAGAGCGTCTGGTCTGGGCTCAGTAGATAGCAACCGGTCTGGGCTCAGTAGAGAGCGTCTGGTCTGCGGTCAGTAGAGAGCGTCTGGTTTGGGCTCAGTAGAGAGCATCTGGTCTGGGCTCAGTAGAGAGCGTCTGGTCTGGACTCAGTAGAGAGTATCTGGTCTGGGCTCAGTAGAAAGCGTCTGGTCTGGACTCACTAGAGAGCGTCTGGTCTGGGCTCAGTAGAGAGCGTCTGGTCTGGACTCAGTAGAGAGCGTCTGGTCTGGGCTCAGTAGAGAGCATCTGGTCTGGGCTCAGTAGAGAGCGTCTGGTCTGGACTCAGTAGAGAGCGTCTGGCCTGGGCTCAGTAGAGAGCGTCTGGTCTGGACTCAGTAGAGAGCGTCTGGTCTGGGCTCAGTGGAGAGCATGTGGTCTGGACTCAGTAGAGAGCGTCTGGTCTGGACTCAGTAGAGAGCGTCTGGTCTGGACTCAGTAGAGAGCGTCTGGTCTGGACTCAGTAGAGAGCGTCTGGTCTGGACTCAGTAGAGAGCGTCTGGTCTGGACTCAGTAGAGAGCATCTGGTCTGGGCTCAGTAGAGAGCATCTGGTCTGGGGTCAGTAGAGAGAGTCTGGCCTGGGCTCAATAGAGAGCGTCTGGTCTGGGGTCAGTAGAGAGTGTCTGGTCTGGGGTCAGTAGAGAGCATCTGGCCTGGGCTCAGTAGAGAGCGTCTGGTCTGGGGTCAGTAGAGAGAGTCTGGCCTGGGCTCAATAGAGAGCGTCTGGTCTGGGGTCAGTAGAGAGCGTCTGGTCTGGGGTCAGTAGAGAGCATCTGGCCTGGACTCAGTAGAGAGCGTCTGGTCTGGACTCAGTAGAGAGCATCTGGTCTGGGGTCAGTAGAGAGCATCTGGTCTG
Source organism: Allobates femoralis (assembly GCA_033576535.1). NCBI lineage: Eukaryota > Metazoa > Chordata > Amphibia > Anura > Aromobatidae > Allobates > Allobates femoralis. The sequence goes on along the minus strand of JARQOC010000004.1, from coordinate 606,567,212 downwards.
GACTCAGTAGAGAGCGTCTGGTCTGGGATCAGTAGAGAGCGTCTGGTCTGGGGTCAGTAGAGAGCATCTGGCCTGGACTCAGTAGAGAGCGTCTGGTCTGGACTCAGTAGAGAGCATCTGGTCTGGGGTCAGTAGAGAGCATCTGGTCTGGACTCAGTAGAGAGCGTCTGGTCTGGGATCAGTAGAGAGCGTCTGGTCTGGGGTCAGTAGAGAGCGTCTGGTCTGGGGTCAGTAGAGAGCATCTGGCCTGGACTCAGTAGAGAGCGTCTGGTCTGGACTCAGTAGAGAGCATCTGGTCTGGGGTCAGTAGAGAGCATCTGGTCTGGACTCAGTAGAGAGCGTCTGGTCTGGGATCAGTAGAGAGCGTCTGGTCTGGGGTCAGTAGAGAGCGTCTGGTCTGGGGTCAGTAGAGAGCGTCTGGTCTGGGGTCAGTATAAATTGGAATCAAACTGGTAATGTGTATGAGGGAAGTCTACATAATGTGCGATCTGATCTGAGGTCCAATTTGCTTTTTAAGGCCACTTTACACACACCAACTTATCTGTCCAACTTCTGAACAACTTACTGGTTGCAGTGAAATCATGGACACATTGCTCCATTTTGTGGCTGTGTACAAGTGGAACAATGTGTCCATGATTTCACTGCAACCAGTAAGTTGTTCAGAAGTTGGACAGATAAGTTGGTGTGTGTAAAGTGGCCTTTAAGGCGAGGCCTGGGTTTAGCATTTCTTGAAGGGGTAAAGTCTGATAAAGTATGATCTGGTCTGTATAAATGGAGGTCGGTGATCTTTATATACGAGGTCTGTATAAGGTGGGGATCTCATCTGTGGTCTGACATCTAGAGATATGAGGTGGTTCTCTGTTACATATATCATCAGCTCACTGAGAGATCAGGTTACAGCTGTCTATGGAGATCTATTAAAAAGGGATTAATAATAGAATGTTATCTTCCTGCAGCCACCACTAGAGGGAGCTGTGGAGCTTACTGCATACAACCACTGAGCTCCCTCTAGTGGTGGCTGCCGGAAGTCAGAACTTTATCATATATCTGTGCAGAGGATCTGGAGCTTTGTGTCAGCCCAGCAGAGGTTGGTGCTTTTTTCCGCCTTTCCTAGAAGCAGATATAACTAGTTACGGCAAACATAAAAGATGAAAGTTCTCACATTTCCTATTGATTTCTTCCAGTTTAGGAGGAATAATGTGTTACATATTGCGCCCGGCTCAGAATAAACAGGGATGGGATTTCTTAATTATAGTGCGTCTGAGTGATTTACCGCCAAGCTAATCCGGTATATTGCAGCCCCGTTCTCGGTGCAGGCGCCTCTTATCCCACTCGCTATGTGAGTAATTAGGTATTCCACTTTAAGTGTCAGTCTCACAGATTAAATAATACAACAATGCGGAGACTTCTAATGACACATTTCTCCGGCGCTCGCACCTATTACCACTAATGCGGGTATAATATATCATTTCTCGCCACCTAATAGTAAAAATAGGGTCTTTACCAGCCGCAGACGGATGCTGGAGCCGGGGGGGAGGGTGATAATGTATAACAAGGCACCTCGTATTTACACCGTAGGTGCTCGTTTTCAGATATTTACTCTTTCTTGGTTACTTTTCACTTGAATCAAGATGTCCGAGCCTTCTTCACAATGGATCCCTATGACAGGCACGCCTGTGCACCATAACCAATCACCAGCAAGGAATGCTGGAAAATGTGACCATATAAAGGACATGGGAGTGATCACAAAGTAGCCACATCTGGGACTAAGGAGTATTGCAGAAATAGAAACTGACATTAACTCCCATACTGCCTCTGCGAATAGGACAGACATGCCTCCGTACCATTACCAATCAACAGCAAGGAATGCTGAAAAATGTGACTATATAAAGGACATAGGAGTGATCATAAAGTAGCCACATCTAGGTACAGAACTAAGAAGTATTGCAGCAACAGAAACTAACATTAACTCCTGCATATAGGGGCGCTGTGGAGCTATCATACTGCATATAGGGCGCTGTGGGGCTATCGTACTCCATATAGGGGCGCTGTGGGGCTATCATACTGTGTATAGGGGCACTGTGGGGCTATCATACTGCACATAGGGGTACTGTGGGGCTATCATACTGCGTATAGGGGAACTGTAGGGCTATCATACTGTGTATACAGGTATTATGGAGGTATCATACTGCATATAGGGGCACTGTGGGCCCATCATACTGCATATAGGGGCACTGTGGGCCCATCATACTGCATATAGGGGCACTGTGAGGACATCATACTGCATATGGGGCACTGTGGGGATATCATACTGTGTATAGGAGCACTGTGGGGATATCATACTGTGTATAGGGGTACTGTGGGGCTATCATACTGCACATAGGGGCACTGTGGGGCTATCATACTGCATATAGGGGCACTGTGGAACCATCATACTGCATAATAGGGGCACTGTGGGGCTATCATACTGCGTATAGGGGCACTGTGGGGCAATCATACTGCGTATAGGGGCACTGTGGGGCAATCATACTGCACATAGGGGCACTGTGGGGCTATCATACTGCACATAGGGGCACTGTGGGGCTATCATACTGCACATAGGGGCACTGTGGGGCTATCATACTGTGTATAGGGGCACTGTGGGGATATCATACTGCGTATAGGCGACCTGTGGGGCTATCATACTGTGTATAGGGGCACTGTGGGGCTATCATACTGCATATAGGGGCACTGTGGGGCTATCATACTGCATATAGGGGCACTGTGGGGCTATCATACTGCATATAGGGGCACTGTGAGGCTATCATACTGTGTATAGGGGCACTGTGGGGCTATCATACTGCATATAGAGGCACTGTGGGGCTATCATACTGCATATAGGGGCACTGTGGGGCTATCATCCTGCATATATGGGCACTGTGGGGCTATCATACTGCATATAGGGGCACTGTGATGCTATCATACTGTGTATAGGGGCACTGTGGAGCTATCATACTGTGTATAGGGGCACTGTGGGGCTATCATACTGTGTATAGGGCACTGTGGGGCTATCATACTGCATATAGGGGCACTGTGGGGCTATCATCCTGCATATAGGGGCACTGTGGGGCTATCATACTGCATATAGGGGCACGGTGAGGCTATCATACTGTGTATAGGGGCACTGTGGAGCTATCATACTGCATATAGGGGCACTGTGGGGCTATCATCCTGCATATACGGGCACTGTGGGGCTATCATACTGTGTATAGGGGCATTGTGGGGCTATCATACTGCATATAGGGGCACTGTGGGGCTATCATAATGTTTATAGGGGCACTGTGGGGCTACCATACTGTGTATAGGGGCACTGTGGGGCTATCATACTGTTTATAGGGGCACTGTGGGGCTATCATACTGCATATAGGGGAGCTGTGGGCCAATCATACTGTGGGCCCACAGCTATGGGGCTATTATACTGTGTATAGGAGCGCCTTGGGGCTATCATACTGTGTATAGGGGCACTGTGGGGCTATGATACTTCATATAGGGGCACTGTGGAACCATCACAGTGCATATAGGGGCACGGTGGGGCTATGATACTGCATATAGGGGCACTGTAGGGCTATGATACTGTGTATAGGGGAGCTATGGGGCTATTATACTGCGTATAGCTGCGCTGTGGGGCTATCATACTGTGTATAGGGGCACTGCGGGGCTATCAATATGTGTGGGGGGCACTGGGGAAAAATTCATGTGTATAGCATCACTGCAGGGGCATTAGTATGTGGGGCAGCTGTCGGAGAGGCACTGGAGGCATCATCCTTCATAGGAGAGGCACTGTAGGAAAAACATACTGTATGTAGGGCTGCTGTGGGTGCAAGTATAATTTATGGTGCGGCACTGTGGGGGGTATTATTATGTTTGGGTGCTGGGGGAAAGGCATTGTAGGACCATAATACTGTATGTGAGGGGGCATCAATGTCTGTGGTGGCATTGTGGGGGTCATTTGGGAGAGGTACTGGGGGTATCAGAATGTGCAGTAGCACTGTGGAACTATCATACTATCTATAGGGGCACTGTAGGGGCCTCAATATGTGTGTGGGGGGGCGGCACTGTGGGGGCAGTACTATGTGGGGCAGCTGTGGGAGGGGAAATGAGGGAATCATCCTGTGTAGGAGGGGGGCACTGTAGGACCACACCATGATAAGTCTCCAGGTAGTCCTAGTCTGAAACGTACAGTCCATTGATTTCTAAAGGTAGCGTGTAATGCCTCATTTGTCCTGCGGGGGCACTGTGTCTAAACTGAGAACTTGCTGTACATTACAGCTCATCTTCGAGGACGCTCTTTCATCCCAATATTTTAAAAAACTGTAAAAAGTGGACAACCCCTTTAAATTATAATAATAAGTCGCGGGTCTGCAGGAAAATCGGGAAAGTCACAGGTTTCCTGCAAATATTAGAATAGAAAAATAGAAAAAGCAATGACTTCTAATGGATGGCGGATGGATGAGACTGATGGTCCCGCTGGCTCGCGCTCAATGATAAATGATGCAGACTCCTCATTAAAAGCCCATTAATATTGTATGGAGAGAGGATGAGAATGAGTCAGTGCAGATAAACACGGGATAAGATGACAATGAAGACGCCGACGAGCAGACAGCTGACGTTCTCCTGCATTTGTCTATCATGATCAGTTTGATCATGGTAAATACATAGTTTCCTCTCTTCTACATGCCTATACCATATAAGCCAACCTTCCTGATATGTCCAGGAAAAAGAAGAGTTCTCCTAGACACTAGAAAAATCTCCCATGACTAAGCACAACCGGCGAAACCTCCGGGACATAAGCAATTTTGGAACTATTTTCGTGGCTAAAGTTGAGCAAAAACTAACTAACTGTCCAAGATTGTTTATTAGGAAAAATTTCACATATGGGAGATGATACATTTGACCTTGACCTTACCCCTTTGAAAAAGCCACTCCCATTCCATGCCTTTTTTCATCTATTTATGCCCCCTTTATGCTTTGGTCCCTGTTTAGCCAAAACATTAAGGTAGGTTTTCCATCGGGATAAGTTTATATATCTCAGAGACTAAGCAAACTGGCGAAACCTCCTGGATACATGTAATTCCAAATACTTACTCGTGTTCAGATTAGAGTTGCTTCAAAGTATCTTGGTCCAGTAGACACAATGGATGGTCCATGGCTTCCAGACCAGAGCCCTCCAAATCTATTCTACCTATCAGCTTCCTCAGCCTGTTTTCTGACTAGTAGATATGGTTTAATTTCACGTATGGGTTTCGCCACAACAAAGACATTTAGCCTTAAATATTAATCAAACAATAAGCCAAGGATGGCGGCAGGTAGGAGAGAGTTCATGAACAACTGATGTGGCTGCTGGTCCGGGGCACGGTAAATCACTTTGCACGGCTTTAATTGGGACACAAGAAAACATTTGGAATCACGTGTCCAGGAGGTTTCGCTAGTTTTGCTTAGTCATTGGGGATGTACAAACATTTCCTGATGGACAATCTGGGAGAGTTGGAAATTATTTGCTCAACTCTAGCCTCAATGTCTTGGAGATGCAAGTGACAAAACTTAAAGGGGACAAAGAATAGGTGAGAAAAAGGTATGGAATGGGTGTGGCTCCTTCAAGAGGGTAAGGATATGATCGAAGGTATGCAGGGTACCACCTCCCATATATTGATTTTTTTTGCAAATTAGAGTGCACTCACTGATCCGTCCTTGTGAGATGCTACTGGCTCCTGCGCTGGACGAGGGTACTACGAAGCATTTTGATCAAGTCTACTTAAAACTCAAGAAGCCATTAGGTAGGAATCACATATATCCAGGAAGTTTCGCCAGTTTTGCTTAGTCAGTAGTGATATAAAAACTTTTCCTGATGAACAATCTGGGAGAGTTGAAAATGTTTTGCTCAACTCAACAATGTCTTGAGGAGGTGGGGGCCAAAGCATAAAGCTGGAAGGGAATCAGTGAGAAAATTGATGAGATGGGTGTGGCTTCTTCAAGAGGGTAAGGTTATGGTTAAAGGTATACAGGATACCATCTCCCATATGTCGAATTTTCGCAAATTAGAGTGCACTTGTGAGATGCTTCTGGCTCCTGCGCTGGACAAGGGTACTGCAAAGCATTTTGTTCCAAGTCTAATCAGATCTCAAGAAACCATTCAGAATCACATATATCCAGGAGGTTTCGCCAGTTTTGCTTTGTCAGTAGAGATATACAAACTTTTCCTGATGAACAATCTGGGAGCGTTGAAAACTTTTTTGTTCAACTTTAGTCTCAATGTCTTGGGGAGGCGGGGCCGAAGCATAAAGGGAGCAAATAATAGTTGAGATATGAGTGTGGTTTATTCAAGGGGGTAAGGTTACAGTCAAAAGCGTATAGAAAACCCCCTCCCATTTGTCACATTTTTTGCAACATCCTTGGGAGATGCTACTGTCTCCTGTGCTGGACGAGGGTACTGTGAAACATTTTGCTCAACTGTTATCAAAACCCAAGAAACCATAGAAAATCACATATAGCCAGGAGGTTTCGCCCGTTTCGCTTAGTCAGTAGAGATATGCAAACTTTTCCTGAAATAGACTTTTTTGCTTTCTTTTTATTTATTTTTTCATCTATTTTTAATATTTGTATATTAATCTATTATTTAAGATTATTTTAGTCTTTCTATTTTTCATTCTTTCTTCCTTTTGTGACTGATCACCTTACAGAGAGCTGCTGCTGTTGATGTGATGTACCCTGAAGACGGAGCGGCCTGACAGTCTATTAGGAATGTAACGTTTCATCTGTATCCGGGACGGATGTATCGGGGGGTCTGCGTCTCCCAGCTCCTTTATGTATTTTCTTCCTAACGAGCGCTCGGAGCGGCTCTTACTTTCTGCTCCTGCCCAGAGTGTCCGTCCTGTCATTCATGATGAATATAACCGGCTGAGAAAAGCCACGAGGCGCCGCAGCAGCACATCATCGCGGCCAACAGCTGAGCACTTCACGGATTTACATATCGCTGGAAATTTTCCATTAAATCCGATCGTCTGAAATCCTCGATTAATAAAAATACTGGAGGGTCATAGACTGGAAGTGAAGGGGGATGGAAGAGACGAAACAAACAAAGCTGCTGCAGGTCATAGGATCCTTGACGCTAGAACTAAGGGAACCAGGGCTGTGCGGTCGGTAAGCAAACATCCGACTCCATAACCAGGGCTGTGGGGTCGGTAACCAAACATCCGACTCCAAATCTTCAATTTCATTGAATCCGACTACACCACACTGGACATCGACTCCGACTCCATAACCAGGACAGTGGGGTCGGTAACCAAACATCCGACTCTAAATCTTCAATTTCACTGAATCCGACTACACCACACTGGACACCGACTCCACAACCAGGGCTGTGAAGTCGGTAAGCCAAACATCTGACTCTGATCCAAAATGGGCATTGTCTCCAATCAAAATGTACACTGACTCTGACTCCACCCAAACTGGACACCGACTCCACAACCAGGGCTGTGAAGTCAGTAAGCCAAACATCCGACTCTGACTCCACCCAAAATGGGCACCAACCCCACCCAAAATGGGCACCGACTCCATCCAAAATAGGCACCAACTCCACCCAAAATGGGCCATGACTGCATCCAAAATGGGCACCAAGTCTGACTTCACCCAAAATGGGCACCGACTCCAACTGCACCCAAAATAGACATCGACTCTGACTCTATAACCATGGCTGTGGGCCACACATCTCACTCCAACTCCTCAATTTCCCAAAATCTGACTCCAAATCCGACTCTGACTCCTCAACAATCCTGAATCCGACTCTGACTCCACCAAAATGTACACCAACTCCAACTCCATAACCATGATAGGAAGTCACTAAGCCACATATCTGACTCCACCTAAAACGGACACAGACTCCAACTCCACCCAAAATGGGCACTGACTCTGACTCCACCCAAAATAGGCACTGACTCCAACTCCACCCAAAATGGGTACCAACTCCGACTCCACCCAAAATAGACACAGACTCTGATTCTATAACAGGGCTGTGAAGTCACTAAACCAAAAATCTCACTCCATCTTCTCAATTTCCTTAAATCCGACTCCTCAATAATCCTGAATCTGACTCTGACTCCAGCTCCAACAAAATGGACACCGACTCTGACTCTATAACCATAGCTGTGAAGTCAGTAAGCCAAACATCCGACTCTGAATCTTCAATTTCCCTGAATCCGACTCTGACTCCACCAAAATGTACACTGACTCCAACTCCATAACCATGACGGGAAGTCACTAAGCCACATATCCGACTCCACCCTAATTGGACTCCGACTCCACCCAAAGTCAGACTCTTGGACAATCTCCTCTCGAGTACAGAGAATAATAGAAGCCAACAGGGAACTCGAGCATTTCTCTGAATAACTCTTCCGGACTCTCCTGTTGACTTCGGTACTCGAGTGAAGACCGTCCAAGAGTCTGATTTGTTAAAACCGCTCGAGTTCCCCAGTGACTTCCATTATACTGGGTGCTCGTGTTACGCCTGTCGAAGTGTCCAACCTGCTCTTCTCCAATACCGAGAACTTGAGCGTGGTATTGTTCGCCCACCACTTCTGATGACGCATCCATTAGATAGGCACCCAATGTTATATCAGTGCGGGTCCAACTTATGACATCTCCACCAATAAAGGCTGTGACTCTTAGAAAGTTCTGTGGCTCCTTCCGCTCGAGTGAAGCTTGTCCAAGCTTTCAACCTGCTCGGTTCTTCCGGAAAAATGAGTTTCCGACTGAATTCCATTATATTCGGTACTCACCCGACCAAGTGACTGACCTGTTCATGTTGAGTATCGAGGAGCACTCGGGCTTTGAAGTCCTCACTCCTCACTACTGAAGACATTGGATAGGCAATCTATAGAATATTGATGGGGGTCTAACTTCTGACATCTCCACTGATAGAGGCCGTGACTCTTGGGAGAGTTCTATGGCTCCTTCATTATTAACACTGCTCCATACATGGCCTGAGGCAAGTATTTTCGGCTGCAGAGTATAGCGTTTAATGCTATGCTGGAGCCCATAGAAACCCGATGTTTACCTTAACAACCACTGGTTGTCAATGTAAACATCGGGTTTCTATGGGCTCCGTTGCTGGCAGGCATTGCATTAAACGCTCTGCGCTGCAGCACACAATACTTGCGTCAGGCTAGGGTCACAATGCAAGTGTGACCCTAGCCCTCAGGGGCCCGGTGGGCCCCCTCCAAGCAGTCGGGCCCCGGCACTTGCCCGGGTGCGCCGGGTGCTGACGCCGGGCCTGCATGGGACCACCTTGCCTTGTTGGCATTAACATTCATCATTTATTAGTCAAAAACCCTAGCTAACTGTGGCCAATTTTGACGAGACATAATTCTGTCAATGTTGGGGTTTTGCCCTAATATAAGGGGCGTGATATATGCAAAGTGGGAGATATGGGATGGGCCAGAGGAGAGATTTACCAGGTCTGAACAGGCAGTCTCTTGTACAGCAGACAAAACTTCCGACAAGACAAGCTCGAATAGTAACAAGATGTCAATTATTTGTAGGTTGCGTGAACGTATGAAATTCATTAATGGCGCTCTACAAAAAAAAGAAAGAGAGAATGCAGCTACTGTACAGGAGAGGAGTGCGCCTCTAAATCAACCGAGAAGGTGATAATAACACATATCAGACTTCATACTGCTGGTGTGCTGGCAGCCGAGAGACGAGCGAGTTCACACTCGGTTATTTCGACGCCTCGAGGTATTAAGGAAATCTCCATCCCTAGATGCACATATCAATCCCTTCCAGAAAACCCTCCATTGGATGACTCCACCGTGAACCTGCCGGGATGAACATACTTGGAAAGTTCTAAACTCCTGTATTAAGAACCGCCAGGTCTTGTCACTCAAAAAGTGGATATCAAAGGGATGGAAGTGAGGGTCTTCTCGAGTTTCTCTACTTTAGCTCACGTCTCCATACTCCTCCTTAAGTCCCTGATATCGTTCTTTTAACAATCACTTTATGATCAGTGAGGATCTGCCTTTTGAGACCAACGTCCAATCCAAAAAATTAGGAAGATGCAGTGTCCTCTTCTGTAGACCCAGTCAAGGGGGTGCAGTGCTAAACAAGCACAATGGCCTCTTCATTTTCAGGATGGTTGGTCCCCCACTGATCTTACCGAAACATGTAGGTGTCACATTCCCACCAAAGAGTGCCCCATCGACATCTGCTTCTGTCATCATGCACCGCCATATTCACCCTTTAGGTGATGCAAGTCACGGAGAATTCAGAACCAGAAATTACTGCCTAAAATTAGGGCAAGGGCTATGGCTACACCTAGGGCTAAGGGTAGAGCAAAGACAAAGGCTATAACTAGGGGTAAGATTAGGGCAAATACTAGGGCAACAGCTGGGGCTAAGTGTAAGGCAAGGACTAGGGCTAAGGATAAGGCAAGGACTATGGCTACAGCTGGGGCTAAGGGTAGGGTAAAGACAAGGGCTATAATTAGGGATAAGATTAGGGTAAGGACTAGGGCAACAGCTGGGGCTAAGGATAAGGCAAGGACTAGGGCTAAGAGTAGGTCAAGGATTAGGACTACAGCTAGGACTAACAGTAGGACAAGGACTAGGACAAGGAATAGGGCAACAGCTGGAGCAAAGGGTAAAGCAAGGACTAGGGTTAAATGTAGGGCAAGGACTAGGGCTACAGCTAGTGCTAAAGATTGGGCAAAGACAAGGGCTATACCTAGGTAAAGATTAGGGCAAGAACTAATGCAAAAGCTAGGGCTAAGGGTAGGGCAAAGACTAGGGCTACAGATAGGGCAGGGATTAGGGCTACAGCTGGCACTAAGGTTGGAGTTAAGACTAGGGATACAGCTAGGGGTAAGATTAGGACTAGGGCTACAGCTAGGGCTCAGATTAGGGCACAGACTAGGGCAATAGCTAGGGCTAAGGTTAGGGGAAGGACTAGAACTATAGCTAGGGCTAAGGTTACACAAGGACTAAGGCTAAGGTTAGGGTATGGACTGGGGCTACAGATAGGGCTAAGGTTGGGGCAAGGAATAGGGCTACACCTGCGGCTAAGGTTAGGGAATAGGTTAGGGCTATAGCTAGGGTTAAGGTTAGGGCAAGGACTAGAGTTACAGCTAGGGTTAAGGTTGGGGCAAGGATTAGGGCTAGGGTTTGGGATAAGATTAGGGTTATTTTAGGAATAGGGCTAAGGAAATACAAGTCACATAAAAAATATATATTTATATGATAAAAGTGATTGAGGGTCACGGGGGACATACTGAAAGGGTGGAAGAGGCTGAGGATTGGGGAGCCCAGAATGCCCTTCCTGCCCTGGCTACCCATGCTATTCCCCTGCCTAGACATCTAAACACTGCCTGACTGGAACAGAAGGAGTTAAGGGCACATATTGGTATAATATATTCTGCAGGTTTTCACAACACAGGATAGAAGAAGAAGAAAAAAAAAGTTGACTGTAAGAAGAAGGATCCGAACATAGTTCCTCTTGCATTCCGCCGGCCCTGCCCACTTCCCCATGTTTCCATGGAAACGGCGCCTAGATCTTTTAACATGGATGACATTAATGATCAGGTTGTTAAGTACATACAAAGGAGGTCTGAGTTAAAATTGCACGCTTGTCTGTGTGTGTCACCGAAGGACAACCCCTATCTAAAAACTACCGGGGGAGTCAAGAGTGGCCTCACCGGGTACAATATGTCCAAATGTCTGTGATGTAACAGCCCTGAGCACTGTCAGGAGAAATGTATCCTGTCAGTGTAATTAAAGGGATATTATCATCTCTTAAAGGGGATGAGTCACTTGCCAGAAATGTGTAATCTTTTTTACCCAGAATAAATGCTGCTTTTCTCCTGAATCCAGCGATGTTTTTGTTTTGATCCTACTCCTCTCCGTTCGCGAGATATGGCCTCTTACAGTTAGGGCCAGAAATATTTGGACAGTGACACAATTTTGGCGAGTTGGGCTCTGCATGCCACCACATTGGATTTGAAATGAAACCTCTACAACAGAATTCAAGTGCAGATTGTAACGTTTAATTTGAAGGGTTGAACAAAAATATCTGATAGAAAATGTAGGAATTGTACACATTTCTTTACAAACACTCCACATTTTAGGAGGTCAAAAGTAATTGGACAAATAAACATAACCCAAACAAAATATTTTTATTTTCAATATTTTGTTGCGAATCCTTTGGAGGCAATCACTGCCTTAAGTCTGGAACCCATGGACATCACCAAACGCTGGGTTTCCTCCTTCTTAATGCTTTGCCAGGCCTTTACAGCCGCAGCCTTCAGGTCTTGCTTGTTTGTGGGTCTTTCCGTCTTAAGTCTGGATTTGAGCAAGTGAAATGCGGCTCAATTGGGTTAAGATCTGGTGATTGACTTGGCCATTGCAGAATGTTCCACTTTTTTGCACTCATGAACTCCTGGGTAGCTTTGGCTGTATGCTTGGGGTCATTGTCCATCTGTACTATGAAGCGCCGTCTAATCAACTTTGCAGCATTTGGCTGAATCTGGGCTGAAAGTATATCCCGGTACACTTCAGAATTCATCCGGCTACTCTTGTCTGCTGTTATGTCATCAATAAACACAAGTGACCCAGTGCCATTGAAAGCCATGCATGCCCATGCCATCACGTTGCCTCCACCATGTTTTACAGAGGATGTGGTGTGCCTTGGATCATGTGCCGTTCCCTTTCTTCTCCAAACTTTTTTCTTCCCATCATTCTGGTACAGGTTGATCTTTGTCTCATCTGTCCATAGAATACTTTTCCAGAACTGAGCTGGCTTCTTGAGGTGTTTTTCTGCAAATTTAACTCTGGCCTGTCTATTTTTGGAATTGATGAATGGTTTGCATCTAGATGTGAACCCTTTGTATTTACTGTCATGGAGTCTTCTCTTTACTGTTGACTTAGAGACAGATACACCTACTTCACTGAGAGTGTTCTGGACTTCAGTTGATGTTGTGAACGGGTTCTTCTTCACCAAATAAAGTATGCGGCGATCATCCACCACTGTTGTCATCCGTGGACGCCCAGGCCTTTTAGAGTTCCCAAGCTCACCAGTCAATTCCTTTTTTCTCAGAATGTACCCAACTGTTGATTTTGCTACTCCAAGCATGTCTGCTATCTCTCTGATGGATTTTTTCTTTTTTTTCAGCCTCAGGATGTTCTGCTTCACCTCAATTGAGAGTTCCTTTGACCGCATGTTGTCTGGTCACAGCAACAGCTTCCAAATGCAAAACCACACACCTGGAATCCACCCCTGACCTTTTAACTACTTCATTGATTACAGGTTAACGAGGGAGACGCCTTCAGAGTTAATTACAGCCCTTAGAGTCCATTGTCCAATTACTTTTGGTCCCTTGAAAAAAGAGGAGGCTATGCATTACAGAGCTATGATTCCTAAACCCTTTCTCCGATTTGGATGTGGAAACTCTCATATTGCAGCTGGGAGTGTGCACTTTCAGCCCATATTATATATATAATTGTATTTCTGAACATGTTTTTGTAAACAGCTAAAATAACAAAACTTGTGTCACTGTCCAAATATTTCTGGCCCTAACTGTATTCCCTGTATTTAAATCTAGTCTTTATATCAATCTGGGCGTGGTCAAGAAAACTCACAAGAAAAAGAGTTGCTGACCACGCCCACTTGAGTACCTAGACTATACGGAATATAGGGCCATGGCGCAGGAACAAAAGAAAAACATCGCCAAATTCAGGACAACAGCAGCGTTTAAACCAGGGGGAAAAAAAATATCCTTAATTATGTGTCTGGGCATAAGGGCAACATAAGCATTTGAAACACCTCCTTATAGTGTCTCTATAATGTCAGCACACCTACCCTATAACAGTGTCAGCCCCTTGAATTTGAGAGTTGCCCTATAATAGGGCCATCTCCATAAGTGTGACGTAATATAATTAGAGTGGCACAGAGTATTTCAGGAAATGAGTATACAAATTAGCTCTCCTCCAAGAGAAACAAAATTAGCTCTTTATCTCATGGGTTGACAGGTGATTCTGGGGTTCTTGGCCGTCATAAATACGGTACCGCTTGTCCAGGTCAAGATCCTCTAAGGGGTCGGCAATGCTTACGGGGTAATAAGGTATGCAAATGCGGTCTCCTCAAGGAGAAAGAAAGCCGGATCTTTATACTAAGTAGCAATGTGGGTTACTTGTCATGACAGGTAGTAAAGGAATGGCGATCCTAAACAATATTATTGTAATGAGAGGGAACCACAGCAGCACAGAGTATTTTATAATATGTACTAGCCTGTGGCTTGTCTCCATTTAAGGAATGGACCCCACATTCTTAAAACAATGCCAGGAAATCGTATATTGCAGGGATAGTCATCCTTACAAGAAAAAGGAACTGGGTCCTGATCTGACACCCAAGACACAGCTGACTCCTCCATCTTCACACGTGCTCAGTGATTCAGTGCTGGTCGTGGCTGACAGCTGCGGGTACAGGGGTGGTGGAGGGACACTCCAGATACTGCTCAATGCCGTGAAAGGGATGACAAATTAAAACATGGCTGCTTTCTTAAATCAGTACCATATTTGTCAACAGGGTGTGTGTGGTACTGCAACTCCATTTACTGAGCTGTAATACCACACGCGGCCTGTACACAGAAGTGGCGCTATGTAAGATTATTTTAAACTTGGACAGCCCCTTTAAGTCACCGAGGCTCGTATGGAAACAATAGTCTTATTTCCTTCAGTAATGAAAGCTACATGATTCATGATAGCATATAAATGATTGTGGCACATGATGATGATATGTAAGGGGCACAGGTGGGCATGAAAAACTATCTGACAGAGTTATCAAAAGATTTTATTGCCCATAGTGACCAGAGGACAGCTTTCGTTTCTTAAACTACCCTGGTAAAATTAAAGCTGAGTAGCGATTAAAGGGGCTGTCAAGTGAAAGCATGTTATGCGTTATTCTCGGTCCGATGACAGCCGCCATTTCATTCATTCTCTATGAGGCACCGTCCTCCTTTCAGAGGATAACCGTGCCCTGTTCTGCCCATTGGTATGGGTCCCAGCGGTCAGATCCACACCGATCAATTCGTTGTCACTTATCGTGTGGACTTGTATTCACTGGACAACCCCTTTAAGTCCCGCCCCCAACCCACCTAGGGTATATATAAACCCCACCGTCTTCTGGCACAGAGATCGGAGTCGGCCATGTGATGTCACTCATCGAAGTTTAGCTAGTGTTGTCCCTTATCAGACGTCGGGCTGGTGACGTCACTCATCGGAGTTGGGCAGGTGACGTCACTTATCGGTATCAGGCTGGTGATGCCACTCATTGAAGTCGGGCCGGTGAGGTCACTTATCAGAGTTGGGCAGGTGTCGTCACTTATCGGTATCAGGCTGGTGATGCCACTCATTGAAGTCGGGCCGGTGAGGTCACTTATCAGAGTTGGGCAGGTGTCGTCACTTATCGGTATTAGGCTGGTGATGCCACTCATTGAAGTCGGGCCGGTGAGGTCACTTATCAGAGTTGGGCAGGTGTCGTCACTTATCGGTATCAGGCTGGTGATGCCACTCATTGAAGTCGGGCCGGTGAGGTCACTTATCAGAGTTGGGCAGGTGACGTCACTTATCGGTATGAGGCTGGTGATGCCACTTACTGTAGTCAGTCTTAAATTTACATAAAATGATATGAAAATTCACCTAGAACACAATCCCGTCTTTCCCACCGGTCAGATCCAAGAGGGACACAGGAGTGGGTGATTTCACACAGCGGGGGGCTCAGCTGTCACTGCCCTGAGCTCGCTTCCGGCAGCTGTGACATTCCCACCATTCCCAGGGTGACCAGAGAGTGACAGCTGCCAGATCAGTATAGATACATGAATCCTAAGAATACACGGCCCGCGCCAGGCGCACCACTGTTTCCGGTGGAGTTTAAAGGACGACATATTTCTTAACCCTGAGGGACAATGCAAAAGCATCCGCCCACGTTATACCCTAATAATAGTCCATACAAAGAGGGAAAGATTTCACACAGGAGTTCCCCGAAAAACTTACTATAAATACATAAAATATACATAAATATAAACAAAGGAAAAACTTACAATAAAATAAATAAAATATACATAAATATAAAATTCTATAAATATATACATGAAAAAATTACTATAAATACATAAAAATACATAAATATAAAATAACAAAAACAAATGAAAAGCTTAATATAAAATAAAATAGACATAAATATAAAATACTATAAATGCATAAAATATGCATAAATATAAAATACTATAAATATATGCATGAAAAACTTACTATAAATACATGAAAATACATACATATAAAATATTATAAAAACAAATGAAAAACTTACAATAAAATAAATAAATTATACAAAAATATAAAATATTATAAATATATACATTAAAAAAATTACATAAACGCATAAAATATGCATAAACATAAAAAATAAATGAAAAGCTTAATATAAAAGAAATAAAATATACATAATACAAAATTCTATAAATATATATGAAAAACTTACTATAAATACATAAAAATACAAATATAAAATACTATAAAAACAAATGAAAAACGTACAATAAAATATATGCATAAATATAAAATACTATAAATATATACATTAAAAAAATACTACAAATTCAAAAAAATACATAAATATAAAATGCCATAAAAACAAATGAAAAACTTACAATAAAAGAAATAATATATGCATAAATGTAAAATACTATAAATAAATAAATTAAAAAAAATACTACAAATGCATAAAATATACATACCGTAAATATAAAATGCTATAAATATATACCGTACATTTAAAAATAACAAATGCATAAAATATTCATAAATATAAAATACTATAAAAACAAATGAAAAACTTACAATAAAATAAATAAAATATACATAAATGTAAAATACTTTTAATACGCAAATTTAAAAAACGTACAATAAATACATAAATCTAACATACTATAATACAATAAATCATACATGACGAAAATTAAATAAAAAAATATTTACGACGTTACGGGAAGATTTTGTTGAATTTACTCCTAACATAGTAAGTTATCATTGATCCCTGGATCTCGACTGATCCTGAGAGCGAGGTTTTTTTAAAGATTTTTTTTTTTACAATTCTGAGTACATTTAGAACATAAAATTTTTTATTTTTTTTTAAACAAAGGAAAATTTTCCCAAAAATTTCAGATTCTGGAAAAAAATAAAATAAAAAATCCAGAAAATGGCAAGTTTTTGTATTTATAATAAAGCTCTTGAAAAGAATCGAAAAACTGCAAACTGTGTAACAACTTATTTTTAAAAATGTATCAAAAAATGTTAAAAAAAAAGTGGATTTTTTAAAAATCTTAGCTTGTGTAAGTATTAAGTATCTGGCACTCCCATGCCCCCCGGTACTCACCAGTCTTCCCATGATGACGTGCTTCCGGAAAAACTCTGTGCGGATTTCAAGGAAGGATTCCGCCAGTTCTTTTTGTAGAAAGATTCCATATTTTTAATGAAATCTCCCCCCGCCCTCCCCGGATCGGACCTGAACACTACTGTGTGTGCCCCCTCCCCGGCCCAAGCTGTTTCGTTCTGTTCTTCCTGACACAATGCCCAGGCTGAGACACAGAGCAAGAGACAAATCCGTGACAGCTGATGACATGGGGGGGAAGAAAATCACCCGGGTTGGGCGACGAGCCTGAACAGCCAGAAATCCCTGATTGAAAAATTCTTCTTTTAGATTTAAAATCGACTTATTTGAACAAAAAGTACAAAAAAAAATCACAATATAATTCTAAAAATATATAGAAAATGTAGAAGATGCAGAAAAACACCGATATATCCCCCCTTTTTCTCAGGATCTGTTGGAGGTTGTAGACGTTGTACGTCCCCTGATCTTAAAGCGATATAGAGATAGGCCATCGCTTTTGGTTGAAATAGGCATATGTGCTATTGGAACTACATATCTGCACTGTATGAACTAAGCGTGCGTACTGTTTGAACTAGGCATGCTCCCCGTTTGAACTGGGCGTGGGCACTGTTTGAACTGGGCGTGGGCACTGTTTGAACTGGGCATGCACACTGTTTGAACTAGGCATGCGCACTGTTTGAACTAGGCATGCGCACTGTTTGAACTAGGCATGCGCACTGTTTGAACTAGGCGTGCGCACTGTTTGAACTAGGCGTGCGCACTGTTCGAACTGGGCGTGCGCACTGTTCGAACTGGGCGTGCGCACTGTTCGAACTGGGCGTGCGCACTGTTCGAACTGGGCGTGCGCACTGTTCGAACTGGGCGTGCGCACTGTTCGAACTGGGCGTGCGCACTGTTCGAACTGGGCGTGCGCACTGTTCGAACTGGGCGTGCGCACTGTTCGAACTGGGCGTGCGCACTGTTCGAACTGGGTGTGCGCACTGTTTGAACTGGGGGTGAGCACTGTTTGAACAGGGCGTGCGCACGGTTTGAACTGGGCGTGCGCACTATTTGAACTGGGCATGCACACTGTTTGAACTAGGCGTGCAAACTGTTTGAACTGGGCGTGTGCACTGTTTAAACTAGGCGTGCGCACTGTTTGAACTGGGCGTGCGCACTGTTTGAACTAGGCGTGGGCACTGTTTGAACTTGGCGTGTGCACTGTTTGAACTAGGCGTGCGCACTGTTTGACCTGGGCGTGCGCAATGGTGAACTGGGCGTGCGCACTGTTCGAACTGGGTGTGCGCACTGTTTGAACTGGGGGTGAGCACTGTTTGAACAGGGCGTGCGCACGGTTTGAACTGGGCGTGCGCACTATTTGAACTGGGCATGCACACTGTTTGAACTAGGCGTGCAAACTGTTTGAACTGGGCGTGTGCACTGTTTAAACTAGGCGTGCGCACTGTTTGAACTGGGCGTGCGCACTGTTTGAACTAGGCGTGGGCACTGTTTGAACTTGGCGTGTGCACTGTTTGAACTAGGCGTGCGCACTGTTTGAACTGGGCGTGTGCAATGGTGAACTGGGCGTGCGCACTGTTCGAACTGGGCGTGCGCACTGTTCGAACTGGGCGTGCGCACTGTTTGAACTGGGCGTGCGCACTGTTTGAACTGGGGGTGAGCACTGTTTGAACTGGGCGTGCGCACTGTTTGAACTGGGCGTGCGCACTGTTTGAACTGGGCATGCACACTGTTTGAACTAGGTGTGGGCACTGTTTGAACTAGGCGTGTGCACTGTTTGAACTAGGCGTGCGCACTGTTTGAACTGGGCGTGGGCACTGTTTGAACTGGGCATGCGCACTGTTTGAACTAGGCATGCGCACTGTTTGAACTAGGCGTGCAAACTGTTTGAACTGGGCGTGCGCACTGTTTGAACTGGGCGTGCGCACTGTTTGAACTGGGCGTGCAAACTGTTTGAACTGGGCGTGTGCACTGTTTAAACTAGGCGTGCGCACTGTTTGAACTGGGCGTGCGCACTGTTTGAACTGGGCGTGCGCACTGTTTGAACTAGGCGTGGGCACTGTTTGAACTAGGCGTGTGCACTGTTTGAACTGGGGGTGAGCACTGTTTGAACAGGGCGTGCGCACGGTTTGAACTGGGCAAGCGCACTGTTTGAACTGGGGGTGAGCACTGTTTGAACTGGGCGTGCGCACTGTTTGAACTGGGCGTGCGCACTGTTTGAACTGGGCATGCACACTGTTTGAACTAGGTGTGGGCACTGTTTGAACTAGGCGTGTGCACTGTTTGAACTAGGCGTGCGCACTGTTTGAACTGGGCGTGGGCACTGTTTGAACTGGGCATGCGCACTGTTTGAACTAGGCATGCGCACTGTTTGAACTAGGCGTGCAAACTGTTTGAACTGGGCGTGTGCACTGTTTAAACTAGGCGTGCGCACTGTTTGAACTAGGCATGCGCACTGTTTGAACTGGGCGTGCGCACTGTTTGAACTGGGGGTGAGCACTGTTTGAACTGGGCGTGCGCACTGTTTGAACTGGGCGTGCGCACTGTTTGAATTGGGCGTGCACTCTGATTGAACAGGGCGTGCGCTCTGTTTGAACTGGGCGTGCGCACTGTTTGAAGTGGGTGTGCGCACTGTTTGAACTAGGCATGTGCGCTGTTTGAATTATGCATACATGTTCTTTGAGCTAGGCATGCTGGCTGTTTGAACTAGGCATGCTGGCTGTTTGAACTAGGCAGGTGCGCTGTTTTAACTAGGCATGCCCGCTGTTTGAACTAGGTATCTGCGCTGGTTGAATTAGGCATGGGCGCTGGTTAAACTAGGCATGCGAACCTGGTTGAAGTAGGTATGCACCCTGGCATTCGTGCTGGTTGAAGTAAGCATGCACATGGTTTGAACTAGGCATGCGCACTGTCTAAACTAGGCATGCACACTGTTTGAACTAGGCATGGGAGCTGAGAATTCACAAGATTACCACTAATAAGGTATATTACAAAAATAAATACATTAGGATATAAGAATAATAATAGTGCAAGACAACCCCTTTAAATTTATGCCCCTCCCCTTTGTGGGTGTGGCCAAAATGGCAGCAAAGTGCACCAGAGTGTGTACTTCCGTACTTGGTAATAGTAAAATTCTCGGGGGGTGGGAGGGGCGTGTCCCATCAATTCGACCATGTTTAGGGTTGTATAGATTTGTTGTATTTTTCTCTTTTCTATCTTTTTTTTGGTTATTTTTAGTCTTCCTGGATTCTTGCACATCGTTATTTCCCTTTCTGAACTCTCCAGTGCATTATATCTGGATCTTGGCTTTGCATCGCTGAAGACATAAGGGTTCCTTAAATTTAGAAATAAAAAGCAAAAAATCAATGAAGGTTTCCATAGCGACGGCGGCGCTCCTATCAATCAACTGACAAGGGCGGAAGACGACAACTATCATCGTAAGGGCGCTCAAAGGGGGTGATACACACTGCAGCAAACCCTCAGCTGTGCAGGATTCAGCCGCTAGAGTCTGGGTGAAATAAGCATTCATTTTTGGTGTGTGGGAGGAGAGGGGGTGCACAAACTTTTGCAAAGGTATTAAATACATCTGAGAATGTCATATGGCATGGGGCTGCATCATCAAATAAGCATACATTTTTGGTGTGCGGGAGGAGAGGGGGTGCACAAAGGTTTGCACAGGCGCTAAATACTTATGCAAGGAATCTGAAAACTACATATGGTAATATTCAGGACTCCTGACCTGGTGCTGTATTGTGAAATAGGCATTCATTTTTATTGGGGGGGGAGGGGGGTTGTACATACTTATGCAAAGGCATTCATCACTTATACAGGGTATCTGCGAACAACATGTACTAATATTCTGTGGGTCTCTTGACCTAAGTCTGTATAATTCGGGTTAGGAACCTGCAGACAGTATGTGCATCGCAGTCCGATCGCTATCATTAGGCCTTCAAATGTAGTTGTCACGTGATTCTGCCCCCATAACCCCCAAAATGTGATTACAGGGGTCCGAGGGGTTGTCACGATTCTGGAACAGTATATCTTTTTCTTCTGTGCCAAAGTTATACCCCCCAATGATAAAGAAGAACATTTTCCCTTCATCCAACTGTGTGTACACCACTGATCCTCTTTGTGGGCATGGCTGTGTTTTGATTGGCCAGCATCAGAGGAGAAACAAACCACGCCCACGAGGAACTTCTGGAGTACACGCCTAGGTAAAACTTTGGAACAGAGGGGCGCAGAAGAAAAGTAAAAGCTGTTCCAGAATCAGGAGAGCAGCAACACTTAGAGGAGGTACTCTGTATATATAAAAATAAAATCCCGAGTAACCCCCCCAAAAGAGGGTGTGTATACTTTATCAACAGACTGAAAACAAGAAGAAGCCGCCATGGTCGATCTTGTCTATAACTGAGCAGCAGAGGTGTATGATGAGATGTATTTGTCATCATACCCCCCCACATCCACCGGTATAGCCTCCCAGCACACACTTCTGAGCGCCCCCTCCGCAACGTCTCTTCTCCGACATGACTTCGCTTTCATCAGCGTTACCATCATGGATAATTGATAGCGAGTCCGAGCGGCTGCAAAGAAAAGAATTACAAGGTGCGGTGACACACAAACAGCTATAAATAGAGCCGCTGCACAGCCTGTGTTTGCCAATGTCTGATGAGGCAAAGAAGGAAAAGCAATTACGGGCCCCGAGCCTCGCGGGCACCCTCCATCTCCTTAACTCCAGAGAACCTGGTGTGTTATCTGTATCTTTGCATAGGCACAAAGTTATACCTACTGGTAAAAACAGCGCCACAAAACTCTACAGGCTGTGAGCGGTATTGCAACTTCATTACAATTAAACTGTTCATTAAAGTGAAAGTGTTTTTTTTTTTTTTTAGAGTCGTGGACTACCGCTTTTAGTCCAGACTCCTCCCACATTATACTCAGGCTCCGCCCCTGAATTACCCAATCAACTTTTTCTGCACTGTATTTGCTGTCCATCATCATCCGTCATGTACCAAATGCCTCTGAACCTTTTGGGGTTTCCAAACAGTAATCAATGTGAAGAAGCAGAGCTGCTGTCATGCCGCGGACCTGGGAACGTCCGGACACGGTGCGTGACAAAGAGGCACACGAACCAACGATGCCCAGTGCACTGCTCACAACAACAGATGGGGAGACACCAGGGGCGGAGGGGACAAATACAATGGGGGTCCAGCTCATAGAGAACAGGGTAAAGGACACCTCCTGCATTCACTTGCGACTGGTGTCCTGATTTCCCTACCGTTCCTATACGGGTTCTTTCATCCATTCACCAAACAGGATACCTAGGCCCTCGCTGACCCTGATATAAACCTTCAATAGGGAGATGGTCGGCAGGAGCACTAGTCACAACCACTGCAATAAACAAGACAAGAGGGAAAGGGGAGACAGAGAGGGAAACAAGGCAGCAAATGGCTTGGTAACGGTCTGCTTCTGACTTGCAGCGCTGAGGTCCTGGGTTCGATTCCCACCAAGGACAACATCTGCAAGGAGTTTGTATGTTCTCCCCGTGTTTGCGTGGGTTTCCTCCCACATTTCAAAGACATTCTGATAGGATGTTTAGATTGTGAGCCCCAAGAGGGACAGTGTTGCAAAATGTATGTAAAGCGCTATGGAATTAATAGTGCTATATAAATGAATAAATATTATATTATTCTCCAGAGCAGCGCCTTCACTTCAGGTAGCCAGGCCAGGAATGAGTTCAATCACCAGAAAGGAATGCTGACCATATAAAGGAGATGAGAGTGATCATAAAGTAGCCACACCTGGAAAGAGATCTACAGAGCTTACTAGCAACAGAAACTGACATTAACATGTTTACTATGAAGTATCAATACAGAACAAGAGACAGAGGTCCCAAACCTGTCACAAGTCTCCGTAGTAAGAGAAACCATCGTGAAAGCTGTAGTGTAAAGCATGGAGGGGATAGATCAGTCGCCTTGGAGTGTGATTTCTAAATGTCTGTTTTTTTTTCTTTTCCACAGTGATATATTAGGGTAAGAATGACTAGGAGAATTTCCAATTTTGGAGTACAAACATTTATTCAATCTGGATTAAGGCTTGCAAACTTGTGGCAAACCCACGTAAGTAACAATGCAGCTCTGCTACATCAGGGCAGGGACTGATAAACCATTTGGAAACAAATATAAAAGGTATTTGCACTTAATGTGAAAACTTTCAAAAACAGCAAAACTTTTGAAACTTTTTACATTTTAATTGGGGGAGTTCAGAGCGCTGGGTAATGGCGCCCTCTAGTGATACGTGACTCCTTCTCTGACCACATTGAAACAAGAAACAATCTAGTTCCAAGACTTTGATGGTCCTGACTCTTAGAAAACAAACAGTCTCGTCTGTTGTGGAACTAAACACCCAGCCCAAGTCTATGGTGGTTCTGGATTTCTTAAACACAGTAGACCCCAAGCCACATTAACGTCAAGTCTGCAGTGCTCGTAACTATCAAAACTGAGGATGCCCCATGCTGAAAACACATTGATCCAAAGTCTGTGGTGGTCTCTAATGGAAGAAGCACGCCCATACCTCAGTTTGTGTTAGACCCAAGAACCAATAACATATCAGTTCCAAATATGTGGTGGTCCGATATGGAAGAAGTGCATCAATCCAAAGTTTGTGGTTGTTTCAGATGGAAGAAGCACGCCCATACCAGGTCTGTGGGGGACCCAACTACCAATAACATCAGCTCTAAATCTGTGATATTCCCATACGGTAGTGGTACATCAATCCAAAGTCTTCGTTGTTTTGTCTGAACTCATCGAAACCCCTTAAACTTTATTGGAGTAGAAATAAACTATTCCAAGTCTGCGGTTGCCCCAAACGCCAAAAGCGCATTATCACCATGCCTGTGGTGGTCCAGAACTTTACCATCCATCTTTAGTGGTGGCCTAAAATACCAGAAACCCATCTATTCCTCAGTCTGTATCGGTCGTATCTCTCAGAACCTATCAATGCCAAGCTTGTGGTGGTCCCGGAGTCCAGATCGCCACCAATCCAAGGTTAGTGGTGGTCTGGAATATCAAAAACCCATCTATCTCCAGTCTGTATTGTTCCTAACTCTCAGAAACCCATCAATCTAAAGTCTGTGGTGTCTCCCGTTGGTCGGAAAATAATAATCCCAAGTCTATGATCTTCTCAAAAAGTTGAGCTAAACGAATCTCCACTCTGTGATGACCTTAAAGGGAACCTGACCCCTCCAAATTGGTCCCCCGCCTCTAAAAACTTGTCCCTGCACCTTCCTATAAGGTTTCAAGCTATCCCTCTCTTTCCCTATAGCTAAACTGTAAAGTGTAATTATCACCTTTATTACCTGAGAAATCTGCGGCTTCTGAATCCCCGAGGAGTCACAGTGGGTTTTCCCTCTGGCTCCTCATCGCCGCCTCCACTGTTGTTTTTCATGCCCCAATGGGTGTGAAAATGAATGTTGATGATCCTGTGTAGGATCACTGGACGGGCTTAGTCAGAATTACGCAAATTACGTCATTTCCGGCCCGTGACGTCGATACACACTTCCGGTGTATGTACGGACCTCACTGCGCATTGCGCATGCACAAGGTATTATTTACAACTCGCGCATGCGCAATGCGCAGCGTGAGGTGTATCGACGTCACAGCGCCGGAGAAGACGCGATTTGCGTCATTCCGGCTAAGCCCGCCCAGTGATTCGACACAGCATCATCAACATTCATTTTCACGCCCATTGGGGCGTGGAAAACAACAGTGGAGGCGGCGATAAGGAGCCAGAGGGAACACCCACTGTGACTCCTCGGGGACTCAGAAGCCGCAGATTTCTCAGGTAATAAAGGTGATAATTACACTTTACAGAACAGCTATAGGGAAAGAGAGGGATAGCTTGAAACCTTATAGGAAGGTGCACAGGTTTTTAGAGGCTGGGGACCGATTTGGAGGGGTCAGGTTCATTTTAAGTGGTGGAAAGAAACTGATCCCAAAGGTCGTGATGTTCCCAATTCTCACAACCCTGATGATCCTGAGTCAGTGGTTGCCTTCTCTATTTCAAGTCTGTGGTGGTCCCAAATGCACACTAACACCAAGTCTGAGATGATCCAGAACTTTACCAATCCAAGGTCAATGGTGGCCGAAAATGGAAGAAACCCATCTATCCTCATTCTGTATCGGTCCTAACTCTCACAAACCATCGATCACAAGTCTGTGGTGATCCTTGAACCTTAAAACTGTTGTAAAAAGGTGACCCCAAGCTTATGATGTTCCTAATTATCACACCCCCATGGATCTCGAATCAGTGGTTGTCCTCATACCCAAAGACAACGCCATTCCGAAGTGTAAGGTGGTCCCAAATTCCAGAAAGCCACCAATTCCAAGTCTAAGTTGGTCCCAATTCTGAAAAACCAACTATTACCAAATCTGTGAATACCCCAGAGTCCAGATCTGCGGTGGTCCTAAGTCTTTCCAACTCATCAACTATCAAGTCTGGCATCTTGACATTTGGGACCACCAAATGGATTTTTTCAACCCTTTCTTAGGTCACTTTCTGCTTCTTCCTTTGATCATGATGAGTTCTATCGGCCTGAATTTATGCCTCCATGACAGCTTTAATGGTCTTTTCCTCAACTAATTTATTACTAGAAGCTAAACGAGGCTTTACATCAAGCTAATGAGTCCCGATTGGTGAGACCTCGTCAGTGATTAATATATGCGGTCGATCGCTGTAAGAGAAGATAGTGACCTTAATGCCGACATACCCAATCAGAAATGCAGTGGACTCGTTGATATCGATCAGGTGCTATAACTGAATTGGTCCTTTTCCCTTTAAGACAGATTTGATACATGAGGCCCTGATGGGATCAATAATCAATATAGGAGGACAGATAATAAGTGGAGGTCTACAGTCAACCCCAAAGATAATCACAGGTCCAAAAACACACTGGAGCAGTGACTTGGTCACCCACCGGCATTGATGATGACCCTGATCACTTACTAATATGGTCCACCAGGAATGGTAGTGAAGCTCAATACTAACAGGACCATAGACCTCAATTCCAACCCATATTTTGGAGAAAAGTCTTAAAAATGAGCGATATCAATAATCCAAAAACAAAGACCAAAAATTTAGGAATCATCTGCTCTTTCTGTTAAACTTTAAGGAATCATTGAATTTGCTGGGGGAGGGGGGTGTGTCCTTGGTTTGCTGTCCATAACTTGTAGATTTCTACCAGGGCTGTGGAGTCAGACTCAATGTACATTTCAAGGAGTTGGAGTCGGATCAGGAAATTGAGGAGTTTGAGCGAATGTTGCTTACTGACTTTACAGCCATGTTTTGGAGTTGGAGTCGTGGAGTCGGTGTCCATTTTGGTGGATTGCAGGGAAATTGAGGATATGGAGTCAGAGTCGGATGTTGCTTACTATCCCCACAGCCTGATTTGTACAGCGATAAGAACGCTGTGGACTGTAGGGCTGTAGTCATAGCTAAGCCGAGATCAATATATAATGGAGAAGTAGGAAAAATGGTCAGGGCAGGCAGTGCACAAAGTCAGTCAGTAGAAAAGCCAACAGATACTTGTACTAGAGGATTCAGGCATAATGGCGGAAGTAATATAGTAATAAATACCTAGCAGAAAAAAATAGAGAACTAAACGAATTTGGCATGTGTCGAGTGTGTTGTAGAGAAACTCAGTCTCTAAAAATGAGAAAACCCAAAAACGAGAGTAAAAACTTAGGATCATTGCTCTTCCTTAAACTTGAAGGTACCATTACATTCTTGTGGTAGGGGGGAAAGATCCTTGGTCGCTATCGGGTAATTTGTAGACGTAGTGATATGTAGAGCGATCCAATGCTGAGGACTTTAGAGAGGTGGTTTATATAAGCCGAGGTCAAGATAGAATGGAGAAGTAGGAAAAAGGGTCAGGGCAGGCAGTGGACAATGTTACGTTAGCATAATAGCCAACAGACAGTTGTACAAGAGGATTCAGGCATAATGGTGGATGTAAGGAGTGATAAATAACCAATGCCAGAACAGGCTGAGAACTATATTAATTTGGTGTATTGACTTTTAAAGAGAGGTGGTTGTGTCTATCATGGACACCGTTGACGAGAGGATTTGATATGGAACATGTTGGCATACACATGCATGCTCAATTCGAATCCAAAAGGCCGATCAGATAAATTCCAACATGCCCAAGCTTTGTTTCACCTGACATCTAGGAAAAGCTGGGACACCCTATTAGGTCTTACCAAATTATGTATATGGGCACCCAAAAACATTGAAAAGCCATGGGTGACAATCGGGCAACTGATATGCCCCGAGTCCTGTAAGGGATGGCACACTGAAACTGCCAAATGGGCAAGGGTTCATTGAAAATGAGCTGATTTCTAAGTCTTCACTGATGGGGCCACCATGCGCCACCACAGGACAAGTGAAGTATTACAGGTTTTCTAACAATGGCTTTTTGGAGACCTCTTTGAAATCCCTCATCAAAGAGAACCCTACTAACAACTCAAAATTCCACATGGTTTAACTGAACAAGCCGTCAAATCTTTTTATGGGAATGATGTTTTGGAAAGTAAAAAGGTTTCCTAGGAATGTTTGCCCATATCCTTGACCATTGCCATCCCAAAAGTGTCCACCAGACACTAGGCATCCCGCATCAAGCACAGTAAGACCTCAAGAAGCAATGTTTTCGACAATTTTGGCCACTCTCGATAGTCCAGGAGGTCATATCCTTTTCTGGAAGCCTCCTGGATATCCGGGCAGAGTTGCAAAATGATTGAACATCTTTTCAGGTCTGCCCAAAAAGATTGCCCTTCATTCTGCGTAGGCGACAAAAGTCCCCACACCAGGAACGACGGTCTACTCATCAAGAGCTCGTCCCAAAAGTGGTCCACCAGACAGTAGAGCATCCCAGCATCAAACACAATAAGATCTCAAGAAGCAAAGTTTTCCGAGAGGTTTCGGCCAACTCTTCCGATAGTCCCGGAGGTCTTATCCTTTTCTGGAAACCTCCTGGATGTTCCGGGGGAGAGTTGGCAAGTATGATTGAACATCTTTTCAGGCCTGCCCAAAAAGATTGCCGCCTTCATTCTGCGTAGGCGACAAAAGTCCCCCCCCCACCCAGGACGACGGTCTACTCATCAAGAACCTCCTGCCATCGTCCGGGCCATCTCGCTAGCATCTGATTACCGGTCTGGAGGCTTAAACACCGCAAAATCTCGTCGGCTCAATGACTCTTGTAACAAGGCAATTTGGGAGCTGCGGAATCACGAGGGAGACAATGACGTCTCCGCTGAGCTGAGGTTTTTTTTTCTGCGCTTTGTAAAGCTTCTTAGCGTTGAGAGGTTTAGTGGGCAATTTTCCCAGCGATGCTAAATAGCACCAAATAGCCCCAAAAAAAAAGAACATAAGCTTCACCGGTGGAGGAGGGGAAGGAAAGAAAGTCTCCGCTGTTGGAATATGCAAAAGTACATTTTCTATCCTTCTCTCCTTTCAATATACGGCTTATTAGTCCTGTTTTCTTGCCTAAAGGAGGAGGGGGGGACGACAATGATATCAGTTCCATCCAGCCTTCCCTCCGTACGCCTCACAGCGGAAATCCAATTAAGGCCTTCATTAGACTGGGCACGCTCTCGGCTCCCACCTCCTCCTCCCGTCCTTCCTACAGGGTAGGGATGGGGGGAAGGGGGGTGAAAGCATCAAAAAGAACAACGGACATGATAACCGTGTCCTCCTTTTCTTGGACCTGATAGAATGGAAACAGATTGGGCTGAGCTGCTAAACATGAGGACAGCTGGTCGCATCTCCGACCAGACAGAACAAGGACCCGTTATATCGGATGCAGCAGGAAGTAAAAAAATTGGTCATGGTGGCAACACGTATCCTGCAAATTATGAGGGCGGCTGGAGCAACCTGCAGGTCCTGGGTGCTAAAATCTGACATAGGATAAAATCTGACATAGGACCAAAATCTGACATAGGACCAAAATCTGACATAGGACCAAAATCTGACATAGGACAAAAACTGACATAGGACAAAAACTGACATAGGACCCTCCACCTACTGTGACGTCTGACTGAGGCTACGAACACAAAAAGTCTATTTTGGATACACTAGGAACAAGCCGCTCCATTAGGCAGAACACTTTAACCCCTGACACCCTTTAACCCCTATAAAGGGATTTGGATTTTCAACAGGGTCCAGGAGATTGGTACCTATGGAAGGGCAGTATCCTAGAGAAAGAAAAGCCAACAAGCAGGATCAGGATCCGATAGTGTAGTCAGGGAGCCGGGTCAAAACCGAGATGCCAACAAGGTACAAAATTATGAAGCAGGAGAAGCATTTCAGGAAAACACTACACAAGACAGGAGACTAGCCAAATCCAAAAGCTATTTCTGGCAGCTTCCAGAAGAAAGCTGAAGGTATTGGTAGGGTGTGGTGCTTTCCAATGGGCTGAAGCTTAGGAGTTAATGACTTCAGCTGGACAGCACACACACCTCCACTCTGTCAGACTGAAGTACAGTAGGTCCCAGCCACTCTAACCTTAGCGGATGGATGGAGCCTGTTCTCTCTAGAGTCTTCGGCTCTGACCTTTGCTCTATCACCAGTACCACCTATAGGGTGAATACAGCGGTACCTGGTGACAAACGGATGTCGTAGGAGCAGGCCCGTCTATAATACTGGGGTCTATGTGCATAGATGGCTAGATGGGAGGGAGATGTGCAAGTGTATGTACAACCGTGACCATCTTTAAAGGGGGTCACATTGATCACGGGGGGGTTAATCGATATGTGCCACTAGGAAGAATCGCACCTGTACCAATGTGCTCCAATCTGGAGGATGGTGGGAGTATTTAAAAGCCTTTAAAACCCACAACGTACAAGACACGCGACGCCACAAATGAAATGGTCGCGGTGCGGATGGCGGCTTATTCTCCATTTGTGCGGATTTAATCCGGGAAGGGGCACATACAATGCAGCGGTGTCTGTAATAAGGAGTACTGAGATTATATTATCACAGGAGTGGAGATTATAATCTATACATAGCCCTCTATTAATAGGGTGAAACGGAGACGAATGGCTCTTAAAGGGATGGATCTATACAAGACATATTATGTTAAGAGGGAGCCAGAGGAGTCAATAGGATAATGGAAGTGGAAAATCCATAGTAATAAAAGATGCATACGCCGGTATAGTAATAGGTTAGTCCTGTCAGACCGCAAACTACATGACCGAGGATCATCAAGGAGATGTGATATGAAGCCTGTAAGACAGAATGGGGGGAGAATTTACCCTGTATGATCCTCATAGTCAACCTTACTCTATAAGACTGGATTCAGCATATGGACCCAACTAAAAAAGACTGACTCCGTAGAGGGAGCCACATATCAAAGATCAATTTGTTCCCCCCCCCCCCATTAAGTCTTGGCCATGTAGGACAGATTTTTATCAATTAACAAAGTGCAAAGTAAATGGACATTAGAGAAATTTAACTCCCATCAATATTCGGTGAACGCCCATCGCCTTCACTATTCTTTTTAGGTTTACTTTTACAGTTTTTGAAGGAACTTGTTCCAACTATCTTAGAGACCCGACCCCCGATCTTCTGTATATGAGGCTTGTGTGGATTCTTCATGTGATCCCAGACAGACGGGATGATGTGAAATTAGGGATCTGCAGGGGACGGATCATCACCTCCAGGACTCCTCCTCCTTAATGATATTGGCTGGATTTTTGAGGTCATTATTCCACTGCAGAGTAAACTGAAGCTAATTAGATGATGGGTAATTATTGGATGGATAAGATAAGACCTGACGGCCGATGTTCTGCGTATGAGGCTTGTGTGGATCCTTCATGTGATCTCAGGCAAGACAGGATGATGGGAGATCAGGGATCTGCAGGGGATCATCACCTCCAGGACTCCTCCTCCTTAATGACATTGGCTGGATGTTTGAGGTCGTTATCCTACTGCAGAATAAACTGAAGCCAATTAGGTGAAGGGTAATTATTGGATGGATAAGATAAGACCTGTTGGCCAATGTTCTGTGTATGAGGTTTGTGTGGATCCTTCATGTGATCCCAGGCAAGGCAGGATGATGTGAGATTAGGGATCTGCGGAGGACGGATCATCACCTCCAGGACGCCTCCTCCTTAATGATATTGGCTGGATGTTTGAGGTCGTTATCCGACTGCAGAATAAACTGAAGCCAAATAGATGATGGGTAAGTATTGGATGGGTAAGATAAAGACCTGACGGCCGATGTTCTGTGTATGAGGCTTGTGTGGATCCTTCATGTGATCCCAGGCCAGACAGGATGATTGCGATTAGGGCTCTGCGGGGGCCGGATTATCACCTCTAAGACTCCTTGATGACATTGGCTGGATGTTTGGGGTCGTTATCTCACTGTGGAATAAAGTGAAGCCAATTAGATGATGGATAAGTAATTGCACTTTTAAGTCCTCAAATTTATGTGATTGAATTGAAGCCCTAATGTTGCAGGACCTTCCACCGTGCTTGACTGTTCCTGCAGACCCTCATTACTGTGCCGCTCCCCAGCCCTTCAGTGCACAAGCTGGCTTTTGCTACAGTCAATAATGTCTCATTTAGACTGCAATACACAGCACGTGGGTCACTTGTCCACATTGAAGGTTTGGTTTTCCATGAAGACCACTTTTGACCAGACTTCTCTGATTGTAGACGAATGTAGCCGGTCCCACAGGTTGCTGCCAGTTCTGAGCTGATGGCACTGCTGGACTGATATAGAAGAGAAGTAACATGATTTTCTCTTTGATCTGTTGCACGAAGTCTTCTTGCATTTACGGCCTTCAACACAGTCCATTTCTTGGTGCTTCTTTTTTTTTGTCATCTATATTTTTATTAAAGTTTTGAGACACAACAACCATCAAATATTCAAACAGATAGACAAAACAGTACTGAAACAGAAAAGCAAAGTTAATAGATCACAAAGGGATCCAGATTGTATGAAAGTTGTATAAAAATTGTATAAAAGTATGTCGATACCACTCATGAGGCCGAGTCTTGTTGGGCAGATCCACCGGTGGCAAGTTTGTTCTCATAATGAGAGAGCCTCTGCAAGTCTGTGGAATAAAAGTCGTCATATACGATCCACGGGTGGTCCTTGCTGGATATGTCGTTTCATAATAGGCAATGGAATCGACGGTGTATTCTCACATATGCAGTGTAGAGTAGGGCGAGAAGCAGGATAGGAGGGGGGTAACCGTGTCTGTGAGAGCCAGACATCAGTCAGAAAGAAGAGCACGCCAGAGAGAGATCTAAGGAAAGAAACAGGAAAGGAAGCAAAAGGCAGAAAGCAGAAAGGATCCAACAAGAACAGAACGTCAGGTCCAGAGGTCCAGGGGTTCCGGGTCAGGAAGGAGGAGAGCACCCAGGGGGGAGGAGGGAGGACCGGCCGGGTCCGGCCAACACAGCATCCTACCTCCCTCCCAATTCCCGGGCCCAGATCCCCATCAGAGGGGGATTTGCATTGCCAATGGGTGTTTCGCCCACAGTGCCCACGCCTCAGCAACATACCGTTTAGCGCCTTTGTCCATGGCAAGGTAGTATTCATGGCAAAAGATTGTATTAATCTTATTTGACAGCTCGCGCATCACGGGGGGTGCATCACTTTTCCATCTAGCCGCTATACATATCCTCGCAGCCGTGTATACGTATGTCGCAAGGTGGCGGATTACCGGCGGGTTTGACATCATTCCTACATTCAGTACGGCGAGTTGTGGAGAGAGGGGGATCTCAGTGTCCGTAAGGGACACCAGAAGCCGTGCCACCAGATGCCAAGAGGGAGACAATCTGGGGCAAGACCACCACATGTGAGCCAAATCACCCGTCTGTCCACACTGCCTCCAACACTGAGCCGATGCACCTCTTCCAAACTTGGCAAGTTTGGCTGGGGGGGGGGGGTGCCAACATAAGTGGATTTTCTTTAGAAGTTCCAGGTGGTTGACGCATTTAGATGCTGCCAAAACGCAGTGAATTGCATCTTCCCAGTCATCAGTATCCGCCTGGAAGTTTAAATTCCTCTCCCATTTTTCCGTGTAACCCAGTTTCGAGGGGGAGTCCTGTTCCAAAAGTTCAGTGTACAGCAGGGACAGACCCCTAGATGGTTCCCCGTCTGCTAGTAATGATCTCCGCAGGGCTGAGGGTGTGCCCGGAGGGCTCAGAACGCTGCGACCTAATCTGGAGCGGAGAAAGTGAGAAATCTGGAGGAACTGCAGGAAGGAACCAGTCAGCGAAGGGTATTTGGAGAGGAAGTCCCCCAGAGAAAGAACTCTCCCCTGGGTTACAAGATCCCCCAGTACAGTTGGGCCCGCTTCCCTCCAAGTGGAGAGGTTTAGCAAGGGGATATGCCAACGGAGCGCATGCAGCTGGATGTCCTCTGCCGATAAACTGGCCATCTCCGCCGCGATCGAGCCCCACACCGTCAGCATTGCCCGGGCCGTTCCCAGCAGTTCCTCCCTCCGCACCCTCCCAAGGGATTCGGCGGCCAGGAGGGATCGAAGTGAGCCTCCCCGTGCCTCGACCTCCTCAATCTGCAGCCAACCGGCTGGTCCCTCACCCTTCCACCAGGATCTTGTCGCTTCCAAAATCACTGCCTTGTGGTATGCTGCTATGTCCGGCACCCCCATACCTCCTCTGGTAATCCGGCGGTACATAATTTTACCCCTTACTCTCGTGGGTTTCCCCGCCCATACACATTTGTTTATCATGGATTGCAAGCGCGCCAGCTGGCCGCGAGTGTACATGAGCGGTAAGCACCGAAAGAGGAATAATATCTTCGGTTGCCACATCATACGTACTGTTTGTACCCTTGCAATCCATGACAAGGAGGTTAACGGAAAATCCCCCAGGGCGGCACTTAGCGCAGACAGGAGGTGGTCGATGTTTCGAGCAGCGATCTCTTTCGTCGGGCATAGCAGGATTCCCAAGTAGGGGAACCCAGTCGGGCACCATTTGAAGGGAAAGAGGCTCCCCAGCTGAGCCGCGTCCCCCCCCCGACACCCCCACCAGGAGGATCATGGATTTTTGAGGCATTCACTTTGTAGTATGAGACTCGCGAGAAGAGGTCAAGCATTTTCTTGGTGCTTCTTAAAAGGCTGATCTTGAAGCCCCATTCTGCTGTGAAATCTTTGCCTGGAAGAGACCTTGCTGATGCACTATAACTACCTTGTGTCTTAAAACTGTGCTGAGTTTTTCCATAGAAGAAATCAAATGGATATATACGTGGATGATCCGCGCTGCTGTTAGATAAACCAAATTCGATGGGTTTCCTGAGGGAGGAGCAAATAAATAAAGCCACAATCTTGATCCATATAACCCAATGGAATAACCCCAACCACAGACTAGAAGATGACATCTGGGACTCCTAGCTGGCCATCAAGTGTTCCTCATACCTCATTAGGAACCAAAGGAAAGGGGATGAGCACTAAAACCCTGAATCAAGAAGACATAAAGAGACAGAAAGGATCCCTGAGTGAAAAAACAGACCACAAAAACAAAGTGAAAAGTTACCTGGACTGAGAGAAATCAAAAAGCAATACCTCCAAGTGGAATCTACAAAGAATATCACCAGAAGGAGAGATCAGCCAGGGAAAGTTTAAATAGCTGCACCCAAAAGGTGATAGGGCAGAGTAAACTAACAAATGAAAACACCTGTTGTCAAAAAGGGGAATGAAAGAAGGACAACTGATCATAAGGTCCGGAAAGAAACAACCCACAGTTGCTCAGACAAAAAAAAAAAGCAAATCACGGAACAAGGGCTTGTAAGTTCGAACCCCGAGGCATAAAAACAGTCCTTCCATGTGTTAAACCTGCACCAAGCACTGACCTGGCATTACTAGTGGCACCGCTATGGAATCAAGGCACATGCCAAACAACAATACGTATGCATCCCACATTCTGTCGATAAAACTGAGTGTTAGGGTCAATTTATTGGGACTTTGACAACCTGTTGGTTATATACCTGTTTAGCAAATAGAACGTGTATGTGTCTAGTAGGCTTAATGGGGCAAGCTAAACAGATTCAGGTAACTGTGTCTTCAGGGGCCCTGTACATACCTGTCGGTTGTCATAAGTCAGTAATAGACTTGATTTTAAAGGTGATAAATTTATTTGGTACTAGCAAAGGTTAAGGTCAGTTTTCCTTGCTGGTAGCTCAAGTCCAGTTCCATCTCAGATTGCTGTAGTCTGTGACCACATCCACCTCCCCTTAAGTAGTCACTTGACCCAAGCCCTATTGCCGGTTATAGATTCAGACTATGCTGACCATCGTGGTGTGTAGAGGTCTCCTGTGGTCCTGGTGAATCTGCTGCTGGAGACCTGTTGACCTGGTGCCTTTCATTCTGCTACCTGGGAGTTTAGACAGAAGATACCAAGTAGAGTTGTATCCTTCTTGTCTATGTCCCTTGTCAGTTTACCCGTCCCCTACCGTCCCTATATGGGTTCTTTCAACCCATCGCCGAGCAGGATACCTAGTTCCTCGCTGACCCTGATATTAGCCCTCAACAGTGAAATGGCCGGTGGGAGCACTAGTCCCAACCACTGCAATAAACAAGACAAGAGGGGATGGGGAGACACACCTACTCATTCTGGGACATGAGAACTGAAATTATTTTCTCCAGCTGTGAGTCAAGCAAAAAACTAGCTTTAGAGTCCCAAAAATAGATGTCAGCTGATTATGTTAGGAGCAGGGTGGTGGAGTCATCGAGTCGGAGTCCATTTTAGTGGAGGCAATTGAGCCATCAGAGTTGGTTTCGGAGGTTTAACTTACCAGTTGCCCACCAGGGCTGTGGAGTCGGAGTCATTGAGTCAGAGTCCATTTTGGTGGAGTTGGATTCAGGGAAATTGAGGAGTCTGAGTTTGAGGTTTAGTTTACCGACTCCACATCCCCAGTTAGGAGAAGAAAAAATCAGGCATATTGAATTTGTTGCGTTTAGAGGGTATAAGGGGGGCACCAGAGATGTCTGGCAGCGGTTTACTCGTCTTACCCCATTAAAAGCAACTGGACACTCAGCAAAATTCAGCCTGTCTGACTGACAAGTATTCCCATCCACATGTATGATAGATTTGACTGGGTGTGCATGTGTTTTCAATGGGGAGAGGGGGATAAGACACTGCAGGCAATGTTGGTGATAGGGTTAGACATTTAGATGGTTCTATTTTACCCTGACATCCATGGAGAGTCAGTGGGGGCCTTTATATACATGGTCCTGACAAAATATTTATGGGGTGTGAGGCACAGTGGTGTAACTTAAGTTCATGGGCCCTGATGTGAAAGTTCCAGCGGTGTGTTACACTTGGACTAAGGGCAGTGTCCAGCTACCGTGCATGACAGTGGCGTACAGACCAACGATGTCTGGCACACAAGACAAAATAAAAGATGGGGAGACACAGGGGGGAACAAAAAGAGTGGAAGGCCCTTCTCATAGGGAACGGGGGAGAGGGTGACCTCCTGCACTTGCCTGCGGCTGTGCCCTGATCTCCCTACCGTCCCTATATGGGTTCTTTCAACCCATCGCCGAGCAGGATACCTAGTCCCTCGTTGGCCCTGATATTACTAGTCCCAACCACTGCAATAAACAAGACAAGAGGGGAAGGGGAGACACACAGGGGAACAAACAACTTCATGTCTGCTGCCACGCTCATTGGCAGCAGACGGCTTGGCAGTAGTCAGCTCTCCAGAGAACTTCCTTCACCATAGGAAGCTTGGCAAGGAATAAAGCAGCACGCTCAAGTGGTTAGCACTGCAGCCTTTGCAGCACTGGGGTCTTGAGGTCCTGGGTTCAATTCCCACCAAGGACACTAAGGACAACATCTGTATGGAGTTTGTATGTTCTCCCTGTGTTTGCGTGGGTTTCCTCCGGGCACTCCGGTTTCTTCCCACAATGTAAAGACATACTGATAGGATGTTTAGATTGTGAGCTCCAAGAGAGAGACAGCATTACTGATGTATGTAAAGTGCTATGGAATCAATAGTGCTATATAAATGAATAAATATTAGAATAGAGTCAATCACCAGAGAAGGATGCTGGAACCATGTGACCATATGGAGGGGATGGGAGTGATCTCAGAGTAACCACACCTGGTAAGGAAACTAAGGAGTCTGCTAGCAGCAGAAACTGACATTACCTCCTGAACTGCCAAAATAAAGAAACACGTATAAAATGGCATCTCAATGAAGGAATGAGGCAGAGGTCCCAAACCATTCACAAGTCTACCAGGTAAGAGAGGCCATTGTGACACGGGGCTCCCAATTATTGCAAATCTTTAATTGGTCTTTTTCTATAGGTCAAATGGACTTTTGGGGTGCGAAGGCAACCCCTGCATCTGTGGTAGTCACACCCCTAGTGAGGCGCTGTCTAAATATTCATGGACCCAAGAGCTTACTTTGAACAATACTATCGGTTCCTGCAATAAGATGAATGACTCAATGGTTCAGCCCTATAGAAAAAGCCCCTATAGATGCCATCAGCTCTCCTACGTCTACGCTGCATTTGCCTTATGTGGGTGTCTTGATGTCTTCCAGCTCTGGAGTAAGTGGGAATCCGCCTGTGGGCAATGAAAGTTTTTAATTGCTTTCGTGGGTTGGGAGTGAGCGCCGCGCACCCGCTGCTCGTTCACCTCACATGACACACGGGTTCTGCATGCGTCGTGCTCGTCGGGAAACTCGTATCCCATCTCAGCTCAGTCCGGGAATGGTTGCCATGGAAACATTAATCTTTATCCTCTTTGCCTGCTTAGCATTCCGCCACGTGGGTCATCCCGCCCCCCTATATTCGGGTGTGATGGGGGGGTACATAGGATGGAGATGATGGGCTTACAGGGTGACATCATGGTGCACTTTACTCCGAGGTCTGGTGGGGAGACCGGTCTGAGCTCAGAGGACGGTGACCGCCAGGACTCAGGATGGGAGGAGGATAGAGGACGGGATAATGGTGACTGGAGCCCGGGATTTACTGGGCTTTACTCTCAGCGGTGTTTAAGATTTGCATAGCAATTCCTCTAAGCCTCTTTGCTGGCGGAATTGCCTGGCTTGGGGATTTTTGCCACCTAAATTTTACAATCCTCTCCCTCCCCGTCCCCCCAGGGGGGTTCACTTCACAATCCTATCTACTATCAATTCCACTCTCATCGTCAGAGATCAGGCGGCAGCTGCAAAAAACACAGGAACATGATGGGAGTTGTAGTTTTCTAATAGAACGAAGAGTCACATTTCTGATTTCCAGGGCTGCCTTCAGGATTTGGAGCCGTGAGGGGCCCCAGTATATAAGGGCCCGAATGCCTGAATGCTCTGTCACTTACCACCCATCAGCGCCTCCATGACAGCTACGCAGATCCACTTCCAAAAGGAACTCTCAATGGTTAGCACTGCGCGGTGGCCTCTGTGGTATAGCACTGAGGTGGCTCGTGGTTAGCACTGAGTGGCTCGGTTCTAGGGTGGTTAGCACTGCGCGGTGGCTCGTGGTTAGCACTGTATAGTGGCTCAGTGTTAGCACTGTATATGGTGGCTCAGTGGTTAGCACTGTATATGGTGGCTCAGTGGTTAGCACTGTTACGGTGGCTCGTGGTTAGCACTGTATGGTGGCTCAGTGGTTAGCACTGTATACGGTGGCTCAGTGGTTAGCACTGTATATGGTGGCTCAGTGGTTAGCACGTATTGTATATGGTGGCTCAGTGGTTAGCACTGTATCGGTGGCTCAGTGGTTAGCACTGTATATGGTGGCTCAGTGGTTAGCACTGTATATGGTGGCTCAGTGGTTAGCACTGTATGGTGGGTCAGTGGTTAGCACTGTATATGGTGGTTCAGTGGTTAGCAGTGTATATGGTGGCTCAGTGGTTAGCACTGTATATGGTGGCTCAGTGGTTAGCACTGTATATGGTGGCTCAGTGGTTAGCACTGTATACGGTGGCTCAGTGGTTAGCACTGTATATGGTGGCTCAGTGGTTAGCACTGTATATGGTGGCTCAGTGGTTAGCATTGTATATGGTGGCACAGTGGTTAGCACTGTATGGTGGCTTAGTGCTTGGCACTGTATATGGTGGGTCAGTGGTTAGCACTGTATATGGGGCTCAGTGGTTGGCACTGTATATGGTGGCTCAGTGGTTATCACTCTATATGGTGGCTCAGTGGTTAGCACTGTATATGGTGGCTCAGTGGTTAGCACTGTATATGGTGGCTCAGTGGTTAGCACTGTATATGGTGGCTCAGTGGTTAGCCCTGTATATGGTGGCTCAGTGGTTAGCACTGTATATGGTGGCTCAGTGGTTAGCACTGTATATGGTAGCTCAGTGGTTAGCACTGTATACGGTGACTCAGTGGTTAGCACTGTATATGGTGGCTCAGTGGTTGGTACTGTATATGGTGGCTCAGTGGTTAGCACTGTATATGGTGGCTCAGTGGTTAGCACTGTATATGGTGGCCACAGTGGTTAGCACTGTACGGTGGCTCAGTGGTTAGCACTGTATATGGTGGCTCAGTGGTTAGCACTGTATATGGTGGCACAGTGGTTAGCACTGTACGGTGGCTCAGTGGTTAGCACTGTATATGGTGGCTCAGTGATTAGCACTGTACGTGGCTTAGTGGTTAGCACTGCACCCTTTTGCAGCGCTGAGGCCCTGGATTCAAATCTCACCAAGGACAAACATCTGCAGCAGTTTGTATCTTCTCCCCGTGTTTGTGTGAGTTTCCTCCAGGTTCTCCGGCTTCCTCCCAAACTCCAAAGACTGATAGGATGTTTAGATTGTGAGCCCCAATGGGGACAGTGATGCAAATGTGTGTAAAGAGCTGTGGAATTAATAGCGCTATATAAATGAATATTGTTATTAACTTGACCTATTTATTTATAGGTGAAGAGGAGCAAATCGGGTTCCCATTATGATGGGAACACTATATACTGTTCTCTCTCCAATATGGACTAAAATATAGCGCGGGCTTACGAGGGTTAATATGTAGCAGCTTTCTTCAGGAGCCCACATAAAGGACGGTGATGGGCCTGGTGAGAAGTACCGGGGTCCGGACCATACACAGAGAAGGGACCCGGACATTTCTGCTGGTGGCTGAGCAGACATCTTGTATCTCGTATACTTAGTCTTAAAAAAACTCAAAAAGGTTATCCACTTTATACAAGGGGAAAACGTGATGATCACAACCGCTGGGACCCGCAAAGATCCCAAAATTGGAGCTGTCAACCATGGAGAATGGGTCTCTGCACCCTGCATGGCCTCCACCCTATTCATTGTCTATGGGACTGTCGAGCACTGCGATCAGCGATTCCCGTCAGTCCCATAGACAATGAATGGAGCGGAGGTCTAGTATTCAGCATAGCCACATTCTTTGGGATGTTTTAGCCCCGATCCTAGGGAAGGAAGCCCATTGGTCAACTAGTTATCAAAAACTCACCAAATTTGCCAGGTAAATACCCATTGCACTTAGCAGCGGCTGCCAGCTCCTCTGAGAGGCAACACAGGTGTCTGTATGCCGGTACTCAATCACCTACAACCCCAGTGGTGCCGGTTGTGGCCCCAGTGTCAGCACTTATGCTGTCAGGGTAGGTGATTGGTGGCCATGTTAGACACGAATGGTGCAAGTGGCTTGCACATTTCACAGGGTACACTGATATGGCTCAGTGTTCAGAGTAATGGGCTATGGTTAGCACTTATATTGTCAGTGGTAGCCTGCATAGGCATGGTTACACTGTACTGCTCATGTTGCATGTATGAATGGCCAGAGCCTGGTAATGTGTCTTTACATGCCTCAGTTACACGCTCTCATGGACAGTATGTGCTCGGACCGATGGTGCTCAGTGGCTAGCACTGTTGGTGCTCGTGGTAGCACTGATATGTGCTATATAGCACTGTGTTGGCTCTCAGAGGAGCTGAAGCGCTCGGTAGTGCATATGGGTCATTTACACTGGCAAATTTTGGTAGCTTTTTTCTATGGTTTTAATGTCTCGGTGTTAACTGTAAGTGCTCATGTTACATGTCAAAGGGCTAGTGGTTAGACTGGTAAGGTGAGGGTCCCTGTATGTGGGTGTTACCCAGCCTTACGTAGCCCTTGATCTAATCCCACCAAACAAACACTCACTTTGTCATCTTTGTGTTTTGTGATTCCTCAGTTTCTTTCCCCCACTCCAAAGATGATAGAGTGATGTGAGCCCCTGGGGGGCGTGTGTAAGCTGTGGATTCCATATAATGATGAGCCATTATTATAGTGAAGGGAGCAGTCCCGGGCCTAATAAGTCTTAATATGATAAGCGCGGGTACGATAATAGTAGCACTTTCTTCTGTCACTATTGCCTTGAGAACTCCAGTGAATAGAGACAGAGCCCTGGACATTCTGTGGTCTGTAAAATTGTCCATCTTAGT
Organism: Allobates femoralis; assembly: GCA_033576535.1. NCBI lineage: Eukaryota > Metazoa > Chordata > Amphibia > Anura > Aromobatidae > Allobates > Allobates femoralis. The sequence goes on along the minus strand of JARQOC010000004.1, from coordinate 606,525,341 downwards.
CCAAAACTCAAAAGATCAGCTTATGGGGACGCTGGATGCACACAACCGCCCCCACCCGTTGGGATGTCAGGTGAATGGTCCGCACCAGCACACCTGTGTTTGCCTGTCAGCATGCGAAGCTGCAGCCGAGGGCTAATGAATGGGGATTATATTACCATAGCCACATTTTTGGGATTTATTCATCCAGGATTGGGTCAACTAGATATCCCCTATTCCAGAGCTGGAAAGGTGTGGCCAGGGGGCTAAATTCGGCCTTTTGTCTGGTCCAGTCCGACCCACTTAAAACAGTGGTCCATGGCTCGCACCAAACCCTCACCCACCGCCTGTCCACTGACGCCTGCTTCCTGATCTCACCACAACCCCCATCATCAGGATGCAGACAATGGTGAATACATTGGTGGAGAGGGGGCCGCCGCTCCTTCTTCCACCAACCAGTATATTATACAGCAGACACCATGACGTCATTACATCACGTCGCTGTACGGAAAAGTCAGTGAATCGGGGACAGGGGGAGAGCGCCAGGGAACAGGAGCAAGGTGAGTATGGGTTTTGTTTGTTACATAAGTGTATGGGATGTGTGCCAGTATATAGGGGATATATGGGGGCTCATACTGTACATGGCTATGTGGCCATGTACATAGGAGGCAAATGGTGGGGTCATATATATATAGGAAGGCTACATGGGGGCTCATACTATATATACGTAGGCTTAACTATATTTATAGGCTATGTGGGGCTTATACTGTGTATTGGAGGCTATGTGGGGGCTCAACTGATTTTGGGCTATGTGGGGCTCATAATGAATATAGGAGAATATGTGGGGCTATAATGTATATAAGATGGTGGAATCATGTTGTTGGGGGCTTATGTATATGTATATAGGGGGCCGAACATGTGTGGGAGCCATCTTATACATAGTATATATGTGAGGCCTATTGTGTGAGGTTGTGAGGCTTCATACTGTATATAGTGATAGGAACTTATGTGTATGTGGAGGCTCATACTGTATACAGGGGGATTTGTGGGAGCTCATACTGTATATAGGAGGTTATTTGGGGCACATACTGTACAAAGGGGCTATGTGAGGGCTCATACTGTATATAGGAGGCTATGTGAGGCTCATGTGTATATAGGGGCTATTGTGGAGGGGCATACTGTATATATAGGTGATATGTGAACATTTCCATTAACAATTGTAGTATAGTAAAGGATTCATATGTATAGGCAGGAGGCTCATACTGTATACAGAGGCTATGTGAGGGCTCATGTATATAGGGGCTATTGTGGAAGCTCATACTGTACATAAAGGAGACATGTAAAAGCTGTATACAGGGGCTATGAAGGGGCTGATACTGTATATAGGAGGCTGTGTGTGGTCTCATAGTACATATAGGGGGTTATGTGGGGGCTAATACTGTATACAGGGTCTATGTAGGGGCTCATACTGTATATAGGAGGCTGTGTGTTGTCTCATAGTACATATAGGGGGTTATGTGGGGGCTAATACTGTATGTAGGGCCCTCTGTGTGGGCCATATAGTATATGACATATAGTATGATGTCAGCATACTTCCTTCTACTGAAAATTAAATGATAAATAAAACAATAATTACCAGTATAACTGTAATTAATATTTATATTAATACTAAGAAAAATAATTTTCGCCTATTGGTTCTGCCTCCACATCAGTAACGGTCTCTAACGTGGCCCCTTTGGAAAATGAATTGCCCACCCCTGCTCTATTTGGTAAATAGTGGATAATTTAGAAGTGCTCATTTTTACAGAGGGACTTTTAATCCTATGGTGTCCAGCTGGTTGTCTAGGTTACCGGCCTCCTCTGCAGTTTAAGGGTGGCTGATTACCTAGACAAGGAGCGTTCACTGATCTGAAGCTGAGCAGATCCCTGGACTTGGCCACCACCTCCAGCAGCCAGGCAGAGCTGTCAGTCCGGGCCGGTGGTGCGACTACGCTGCTGCTCTGAACTGTCAATCCTAAAGATGGAAGGAGAGAAAACCTTTTCTTTAACTTACAAAACAAATTTGATCCATGAGAAACTGCAACTCCTATCGTAACCACTGGGTGGCAATAAAAGACACAGAGCAAAATCATCTCCCCACAAAGTACCACAAAATCACTATTTTTATAAAAGCTCTGCCATTGATCTTCAGATGCGTTAAAGGTATAAGCCCCTACAAACTGAGAATTTGGGGGCACCTGGACCTCACACTTGAGACTCCAGCTATAATTTGGGACATTATCTCATGGATTTGGACAGATCACATCACCCGGCAGGGCCGGAGCGGTCACTTCTATGGAAAGGTCTCCGGTTCCTTTCTCTGATTCGGCCGGCATCCGATTACCTCTATCCTCTTACCCAAATCTATATCCTCTTACCCGGACACTCATCCTATTATAAATCACACATCCAATTATCATTAGCCCCTGGCACTCGGGATTGGCCTCCACACCAGACTAATGGCCAAAGAGGCCGGAGACATCCCCCCTCCCGGGACGCAGCGTCGCCATGTGTAGACCTCCAGGGAGGGGTGCACTTATTTCTGTGAGAATCATACAGTACATAGCACACAGGGGACCTCGTACTCATATCTGATCACCCAGCCTTGGTGTGTTAGGATACAGGGGTGTACAGCACTGGAGGGGTTAACCCTGCTGTATTATACAGTATGACTGCCACATCTGAGGCCACTGACATGTATCTGCTCATTATCTCCTCACCGCGCATTATAGAGGAAAATATAGAGTCGCCCTGAATACAAGTACACGGCACAAAGAGCCCTGTAATTACTGCTACGAGCTGTGGGTCACCGGGGGTCTGCACCCAGCGCATCCTCTGTGAGCCGGGGGTCTGCGCCCAGCGTGTCCTCTGTGAGCCGGGGGTCTGTGCCCAGCGCGTCCTCTGTGAGCTGGGGGTCTGCGCCCAGCGTGTACTCTGTGAGCCGGGGGTCTGCGCCCAGTGCGTCCTCTGTGAGTCGGGGGTCTGCACTCACTGTGTCCTCTGTGAGCCGGGGGTCTGCGCCCAGCGTGTCCTCTGTGAGCCGGGGGTCTGCGCCCAGCATGTCCTCTGTGAGCCGGGGGTCTACACCCAGCGTGTCCTCTGTGAGCCGGGGGTCTGCGCCCAGCGTGTCCTCTGTGAACCGGGGGTCTGTGCCCAGCGTGTCCTCTGTCGAGCCAGGGTCCTCTGCGCCCACTGCACCAGTCCTCTGTGAGCCGGGGGTCTGCCCCAGCGTGTCCTCTGTGAGCCGGGGGTCTGCGCCCAGTGTTGTGGCGGGGTGCCCTCTGTGAGCCAGGGGTCTGCGCCCAGCGTGTCCTCTGTGAGCCGGGGGTCTGCGCCCAGCGTGTCCTCTGTGAGCCGGGGTCTGCGCCCAGCGTGTCCTCTGTGAGCCAGGGGTCTGCGCCCAGCGCGTCCTCTGTGAGCGGGGGTCTGCACTCACTGTGTCCTCTGTGAGCCGGGGGTCTGCGCCCAGCGTGTCCTCTGTGAGCGGGGGTCTGCGCCCAGCGTGTACTCTGTGAGCCGGGGGTCTCCGCCCAGCGTGTCTCTGTGAGCGGGGGTCTGCGCCCAGCTGTCCTCTGTGAGCCGGGGGTCTGCACTCACGGTTCCTCTGTGAGCCGGGGGTCTGCCCAGGTGTACTCTGTGAGCCGGGGGTCTGCGCCCAGCGTGTCCTCTGTGAGCCGGGGGTCTGCGCCCAGTGCGTCCTCTGTGAGCCGGGGGTCTGCGCCCAGCGTGTCCTCTGTGAGCCGGGGTCTGCGCCCAGCGGTCCTCTGTGAGCCGGGGTCTGCGCCCAGCGCGTCCTCTGTGAGCCGGGTGTCTGCGCCCAGTGTGTCCTCTGTGAGCCGGGGTCTGCGCCCAGCGCGTCCTCTGTGAGCCGGGGGTCTGCGCCCAGTGTGTCCTCTGTGAGCCGGGGGTCCCTCATCTATCTATCACTATCTATATCTATCTATCATCTATCTATCATCTATCCATCCATCTATCTATCCAACCCTAGCTATTCATCCAACTATTATCTATCAATCCTAGCTATTCATCAATTATCTATAATCTACCGTATTTATATCATTTACTATCAATTCAATTTAAAGAAGCTTAATTGCCAGGACAAAGCACACATTAGTTCTGCCAAAGTCAATCCACTATTATCTATCTCACACCTATCCATCCATCATGTATCTACATACTGTATTATCTATTAACTCTCCTTCCTTCAATCTATCCCTCTATCTATATTGATGGGGGGTGGTGCAGAGTAACGCTGTGGAGCCACTAAACTCCAACAGGAGCTAGTGTGAACTGGTGCAATCAGCAATACTGAACAACATCCACTAAAGAGTTCACAGCAGCACAGTCCCTGCCAAACTCTGGATGTTGGCCTATGTCACTTCTGCCAGCGCCATATAGTGATGGGTATGCTATTATGGTGCAGGCTGGTGGGAGCGGACAACAGAAACCCACCACACACTCTGCCCGCTCCATGCTCCACTCCACACTCCGCCCTCCCGCCCCCCCCTGCTCCATGCTCCAGTCCACGCTCCGCCCTCCCGCCCCCCCCTGCTTCATGCTCCCATCCACGCTCCGCCCTCCCGCCCCCCAGCTCCCCCTCCACGCTCCCTCTCACCCCGGCATTATTCTTGCGGAATTAATTTGAAAAGTCATTAGCCGCGGGGGGCGGAGTTAACAGAGGAATTATCACAATGGGCGTGGCTGAAGCAATGCCCTGATATGGTGGGTGCGTCCTCAGTCACGCCCATTATGACTCCCCATCTGTTAACTCCGCCCCCGCGGCTACTGACTTTCTGACATCAATTCCGTAAGAAGAATGCTGAGGTGAGCAGGAGTGGAGCGGAGCATGGAGCGGGAGGGCAAGAGCGTGGACTGGAGCCTCTCCATGCCACTACTCACCCCCAACTGCCCCCGCTCACCCCCCCCCCACAGCCTGCACTCACCCCCACAGCCTTCATTGACTCAGCCTACCACATCCTGCACTCACTCAATCCCCTCAAGCCCGCACTCAATCACCCCCCCACAACCTGCACTCACACCACCATAGCCTGCACTCTCAGCCCCCCAAAGCTTCACCCATACCCCCCACGGCCCACACTCACCCCCCCACAGCCCACACTCACTCACCCCCCCACAGCCCACACTCACTCACCCCCCCACAGCCCACACCCACTCACCCCCCACAGTCCGCACTCTCACATCCCCCCACACAGCCTGCACTCAACCCCCCATAGCTTGCACTCTCAGCCCCCTACAGCCTTCACTCATACCCCCCCACAGCCCATACTCACTCACCCCACCACAGCCCGCACTCACTCATCCCCCACAGCCCGCACTCACTCACCCCCCACAGCCCGCACTCACACCCCCCCACAGCCCGCACTCACACACCCCCACAGCCCGCATGTACCCCCCTCAGCTTGCACTCACCCCCACCACAGCCTGCACTCACTCACTCACGCTCAGCCCACACTTAGCCCCATAGCCCGCACTCACTCACACCCCCCACAGCCTGCACTCATCCCCCCACAGCCCGCACTCACATTGCCCCTGAGCCTGCACTCACTGACACCCCCCCACAGCCTGCACTCACTGACACCCCCCCACAGCTTGCACTCATTCACACCCAACCCTACAGCCTGCACTCACTCACCCACTCTCAGCCAGGCCAGCACTCACTCCCCACAGCCCTCACTCACATCGCCCCAGAGCATTCAGTCTTTCAGCCTCCCACAGCCTTTACTCACCCACAACTCCCCACAGCCTGATCTCACTCAGGCTGCCCTTACTCAACCTACCCTCACTTAGCTTGCCCTCACTCAGCATGTCTTCACTCAGCCTGCACCACAGTCAGCCAAAACTCATTCAGCCTGCACTCAGCCCGCACTACGGTCACCCCGCACTCACCTTGCACTCACTCACCCCGCACCACGGTCAGCCTGCACTCAGCCCGCACCACGCTCACCCTGCACCACAGTCACCCCACACTCACTCAGTCCGCACCATGGTCACCCTGCAGTACTAGGGGGTCAGAGATGAGGCAGCACTGGGGGGACAGAGAGAGAGGGGGAACAAACAGCGGGCAGGAGAGAGATCGCACAGGCCTGCCCCCAGTGCCATAGAGCCGGCCCCCATCATGATGTCACCACCAACCTGATGCGATAGCATTGGGCTCCCATCTAGTAGATAGATAAATGATAGAAACCAAAAAAAGCTAAACAGCACCTCCTACAAAAATTAGTGTGAACTGGTGCAAGTTGCAATTCAGAACAATATCTACTAAAAAGTTCACAACAGCACACAGTCACTGCCAAACATGTGTGTATATAGATATATAGAGGTAAACACATCCATGTATTTGAGAAAAAATAAAAACAAACTTTTTTCAAAAATACTCAATATACTTTGTAAAGTAAGGTTCTTAGTACACATTTTGCCAATACATTTTTGCCCATCAACCGCCGCAAGGTGACCTTAGATCTGATGGGTCCCTGTCCTACCATACCACTCTTTCCATGGACTTAGCAAAGCCTCCATTGTTATAATTTTTATGGGAAGTGGGAGTACTCACGTTAATCAAAAACCACCTGGGGTTGATGGGGGTGTAGAGTAAAGGTGCGGAGCCAGTAACTACAACAACTATATAGAAGCCAAAAAAAAGCTAAACAGCGCTTCCTACAAAGTGTGAGTCCTCGCACTTCCCAGTAAAAATGATAACAATGGAGGTTTAGCTAAATCCAAAGGAGAGAGTGGCATAGTACGATAGGGACCCATCAGATTAAGGTCACCTTGTCGTGGTTGATGGGCAAACATGTACTGGCCAATATGTGTTCCAGGATCCTTATTTTACCAAGATAAACACAAATAAAAATCCACATCTTGAGTTTCTTTGAAAAAAGGTTTGTTTTTATTTTTTCTCAAATACATAGGTATTTTTACCTCCATCTATATGTCTATATACACACATGTTTGGCAGTGACTGTGTGCTGCTGTGAACTTTTTAGTATATAGATGGATAGATAGATAGATACAATGAATGATGAGGTCGCAGCACTCCAGTGACAACGTTTCGGGCAACAATCGCCCTTTGTCTTTGGATAGATAGATAGATAGATAGATAGATAGATAGATAGATAGATAGATAGATAGATAGATAGATACAGTTAGGGCCAGAAATATTTGGACACTGACACAAGTTTTGTTATTTTAGCTGTTTACAAAAACATGTTCAGAAATACAATTATATATATAATATGGGCTGAAAGTGCACACTCCCAGCTGCAATATGAGAGTTTCCACATCCAAATCGGAGAAAGGGTTTAGGAATTATAGCTCTGTAATGCATAGCCTCCTCTTTTTTCAAGGGACCAAAAGTAATTGGACAATGAAATCTAAGGGCTGCAATTAACTCTGAAGGCGTCTCCCTCGTTAACCTGTAATCAATGAAGTAGTTAAAAGGTCAGGGGTGGATTCCAGGTGTGTGGTTTTGCATTTGGAAGCTGTTGCTGTGACCAGACAACATGCGGTCAAAGGAACTCTCAATTGAGGTGAAGCAGAACATCCTGAGGCTGAAAAAAAAGAAAAAATCCATCAAAGAGATAGCAGACATGCTTGGAGTAGCAAAATCAACAGTTGGGTACATTCTGAGAAAAAAGGAATTGACTGGTGAGCTTGGGAACTCTAAAAGGCCTGGGCGTCCACGGATGACAACAGTGGTGGATGATTGCCACATACTTTATTTGGTGAAGAAGAACCCGTTCACAACATCACCTGAAGTCCAGAACACTCTCAGTGAAGTAGGTGTATCTGTCTCTAAGTCAACAGTAAAGAGAAGACTCCATGACAGTAAATACAAAGGGTTCACATCTAGATGCAAACCATTCATCAATTCCAAAAATAGACAGGCCAGAGTTACATTTGCTGAAAAACACCTCAAGAAGCCAGCTCAGTTCTGGAAATGTATTCTATGGACAGATGAGACAAAGATCAACCTGTACCAGAATGATGGGAAGAAAAAAGTTTGGTGGAGGCAACGTGATGGCATGGGCATGCATGGCTTTCAATGGCACTGGGTCACTTGTGTTTATTGATGACCTAACAGCAGACAAGAGTAGCCGGATGAATTCTGAAGTGTACCGGGATATACTTTCAGCCCAGATTCAGCCAAATGCTGCAAAGTTGATTGGACGGCGCTTCATAGTACAGATGGACAATGACCCCAAGCATACAGCCAAAGCTACCCAGGAGTTCATGAGTGCAAAAAAGTGGAACATTCTGCAATGGCCAAGTCAATCACCAGATCTTAACCCAATTGAGCATGCATTTCACTTGCTCAAATCCAGACTTAAGACGGAAAGACCCACAAACAAGCAAGACCTGAAGGCTGCGGCTGTAAAGGCCTGGCAAAGCATTAAGAAGGAGGAAACCCAGCGTTTGGTGATGTCCATGGGTTCCAGACTTAAGGCAGTGATTGCCTCCAAAGGATTCGCAACAAAATATTGAAAATAAAAATATTTTGTTTGGGTTATGTTTATTTGTCCAATTACTTTTGACCTCCTAAAATGTGGAGTGTTTGTAAAGAAATGTGTACAATTCCTACATTTTCTATCAGATATTTTTGTTCAACCCTTCAAATTAAACGTTACAATCTGCACTTGAATTCTGTTGTAGAGGTTTCATTTCAAATCCAATGTGGTGGCATGCAGAGCCCAACTCGCGGAAATTGTGTCACTGTCCAAATATTTCTGGCCCTAACTGTAGATAGATGACGTGCCCTGCTCCCTTCTGTCACAGGTGACCCCACAATTGCAGTCTTCCTCCATTGCTGTCTATGTACATATGTATTTGTTCTCTCCTTCGTGTATGGATCCCTGTCTATATCTCCGCTTGCTGTCAGTGAATATGTGATTTTGCTCTCCATGTCGGTCATGTGACAGCCCTGTCTGTAGCGGTGGCTGGTTGCCGTGGGTTACGGCTCCGGTATCTGCCATATCTGCCTGTTTACTTGCCGCCCGCGGCCGGTCCTGACCCCGGATTCACCCTATATTCCACATACGCCGAGCGCTCGCCTGTTCCTTGGCTGCAGTGTATGAGGACGGCTCTGTATATGGAGAGGTGCCAGCCAGACATTGGAGAGAACCCGCGTCAACAAAGGGCCCCGCCGGCCGCCGCCGCTATTTATAGCCTTGTACAATGCGGCTAATGCTCCATCCCTGCACCCACAGCGCTATCACCGCATCGCCACAGGTAACGTGTCCTAGAAGACGACGCAGCAGGTTAACATTTAATGGGATTTAATTAGACGAGTGAAAAGAGAGACAGAGATATTTATTCCAGAGCCCTGAACAATGAAGACAGACAAATACTCTATATACCTATAGGGGCCAATTACACAGCACTATTCACTCTTATACTCCAGAGCTGCACTCACTATTCTGCTGGTGCAGTCACTGTGTACATACATTACATTACTGATCCTGGGTTACCTCCTGTATTATACTCCAGAGCTGCACTCACTATTCTGCTGGTGCAGTCACTGTGTACATACATTACATTACTGATCCTGAGTTACCTCCTGTATTATACACCAGAGCTGCACTCACTATTCTGCTGGTGCAGTCACTGTGTACATACATTACATTACTGATCCTGAGTTACCTCCTGTATTATACTCCAGAGCTGCACTCACTATTCTGCTGGTGCAGTCACTGTGTACATACATTACATTACTGATCCTGAGTTACCTCCTGTATTATACTCCAGAGCTGCACTCACTATTCTGCTGGTGCAGTCACAGTGTACATACATTACATTACTGATCCTGAGTTACCTCCTGTATTATACTCCAGAGCTGCACTCACTATTCTGCTGGTGCAGTCACTGTGTGCATATATTACATTACTGATCCTGAGTTACCTCCTGTATTATACTCCAGAGCTGCACTCACTATTCTGCTGGTGGAGTTACTGTGTACATACATTACATTACTGATCCTGAGTTACCTCCTGTATTATACTCCAGAGCTGCACTCACTATTCTGCTGGTGCAGTCACAGTGTACATACATTACATTACTGATCCTGAGTTACCTCCTGTATTATACTCCAGAGCTGCACTCACTATTCTGCTGGTGCAGTCACTGTGTGCATATATTACATTACTGATCCTGAGTTACCTCCTGTATTATACTCCAGAGCTGCACTCACTATTCTGCTGGTGGAGTTACTGTGTACATACATTACATTACTGATCCTGAGTTACCTCCTGTATTATACTCCAGAGCTGCACTCACTATTCTGCTGGTGCAGTCACAGTGTACATACATTACATTACTGATCCTGAGTTACCTCCTGTATTATACTCCAGAGCTGCACTCACTATTCTGCTGGTGCAGTCACTGTGTACATACATCACATTACTGATCCTGAGTTACCTCCTGTATTATACTCCAGAGCTGCACTCACTATTCTGCTGGTGCAGTCACTGTGTACATACATTACATTACTGATCCTGAGTTACCTCCTGTATTATACTGCAGAGCTGCACTCACTATTCTGCTGGTGCAGTCACTGTGTACATACATTACATTACTGATCCTGAGTTACCTCCTGTATTATACTCCAGAGCTGCACTCACTATTCTGCTGGTGCAGTCACTGTGTACATACATTACATTACTGATCCTGAGTTACCTCCTGTATTATACTCCAGAGCTGCACTCACTATTCTGCTGGTGCAGTCACTGTGTACATACATTACATTACTGATCCTGAGTTACCTCCTGTATTATACTCCAGAGCTGCACTCACTATTCTGCTGGTGCAGTCACTGTGTACATACATCACATTACTGATCCTGAGTTACCTCCGGTATTACACTCCAGAGCTGCACTCACTATTCTGCAGTAAGCTTGTCATACCACACGCCTTTCCTTTGAGCTTTGCTAATGCAGAGAACCATTACTGTGGAATGTAAAGTAAACATGTACATTTTACAGAGTATTACTTGATTTCAGCTCTGAAGCCTTCCAAATTGTCAAAGCAGCTCTAGACCACAATGCATCTTGATTATTTGCGAATCTCTCTTTTACAGTAAGGATAGTTTCAGGAGAACGGGTAGTTCCCAACGTCAGAAGTAGCCAATATCGAGACAATAAAAATAGAAGGGTTCTATGAAGGAGTTAATCTCGGCCTCACTTTAGAGGTGGGGACACTGCTGTGCCACATTGTCATTAGCAGCAGAGTCACATTAGCAGAGGATTCATCTTCTGTCTCTGCTCCCAGTAGACTCATAGTGGATGTATATACACAATATATTCTGCTGTTACCAGTGACACCTCTCCCCCCTACATTGATTCCGTCCCAACACTCCCCCTCCTTTACACTTTCAGTCTGTGTTGAGAGTGGGGTGGGGAAGGGGATGGAGCAGACGTGTATCTTCTATAAAACTACAATGTTCATCTTCTTGTGAGTGAAAGGGAGAAGGAAGGCGAGAGGTAAATTGACATTAAATTGAAAAAAAGTAAAACTTTCTGAAACTTATTTTTATGAATAATCGGAATAACAAAACCAGAACCAAAAATGTAAAATATACTTATCTAGTTTTAGGTAATAGGAAGGATATTGATAAGGATGAAATTGTAAAGATGACGGAAAATGTTCCTGGAATTTTCACAAAAAAAATGTGATTAATAAAACCCCAATTAAAAATGGTAAATATACTTATCTCCTTATGGGTTACTAGCTGGGTGCCCGATGCACATGCATCGGGATTCTAGAAGAGCGAGTCTCTGACTCGCAATGGCCGCTTCGCGGCCAATGCTTCGCGCTGCTAAGGCGACTCGCCATGCCCGCTGCGCGGGCATAGCGAGTCGCCTTAGAACTGCTCGCAATGGCCGCTGCACAGCCAATGCTTCGGGCGTATCCACATGACCACGCTGACTCGCAGCGCGAGCGGACTCAGAAGGGGCAAAAAACCCATTCGTGATTATATAATAGACTAGCTGGGTGCCCGATGCACATGCATCGGGATTCTAGAAGAGCGAGTCTCTGACTCGCAATGGCCGCTTCGCGGCCAATGCTTCGCGCTGCTAAGGCGACTCGCCATGCCCGCTGCGCGGGCATAGCGAGTCGCCTTAGAACTGCTCGCAATGGCCGCTGCGCGGCCAATGCTTCGGGCGTATCCACATGACCACGCTGACTCGCAGCGCGAGCAGACTCAGAAGGGGCAAAAAACCCATTCGTGATTATATAATAGACTAGCTGGGTGCCCGATGCACATGCATCGGGATTCTAGAAGAGCGAGTCTCTGACTCGCAATGGCCGCTTCGCGGCCAATGCTTCGCGCTGCTAAGGCGACTCGCCATGCCCGCTGCGCGGGCATAGCGAGTCGCCTTAGAACTGCTCGCAATGGCCGCTGCGCGGCCAATGCTTCGGGCGTATCCACATGACCACGCTGACTCGCAGCGCGAGCGGACTCAGAAGGGGCAAAAAACCCATTCGTGATTATATAATAGATAGGCAGGAGATGAGAGGAATATTAATGGCGAACATAAAGCGAACTTGTAAGGTGATGGAAAATCTTCCTGAAACAAAACAAATGACTCCATCCATGAGACCCACCCATCATTAATCCCGTGAGTAAACAGTTAAAAAACACACATAGAAAAATCACACAGACAACCCTATTTCATCAATTTATTAACCCCAAACATACCCTCAGACGATAATGCACAGCAATGTCCAGCAAAGCACACTCTGCTCTGCTACATGCAGTGAGTGGAGACATTAGTGTCCGCTCACCGCAAACAGCTCACTCAGACCGAGCCACAGCTGTGTCCTCAGATCAACTCTCTGACACAACTGCTCTGACCCAGAATGAGAGCGCTTCTTGCAATGAGCGGATACTAATTTCTCCGCTCACCACATGTAGCAGAGCAGAATGTGCTACGCTGGATATTGCTGTGGAATATTGTCGGAGGGTATGTTTGGGGTAAATAAATTGATGAAATAGGGTTGTCTGTGTGATTTTTCTATGTGTGTTTTTTTAACTATTTACTCACGGGATTAATGATGAGTGGGTCTCATAGAAGCAGGGCTGTGGAGTCATAGTTGGAGTCATGGAGCTGGAGTCATTTGTCCATCTTGGTGGAGTCGGCATCAAACACAGACGCTGTCACAGAGAGTGGGCCTCCATGATTGACTGTTGGTGGCAGGGTCCAGAGAATAAATCAGAGATTAATGAGCAAACTTGGAAGTGGTGTTACAAGCACGCAGTTCTCGGTATGTATAATGTTGCTGCTTTAATCACTGTCTTGCTTTCTTATACAGCCCCCCAACCGAACACGAACGGTAACACGGACGTCTCAGGGAGTCCATGTTCAGGGTCTGTGCCCAAACACTAAGTGTTCGGTAAGTATCCCAAACTTTACAGTTACATTTCGGGTTCACCCATTAGTACCCAGCACACCATCTCACTCCATCACAATACTCATCTCATGAGTAAAAGGTGGCAGGGCTGTGGAGTCGGTAGTCTGACTCCAACTCCAACTCTTCAATTTCCCTGAATCAAACTCCGAGTCAAACTCCACCAAGATGGAGACCGACTCCAAGTCTACAACCAGGGCTGTGAAGTCAGTAAGCCAAACATCCGACTCCTCAATTTCCCTGAATCAGACTCCGATTTCACCCAAAATGGACACCGACTCCGACTCCACAGCCCTTGTAGGCGGGAGAGGAGAGGGATATTGTTGCCGAACATGGAAAATGGCAAATGAAAGTGTAAAGATGACGGAAAATGTTCCTGATATCAAAGTTTCTCAAAACATCTGATTAATAAAACCAGAACCAGAAATGCAAAGTATTCTTATCTCCTTATGGGTAACTGTGGAAAAAACGCTGTTTACAGCGGGTACGGAAAGTATTCACACCCCTTTAAATTTTTCACTCTTTGTTTCATTGAAGCCATTTGGGAAATTCAACAAAGTTCATTTTCTCCTCATTAATGTACACACTACAACCCACCTTGACTGAAAAAAACAGAAATGTAGAAATTTTTTCAAATCTATTAAAAAAGAAAAACTGAAATATCACACGGTCATAAGTATTCAGACCCCTTTGCTCAGACACTTATATATAAGTCACATGCTGTCCATTTCCTTGTGATCCTCCTTGAGATGGTTCTACTCCTTCATTGGCGTCCAGCTGTGTTTAATTAAACTGATAGGACTTGATTTGGAAAGGCGCACACCTGTCTATATAAGACCTCACAGCTCACAGTGCATGTCAGACGAAATGAGAATCATGAGGTCAAAGGAACTGCCCAAGGAGCTCAGAGACAGAACTGTGGCAAAGCACAGATCTGGCCAAGGTTACAAAAGAATTTCTGCAGTAATCAATGTTCGGAAGAGCACAGTGGCCTCCATAATCCTTAAATGGATGAAGTTTGGGACCACCAGAAGTCTTCCTAGACCTGGCCGTCCAGCCAAACTGAGCAATCGTGGGAGAAAAGCCTTGGTGAGAGGCAAAGAAGAACCAAAGATCACTGTGGCTGAGCTCCAGAGATGCAGTAGGGAGATGGGAGAAAGTTCCACAGAGTCACCTATCACTGCAGCCTCCACCAGTCGGGCCTTTATGGCAGAGTGGCCTGATGGAAGCCTCTCCTCAGTGCAAGACATATGAAAGCCGCATAGAGTTTGCAAAAAACACATAAAGGATCCCAGACTATGAGATATAAGATTCTCTGGTCTGATGAGATGAAGATAGAACTTTTTGGTGATAATTCTAAGCGGTGGAGAAAACCAGGCCCTGCTCATCACCTGCCCAATACAATCCCAACAGTGAGACATGGTGGAGGCAGCATCATGCTATGGGGGTGTTTTTCAGCTGCAGGGACTGGACGACTGGTTGCACATGAAGGAGGCATGAATGCAGCCAAGTACAGAGATATCCTGGATGAAAACCTCTTCCAGAGCTCTGGACCTCAGACTTGGCCGAAGGTTCACCTTCCAACAAGACAATGAGCCTAGGCCACAGCTAAAATAACAAAGGAGCGGCTTCACCACAACTCTGTGACCATTCCTGACTGGCACTGCCAGAGCCCGGACCTAAACCCAATGGAGCATCTCTGCAGAGACCTGAAAATGGCTGCCCACCAACGTTCAACATCCAACCTACTGTATAACTTACATTTTTCCCTCGTTCTGAAGGTATTCGTAGACGTGCAGGCGATGGCTGGGCGGTCTCTCCGAGTCCATTTTTCCCCCCCACTCCGTGATATCATGCAACAGTGGGCATGATACTTCATTCAGAAGCATGGTCCCGAGTTGTACATCTGTGGGCGGCTCCTTCCAGGTATGACACCGCGGAGCGTCATTTTCGGTCCTGAGGAGTGTGAGGGCACATTGGGTAGACTGTCCAGCTCCGGAGCATGTGCAATGCGCATTCTGAACCCGGCTTATACAGCCAATACGCCCTCACACTCCTCAAGACCGGAAATGACGCCCGTTGTCATGCCCGGAAGGAGCCGCCCACAGATGCAAAACTCAAGACTACGCTTCTGAATTAAGTATAATTCCCACCGCGGCGTGATGCCATGGAGTGAGGAGAGATATGGAGACTGAGACCACACACACATGTCGCCCACCCGTATAGGGACGCCCTCAGAACGGAGGGGGGAAATGTAAGTTATAAAGAATGTTTTATAACCATTACACATCACATGTAGTAGGAAGCTGCAGGGACACGTAGTGATAGGTTTGGGAGCATAAATGACCTGACAGGTTCCCTTTACTAAAACCAGAAATGTAGCAGATACTCGTGTTCTTAGGAGTAATTGGCGGGAGATGAAAGGGATATTGACGTTAATTGTAACATCATTTTCCAAATGTAGTCTTAATGAAAAATCTGATTAATACATCTAAGACTGAAAGGTGAACAAACACAGAAAGGAAGTCATTAGACAAACACGACTTGTGCCCAAACCCCTCGTACGCCAAGACGAAGTCACCAAAAATGAGTAAGATCCAAAAAGTCTATTAGTCCATACGTATAAAATCTTTACTCCAAAGGTCCCCATACGTCCACCATCGTGTTTCGAACTGTAAGTTCTTATGGTTCCATGGTTTAATTAATCAGATTTTTACCAACTTTTAGACACAATTTGTCGTTCTCCTAATTTTGTTGCCTCCTAATATTGAGATTTTTCTCTTTTTTTCATATCCCGTGGCAAGTTCCATGTCATTATCCCCTTCGCCTGGTCCCAATTACCCATAACAAGATGAGTAGCTGTTAAATGTCTGGTTAATCAGATTTAGAAAAGAAAAAGCTTTGAGAAACAATTAGTGGTCCTCCTATGTTACTGTCACGCTGGTGGGTGTGAGCCACGGGGCCGCATTTACCTTGGTGGGGTGTGACGAAGTGACTACTAGGTTTCACTAGAGCCACTGATGGTGTGGTTAGGCTTGTGCTGTATATAGCCATCAGGTACCACTCCAGGGTTGTCCCTGGTACTGCAATAGCTGACCCTCAGGGGATATGATGAGATAGCAGGAATAGATTGAATGTTAGGTACAGTTTGGACCCCTGATACAGTCTGGACCGCTAATACTGGCTGGATGGAAAATACAGGCTAGACTGCTGATACCGGACTGGCCCCCCCGATACAGGCTGGACCGCCGATAACAGGCTGCACCACTGATACAGGCTGGACACTGGGTACAGTCTGGACCACTGATACAGGCTGGACACCAGGTACAGTCTGGACCACTGATACAGGCTGGACACCAGGTAGAGTCTGGACCACTGATACAGGCTGGACACCAGGTACAGTCTGGACCGCTGATACAGGCTGGACACTGGGTACAGTCTGGACCACTGATACAGGCTGGACACCAGGTACAGTCTGGACCACTGATACAGGCTGGACACTGGGTACAGTCTGGACCACTGATACAGGCTGGACACCAGGTACAGTCTGGACCACTGATACAGGCTGGACACCGGGTACAGTCTGGACCGCTGATACAGGCTGGACACCGGGTACAGTCTGGACCGCTGATACAGGCTGGACACCAGGTACAGTCTGGACCGCTGATACAGGCTGGACACCAGGTACAGTCTGGACCACTGATACAGGCTGGACACCAGGTACAGTCTGGACCACTGATACAGGCTGGACACCGGGTACAGTCTGGACCGCTGATACAGGCTGGACACCAGGTACAGTCTGGACCGCTGATACAGGCTGGACACCAGGTACAGTCTGGACCGCTGATACAGGCTGGACACCAGGTACAGTCTGGACCACTGATACAGGCTGGACACCAGGTACAGTCTGGACCACTGATACAGGCTGGACACCAGGTACAGTCTGGACCGCTGATACAGGCTGGACACCAGGTACAGTCTGGACCGCTGATACAGGCTGGACACCGGGTACAGTCTGGACCACTGATACAGGCTGGACACCAGGTACAGTCTGGACCACTGATACAGGCTGGACACCAGGTACAGTCTGGACCTCTGATACAGGCTGGACACCAGGTACAGTCTGGACCGCTGATACAGGCTGGACACCAGGTACAGTCTGGACCACTGATACAGGCTGGACACCAGGTACAGTCAGGACTGCTGATACAGGCTGGACACCAGGTACAGTCTGGACCGCTGATACAGGCTGGACACCAGGTACAGTCTGGACCGCTGATACAGGCTGGACACCAGGTACAGTCTGGACCGCTGATACAGGCTGGACACCAGGTACAGTCTGGACCGCTGATACAGGCTGGACACCAGGTATAGTCTGGACCGCTGATACAGGCTGAACACCAGGTACAGTCTGGACCGCTGATACAGGCTGAACACCAGGTACAGTCTGGACCGCTGATACAGGCTGAACACCAGGTACAGTCTGGACTGCTGATACAGGCTGGACACCGGGTACAGTCTGGACCACTGATACAGGCTGGTCACCAGGTACAGTCTGGACCGCTGATACAAGCTGGACACCAGGTACAGTCTGGACCACTGATACAGGCTGGACACCAGGTACAGTCTGGACCACTGATACAGGCTGGTCACCAGGTACAGTCTGGACCGCTGATACAGGCTGAACACCAGGTATAGTCTGGACCACTGATACAGGCTGGACACCAGGTACAGTCTGGACCGCTGATACAGGCTGGACACCAGGTACAGTCTGGACCACTGATACAGGCTGGACACCAGGTACAGTCTGGACCGCTGATACAGGCTGGACACCAGGTACAGTCTGGACTGCTGATACAGGCTGGACACCAGGTACAGTCTGGACCGCTGATACAGGCTGGACACCAGGTACAGTCTGGACCACTGATACAGGCTGGACACCAGGTACAGTCTGGACCACTGATACAGGCTGGACACCAGGTACAGTCTGGACCACTGATACAGGCTGGACACCAGGTACAGTCTGGACCACTGATACAGGCTGGACACCAGGTACAGTCTGGACCGCTGATACAGGCTGGACACCAGGTACAGTCTGGACCGCTGATACAGTCTGGATGGAAAATACAGGCTAGACCACTGACACAGGCTAGACTGCCAATACTGGACTGGCCCTCCGATACAGGCTGGACCGCGGATAACAGACTGGACCGCCAATAACAAGCTGCACCACCGATAATAGACTGGACCGCTGATAACAGGCTGGACCACAGATACAGGCTGGACCGCTGATACTACAGGCTGGACCGCCAATAACAGGTTGGATCGCCGATAACAGCCTGGACTGCTGATACAGGCTGGACCGCTGATACAGGCTGGATGGTAGATATAGGCTGGACTGCTGATACAGGCTGGACCGCTGATACAGGCTGGATGGTAGATATAGGCTGGACTGCCGATACAAGCTGGACCGGTGATACATGCTGGATGGTAGATATAGGATGGACTGCTGATACAAGCTGGACCGCTAATATAGGCTGGACAGCACTAGACAACAGGTAGAATGGGAACCAGAGTAATAGACAGAACAGTGTCAGCAGAAAAGCTAGTTACCTTACTGCTTAGGCACCTAAACTAAAGGGAAGGAGCCTTATATATTAAGAGACTTCCAGTAATAGACTGGTGAAAAGTTACACACTAAGCCCCTTTAAGAGGAATGGTGGTCCCGCATGCGCACCCTAAGCATACTGCCGGGGACTCACTCTTCGGGAAGAGACAAAGGATGAGACTGGCGTGTCTGGACGGCTGCGGCGGTGAGTGTAATGGCGCCCCAGTCAGAGGAAGGCAGAGGACGCCAGCGTTACATTTTGTTGCCTCATAGTAATCAGGGCTGTGGAGTCAGTCAGCCAAACCTCTGACTCCAACTCCTCAATTTCCCTGAACCTGACTCAGACTCCACTAAAATGGACACCAACTCCGACTCTACAAGCCTGGTGAGGAGTCGAGAAAACAAACCTCCGACTCCTCAACTTCCCTGAATGCGACTCCAACTCCACCAAAATGGACACCGGTTGACCCCACAGCCCTGCCTAGCATTAATACGTTGTAGATCAGCGTCGTTATCCCTTTCACTTCCTCCCAATAACCCATAACAAGATGAGGCGTTGTTAAATGTCTGATTTGGTTTTATTAATCAGATTTTTTTGTAATACTGAAGAACAAGTTCAAGAACTTCTAGTTCAAGAATTGGGTAATTAAGACGATGGGAAAGAGATCATGACACTGAACTGCTATGGAGTACACAAAAAAAGGAAAATACTAATATCAAGAGGCAACAAAGTTTGGTTTGGTAGGTTTTTATTTGAAAATCTGATTAATAAAACCAGGACTCCACAGATTACAGATGATTGAAGGTAAGAGGGATACTGATGTTGTCTTGCAACAGATATACAACAAAAAAAGGATACAAATCCTAATAATAAGAGTCAAGACGATGGCAAGACTGTCTCAAAGCTTATTATGCAAGTTTTTACAAAAATCTGATTAATAAAACCAGGAAATAGATGTCCGGGTAGGTCTTGATAATACAAGTTAGTGGATACCCTCGTGGCCCCAAACTGCTGATCCATTGAGTAATACATACTAAATGTGTGGCGCCCCTCTGGCTAGGCGCCACAGAGAGGTATTGCACTTTATAATATATGTGGTATCTCTGTTAAGTTGTGGGCTCAGGGTTTAACCTGTGGAGTCTCATGTGACACACACAAAGGACTAGGCCAGCTAGCATGGGGGGGACTGATAATTTAGTAGGTCCCAAAAGGGGCTGGAGCCTAGGTTAGAGTAGTAAGAGTTGAGTGACAGTTTATCTCAGACGGTGCTGGGAAGGCAGTCAGGAAGGATGCGCCTGACAGTACCGCCGCTGACAGGAGGGATCCTTATCTCTAAGTGGGGGCCCAGGACAGAAGGAAACAGGCCAGGACTGGTTGGAGCCGGCTGGTCACGTTTGGGGAGCACCGGCAGCACGGGAAGCCGAGGCGGTCAGCAGTTCACCTCTGACCGCAGACCGACGAGCTGCGGACCCATAGTAATCAGGTTGCCGTTAGCGCCACAATGGCATCTCACCCCTTAGGTCTGAAACCGGTTCAGGACACTAGAGGTAACGGGTCGAATTCCGGTGGCGGGAGAAATAGTGCGTTCCTGCTGCTCCTGTCCGTACCGGTAAGGAACAAACCGTACCTACTAGCTACAGACCGTGGGACTGGCGGGAGAGCTCTGAAGGGTGGTAAAGACAGAGAAGAGTAAAGTAGACCCCGAAAGACTAAGAGGGAACATCTGGAGACTCCATAAGGGGGACCCTGAACCAGCAACAGACACCCGGTAAACCAGACTGTACCGTGTTTCATCTTTACCCAGTAAAGTGGAGTTTGAGTTGAACTGGTCTCTGACATTCTTCTCACCGATGCCCGGAGGGCTTCAACACCATCAGCAGCATCGCACCGGAGGGGTAAGAACAACCACTACTCCCCTCATCTCCCTCACCATTTTCCATCACCGCTGCCCTGAGGTAAAAGCTCCACCTGTGGGGAGCTGTGCCACATTCTGCTGCACCCATCATCACCTCAGCGGCCGGCTTGCAGCAACGGTACCTATATTACCGGGAACTACAGGTGGCGTCACGTTCCCTTGTAAATATTCCCTCCCCACCATCTAACAAATGACAGCCAGGGTACGGAACCGGGAACCGACCACCCGTGATTCCCCCAGTTAAACCATCAAACTCAAGGCCGGGTATCCAAGTACCCCTAGCCCTGGGCTTATCAAATGCATATGATAATGAGGTTGGCAATATATTGGGGGTGGAGCAATACACAGCCGAAAATACATGTTCAAGACCTATGTAATCTTTTGGGGGTAGGGGATGGTCTAAAGTTGATAGTAGTTTTCCTTTAATGTGAAAGCATGCCATGGCTGACATCCATCCTATAAGAGATCTAAGAAACCAATGTGAACCCGAATTTGATCATGGGCGGCTCAGTTCTCCTACAGTGGCCACTACAGGTGAGGTGTGGTATTACATGGTGTCGCTAAAAATCATTTCCATACTTAGAGCCGCTTCTGACTGTGACTCACAGAGGGAACTCGATCATTTGAGCCTCTTTCATAATGGTCATATGCCCAAATAGGATGTCAAGCCTTAAAGGGGTTGTCTCACAATTAGAACTTTGTAAAAGTTTGCAAGAAGTTTCTCATCAATGGGATGACAAAAGTGGGGGTCCAGTATGTCCTTGTCAAATGAATCTGCTGCTCCATTCATCTTGTATGAGGCAGACAGAGATGGCAGAGCAAACTGTTCATCTATATCCATCAGGTGGCGCTCTCTCGACCACAGCTCCATATAGCTACACCTGCTTATTTGAGCGCACCACACTGCCTGGTATTGAATCTCATCATCTTCATTGTATTGATCTGAGAAACCATCAATTGGGTTTTGCTGCATTCATCGGAAAGAGTCAAAAAGTTTAAAATGACCTTTTTTAAGGACTTGGAGAACGGAATTTTCTGGTTTCATAAAGACCTTGTCCCGCAACATCTGCTTTACTCACCCTCCCTGGGTCCATCACTCCTGCTCCTCTCAGTGTTTGCTATTGTCTGATGTAAAAGCCAATCAGTGATCTCAGGCAGCACCACTGAGTTCACTGATTGGATGAGAAGCGTCAGCGCTGCGGACAGTAACAAACAATGGGAGGAACAGTGACGGAGCAGTGATAGAAACTTAGCGCTGGACCCGGGGAGGGTGAGTAAAGAAAAGCTTGGGTCACGTGTTGACTGCTCTGCAGTCCATGAGTGTTGCTGCTGTGATTTAAATATGAGTGGTTTGGTTTCCTTTAGTCTATGCTATGTGCGGCTCTGCAGGTGGAGGGGTGTGTCATAGCATTCAGCTGAAGGAGGAGGGGTGTGTCATAGCATTCAGGTGAAGGGGTGTGTCTTAGCATTCAGATCTCCACTCCCTCAGCCTTTGAAGTAGTTCAACTTCCCACTAACGTGTGTCGCAGATAGAGTACATTCTCTACTAGGACCCCGTGCAGTGAAGATGTGCTGTGCTGAGCCGTGCTGCTTCTGCTGTTCCCTTCCATAGGAGCTGCTGGGTTTTCCTGGTCCAGGAGGGAAAAGATAGGGGCTGTTATCCTAGGGCTAATCAGAAGCAATGGGCAAAGGTGGCGGCCTGGATGTCCTCACCTTCAGGAGGTAACTCCAGGATCAGGGTGAGCCAGGAACCCACAGTCTAAGGGTCAGACTAGTTGCCCATTTTGCCTTTGCCCACCCTACCATCTTGCCTCCTGATTCCCTATCCGCTATATCACCCCACAGCTTGTCTACCACCCCAATCTGTGCCATACAACACCGGAAAACCCCTTTATGCCTTGAAATTTCAGCTTTGTGTATGTAAAAGAAACAAAAGCAGGATTCCTCCTTGGGAAACCCAGTCCTTATATCAGTGTAATGTGTAAATTCTTTATTTCCATCCTTTTGTAGATAGAAATCAGGCGTCTGCCAGTAAGTGGGATCCCTCGGTACCATCACAATGAGACAATCAGTGCATCATTGGTGGCTGCGCTCAGAAGCTTTTCCATTATTGTTTCGTTCAAGGACTTGTGTAGCAGAGAGGACGCGATGCTCTGAGAAGAGTTTCCCCCCTTTATGTGTTAACAGAGCCTTGTAAAAAGGGATTTCTCATTGAGCGGTGCACCCTTAAACCTGTCCCCCCCCCAATCTGGAGTCACCTATTAACCCTTCCGCTACTCATCTTCAATCAGGCGATCGGTGAGTCAACAATCCTAAAAACAGGTCATGCGTTTCCCATTCTCCGAAAGCTCCTTTAATTATATCAGATCATTGGAAATGTCTAAATATACCTGTACTTCAGCTCCCACTGGCAGATTGTGAAACACATTGTCTGAGAAGGACCATTTCCTAAAATGTTGAAATACTAGAGGGAGAAATATATTTGGGATCCTCATCTTTTATGGTTGTCGGACAACTGTTGATATCTAATCAGGGCTGTGCAGTCGGTGTCTATTTTGGTGGAGTTGGAGTCGGCGTTGGAGTTGGATTAAGGGAAATTGAGGAGTCGGAGGTTTGGCTTATCATCTGAACACCAGGGCTGTGGTGTCAGGGTCAGTGTCCATTTCCATTTTGGTGTCATCAGAGTTTGATAATATCCACTTCACGAGGCCTACTCTGAAATTTATGACTGGGTTCTGTGTCCCAATGGTGGTAGGTACTCTTGACCTGAACCAGGTTGCGGTGCTGTCCACCTACAAGCTTTTCAAAAGGAAAATAGCCAACACCATGGAGGCCTCCAAGATGCACTCATCCTTGGTCATGAAGACCCATGGTCCTCTCTAACAGCACTGATGACTGATAGCTTCCACTCCAGGTGGCCTACTCTTAAATTTGTGACTGGGCTCGGGGTCCTAGTTGTGGTGGGTACTCTTGACCTGACTCAGGTTGCGGTGCTGTCCACCTATAAGCTACATCCATCCTTGAACTTTCGAAATGGAAGTGACAACCATTATTTGGACTCCTACGTCCCAGTTGTCACAAATGCTCCTCTAACAGTCCCTACTATCTTTTCGGTAGCTGATGGTACAGATACAAGCCATTCGGATTATGCAGTAACCACTTTTTTTTTAGGTGGCTGGACACATTATACAAAGTGCAGACAGCTCCATTATTCTCTGCACAGGAACATCTGTCACCCTCCGTCTGTGACTCCTTGTATTTTACGAGACAAACGGGAGTCTTTACTTTATAATGGACATTTCTTGTCTTTGTAGATAGGATGAGGGACATCTTCAGAGAACAGACTGTGGTTTTTAACCCTGGGGCCTTCTCTCACCACGACATGTGGACAGGTGGTTGTTTCAGCTACAAGGCGCTTCCATGTAAACGCTGTCTTTTTTGGAAATACTCCTCGCTCCCTCAGCCTTCAAGACACTGAGAGCTGTCACATGAAGCTGGCGGCCTAAAACGAAGCCTCAGTGAGTGACCTGGTTTGATATACGGGCAGGAGAGGATTTACCCAAAGGGGCACTGGATCGGCACTATCTTTAGAAAACTTTGTGGCTCCCAAAAGATGGAGCCGTCTTCTATTGTTAATTTCGTTCTCGGCTGACTTCCAAGCACAACCTACGTGGATCTGAGGTTACCCAACTTATATGACCCCCATCATAAACTCTATTCTGACGTGTTCCCAACCATCACGAGGCAGTAACGTTTCCTAAGACCCATCAATATCATCCTCCAGTTTTTCCAGAATTTATGTGTCCCAAAAAAATGGAGATCTGGATGGTGCTTAGCTGATTTTGGGAACCCAGATGTCTGCCGTAAAGAGGAGAAGAGCACATGGGTGAAGTTGGCATGAACCAACACCAAAGACGTGGTCACAAGGTTGGCATGAGACTCACGGTCTCTTCATACATCGTGGAGCCACTGTTATGATAAGGTTAAATCATCGATTTTCTAAGGCTGGACAATCCCTTGAAGCACTCAAGATCCTTTGGCTCAAAAACAATTGTTGAAGTCAAGATCTCAAAGCTTTCCAGAAGAAAAGCTACCTACTAGTCATCTGAAGTTGCCAAAAGGTCATTCCCCTTGAGAGCAGCAGGTTGCTCCTTCTTATTTATCTGGGAACTTCTGTGTAGCTTCTTACGGTTTTGCGGGGTGCCCGTGCTAATAGAAGAGTTTTTTATACGTGTTCTTATTGGTTCCAGATAATAAAGAGGACCCTAAGTGACACTGCACCCCTCGTTTACCTCATCCATGCTGAATGAGGCTCTTGCTTCTGTTAGGTTCACTAGGTGAGGTGGCTTCTCCAAGCCCTCGGTCCTGGTGGGCACAAGGGCCACAGGCATTGGTCCAGCAGGCATGTGTGAAACATTTAGCAGTGTTATGGGACACCTCAGACAGGTAGCAGAATTCCTGGAAGTCACAGGCAAGCAAGAGACATCCAGGAGACTTCAAACGTGTAGTAAAGGTATGGGAAGTGATAGGCTGACAGGAGATGTCCTGGAGACTGCAGACAGGAAACAGATACTAAAAGCGGTAAGCAGACCGGAGACTTCCTGGAGACTACAGACAGATAGGAGAAGTACTGGAAGCCACATGCAGACAGGAAATATCCTGGAGATCGCAGACCAGTAGCAGAGGAACTGGACGCCACAGGCAGACAGGAGAAATCCTGGAGACTACAG
This sequence comes from Allobates femoralis, assembly GCA_033576535.1. Classification (NCBI taxonomy): domain Eukaryota; kingdom Metazoa; phylum Chordata; class Amphibia; order Anura; family Aromobatidae; genus Allobates; species Allobates femoralis. The sequence goes on along the minus strand of JARQOC010000004.1, from coordinate 606,499,650 downwards.
ACAGGTAGCAGAGGTACTGGAATCTGCAGGCAGGCAGGAGACATCCTGGGGACCATTGAAAGGCAGCAGAGGTACTGGAAGACACAGGCAGGAGGCGTCCTGGAGACCGCAGACAAATTGCAGAGGTGCTGAAAACCACATGCAGACAGGAAATATCCTGGAAACCACAGACAGGTAGCAGAGCTACTGGCAGCCACAGGCAGGAGCATCCGGTGAGCCGCAGACAATGGTAGCAGGTGGCGTGGTACAGACAAACTAAGAGTCTTAATACTAAGACACAGGTGTGTGTTTTGGTGAGCTTTATATAGGCCTAAGCCTAAGAAACTAATTACATAGGAGCATGCAGCGCTAATTGCAAAGATGATGTAGAGCACACACAAAAAGTTTGGTAAACCGAGGTGAAGTGAGCAGAGCCCAGGCCCGGATAGGTGTATAACACCTTCCAGATAACAGAGGATGGTTCCAAACCAAGAAGCCCCAACCTAAAGCAGACAACTGATTTCAATAGGTTGTCATGTTGCTTCTAGATAACATAGGGGTCACAAGCGACAGTGAATCCCTGTAGTTGACTAATGCTTTCAGTAGGGTTCCATGTTGACCGTATCCCTCACTTCTAGGTCATTGAAGGTGGTCCCCAATCTAAGATGCCCCCTCTCAAAATCTTATAATTTTCAATAGGTTGCCATATTGGTTACATTTGCTAGGGGGTCCCAAGAAACAATGCCCCCCTCTGGTAAGTAGACATCCATACTGAATGCTTCTCTTGATTCTAAACCGAAGGACGCCTCGAGCCAAGACGCTCAAGCTCCCAGTAACTTATTGTTTTCAGGGATAGCCATATTGATTCTGAAAAATTAAGGGGGTCCCTACTGACCGCACTCTGAGTATGCTGCTGTTAGCTCTTATGGCCATCATACGCATTAGTCTAATGTTGTACCCGTTGGTTTCGATGGGTTTGGCCAATGTTCTAATGTGTATGTAGGCCCATGGCCAACCGATTGTCGGGGAAGATGTCAATTGGGTATGCCATTTTTTGGACTTTTTCTCCAGGACACAAGCCACCACCAAAGATAAGCTGTCAGACCAACCACCATTTGGTTGACAGCCATCAAATGTGTACGGTGGGCTATGAGGTCTAGATGATAAAGGGGTCCACAGTAGTTGCTCTGTACACAGGACTGTGGAGTCGGTAAATCAAACATCTGACTCCTCAATTTCCCTGAATCCAACTCCACCAAAATGAACTCCGACTCCATGACCACAGCTATGAAGTCAGTAGGCCAAACATTTGACTCCTCAATTTCCCTGAATCAAACTCTGACTCCATCCAAAATGAACATTGACTTTGACTCCACGAATCTGACTCCGCAACCAGGGTTGTGAAGTCAGTAAGCCAAACATCCTACTCCGACTTCTCAATCTCCATGAATCCAACTCCACCAAAATGGACTATGACTCCACCGCCCTGGTTGTACGTATACGATTTATAGACCCACATTTACACCATCTTAGAGTACACGGCACGGGGCCACGTACGTTTTGGGATATAAGAATAGGTCATCCTTATCAAAACCCGATAGGCAACTTTCACCTGGGACTCAAGTAGGTCACCAAGTGTCACGATCTCAAATACCGATGAGATTACTCGCCCACCTCTGAGCACCATCATATTTCTGTTCACTATAAGGTAAAAAAAAATAATCGAAAGGTCGCGCAGGCAAAAAGGGAAATATGGGTCACCATCTGTTTAATTCTCACCTGTGCCATCCAGATTCTCGGGAGAATGATTTCATATCTGACTCATTGGGGCCACGCTGGGGCAGGGTTTCAATGTGCAAGTCTTCAGCAAGCATCATTTGCATTCATCATGCAGCAGTGAATTTATAGCCGAAATCTTTGACTTTTAACTTACGGTATTTTTACATTATGATTGTCCTGTACGATTGCGAGTAGCCCCAACAATCACAAGAAAGTCTTATGTCAGCATGTGACCACCCATCAACCACTCACGATCTATAGGAGTGGTAAACGCAAATGACCGCTACCGGTCTACTCAAAAAAAGGACTTTGGGCACCCCATCCTCGAAATTACTATAGTTGGTTATATTAATATAGTTATATTAGTACAGTATATAGGTCAACACTTTTGAGGGTATAGATGCCGATCCCAGCATCGGCAAGACGGCAAGGTTCCGTAACGGTTCCGGGCTGATTCTACAACTCATCCGGGAGTCCACAATGTTTTTCTGGGAACCTCTGGCAGAGTTGTCAAACATCCCTAGATCCTAAAAATGCAATTACGGCTATTATCAGAATATGTTAGGAATCATTAAAGGAAACCCACAAAAATATAACACTCCCCAAAGAACAGATGATAAGGCTATGATCGCTTCATAGGCTGCCACCGATCCCAAAAATAGGGGTCAAAAACACTGCTGCGTGAGTAGAGCGGTAGGGAAGGTGCGACCACCACAGTGAATACAGCAGTGGTCACACAGGCTCACTACTAGTCCATTCACACTAGACACTATCAGACTCCTATTTCTGCAATCGATGGCTCGGCAGTCTGAGTGAATGCAGTCAGCTGTATCCATCCCCACCGAATTATACACTTTGTTTTGATCTCCGTGTCAGTGTTAAAAGGGGTAATGTGTTAATGTAGGTTATAAATTAATGATTGGCAGGGAAAAAAAATCACTGAGATCATCCCCAATAACAAGACCTTAAAATCACCCATTGTAATTAGAGCAGTACTGAGAACATGCGACCACCACAGTGAACGGAGCAGTACTGAGCATGTGCGACCACCACAGTGAACAGAGCAGTACTGAGCATGTGCGACCACCACAGTGAACGGAGCAGTACTGAGCATGTGCAACCACCAAAATGAATGGATTAGTACTGAGTATGTGTGATCACCACAGTGAATAAAGAGGTACTGAGCATGTGCAACCACCACAGTAAATAGAGCAGTACTGAGCATGTGCGACCACCACAGTGAATGGAACACTACTGAGCATGTGCGACCACCAGAGTGAACGGAGCAGTACTGAGCATGTGCGACCACCACAGTGAATAGAGAGGTACTGAGCATGTGCGACCACCACAGTAAATAGAGCAGTACTGAGCATGTGCAACGACCACAGTGAATGGAGCAGTACTGAGCATGTGCGACCACCACAGTGAATGGAGCAGTACTGAGCATGTGCGACCACCACAGTGAACAGAGCAGTACTGAGCATGTGCGACCACCACAGTGAACGGAGCAGTACTGAGCATGTGCAACCACCAAAATGAATGGATTAGTACTGAGTATGTGTGATCACCACAGTGAATAAAGAGGTACTGAGCATGTGCAACCACCACAGTAAATAGAGCAGTACTGAGCATGTGCGACCACCACAGTGAATGGAACACTACTGAGCATGTGCGACCACCAGAGTGAACGGAGCAGTACTGAGCATGTGCGACCACCACAGTGAATAGAGAGGTACTGAGCATGTGCGACCACCACAGTAAATAGAGCAGTACTGAGCATGTGCAACGACCACAGTGAATGGAGCAGTACTGAGCATGTGCGACCACCACAGTGAATGGAGCAGTACTGAGCATGTGCGATCACCACAGTGAACGGAGCAGCACTGAGCATGTGCGACCACCAGAGTGAACGGAGCAGTACTGAGCATGTGCGACCACCACAGTGAATAGAGAGGTACTGAGCATGTGCGACCACCACAGTAAATAGAGCAGTACTGAGCATGTGCAACGACCACAGTGAATGGAGCAGTACTGAGCATGTGCGACCACCACAGTGAATGGAGCAGTACTGAGCATGTGCGATCACCACAGTGAACGGAGCAGCACTGAGCATGTGCGACCACCAAAGTGAATAGACCAGTGGTCGCACATGCTCACTACTGCTCCATTCACACTGGAGATTTTAAGGTCTTGTGAGTGGTGGCGATCTCAGCGATCTGCCCCTTGCTGATCATAAGCTTATTACCTACATATATAGGTGATATATATCGTTTACAGGACGACCCCTTTAACACCTGAACGGAGATGAGCACTTACTTCCTGGCTCAGACGGTGGCTCGTCTGAGGATGTTATATCCGCATGAACATATTTACAAGTATAACAAGCCATGTATGCTTCTGTGGGGACGAGTACAGCTGGCCGCATCCACTCAGACTGCCGGGCCCGCACCTCGCGGCTGAAAATAACACTGTGCAGTATCAGGTTGCACAGGAAGAATATAGAGCAGACACCAAGGGAAACACCGATGTAGCTATGAATAGTTAATGGAGTTGAAGCATTATCTCCAATCATCCACACACCTAATACCCAGTAATGTGTGCATGGCAGTAACTACCAATCATAGCTAATTAGTTAACATAGCCAGGAGCCAGCAGAGCGGTGTCCATTACTGCCATATAGTTCTGCGGGGGCTATTTATTGTGCAGTGGAGGAAGGACAGGTGACGGCGACCTTTCTCTGCTTTTGTGTCAGTTTACACTGAATTTCCGGCATTGTATTCATGAAACGGATAGATCTGGATAAACAGAGCTGTCGGGGCCCTCCAAACTAGGAGAGAGTTACCCGTACAAAATGTGGCTATGCTAAAGATGGTCCTAATAACACTGCCATACAGAGCTGTAAGGACATCATACTGTATATAGGGGAGCTGTGGGAGCCATCCTATTGAATATAGAGAGCTAATGAACCATTATACTGTATATAAGGGGCTGTGGGGTTATCATACTGTTTATGGAGAGATGTGGAGACTCTATACCATGTACAGCAGAGCCATGGTAACATCATAATGTATATAGGGGTCTGTGGGGCCATCATACTAAGTATAGGGGGCACTATATTGTATATAGGGGAGTTGTAGGGAAATTTATATGGGAGCTGTAGGGACATCATACTGTACATAGGAAAGCATACTATTATATACAGGGAGCTTTGGAACCATTATACTGTGTATAGGATAGGGGTCTGTGGGGCCATTGTACTGTGGGGACACTATACTGTGTACAGGGGAGCTGTTGGACAATCATACTGTATATAGGGGACTGTGGGGCCATTGTACTGTGTATAGGACACTGTGGGGACACTATACTGTGTACAGCGGAGCTGTTGGACCATCATACTGTATATAGTGGCTGTGGGGCCATTGTACGGTGTATAGGACACTGTGGGGACACTTTACTGTGTACAGGGGAGCTGTTGGACCATCATACTGTATATAGGGGCTATGGGGCCATTGTACGGTGTATAGGAAACTGTGGGGACACTATACTGTGTACAGCGGAGCTGTTGGACCATCATACTGTATATAGGGGCTGTGGGGCCATTGTACTGTGGGGACACTATACTGTGTACAGCGGAGCTGTTGGACCATCATACTGTATATAGGAGTTGTGGGGCCATTGTACGGTGTATAGGACACAGTGGGGACACTATACTGTGGAGTTGTTGGACCGCCATACTGTATATAGGGGCTGTGGGGCCATTGTACGGTGTATAGGACACAGTGGGGACACTATACTGTGGAGCTGTTGGAACATCATACGGTATATAGGGGCTGTGGGGCCATTGTATGGTGTATAGGACACAGTGGGGACACTTTACTGTGGAGCTGTTGGAACATCATACGGTATATAGGGGCTGTGGGGCCATTGTATGGTGTATAGGACACAGTGGGGACACTATACTGTGGAGCTGTTGGACCATCATACTGTATATAGGGGCTGTGGGGCCATTGTACGGTGTATAGGACACTGTGGGGACACTTTACTGTGGAGCTGTTGGACCATCATACTGTATATAGGGGCTGTGGGGCCATTGTACGGTGTATAGGACACTGTGGGGACACTTTACTGTGGAGCTGTTGGACCATCATACTGTATATAGGGGCTGTGGGGCCATTGTACAGTGTATAGGACACAGTGGGGACACTATACTGTGTATATGGGAGCTGTGGGACCATCATACTGTATATAGGGGGATGTGGGGCAATTATACAACATGTAGCAAAGGCTGTGAGGATATTATACTATGTATAGGAGAGCTATGGGGCTATCATTCTGTACACAGGGGAGCTATTACTTTATATAGTAAGCAATGGGGACATTATACTGTATGTTAGGGGGAACTATGCGGATATCTGTATGTAGCGAATTGTGGGTCCAACTCCACCAAAATGGACACCAACTCCGACTCCACAGCCCTGGGTCCGACCATTGCTTACAATGGCTAAAATGTACGTATGATATATAGATGCCATGTATATATCATGGGACCATCATCCACATATCTTACTTTAACCCCTCACTTTCCATGTTCGCACTCAAGCCCATCCGTCTGGAATCAGTCGCCAACCTTCATTTTCCCTAGACGACTCCCTGACGATCCCCTGTGGCATTTAACACTTTTATAAAAAATAATCAGAAGTGGGTTTCCAGAAAAATAATATAATTCTGACATTCACTTTTATGTCTGAATATGTAATGTCCTGCACCCTCAATACAGATGACGGCAACTTCAAAGGGAGACAGCGAGACTCGGCAGCCCTTCCGTGAAAAGAGCGGCGATGCCGGGAGAAGCGGATATCTCCCAGAGGGGAAAAGACAAAAAACTGGCAGAATTCCCTTGAAGGGAGCGCATCACAAATCAGATGGGACCCGCGGGAGGGAAGGTCAGACAGAACCGCTCACTGATCAGCCGATGGAGGCAAAAAACAAACACAAATAGGATCGGGGGCGGGAGTGGTGGTGGGGATATGTGAGCGGTGTCTTGTGGGGCTGTGTTTGGCACAAGCAGAGCCATCTGATGTATCGTGGCGTCGCCCACGTGGCTCTATACGCTCTATTTATTGTCTTCCCGCTATTCCAACAACTCATTTTTTGGAGGGACCTGTTCACCCGGGGTTTTCTGGTTCATGAGTGGAACCTAACAAATGGCAGGCGTTGTAGAAGAGCTGCAAAGGTTTAAGTTGGTCATTGTCAACTGGGTGACACCGTTGGGCACCGTAAAACCTCAAAATGCAGCGGTTCTTCCAACCGACTATTGGTACGATCACTGTCCATACTTTAGGGCAGAGCTGAGGAGTCGGAGCTGGATCTGTGTCGACAGTGTCCATTTTGGGTGAAGTTGGATTGAGAAGTTGGAGTCGGATGTTTGGCTTACTGACTTCACAGTCTTGGTTGTGGAGTCGGGGGTTGTGGAGACAAAGTCTAATTTGATGGAGTTGGGTTCAGGGAAATTGAGAACTTGGAGTCGGATGTTTGGCTTACTGACTTCACAGTCTTGGTTGTGGAGTCGGGGGTTGTGGAGACAAAGTCTAATTTGATGGAGTTGGGTTCAGGGAAATTGAGAACTTGGAGTCGGATGTTTGGCTTACTGACTTCACAGTCCTGGTTGTGGAGTCGGTGTCCAATTTGGTGGATTTGGAGTCTAAGTCGGATTCAGGGAAATTGAGGAGTCAAAGCCAGAGTCGGATGTTATCGACTCCACAGCCCTGCTTTAAGGTTCCAGTACTTGGCGTCTTGTCTTGAACCCGTCCACCTAGAGGACCTAGAACCACCTAATAAGATAGATCTTACCACCTCCATAATGCGATCTTCTTAAGGGAATCAATTCAGCCTCGTGAACCCTCCCAAGCCCAGATTTAGGGCCCCACTTTCTTGCCTATATATCAGCACTAGATGAAGCAGGCACGTTAGAACCTGTCTATGGTCTTGAGACATAGATCTACTGTCCATGGTCCTGAAATAACTCAGCGTTCATAGCTACAACCTATCACGCTGACGAACTGTAAGAAGAAAAAGGTCAATGCCAGCGAGCTGACAGAAAATCTCCCAAAATATACCGTATATTTTTTCTATGACGGTATTTCTTGAGTGCCATCCAGTTGGCGTACATGGTAAGACAACTATATTACCCTGTGCCATCTTAGACAATTGGAAAAGTAAAGACTCCTAATTAGTCCTTCAAAAGACTTCAGAAGCTGGGGCATTTATACAAGAGTCCAGAAGGAGGGGCATTTCTACAAGAGTCCAGAAGGAGGGGCCTTTATACAAAAGTCCAGAAGCAAGGGCCTATATACAAGAGTCCAGAAGGAGAGGCATTTACACAAGAGTCCAGAAGGAGAGGCATTTATACAAGAGTCCAGAAGGAGAGGCATTTATACAAGAGTCCAGAAGGAGAGGCATTTATACAAGAGTCCAGAAGGAGAGGCATTTATGCAAGAGTCCAGAAGAAGGGGCATTTATGCAAGAGTCCAGAAGGAGGAGCATTTATACATGAATCTAGAAGGAGGGACATTTATACAAGAGTCCAGAAGGAGGGGCATTTATACAAGAGTCCAGAAGGAGAGGCATTTATACAAGAGTCCAGAAGGAGAGGCATTTATAGAAGAGTCCAGAAGGAGAGGCATTTATACAAGAGACCAAAAGGAGAGGCATTTATACTAGAGTCCAGAAGCAAGGACCCTTATGCAAGAGTCCAGAAGGAGGGGCATTTATACATGAATCTAGAAGGGGAGGCATTTATACAAGAGTCCAGAAGAAGAGGCATTTATACAAGAGTCTAGAAGGAGGGGCATTTATACAAGAGTCCAGAAGGAGGGATTTATACAAGAGTCCAGAAGGAGAGGCATTTATACAAGAAATCAGAAGGAGAGGCATTTATACAAGAGTACAGAAGGAGAGGCATTTATACAAGAATCTAGAAGGAGAGGCATTTATACAAGAATCCAGAAGGAGAGGCATTTATACAAGGTTCAGAAGGAGGGGCATTTATACAAGAGTCCAGAAGGAGAGGCATTTATACAAGAGCTCTAGAAGGAGGGGCATTTATACAAGAGTCTAGAAGGAGGGGCATTTATACAAGAATCTAGAAGGAGGGGCATTTATACAAGAGTCTAGAAGGAGGGCATTTATACAAGAATCTAGAAGGAGAGGCATTTATACAAGAGTACAGAAGGAGAGGCATTTATACAAGAATCTAGAAGGAGAGGCATTTATACAAGAGTCAGAAGGAGGCATTTATACAAGAATCTAGAAGGAGAGGCATTTATACAAGAGTCTAGAAGGAGAGGCATTTAATACAAGAGTTCAGAAAGAGGGGCATTTATAGAGAGTCCAGAAGGAGGGGCATTTATACAAGAGTCCAGAAGAGAGGGCATTTATACAAGAGTCCAGAAGGAGAGGCATTTATACAAGAGTCCAGAAGAGGGCATTTATACAAGAGTCTAGAAGGAGGGGCATTTATACAAGAGTCTAGAAGGAGGGCATTTATACAAGATCTAGAAGGAGAGGCATTTATACAAGAGTCCAGAAGAGGGGCATTTATACAAGAGTCCAGAAGGGGAGGCATTTATACAAGAGTCCAGAAGGAGGGCATTTATACAAGAGTCCAGAAGGAGGGCATTTATACAAGAGTCAGAAGAGAGGGCATTATATACAAGAGTCCAGAAGGAGGGCATTTATACAAGAGTCCAGAAGGAGAGGCATTTATACAAGAGTCTAGAAGGAGGGGCATTTATACAAGAGTCCAGAAGAGAGGCATTTATACAAGAGTCAGAAGGAGAGGCATTTATACAAGAGTCCAGAAGGAGGGGCATTTTATACAAAGATCCAGAAGGAGGAGGCATTTATACAAGAGTCCAGAAGGAGGGCATTTATACAAGAGTCCAGAAGGAGGGCATTTATAAAGAGTCCAGAAGGAGGGGCATTTATACAAGAGTCAGAAGGAGAGGGCATTTATACAAGAGTCCAGAAGGAGAGGCATTTTATACAAGAGTCAGAAGGAGGGGCATTTATACAAGAGTCAGAAGGAGGGCATTTATACAAGAGTCCAGAAGGAGGGCATTTATACAAGATCAGAAGGAGAGGCATTTATAAAAGAGTCAGAAGGAGGGCATTTATACAAGAGTCTAGAAGGAGGGCATTTATACAAGAGTCAGAAGGAGGGCATTTATACAAGAGTCCAGAAGGAGGAGGCATTTATACAAGAGTCCAGAAGGAGGGGCATTCATTTATACAAGAGTCCAGAAGGAGAGGCATTTATACAAGAGTCCAGAAGGAGAGGCATTTATACAAGAGTCCAGAAGGAGGGCATTTATACAAGAGTCCAGAAGGAGGGGGCATTTATACAAGAGTCCAGAAGGAGGGGCATTTATAAAGAGTCCAGAAGGAGAGGCATTTATACAAGAGTCCAGAAGGAGGGGCATTTATACAAGAGTCCAGAAAGGAGGCATTTATAACAAGAGTCAGAAGGAGAGGCATTTATACAAGAGCCCAAAGGAGGGGCATTTATACAAGAGTCCAGAAGGAGGGCATTTATACAAGAGTCCAGAAGGAGAGGCATTTATACAAGAGTCCAGAAGGAGAGGCATTTATACAAGAGTCCAGAAGGAGGGGCATTTATACAAGAGTCCAGAAGAAGGGCATTTATACAAGAGTCCAGAAGGAGAGGCATTTATACAAGAGTCCAGAAGGAGGGCATTTATACAAGAGTCCAGAAGGAGGGGCATTTATACAAGAGTCCAGAAGGAGAGGCATTTATACAAGAGTCCAGAAGAGGAGGCATTTATACAAGAGTCAGAAGGAGGGGCATTTATACAAGAAGTCCAGAAGGAGGGCATTTATACAAGAGTCCAGAAGGAGAGGCATTTATACAAGAGTCCAGAAGGAGGGGCATTTATACAAGAGTCCAGAAGGAGGGGCATTTATCAAGAGTCCAGAAGATAGGAGCATTTATACAGAGTCAGAAGGAGGGCATTTATAAGAGTCCAGATAGAGAGGGCATTTATACAAGAGTCCAGAAGGAGAGGCATTTATACAAGAGTCCAGAAGGAGAGGCATTTATACAAGAGTCCAGAAGAGAGAGGCATTTATACAAGAGCCAGAAGGAGGGATTCATTTATACAAGAGTCCAGAAGCAGAGGCCTTATCAAGAGTCCAGAAGGAGAGGCATTTATACAAGAGTCAGAAGGAGGGGCATTTTATACAAGATCTAGAAGGAGGGGCATTTATACAAGAGTCTAGAAGGAGAGGCATTTATACAAGAGTTCAGAAGAGGGCATTTATACAAGAGTCCAGAAGGAGAGGCATTTATACAAGAGTCCAGAAGGAGGGGCATTTATACAAGAGTCCAGAAGGAGAGGCATTTATACAAGAGTCTAGAAGGAGGGGCATTTATACAAGAGTCAGAAGGAGAGGCATTTATACAAGAATCTAGAAGGAGAGGCATTATACAAGAGATCAGAAGGAGGGGCATTTATACAAGAGTCAGAAGGAGAGGCATTTATACAAGAGTTCAGAAGGAGAGGCATTTATACAAGAGTCCAGAAGGAGAGGCATTTATACAAGAGTCTCAGAAGGAGAGGCATTTATACAAGAGTCAGAAGAGGGCATTTATACAAGAGTCAGAAGGAGAGGCATTTATACAAGAGTCTAGAAGGAGGGCATTTATACAAGAGTCCAGAAGAGAGGCATTTATACAAGAGTCTAGAAGGAGGGGCATTTATACAAGAGTCAGAAGGAGGGGCATTTATACAAGAGTCAGAAGGAGAGGCATTTATACAAGAGATCAGAAGGAGGGCATTTATACAAGATCTAGAAGGAGGGCATTTATACAAGAGTCAGAAGGAGAGGCATTTATACAAGAGTCCAGAAGGAGGGCATTTATACAAGAGTCAGAAGGAGGGCATTTATACAAGAATCAGAAGGAGAGGCATTTATACAAGAGTCCAGAAGGAGAGGCATTTATACAAGAGTCAGAAGGAAGGCATTTATACAAGAGTCAGAAGAGAGGGCATTTATACAAGAGTCCAGAAGGAGAGGCATTTATACAAGAGTCAGAAGGAGGGCATTTATAAAGAGTCCAGAAGGAGAGGCATTTATACAAGAGTCCAGAAGGAGGGCATTTATACAAGAGTCCAGAAGGAGGGGCATTTATACAAGAGTCCAGAAGGAGGGCATTTATACAAGAGTCCAGAAGGAGGGGCATTTATACAAGAATCCAGAAGGAGAGGCATTTATACAAGAGTCAGAAGGAGGGCATTTATACAAAGTCTCAGAAGAGGGCATTTATACAGAGTCCAGAAGGAGGGGCATTTATACAAGAGTCCAGAAGGAGAGGCATTTATACAAGAGTCAGAAGAGAGGCATATATAAAGAGTTCAGAAGGAGGGGCATTTATACAAGATCCAGAAGAGAGGCATTTATACAAGAGTCCAGAAGGAAGGCATTTATGCAAGAGTTCAGAAGAGGGGCATTTTATAAGAGTCCAGAAGGAGGGGCATTTATACAAGAGTCAGAAGGAGAGGCATTTATAGAAGAGTCCAGAAGGAGAGGCATTTATAGAAGAGTCCAGAAAGAGGGGCATTTATACAAGAGCCTAGAAGGAGGGGCATTTAGACAAGAGTCCAGAAGCAAGGACCCTTATGCAAGAGTCCAGAATGAGGGGCATTTATGCAAGAGTCCAGAAGGAGGAGCATTTATACATGAATCTAGAAGGAGGGGTTTTTATTCAATAGATCAGGAAGAGGGACATTTATGCAAGAGTCCAGAAGGAGTGGATTGTATAGAATCCAGCAGAAGGGACCTTTACACAAGAATCCAGCAGAGGGCCCTATATAAAATAATACAGGTGGAGGGGGTCTGTGCACAATAGTTCAGGAAAAGGGGCCTTTATACAAGAGTCTAGATCTAGGGTCTCAAACATGCGGCCCGAGGGCCACATGCGGCCCCTGGGGCTTCACTATGCGGCCCGCGGCACCTTGGACAACTTAATGATGCATCGCCCCAGTGCAGGGGGCCACTTCAGTCCCCGCTGTATGATGACTTTCATCCGCGGCACTAAGAAGCTCTGCCACTCAGCAAGATCAATGCAAGCTGCCAGCCAATGAGAGGACCACAGCTGATGGCAATATATGACATGAGGGCCTCTGGCTGGAAGACTGCATTGATCTTGCTGAGCAACAGAGCTTGTCTGAGTGGCGGCTGGAGGAAGTCATGGCACAGCGGAGGCCAGAAGTCAGCACAGCGGGGACCGCGGCGGCCCCCCTGCACTGGAGCGATGCATCATTAAAGTGAGATAAGAGTGTGGGTGAGGGTGATTTTGTGAGTGTGAGTATGTGTGTATAAGAAGTGTGAGTTTCAGTGTGTGTGTGTGTGTGTGTGTGTGTGTGTGGTGTGTGAGAGTATGTGTGTGTGTGTGAGTGTGTAAAAAGAAGGTGAAACAGGATTGGGGGCATCACTATAATAGTAGATCAGGATGGGGGACATACCTAGAAAAGGGGATCAGGATGCGGGACATCAGTACAATAGGGGACTAGGATGCGGGATCTCACTACAAAAGGGGTCCAGGATGGGGGACATCACTACTAAAGGGGATCGGGATGGGGGACATCACTACTAAGGGGGATCGAGATGGGGGACATCACTACTCAAGGGGATCTGATGGGGGACATTACTAGAACAGGGGATCCGGATGGGGGATATCACTAGAAAAGGAGATCAGGATAGGGGACATCACTAGACAAGGAGATCAGGAAGGGGACATGACTACAAAAGGAGATCAGGATAGGGGACATCACTAGACAAGGAGATCAGGAAGGGGACATGACTACAAAAGGGGATCAGGATGGGGACATCAATACAAAAGGGGATCAGGATGGGGGACATTACTAGAAAAAGGGATCAGGATAGGGGTCATCACTAGAAAAAGGGCATCACGATGGGGGACATCACTAGAAAAGGGGATCAGGATGGGGGACATCACTAGAAAAGGGGATCAGGATGGGGGACATCACTAGAAAAGGACATTACTACAGGATGGGGACATTACTACAAGAAGGGGATCAGGATTTGTACTTTACTACAATGAGCAAAAAATTCTGGTATTACTAAAAATATCACTAAAGGTACCATTACACACAGAGATATATTACTTGCAATTCACTGGTTGAAGTGAAATCATGGACACATTGTTGTATTTGTACACAGTAACAAAATGTAACAATGTGTCCATGATTTCACTGCAACCAGTGAATTGCAAGTAATATATCTCTGTGTGTAACGGTACCTTTAGTCCTACAAGGGATGCGGCCCCCCGCTATAAATGTTTTTCTATGTGCGGCCCACCAACCCAGCCGAGTTTGAGACCCCTGGTCTAGATGGAGATGCCTGTATACAAGCTATGTAGAAGAAGGGGCTTATATAAAATAAACCAGAGGGAGAGACGTATATATAAGAGTCCAGAAAGGGGAGCTTGTACACAAGTGTCCAGAAGGAGAGGCCTATATTCCAGGAAGCTGTTGAAAGTTCTCACTGATAGAAGGGATAGGTCGATATCAGTATATTGGGAAATTTAATAAAAATTACATGTCATTATATATTGGAAGGTCGTATTAGGGGAGTATCTGTGATCAGGAAAAGGGGTGCAATCACAAGAAAATAAGGACAGGGACCTATCCTAAGTACCTGTTCTTTTATGTAACATGATGATGTGGGTAAGAAGGCAGTGCCAATCTAGGAGCTGACGGGGGAAAGCACATGGAGGTAATAAAGGAGGCGCCGACAATCCAGGAAGAAGGAACAACCCTAATACTTATGTTACTCCCCATACTGGTATATTTAGGAACCTTCTCCTCACCACTGCCATTCATGCATTACAAGAATCCCACTGATTTCAATGGGCACCATTATGTGCAAGGTTGCAAACATCAACATTTCCTCTCAATACAAAAAGTGGACAACCCCTTTAAGCTTCTCTGTATCCGACTTCCCGTAATACGTGGAGTCTGTCGAAACTCAAAACCCTGACCCTTTTATCTTAATTGGGAAAGTATTTTGTGAGTCCGATCACATTAGTGTCATCTTTCGCATTAGAAGAAAACATTAGGAAACTCTCCGAAGAGCAGAAAATGTAAATTATTCTCAGGAGAAATGCGAGTGTTTAGACAAAGTCTAGAAAATGAGTGCGTTCTCCGGGGAGGTTGGGGAATTACAGGTACAGGTAATTAGAGGATTCCCTGAGGTAGGAGGGTTTACTGTCTGCTGCGGAGGACGTGCGCGGCATCACAACAGCCTCGAAGAGATTAAAGGGAGAATGGAGTAAAATCATGGAACTTTCTGAAAACAAGTGGGACCCTATATGTGTAAGCTACCCTATATGTGTAAGCTACCCTATATGTGTAAGCTACCCTACTAGGCAGAAACCTCATCTCAAATCTCAAAGCTCCTCAAACTCAACTTCTGCCCCCGAAAACTAATCAAAAAGAGTTTAAACCTCTCATTCATGACCTTGACCTACTCACTGGAGGAGCTACCAAGAGTTGGAGGACTCCGGATGGTCCACAAGGTAAATGTACAACCTATCGATTTGGCTGGACGTCATGTCATGCTTCGTTTCCACTGTGCAGGAAGAGTTAACAATTGGTTTCGAAGTGACCTCTAATTGCTCAGGATTTCAGACACCAGCTTGGTTTTTTAAAGGGTCTTCTTGAAGACAAAGGGATTGTCCAGTGCGGAAAACCACTAGAGGAAATATTAATGTATTGGTAAGTCCATGGTGGGAAAAGATTTGCAGGACCTTGTTCGACCGTCCATGACTCCGTGAACCTTAGCGCCTCTTCAGTTTAGTAGAGGTCTGCAACGTCATTCCAAAAAAAGGGCCAGGGATGTCAACGCTAGTAAGAAGTTTGCTGGGTTTGGGTCTGGTGACCATGAACTACCAACCAAGGTCTTGCCAATTATGTTTCTCAGGCACTATGGAGGCATGGAGCTATTCCGATACAAACGGAGACTCTGGTCAGGGAGACATCCCAAGCAAAGGATCCCCTTTCTGAGATATTCTTCTGTCCTAATAGCAGGGCTGTGGAGTCAGAGTTGTGGAGTCAGAGTCCATTTTGGTAGAGTTGGATTCAGGGAAATTGAGGAGTCAGAGGTTTGGCTTACTGAATCCAGCCAAGGCTGTAAAGTCGGGGTCAGTGTCCATTTTGGTGGAGTCAGATTGAGGGAAATTGAGGAGTCTGATGTTTGGCTTACTGACTTGTGGAGTCAGAGCCCATTTTAGTGGAATCAGATTCAGTGAAATTGAGGAGTCGAAGGTTTGGCTTACTGAATCTAGCCAAGGCTGTGGAGTTGGAATCCATTTTGGTGGAGTCAAGGTGCCGTCACATGCCGCAATCTCGCCTGGCGATCTGAAAGGCGATGTGTCGCCCGGGCACAATCGCCGTGAAATTGTCTCACGGTTGCGGCGTGTGATTTGGCGATTTCGCAGCGATAAATCGCCCGATTCCTGAACAGTGCTCAGTAATCATGCGCAATCGGTAAGGCGATTTTTTCGTGTTTTGGCGTGTGACAGGGCGATAGTGATGGAAAAAACATCGTCTGTGATTTCCCGTAGGCGTCCCTTTAGTGTGCTGTAGTCCGCACCCCGTCTGAGATGATTGGTGTGGGCTACTGTGTTCCCATTGGCTGTCCAATGAGCGTGTATGGGGCACAGTGTAAACCACTGTGGCACGCCTATCGCCTCGCCGCGCTGAATATGTACGCCCACATTACCTTTGAGCTTGCGGCGTGTGAAGCGGCGATGGAATTAGGCAAGATAGGTTCCGCTGTAGGTGAGGCGATTTCCGGAGCGACACATCGCCTTAGCTTCAGGGCGCAATTGCGGCGTGAGACGCCGCCATCGGCGATCTGAGGCGACCACGAAAAACATGAGCGCGCACGTCAGATCGGCACACATTGCCAGCCGAGATTGTGGCGTGTAACGGTACCTTTAGACTCGGATTCAGGGAAATTGAGGAGTTGGAGGTTTGGCTTACCAACTCCAAGGCACTGGAGTCGGAGTCAGTGTCCATTGTGGTGGAGTCGGATTCAGGGAATTAAAGAGTTGGATGTTTGGCTTACTGACTTTACAGCCATGGTTGTGGAGTCTGAGTTGTTGTCCATTTTGGTGGAGATAAATTCAGGGAAATTGAGGCGTTGGGGTCAGAGTTTTGGCTTACTAACTCCGCAGCCCTGGCTACTACGGTCAAATTCTCTGGATTTATTGTTCAACCCCTTTAAAAGGTGGCCACAGGCTTGATATATCACCTCTTTTTTGAGTGCCCACTCGACCAACGATCACTGACAGTACCCTAAACTCAGTCGTGGTCAATTACCACGACAGATCAAAATTGTGAAATTTTAAAAAATTTTAAACTTGTAAAATTTCTTTCAACTGTCGTCAGTTTGAATTTAAATATTTTTGAAATTTAAACTAATAAATAACGGCCCCAGAATGGAATGTTCAGGATAACGGATAAAAACAATCTGCTGTTACCTCCCTGATTATTTTCTGCTCAGTTTCCAAAACTTGGGATTTTTAGAACAAAAAAAATCTTCCTATTGTGTCCAGGTTCTTTTACAGCCCTGTCCCAAAAAAAGTTGGGATTTGCCACGAGGCTTTCCTGGACTCCTGAAAGGCAAATGTATGAGCTCCACATCTCTCACTACCTGTATAACTTTGCAGCGTTAGTATTGTGGACAATGGGAATCCTATATACTCATCTGGGGGAGATGTATACAGGTTTTCACCCAGCTTTCCCAGCGATATGAGAGCGTCCGATGGCGACGGCGGTGGCTGTGAGTGCAGATCGGAGGCGGAGGGTAAAAACCGTGATTCATCTCCGTATTTACTGAGATTATCAGATGTTTCTATAAGATAACCTGCACTATATTTAGCTCGCCCGTCTGCTATTTATAGCGACATCTCCTTCTACGGTAGAAAGTGACTTCCCACGTATTCCTCAGCCTCGCCATCGCTGCACACTGGGACCGAGGGAAGGAGAAGGAGGTTGATGAACCTGGATAAAGCAGCGGGGGATGGTGGGACGATGCGCGTACGGCTGACCCAGCCTGCTCTGACCACCCCGTGGTCCTTGTGAGACGTGAATTACATGTGCGCCGGGGTGGTAATTGCAGGGTGTGTGTGTCAGCGAGGCAGCCGGTGGCATGTACAGAAAGAACAGGCAGATTCTCCCTCTTATAATAATAAAGCGCGGGTTATTTTTACGGATCCGCCGAGCAGCTGCGCCTTTTCGGGAGATGCTAAACCTCAGTGGAGAGGATTGAACATAGCAATTTACATTCTCCTCCCGGAAAGATGTTTCACTTTTAAAATTTCTATTCGGCAGCTTCTTTCTTATATCAGGGAAAGCAGGGTGATAATCGATATGGCCGCCATGGGGTATCGGTAGGGGTGGCACGCTGATTTATTCTATTTACTTGATTGGGACATCCTTGAAAGAGAACCGGGCCTCACTGTTGGCCAACCAGAATGGAGAATGCGCAGCCCTCTATCTACTTGTATGGCAATTCTGAAATCTGCCTCTTGAGAACCGCCATCGCCACATGCCATCAGGAATGGCGAGATAGCTACGCATACGCATCTGCTTATTCACGTATGAGAGTTCCTCGGGAGAGAGAGAGCGCAATGTCTCATTGTGGGCCAACAAGAATGAAGAATACGCCACCCTCTATCTACTTGTATGGAAATTCTGAATTCTTTCTCTTGAGAACCGCCATCACTACATGCCACCAGGAATGGCGAAGTGGCTACGCAAGCGCATCTTCCTAATCACCAGTATGAGAGAATGAGGCCTCATTATGGGCCAATAAGAATGGATAAAGCGCAGTTCTCTATCCACTTGTACTTGAGAACCGGCATTGCTGCATGCCAGCAGGAATAGGAAGGTGGCTGCGCATGCGCATCTTTCTAGTCACTTGTTTGGAAGTTTGTTGAGCTTAATTGTGGGCCAACAAGGATGAAGAATACGTAGCTCTCTATCCACTTGAATGGCAACTCTGAAATCTTTCTATCAAGAACTGCTATCGCCACATGACACCAGGAACGGCGAGGTGGCTACATATGTGCATCTTTCTATTCACTAGTAGAGCGTTCCTCTTTCAAGAATGAGGTCTCATTGTAGGCCAACAAGAATGGAGAATGTGCAGCTCTCTATCCACTTGTATGGCAACCTTGAAATCTTTCTATTGAGAACTGCCATCACCACATTACACCAGGAACGGTGAGGTGGCCACATATGTGCATCTTCTCATTCACTAGTACGAGAGTTCCTCTTTCAAGAACGAGGTCTCGTTGTAGGCCAACAAGAAAGGAGAATGTGCAGCTCTCTATCTACTTTTATGGGAATTCTGAAATCCCCCTCGGGAACTGTCATCTCAACCAGGAGTGGAGCAGTGGCTACACAAGCACTCTTTATTCACTTGTTGGTGGGTGAATAAGTATTGAAAACATGCAGCTCTCTATCCACTAGCACTTAAAAACTAGCATCGCTGCATGCTGGCAGGAATCGCAATGTGGCTGTGCATGCGCATCTTTCTATTCACTTGTTTGGTAGTTCGTTGAGCTTTATTGTGGGCCAACAACGACGGAGAATGAGCAGCTTTCTATTCACTTTTATGGAAATTCTGAAATTTTTCTCTCGAGAACCATCACCACACACCAACAGGAATGGCGAGGTGGCTACGCATGCACATCTTTCTATTCAGAAGTATGAGAGTGTCTCTCTCGAGAATGAGACATCATTATGGGCCAACAAAAAATGGAGAATGCGCAGCTCTCTATCTACTTGTATGGGAATTCTGAAACCCCCCTCGAGAACTGTCATCTCCACCAGGAATGAAATGGCTAGGAAGCGCTTCTCTGTAGTCACTTGTTTGTGGGACAACAAGAATGGAGAATACGCAAAACCCTATCCACTTGTATGGCAATTCTGAAATATTTATCTCGAGAACTGCCATCGCTACATGCCACTAGGAATGGCGAGGTGGCTACGCACGTGCATCTTCCTATTCACTAGTGTGAGAGTTCCTCTCTGGAGAACGAGGTCTCATTGTGGGCCACCAAGAATGGAGAGTGCGCAGCATGCTACCTACTTGCATGGGAGTTTTAAAATCTCTCCTTTGAGAACAGTCATCTCCAGTAGGAATGGAGTGGTAGCTACAGAAGCACTTCGCTCTGTTCACTTGTTTGTGGGCCAATAAGAATGGAGAATGCGCAGCTCTCGATCCACTTGTAGTTAATCGCGAGGTGGCTGCGCATGACCATCTTTCTATTCACGTGTTTGGTAGTTTGTTCAGCCTTGTTGTGGGCCAATAATGATAGAGAATTCGCAGTCCTCTATCAACTTTTATAGGGTTTCTAAAGTGTCACTCGAGAACCACCACATGCCACCAGGAACGGCGAGGTGCCCAAGCATACACATCTTCCTATTCACTAGTAGAGTTCCTCTCCCAAGAACGCAAGAATCACTGTGGGCCAACTAGAATGGAGAATGCTCAGCTCTCCATCCACTTGTACTTAAGAATTAGCATCGCCACAGGCTGTCAGGATTGGCAAGGCGGCTGAGCATTTAGATATTGCTATTCACTTGTATGAGAGTTCCTCTATCAAGTACCGGGCCTTGTTGTGGGCCAACAAGAATTGCGAATGTGCAGCTCTCTTATCTACTTGTATGGGAGTTCTGAAATCTTTCTTGAGAACCGGCAATGCCATATGCTGCCCGGAATGGAGAGACGGCTGAACAAGTGTTTCTCTCCTTTCACTTGTTTGTGGGCCAACAAGTATGGAAAATGCACATCTCTCTCCCCTTGTATGAGAGTTGTGAAATCTCTTTCGAGAACCGACATCACTGCATGCTACCAGGAATAGCGAGGGACTGTAACTTTCTATTCACTTGCATGGGAGTTGCTCTCTCTCGAAAAGAGCCACATTGTGGGCCAACAAGAATGGAGAATACACACCACTCTATCCATTTCTAAGGGAGTTCTGATATCTCTCGAGAGAATTGACATTGCCCCATGATGCACAGAATAGAGAGGTCGGCATACAAGAACGTCTTCCTTTTCACGTGTTTGTTGGCCAACAAGGATAGAGAATGTGCTGCTCACTATCCACTTGTATGGTAGTTTTGAAATGACTATGGAGAACTTGTATTGACACATTCCGACAAGAATGGCTCACTTGTATAGGCGAGAACGGGGCCTCATTATGGGCCAACAAGAATGGAGAAAGTGCAGCTTTCTATCCTTTTGTATGGTAGTTTTGAATTCTCACTCTCTCTCTCTTTCTCTAGAGAGAGAGAGAGAGAGAGAGAGAGAGAGAGAGAGAGGATACCAGCATTGCCTCTAGGAGTGGAGAGGTGTCTGCATGAGCGCTTTTCTGTATCAACTTGTTGGGAAGTTCCTCTCTCGAGAACTGTGCCTTGTTGTGGGCCAATAAGAATGGAGAATGTGCAGCTCTAAAAATATGGGAGTTCTGAAATCTCTCTCGAGAATTGGCACTGCCGCCAGGAATGGCGAGGTGGCTACCCATATACATCTTTCTATTCACTTGTATGGGAGTTCCTATCTCAAAAACTGGGCTTTATCTGCCAACAAGGATGGAGAATAAGCACCTCTCTATCTACTTGTATGGGAGTTTTGGAAGTCTCCGTCAAGAAGTGGAATTTCCACCAGAAGCCGAGAGATGGCTACACAAGCGCATCTCTCTATTCTCTTGTTTGGGAGCTCTGGAATCACTTAAGGTACCGTCACACTAGGTGACATTGGTAGCGACGGGTGGGAGCGCGCACATTTTTGGCGCCCCGCCAGCGTCGCATGTTTACATGCGGCGACACCTCTGGCGGCGCACCGGTGATCTTACAGGCGGAGGCACCGCTGGGGTGTCTAAAAACCCCAGTTGTGATGCCGTAACATGGGAGCCTATGGCTCCCATTGCCTGTGAGATCGCCGTCCCCAGTTTACACATCGCCCCAGAGTGCTCGCCTAGTTTCAGAGCGCTGCTGTGAAACCAGGCGACCACTCAAATGCGTCGCCCTCGCCTATTCACATTAGGCGACGCATCGGCAATGCTGGCGGTGATAGGCCACACTCCGGCGTCGCCGCTGAAATCGCCAGGTGTGATGGTACCCTAAAGCGAACATGCGGCCAGAAATGGAGAGGTAGTTGCGCATACGAAACTCTTTACTTGTATAGGAGTTCTGTACACTATCTCGAGATTGGGCATTGCCACTCTATACCATGAATGAAGATGTAGCTGCGCATGCGCGCCTATTAATTTATTTCTATGTAGCTCGAAAATGGGGCCATGTTGCACACTTACAGGAATGGAGAGGGGACTGCATATGTGTACCACTCTATTTACTGGTATGGCATTTCTGGAATATCTCAAGAGAGAACAGGCAAAGCTGTGCATCACCAAGCATGAAGATGTAGCTGCACATCTCTCCATTCACCTATAAGGGAGTTTTTCTTTTGAGAACAAGAGGTTTTAGAGCACAGTGAAGAAGTCATTGCACATGCGCAGTTCTCTATTTACTCATGCGGCAATTCTGCAAACTCGAAAGTGAGAACACGCGCGCTACACAAAAATGAAGACGTTACTCTGCATGCACAATTCTCCGTTCCCTTGTAAGGGAGTTTCTCTTGAGAACGAGGAGCCTGTGTGCACAATGGAGAAGAGACCGTACAGCTCTCTATTTACTGGGATATTATTTCTGAAAGCTCGAGAGAACTGGCAACGGTGCATGCCAACACGAATAAGGATGTAGGTGCACATGCGCGTCTCTCTGTTCACTTGTAAGGGAGTCTCTCTTTTCAAATTCAGAACAGGGAGCATCACTGCACACTGTGCATGTGCAACTCTATTTACTGATATGGTAGTTCTGGAATCTCAAGATAGAATAGGCATTGTTGCATACCACCAAGAAGCAAGATGTAGTTGCGCATGCGCGTCTCTGCTTTCATCTGTAATGGTACCTTTACACGCCGCGACGGCAGGCTGGATACATCGCGCTACAAGCTACAATTGTAGCTTGTAGCGTCCATATCGCCTGTAGTAGCGGCGTCTGAAGAGGCGACGCTACAGCCGGCGACAGATACATCTGTTTATGGTCTCTGCTCATAAACTTAAGGCAACATCGCCGATGGTAGCGAGCTGTATCGGCGTGTAAAGAGGCAACGGAAGGGAACTCTGGACACCCGGGGCTGTAGCTGCAATGTAGCTAAGGCGTGACCTCGGCTCCATGTTACCGCGCCCCATGTGCGATCATTGGTGGAAGCTGCTGCCTGACGATTGGTAGTCGCTGCATAGGGAGGCATATTTAAAGGAGCTGACGAGTCACACTACACAATCGCTCGAGCGTCATGTATTACTCAGCCTCCTGCGTTGCCTGCCCAATCAGGATGTTATTGCTTCGTCCTATCAGCGTACGGAAGTCTTGTAATCCACAATTGGAGCACGCCTATGTGCTGTCCCTGCTGCACCAGGTCCGCCCATAGTAGCTGGTTGTAGCGGTGTGTACATGAGCAACAGCTGGCTACTTGAGACACCCGGCGATGTAGCTAGCTATAGATGTAGCGTGGCGTAGCGCACCTTGTGGCGGCGTGTAAAGAGGGTGCGTTGACCGTTTGTAGCCGTTTGAGCGTGCTCGTGCACGTGAAGTAGCGCGATGTATCCAGCCTGCCGTCGCGGCGTGTAAAGGTACCATAAGGGAGTTTCTCATACAAGAACAAGAATGGGAAGCCTCAGTGCACAATGGAGAAAAGATCGCACATGCAGAGCTCTGTGTTTACTTGTATGGTAGTTCTGGAATCTTTCAAGAGAACAGGCACCACCAAAAATAAAACTGTAGCTGCGCATGCGCTTCTCTCCATTCATTTGTAAGGGAGTTTCACTTCCAAGAATGGGGAGCCTCAGTGCACAATGGAGAAGAGACTGTGCATGATCAACTCTGTATTTACTTGTATGGTAGTTCTGGAATCTCTCAAGAGAACAGACATTGATGCGCGCCACAATGAATAAAGATGTAGCTGCGCATGTGCATCTCTCCATTAACTTGTATGGGAGTTTCTCTTCTGAGAACGCATCTGAGATTTATGTCAGTGACCATGATGTGACTACCCCTTTATGTGAAGGTCTATTACACGGAATATCCCTTTAACAATCCTCGAGGATTTACCATTTATCCTATAAAGTAGGGGAATCAGCGCTATCAACCCCTTTACTGAATTCTCCCTGAACAGTGCCACCCCAGCCAGCTGGTTTTGAGGAGAATTACACCAGTACACCAATCACTTTCTAGAACACATGACAGCCCGCATGCACTCAAGAGGCTTCGGTAACAATGCAAACAACTCCCTAGGAGAAACATTTAGCTCAGATGTTTAGATTTTTATACAAATACTTTATTTTTCTTGCGTAAGAAATCGCATTACAACAAGTCAGTTCCCTGCCGCGAAATCCGAAATGTCAAGAGACAGAGGAAAGACTCGTCAATCCAATTATCCAACTCGTTAACGCAAGACAATAAATCTGTAACGGCTTCTATTAGGAACGGCGGCAGATCCTGACCCCAAATCAACTCCACTGCTGCGCACAACATTGGAGAGTGGCCCCTTTAACAGTTAAAGGGGTATTTGCGCCTTATAAAAACGAAAACTAGCATACTGGCACTAGTAATGACTGAGAAAACAGCCAGACGGTAGTGAGAAAGGAGCTGAGGCTCTACAGTCTACACTGAGCTCAGGAGCTCCCCCTAGTGGTGACTGCAACCTAAAATTTCACGATCAGGACCTCAAAATTTGGAGTGTTTAAGTAAAACAAAAAACTAGTCAGCAACAGGATGGCGGCACTTTAAGGAGGGTCCCGGCCCACCGCACACACCCCATGTAAGCATCAACTCCCTATAGAAAGGCAGCAGAGCTGGAGAAACGTCAATAAGAAAAGTAAAGTAAAAGACGCCAAAACCAGAAATGAAATCAGCAAAAGACGAAAAATATGGAACAAAAACACAAGAAACAGCAAAGCAGAGAGGCGACGAGACAGCGCACTCAGTGCAGTCACATGGACAGCACAACCCTCACCTCTATATACATATACACACCCCACCTCTCCTCTATATACAAATACACACTCCCCTCCTCTCCTGTATATATTACTACACCCCCCTCCTCTCCTGTATATATTACTACACCCCCCTCCTCTCCTGTATATATTACTACACCCCCCTCCTCTCCTGTATATATTACTACACCCCCCTCCTCTCCTGTATATATTACTACACCCCCCTCCTCTCCTGTATATATTAGTACCCCCCTCCGCTCTCCTGTATATATTACTACACCCCCCGTCCTCCCTGTATATATTATTACACCCTATCCTCTCTCCTGTATATATTACTACACCCCCCTCCCCCCCCTGTTTATATTATTACACCCCCTCCCCCCCTGTTTATATTATTACACCCCCCTCCTCTCCTGTATATATTACTTCACCCCCCTCTTCTCCTGTATATATTACTATACCCCTCCTCTCCTGTGTATATTAGTACACCCCCCTACTCTCCTATATATTAGTACAACCCCCTCTTCTTCTGTATATATTACTACACCCCCTCCTCTCTCCTGTATATATTAGTACACCCCCCTCCTCTTCTGTATATATTAGTACACCCTCTCCTCCTCCCCTGTATATATTAGTACACCCTCTCCTCTCCTGTATATATTAGTACACCCCCCTCCTGTCCTTTATATATTAGTACACCCACTCCTCTCTCCTGTATATATTAGTGCACCCCCTCCGCACTCCTGTATATATTAGTACACGCCCTCCTCTCTCCTAAATATATTAGTACACCCCCTCCACCCTTTTGTATATTTTAGTACACCCACCTCCTCTCCTGTATATATTAGTACACCCCCTCCTCTCTCTTGTATATATTAGTACACCCTCTCTACTCTTCTGTATATATTAGTACACCCCCTCCTCTCTCCTGTATATATTACTACACCCCCCTCCTCTTCTATATATATTAGTACACCCCCTCCTCTCCCCTGTATATATTACTACAGCCCCCTCCTCTTCTGTATATATTAGTACACCCCTCCTCTCCTCTATATATATTAGTACACCCCCTCCTCTCTCCTGTATATATTACTACACCCCCCTCCTCTTCTATATATATTAGTACACCCCCTCCTCTCCCCTGTATATATTACTACAGCCCCCTCCTCTTCTGTATATATTAGTTCACCCACCTCCTCTCCTCTATATATATTAGTACACCCCCTCCTCTCTCCTGTATATATTAGTACACCCACCTCCTCCCTCCTGTATATATTAGTACACCCCCCTCCTCTCTCCTGTATATACTAGTACACCCCCTCCTCTCTCCTATATATATTAGTACCCCCCTCCTCTCTCCGGTATATATCAGTATTTCCCCCCCTCTCCCCTGTATATATTAGTACACCCCCCTCCTCTCTCCTGTATATATTAGTACCCCCCTCCTCTCTCCGGTATATATCAGTACCTCCCCCCCTCTCCCCTGTATATATTAGTACACCCCCCTCCTCTCTCCTGTATATATTAGTACACCCCCCTCCTCTCTCCGGTATATATTACTACACCCCCCTCCTCTCTCTTCTATATATATACTACACCCCCTTCCTCTCTCTTCTATATATTAGTACACCCCCCTCCTCTCTCCTGTATATATTAGTACCCCCCTCCTCTCTCCGGTATATATCAGTATCTCCCCCCCCCTCTCCCCTGTATATATTAGTACACCCCCCTCCTCTCTCCTGTATATATTAGTACACCCCCTCCTCTCCCCTGTATATATTAGTAAACCCCCCTCCTCTCCTGTATATATTACTACACTCCCCTCCTCTCTCCTGTATATATTAGTACACCCCCTCCTCTCTCCTGTATGTATTAGTACACCCCCCTCCTCTCTTCTGTATATATTAGTACACCTCCCTCCTATCCCCTGTATATATTAGTACACCCCCTCCTCTCCCCTGTATATATTAGTACACCCCCCTCCTCTCCCCTGTATATATTAGTACAACCCTCCTCTCTCCTGTATATATTAGAACATCCCCTCCTCTCCCCTGTATATATTAGTACACCCCCCTCCTCTCTCCTGTATATATTAGTACACCCCCTTCCTCTCTCCTGTAAATATTAGTACACCCCCTCCTCTCTCCTGTATATATCAGTACCCCCCTCCTCTCCTGTATATATTAGTACACCCCTCCTCTCCTGTATATATTAGTACACCCTCTCCTCTCCTGTATATAACAGTAACCCCCCTCCTCTCCTGTATATATTAGTATACCCCTCCTCTCCTGTATATATCAGTACCCCCCTCCTCTCCTGTATATATTAGTACACCCCCTCCTCTCCTGTATATATTGGTACACCCCCTCCTCTCCTGTATATATCAGTACCCCCCTCCTCTCTCCTGTATATATCAGTACACCCCCCTCCTCTCCTGTATATATCAGTACACCCCCCTCCTCTCCTGTATATATTAGTACACCCCTCCTCTCCTGTATATATCAGTACCCCCCTCCTCTCCTGTATATATCAGTACCCCCCTCCTCTCCTGTATATATTAGTACACCCCCCTCCTCTCTCCTGTATATATTAGTACACCCCCTCCTCTCCTGTATATATCAGTACCCCCCTCCTCTCCTGTATATATTAGTACACCCCCCTCCTCTCTCCTGTATATATTAGTACACCCCCCTCCTCTCTCTCCTGTATATATTAGTACACCCCCCTCCTCTCTCCTGTATATATTAGTACAACCCCCTCCTCTCTCCTGTATATATTAGTACACCCCCTCCTCTCCTGTATATATTAGTGCACCCCCCTCCTCTCTCCTGTATATATTAGTACACCTCCCTCCTCTCTCCTGTATATATTAGTACACCCCCCCCTCTCTCCTGTATATATTAGTACACCCCCTCCTCTCCTGTATATATTAGTACACCCCCCTCCTCTCTCCCTGTATATATTAGTACACCCCCCTCCTCTCTCCTGTATATATTAGTACACCCCCCTCCTCTCTCCTGTATATATTAGTACAACCCCCCTCCTCTCTCCTGTATATATTAGTACACCCCCTCCTCTCCTGTATATATCAGTACCCCCCCTCCTCTCCTGTATATATTAGTACACCCCCCTCCTCTCTCCTGTATATATTAGTACACCCCCCTCCTCTCTCCTGTATATATCAGTACCCCCCTCCTCTCTCCTGTATATATCAGTACCCCCCTCCTCTCCTGTATATATCAGTACCCCCCTCCTCTCCTGTATATATCAGTACACCCCCTCCTCTCCTGTATATATTAGTACACCCCTCCTCTCCTGTATATATTAGTACACCCCCTCCTCTCTCCTGTATATATTAGTACACCCCCCTCCTCTCCTGTATATATCAGTACACCCCCCTCCTCTCCTGTATATATCAGTACACCCCCTCCTCTCCTGTATATATCAGTACCCCCCTCCTCTCCTGTATATATCAGTACCCCCCTCCTCTCCTGTATATATCAGTACACCCCCCTCCTCTCCTGTATATATCAGTACCCCCCTCCTCTCCTGTATATATCAGTACACCCCCCTCCTCTCCTGTATATATCAGTACCCCCCTCCTCTCCTGTATATATCAGTACCCCCCTCCGCTCTCCTGTATATATTAGTACACCCCCTCCTCTCCTGTATATATCAGTACACCCCCCTCCTCTCCTGTATATATCAGTACCCCCCTCCTCTCCTGTATATATCAGTACCCCCCTCCGCTCTCCTGTATATATCAGTACCCCCCTCCTCTCTCACCTGTAGGACACCTGTTTCCGGAAGTCAGTGCCGGAGCTTCTCCTCCACATCTCCTCCTCCTCCTCCTTGTGGCCGCTGCCCGGCTCCGGCACCCCGACTCCCCCGCCGCCTCCGTCCCGCCCTCCCTCCCGCACCGCTGTCCCTGCTCTGCGGGTTCATGTCTGTGGGCCCCGGGCTGAGCGGGTCCCGGCAGGTCTCCGCTCCGCTCCCAGGCGCTGCACAGACAGACAGGCGCAGCACCATGGGACGAGAGCCGGCATTGTGGAAACTCCCCACTATCACCCACATCACAGCACCCCCACCTATACCAGCACACCCCCTAACTCTCCCATAACCACTACTCCGCCACCTATAATAATCCCCACCACACTCTCCACATTACACACACCCCATCAAACCTACACCCCATCATAATACACTACACCCCATCACTTACACTACATCCCATCACTATATACACACTCCCCTCATATTATACACTACATCCCCATCATTATAACACTACATCCCCATCATTATACACTACACCCCATCATTATACACTACATCCCCATCATTATACACTACATCCCCATCATTATACACTACACCCCATCATTACAACATCCCCACTAACACTACATCCCATCATATACACTACATCCCCATCATTACACTAACCCACTAACACACACCCCATCATTATACACTACATCCCCATCATTATACACTAATCCCCATCATATACACTACCCCATCATTATACACTACAACCCCATCATTATACACTACATCCCCATCAATTATACACTACATCCCCCATCACTATACACTACACCCCATCATTATACACTACATCCCATCATAACATACACCCATCATTATACACTACATCCCCATCATTATACACTACATCCCCATCATATACACTACATCCCCCATACCCATCCCAATATACACTACATCCCCATCATTATATACTACATCCCCATCATTATACACTACATCCCATCATTATTACACTACATCCCCATCATTATACACTACATCCCCATCATATACACTACATCCCCATCATTATACACTACATCCCCATCATTAATACTACATCCCCATCACTATACACTACATCCCCATCATTATACACTACATCCCCATCATTATATACTACATCCCCATCACTATACACTACATCCCCATCATTATACACTACATCCCCATCACTATACACTACATCCCCATCATTATACACTACATCCCCATCATTATACACTACATCCCCATCATTATATACTACATCCCCATCATATACACTACATCCCCATCATTAACACTACATCCCCATCATTATATACTACATCCCCATCACTATACACTACATCCCCATCATTATACACTACATCCCCATCACTATACACTACATCCCCATCATTATACACTACATCCCCATCATTATACACTACATCCCCATCAACTATACACTACATCCCCCATCATATACACTACATCCCCATCATTATAACTACATCCCCATCATTATACACACTACATCCCCATCACTATACACTACATCCCCATCATTATACACTACATCCCCATCATTATACACTACATCCCCATCATTATACTACACATCCCCATCATTATATACTACATCCCCATCATTATACACTACATCCCCATCACTATACACTACATCCCCATCATATACACTACATCCCCATCATTATACACTACATCCCCATCACTATACACTACATCCCCATCACTATACACTACATCCCCATCATTATACACTACATCCCCATCATTATACACTACATCCCATCATTATACACTACATCCCCATCATTATACACTACATCCCATCATTAATACACTACATCCCCATCACTATACACTACATCCCCATCATTATACACTACATCCCCATCACTATACACTACATCCCCATCACTATACACTACATCCCCATCATTATACACTACATCCCCATCACTATACACTACATCCCCATCATTATACACTACATCCCCATCATTAATACTACATCCCCATCATTATACACTACATCCCCATCACTATACACTACATCCCCATCACTATACACTACATCCCCATCATTATACACTACATCCCCATCACTATACACTACATCCCCATCACTATACACTACATCCCCATCATTATACACTACATCCCCATCATTATACACTACATCCCCATCATTATACACTACATCCCCATCATTATACACTACATCCCCATCATTATATACACTACATCCCCATCACTATACACTACATCCCCATCATTATACACTACATCCCCATCACTATACACTACATCCCCATCACTATACACTACATCCCCATCATTATAACACTACATCCCCATCATTATACACTACATCCCCATCATTATATACACTACATCCCCATCATTATACACTACATCCCCATCACAATACACTACATCCCCATCATTATACACTACATCCCCATCATTATACACTACATCCCCATCATTATATACACTACATCCCCATCACTATACACTACATCCCCATCATTATACACTACATCCCCATCATTGTACACTATATCCCTATCCATTATATACTACAATCCCCATCATTATACACTACATCCTCATCATTATACACTATATCCCCATCACTATACACTACATCCCCATCATTATACACTACATCCCCATCATTGTACACTATATCCCTATCATTATATACTACATCCCCATCATTATACACTACATCCCCATCATTATACACTACACCCCCATCATTATACACTATATCCCCATCACTATACACTACATCCCCATCATTATATACACTACATCCCCATCATTATACACTACATCCCCATCACTATACACTACATCCCCATCATTATACACTACATCCCCATCATTATACACTACATCCCCATCACTATACACTACATCCCCATCACTATACACTACATCCCCATCATATACACTACATCCCCATCATTATACACTACATCCCCATCATATACACTACATCCCATCATTAACACTACATCCCCATCATTATACACTACATCCCCATCATTATACACTACATCCCCATCATTATACACTACATCCCCATCATTATACACTACATCCCCATCATTATACACTACATCCCCATCATTATATACACTACATCCCCATCATATAACACTACATCCCCATCACTATACACTACATCCCCATCATTATACACTACATCCCCATCATTATATAACTACATCCCATCATTATAACTACTCACATCCCCCATCATATACACTACATCTCCCATCACTATACACTACACCCCCATCATTATACACTACATCCCCATCATTATACACTACATCCCCATCATTATATACACTACATCCCCATCATTATATCACTACACCCCATCATTATATCACTACATCCCCATCATTATACACTACATCCCATCATTATACACTACATCCCCATCATTATACACTACATCCCCATCATATACACTACACCCCATCATTATATACACTACATCCCATCATTATATACACTACATCCCATCATTATACACTACATCCCCATCATTATACACTACACCCCCATCATTATATACTACATCCCCATCATTATACACTACATCCCCATCATTAATACACTACATCCCCATCATTATATACACTACATCCCCATCATTATACACTACATCCCATCATATACTACATCCCCATCACTCACTACATCCCATCATTATACACTACATCCCCATCATATACACTACATCCCCATCATTATACACTACATCCCATCATATATACACTACATCCCCATCATTATACACTACATCCCCATCATTATACACTACATCCCCATCATTATACACTACATCCCCATCATTATACACTACATCCCCATCATTATACACTACATCCCATCATTATAACTACATCCCCATCATTATACACTACACCCATCATATACACTACATCCCCATCAATATACACTACATCCCATCATATACACTACATCCCCATCATTATACACTACATCCCATCATTATACACTACATCCCCATCATATACACTACACCCATCATTATACACTACATCCCCATCATATACATACATCTCCCATCATATACACTACATCCCCATCATATACACTACATCCCCATCATTATACACTACATCCCCATCATTATACACTACATCCCATCATTATAACACTACATCCCCATCATTATACACTACATCCCATCACTATACACTACATCCCCATCATTATACACTACATCCCCATCATTATACACTACATCCCCATCATTATAACACTACATCCCCATCATTATATACACTACATCCATCCCATCATTACACATACATTCCCACATATTATACACTACACCCCATCATTAACACTACATCCCATCATATACACTACACCCACATTATACACTACATCCCCATATACTTACACTAATCCCCATCATTATACACTACATCCCCATCATTATACACTACTCCCCATCATTATACACTACCCATCATACCCATCCCATATATACACTACACCCCATCATTAACTACTCCCATCATTATCACTACACCCCCATCATTATAACTACACACTACACTACCCCCATCATATACACTACACCCTCATATACATACCATCATATACACTACATCCCCATCATTAACACTACATCCCCATCACTATACACTACATCCCCATCATTATACACTACATCCCCATCATTATACACTACAACCCCATCACTATACACTACATCCCCATCACTATACACTACATCCCCATCATATATACACTACATCCCCATCATTATATCACTACATCCCCATCATTATACACTACACCCCATCATTATACACTACATCCCCATCATTATACACTACATCCCCATCATTATACACTACATCCCATCATTATACACTACAACCCCATCACTATACACTACATCCCCATCATTATACACTACACCCCATCATTATACACTACGTCCCCATCATTATACACTACACCCCATCATTATACACTACATCCCATCATTATACACTCCCCCCATCATTATACACTACAACCCCATCATATACACTACATCCCCATCACTATACACTACATCCCCATCATTATACACTACATCCCATCATATACACTACATCCCATCATTATACACTACATCCCCATCATTATACACTACAACCCCATCACTATACACTACATCCCCATCACTATAACACTACATCCCATCATTTATACACTACATCCCCATCATTAATCACTACATCCCCATCATTATACACTACATCCTCATCATTATACACTACATCCCCATCATTATACACTACATCCCCATCACTATACACTAAATCCTCATCATTATACACTACATCCCCATCATTATACACTACATCCTCATCATTATACACTACATCCCCATCATTATATACACTACATCCCCATCACTATACACTACATCCCCATCATTATACACTACATCCCCATCATTATATACACTACATCCCCATCATTATACACTACATCCCCATCACTATACACTACATCCCCATCATTATATACTACATCCACATCACTATACACTACATCCTCATCATTATATACACTACATCCCCATCATTATACACTACATCCCCATCACTATACACTACATCCACATCACTATACACTACATCCCCATCACTATACACTACATCCTCATCATTATACACTACATCCCCATCATTATATACACTACATCCCCATCACTATATACACTACACCCCCATCATTATACACTACACCCCCATCATTATACAATACATCCCCATCATTATACACTACATCCCCATCATTATATACACTACATCCCCATCACTATACACTACATCCCCATCATTATATACACTACATCCTCATCATTATACACTACATCCCCATCACTATATACACTACACCCCCATCATTATACACTACACCCCCATCATTATACACTACATCCCCATCATTATACACTACATCCCCATCATTATATACTACATCCCCATCATTATATACACTACATCCCCATCACTATATACACTACATCACCATCATTATACACTACATCCTCATCATTATACACTACATCCCCATCATTATATACACTACATCCCCATCACTATACACTAAATCCCCATCATTATACACTACATCCCCATCATTATACACTACATCCCCATCATTATACACTACACCCCCATCATTATATACACTACATCCCCATCACTATACACTACAACCCCCATCATTATACACTACATCCCCATCATTATACACTACATCCCCATCATTATATACACTACATCCCCATCATTATACACTACATCCTCATCACTATACACTACATCCCCATCATTATATACACTACATCCCCATCATTATATACACTACATCCCCATCATTATACACTACAACCCCATCATTATACACTACAACCCCATCATTATACACTACATCCCCATCACTATACACTACATCCCCATCATTATATACTACATCCCCATCATTATACACTACATCCCCATCATTGTACACTATATCCCTATCATTATATACTACATCCCCATCATTATACACTACATCCCCATCACTATACACTACATTCCAATCATTATACACTACATCCCCATCATTATATACACTACATCCCCATCACTATACACTACATCCCCATCATTGTACACTATATCCCTATCATTATATACTACATCCCCATCATTATACACTACATCCCCATCATTATACACTACACCCCCATCATTATACACTACATCCCCATCACTATACACTACATCCCCATCATTGTACACTATATCCCTATCATTATATACTACATCCCCATCACTATACACTACATCCCCATCACTATACACTACATCCCCATCATTATATACACTACATCCTCATCATTATACACTACATCCCCATCATTATACACTACATCCCCATCATTATATACACTACATCCCCATCATTATACACTACATCCCCATCACTATACACTACATCCCCATCACTATACACTACATCCCCATCATTATATACACTACATCCTCATCATTATACACTACATCCCCATCATTATACACTACATCCCCATCATTATACACTACATCCCCATCACTATACACTACATCCCCATCATTATACACTACATCCCCATCATTATACACTACATCCCCATCATTGTACACTATATCCCTATCATTATATACTACATCCCCATCACTATACACTACATCCCCATCATTATACACTACATCCCCATCATTATACACTACATCCCCATCATTATACACTACAACCCCATCACTATACACTACATCCCCATCATTATATACACTACACCCCTATCATTATACACTACATCCCCATCATTATATACACTACATCCCCATCATTATACACTACACCCCCATCACTATACACTATATCCCCATCATTATATACACTACATCCCCATAACTATACACTACATCCCCATCATTATACACTACATCCCCATCATCACTATATACAGTACATCCTCCTCCCCCATAGTATTCCATGAGTTCTCCTTTCTCCTCTTCCCATTTTGTCACCCACCAGAGGGCAGTGGTGAGTAATCTCCCTGCACCCTTTGGTGACTCTCATTACCCACCCACTCAATATCCATTGTCATCCCCCCGCTGTCACCTCTGTGCCCCCTCCCCCGCATAGTTTAATACCCTGCACTATCCGCACCCGCTCCTCTATAGTATAATTTTTCTCATTTTTTCTGTACATTTTTACGCTGCATGACCTCACTGACCGGCTCGCTGCCCACGTTACTCACACCCACTTAATTAACCATTAACCGTTTCACTCCTGTAGTCTTAGGATCGCCGTTGTGCCGTCACTGATAGCGCTAGTTTGGTTATCGCTAAGGTCATTTTTTGACCTTTGAATTATCTTTGCATATATTTCTATAATAAGGCCTTGCCCCCCTAAAAACTGATTGACGTAAACTCTACATAATTGTTCAACCCCCTTTGTCCCCCAGACTTGCAGTTTTACATCATTAAAAATTAGTTTAAATCAGGCATTATAGGGGGCAGTATTATAGTAGTTATATTCTTGTATGTAAGGGCAGTATTATAGTAGTTATATTCTTGTATATAGGGGCAGTATTATAGTAGTTATATTCTTGTGTATAGGAGCAGTATTATAGTAGTTATATTCTTGTATGTAAGGGCAGTATTATAGTAGTTATATTCTTGTACATAGGAGCAGTATTATAGTAGTTATATTCTTGTATGTAAGGGCAGTATTATAGTAGTTATATTCTTGTACATAGGAGCAGTATTATAGTAGTTATATTCTTGTATGTAAGGGCAGTATTATAGTAGTTATATTCTTGTATATAGGGGCAGTATTATAGTAGTTATATTCTTGTGTATAGGAGCAGTATTATAGTAGTTATATTCTTGTATGTAAGGACAGTATTATAGTAGTTATATTCTTGTACATAGGATCAGTATTATAGTAGTTATATTCCTGTACCTAGGAGCAGTATTATAGTAGTTATATTCTTGTACATAGGAGCAGTATTATAGTAGTTATATTCTTGTACATAGGAGCAGTATTATAGTAGTTATATTCCTGTACCTAGGAGCAGTATTATAGTAGTTATATTCTTGTACATAGGAGCAGTATTATAGTAGTTATATTCTTGTACATAGAGGCAGCATTATAGTAGTTATATTCTTGTACATAGGGGCAGTATTATAGTAGTTATATTCTTGTACATAGGGGCAGTATTATAGTAGTTATATTCTTGTATATAGGGGCAGTATTATAGTAGTTATATTCTTGTATATAGGAGCAGTATTATAGTAGTTATATTCTTGTACATAGGGGCAGTATTATAGTAGTTATATTCTTGTACATAGGAGCAGTATTATAGTAGTTATATTCTTGTATATAGGGGCAGTATTATAGTAGTTATATTCTTGTACATAGGAGCAGTATTATAGTAGTTATAGTCTTGTACATAGGATCAGTATTATAGTAGTTATATTCTTGTATATAGGGGCAGTATTATAGTAGTTATATCCCCCCCGGGGATACCCTCCCGAGAATCCTGCAATACCCCCTGGGAGTCAGTGAGACCAGTGACCATTTTTTTGGCCACCCTCTCCCTGCAATTCTCAAAGGAATCAAGGGCCCCTAAGGACCCAAAATCCCGTTCAAGAACCAGGGAGGTTTACCTACTGTACTGATACTGCCTTATCTCAGATTTCAGTCGGTCGATCTTCACTTTGTCATCCCTGCCTGCCGAATACAATCACTCCAATTCTTTACGATGCTTTAGGTACTGGCTGTACTTTATTAACTGACAGTCTCTTTAAGAGGGATCTGATATCATCCTTGACGTCCTCCCATCAGTCGGTCATGTTGTCATAGAAGTCAACCCTGCAGGAAGATGACATCCGTGTCCAGATATCTGAGATATTCATACACCGCGTGTCTCGTCCTCCTCACCTTAATGCTATTCACGTTACTCGAGGTTAGTGATAATGAGAACCCGGCCATCACAACACAATATAGAAGGAGCAGAGGAACAGCCATCATCATGAGCCACAGATGTTCTGTCCACCACCGGTGTCCATGTCAGTCTCTACATGAGGGTCTACAGATAAGGGCTTCCGATTTAGCGGGGGATGGTCCTCTATGTCCCCGTCACACTCAGCATCGATTTTCCTCAACTCGTTTCCATAGTCCTCATCATTAGACTCAGACAATACCCCATACTTGTTAGACATAACCATCACTCCTGCAGAACCCTGGACCTTCTTGCTAGCACTCTGACAAGTCATATTCTGCTTCTGGTTTACAGGACGACTTGTTCTTTTTCTTCCTCTTATTCTGATTAATGCACCAGTCATCAGATACAGAGCGTGATCCTGAAGGGGGGTGCCACCTGAGGCTGCTGGACCTGAGGGACTACCTACATGCTCCCCTAAACCCTCTGTACCCTGCTGCTCTGGGGTTACATGGGCGGATTCCTGGTGGGCATCTGAGCTGGTCAGTAACTCT
Source organism: Allobates femoralis (assembly GCA_033576535.1). Taxonomy (NCBI): domain Eukaryota; kingdom Metazoa; phylum Chordata; class Amphibia; order Anura; family Aromobatidae; genus Allobates; species Allobates femoralis. Next base: position 606,460,817 of record JARQOC010000004.1, on the reverse strand, counting down.
CCTGATATTAAATCCTTCTCCTCCTGCGCCCCAGCCACCACCTCCTCCTGAGCCTCTGCACCTGCCACCATATCATCTGTGGCACCCCAGAATCATAGTGCCACAGTGTCACCATTGTTAGGTGTCACCAGGGAGCAGTAAGGGGTATTCCACTCAGGCAACACGCAAACAACACCAACACCTGCCAGACAGAAATGGGAGACCAAGCCCAGCTTCAGGGTGAGCTCCCCTATATATTCTGGGTCTGAGGAGCAACAAGAGTAGTGCAGTTCCTAGGAGGACTGCGAAGAGCACAGTTGAGTGCAGTTCCTGTACAAACTGAGAACCAGACATGGGTGTAAACGAGCTGTGCCAGGCTCATCCCAAGGTCCACTGCAGAACACCAGGCCTAAGGCTAGGGTCTGAGGAAAGAGGAGAGAAAGAAACCTACTGGGAGGCTGCACCACCCTGTGCTTGCCCTCCGCGAGAGGAACACCGCAAGAAAGAACGGACACCTGAGTCCGAGACTGTGCAGGTTCACACACACCGACAGTCAACACCTCGGTGTCCCTGAACTTGGGGTAATTGGCCCAGAATCTGTCCACGTCAGACATGAGCTTGAAACTGACCTCATAGCCCTGCCAGTCCTGCAGATTAGATATCGCCAGGATTTCATGTAGCACAAACCCTATTTGGCGGCGCAGTAGCTCTCTCACCACATACCTGCACTGCGGCAGATCCTCCTTGGCACCAATGCATTAATGCGTTTGAATGTCTGGCTAGTATACCTGGCGCTGGAAGCAAAAGATGGGGCGCCGCGGCACCAGGCATTCTAGTGGGTCACACTGGGCTGACTGACAGGGAGAGGGTCTGCAGCAGGGGGGGCTGTCACACCTTGTGGATGAGATAGTAAAGGGGGATAGTCACATATATTATGCACATTATCATGAGCAGCATCATTATCAGCAACATCCATCACAGACAGTGAATCACCTCCAGCACCTGACCCCACGGGCACAGGATCATTAGCCCCAGTCTGTGCCTCAGCCTCATCAGCATAGTCTCACACATACTGTTCTGCTCCTGTGTGTGGCATACTGGGACTTGTGGTGCCTCAGCTGGAGTATGAGGTGTACGACCAGTTCACACTCAGCTGCCTGCTGTTCCTGCTGCTGCAGTTGTGCTCCCTCCTGGAAGCAGAAGCGTGCAGCCTGTATCACCAGCCGTGTCTGCTGCTGGGGGGTCTTGTCCTGAACATCAGGGGTCCTGGTCTCTACAGCACAGTCCTGCTTATAGGAGGTGAACTGTTCCTGGTTCCTATAGATCTCTGCCATGGGCAGCACAGCACAGATTCAATGTCTTGTACCACACTTGCCAGCTGTACACCCAGTGTGTCCAGTCTCAGGTCATACCAAGAATTACTGGCAGGATTAGATGCTCTTTAGGTTATAGGTGAAGTCTATTTCTATAAGCAGCGCTTTTTTCTGCTGCTGTAACTCATCCAGTTTACTGACCAGTCCGGGTATCTCATCCGCTAGCTGCAGCTCTGGTGCACGCACCGACTCCACAGGTTCAGTCTTGACCACGGGTTCAGGGATTTTAAACACAGACTTGTGCGGTTCCACCACAGATGGTTTCGTGGCTCCTTGGCTGGTCCCAGGCTCCGCAGCAGGTTTATCGCTGCCACCTGATTGCAACCTTGTGCATCCTGACCGCGCCATGCTGCCATGTTGTAGTAAGTTCTCCTGGATTGTTTTATCTTTCTAAAGAGGTCTGTCTCTATCTAGGACCTGCTGGAGGGGTGATCTGTACAAGCAGTATTATAGTAGATATATTCTTGTATATAGGAGCAGTATTATAGTAGTTATATTCTTGTACATAGGACCAGTATTATAGTAGTTATATTCTTGTATATAGGAGCAGTATTATAGTAGTTATATTCTTGTATATAGGAGCAGTATTATAGTAGTTATATTCTTGTATATAGGGGCAGTATTATAGTAGTTATATTCTTGTACATAGGAGCAGTATTATAGTAGTTACATTCTTGTACATAGGAGCAGTATTATAGTAGTTATATTCTTGTACATAGGGGCAGTATTATAGTAGTTATATTCTTGTACATAGGAGCAGTATTATAGTAGTTATATTCCTATACATAGGGGCAGTATTATAGTAGTTATATTCTTGTACATAGGAGCAGTATTATAGTAGTTACATTCTTGTACATAGGAGCAGTATTATAGTAGTTATATTCTTGTACATAGGGGCAGTATTATAGTAGTTATATTCTTGTACATAGGAGCAGTATTATAGTAGTTATATTCCTATACATAGGGGCAGTATTATAGTAGTTATATTCTTGTATACAGGGGCAGTATTATAGTAGTTATATTCTTGTATATATGAGCAGTATTATAGTAGTTATATTCTTGTGCATAGAGGCAGTATTATAGTAGTTATATTACTGTATATAGGGGGCATAATTATAGTAGTTATATTCTTGTATATAGGGGTAGTATTATCTATTATAATAAAAGCCTAAGGCTACTTCCGTCAGGATGTAACGGTATGCTACGTCACATCCTGGCAGAAGTAGCCTCTACACCCACTGTGGGTGTTCTAATATGGCCGCCACATACACACACACACATACACACCACACACACAAACACACACAGTCCGCTATACTTACCACCGGCCCTGCCCTAAGTATAGCGGCCTGTGTGTGTGTGTGGTGTGTCACCGCTGACCACCCAGCCACCGCACACCGCTGACCACCCAGCCACCGCACAGCGCTGACCACCCAGCCACTGCACAGCACTGACCACCCAGCCACCGCACACCACTGACCACCCAGCCACCGCACACTGCTAACCACCCAGCCACCGCACTGCGATGACCACCGAGCTTCTGTCCTGCCCCGCCGGCTCCATACTGCCCCCCTACCTTCATCCTGCCCCTTCCCCGGCTCCATCCTGCCCTCCCAGCTCCATCCTGCCCACCTGCCTTCATCCTGCCCCTTCCCTGGCTCCATCCTGCCCTCCCAGCTCCATCCTGCCCCCCCCCCCCCCCGGCTCCATCCTGCTCCCCTTCCCCGCCACTATCCTGCTCCTCCGGCTCCATCCTGCCCTCTGGCTCCATCCTACCCCGCTCGCTCCATCCTGGCCCGCTCCCACCATTCTGCTCCTCTGGCTCCATCCTGCACCGCTCCCTCCATCCTGCCCCGCTCGCTCCATCCTGCCCCCGCTGTTCTTGCCCCCTGCCCCCCACCTCCATCCTGCCCCGCCGTTTCCATCCTACCCCCCCCCGCTTCCATCCTGCCCCCGTCCGCCTCCATCCTGCCCCCCCTCCACCTCCACCTGCCCCCCCTCCGCCTCCTTTCGCCCCCCCCGCCGCCTCTATCCTGCCCCCCGACACAATCCTGACCCCCCGTCACAATCCTGCCCCCCCTCTCCCCCCGCCGTCACCATCCTGCTCCCCCGGCAGTTAGCGGTCATGTGACCGATCAGCTGATCGGTTTCCCAGACAACGATAGGTCCTAAAGGCCTGAAGAAGACGGAGGTGGAGCGAGGCGGCTGACAGGTGAGTATCCTCACTGAGGATTTCGTTACTTTTACTGTGGAGGAGCGGAGTATTACCATATACCATAGTGCTGCTATACATGTACTGTAATGTACCGCCATATACTATAGTGCTGCTTTACATGTACTGTAATGTACTGCCATATACCACAGTGCTGCTATACATGTACTGTAATGTATCGCAATATACTATAGTGCTGCTATACATGTGCTGTAATGTACCACCATATACTATAGTGCTGCTTTACATGTACTGTAATGTACTGCCATATACCACAGTGCTGCTATACATGTACTGTAATGTATCGCAATATACTATAGTGCTGCTATACATGTGCTGTAATGTACCACCATATACCATAGCGCTGCTATACATATGTAGTTCACTCACGTTGACAGAACAAGTTCTGTCAGTGACAGTATGTCAACTACATACATATTCTAGAATACCCGATGCGTTAGAATCGGGCCACCATCTAGTAGTAGTTATATTCTTGTACATAGGGGCAGTATTATAGTAGTTATATTCTTGTATATAGGGACAGTATTATAGTAGTTATATTCTTGTACATAGGGGCAGTATTATAGTAGTTATATTCTTGTATATAGGAGCAGTATTATAGTAGTTATATTCTTGTACATAGGGGCAGTATTATAGTAGTTATATTCTTGTACATAGGTGCAGTATTATAGTAGTTATATTCTTGTATATAGGGGCAGTATTATAGTAGTTATATTATTGTACATAGGGGCAGTATTATAGTAGTTATATTCTTGTATATAGGGGCTGTATTATAGTATTTATATTCTTGTATATAGGGGCAGTATTATAGTAGTTATATTCTTGTACATAGGGGCTGTATTATAGTATTTATATTCTTGTATATAGGGGCAGTATTATAGTAGTTATATTCTTGTACATAGGAGCAGTATTATAGTAGTTATATTCTTGTACATAGGGGCAGTATTATAGTAAATATATTCTTGTACATAGGAGCAGTATTATAGTAGTTATATTCTTGTATATAGGGGCAGTATTATAGTAATTATATTCTTGTACATAGGATTACTTCATAAAAAGATTCAATAGGAGTAAGGCCAAATCAATTGCAATATTATTTATTAAAATAACAACAAAACACTGTGTAAAATGACAATGTCAAATGGTACGCAGTAGGAAGACCACATGAAACAATTAAGACCATAAACAGCTTAATCATCAGGTATACCAAACCACAAGTGGAGTTACAAATAATAAATGCCCCAAAACTGGGTACATCAGTATACCAAAGTAAGGAGTCAGTATAAGTTACAATCATGGGTCCATATTACCTTACTGCGACCGCCCCCCTGACGCGTTTCGCACCAGCTTCTTCACAAGGAGCAGTATTATAGTAGGAGCAGTATTATAGTAGTTATATTCTTGTACATAGGTGCAGTATTATATTAGTTATATTCTTATACATAGGACCAGTATTATAATAGTTATATTCTTGTTCAAAAAAGGTATCCAGCAACATATCTTTTAGTGATTATAATTTACTGATAGCCACCCATTGCATTATGTATTCTGTAACACACTAAGTATTTCAGTTTACTCCTTCACCATGATGTTAGATATTGATATTTAGGAATTAGATAAATAATGAAACATCTGATATTAGAATATTTAATGTTTTTATAACTGTAGAATTTTTCCTGTTCGGTTTCATTAACTTTTGAGATGACAACATTTTCCATGTGACTGGATGCTAAAATGTAATCTTTTTCACCTCTGCTTTATGTTATTTGTGATGCGGATTGCTTCTCCTGTGCTGCCACCTAGTGTTTAATCTAGAATATGCATGTGAAGAAGAGGAATATTTCCTGCATGTAATATCATATATATTGTCTCAACATATCAGCTGTATAACCGCGGTCCTCGTGAAGTTTGGAGCTCATCAAATGTTCTTTGTTTCTGTAGAAAGTCCTCTCCTGAGATCTGTGCCTCCAGAATGCGCGGTTTGGATGGCTAAAGGATTTCGTCCCTGTTTTTCTCCACCTCCCTACTTTTCACAATCTGGGGGTCTTAATTGTCGACCTCTGGGAACAGGCAAGCTCCTCCATAAAAAATGTAGGGGGAGGTTTAATACTTGGAGTGGCGGCCCTCATGCAAATGGGTGTCATGCACTGGCATGCCTGCCCGCTCTCAGTACCGGGCAGGAGGCTTAATTTTCCGTTACAGCAAGGCCACAGTCTCTGAAAACAGCTCCAGGAAGATGGCACTGAATACTCCCTGACTTCCATGGACACCAGGACCTCTGTGGCGCCCCTGCGTCCAGGAGGCCACAAAGGGAACTGCAGCCAGGCAGGTAGGACATTGTTGCACAACAACACCCTCACAGCCCACACAACCCACGTGTCAAGAGAAGGTTTACATCCAGCCCTGAGATTAGAACTCTATGAGATCGAGGGGTGGTGGATCAGAGAAGTGGGTTGGGCACACCAGAGGTCAGGTGACTGACAGTATATAGTGAGGGGGAGGAGTGAAGGAAGTCAGTAAGGAGTAGGCCGGAGTGAGCCGAGATGCAAAGACCAGAAGCTGAGCTGTAAAGACAGAAGGTAATCACACATTCTGTGAGTGCAAGGCTAGCAGCGCAGAATCCGTACTGAGCCAGTGTGAGCCAGAGGGGAGAGAAAGCCCGTCCGACGCTGATGCCACCAGGAGTGTGAGAGAACGGAGAGGGACGGTGTAACCCGGGCCCTAGACAGCAGCTAAAGCCACTGACTGCAGGCAGAGAAGTCCCTCCTAGGATACTGGAAGGAACAGAGAGAAGGAGCCTGGTAGAGCCTCAGGCTTGAGGACTGCTGGACGCTGGGCTGAGTAGAGTGTCGGCTCTAAGGGGGACCGTAGTTTACCCGGATCCCCAAACAACACGACGGGGGACCACAGCTCCACGTTAGGGTCCCCAACCCAAAGGACAGGCAGCTCAGTGACAACCAGGAGGGCCCACCAGGGGTCCGAGTCACCGCCATACTGTCCAGCACACCACACACCACCCGTACAGACGGAGACCGTAGACAGCCCGGAAAGGACACTAAAGACTGTGTGAGGGGTCACAGAGAGAGGCCTGGCTGCAGGGAGCAAAGGGAACCCGGAGAGGGAGAATGTGCCCGTGTACTTGAACTGTGTACTGAGAACTGTACTTAACCTTGTAAGAACTGCAAACTACCTGTGAACTGTTGGAACAGCTAAGAGTAAAGCTTTGGAAAACCCTGGAACAGTTTCCCTTGTGTCTCTGCGTGCAAGCTATTCCCTCCATACAGGACACAGCCTGTCAGCACCAGCCAGAAGGAGAGATCCCTGCAGCCTGCAAAGTAAGTGTCCTGGACATTCCACAACCCTTAACCCTTACTGCCCCGGGGGATACAGTTCTTCCCACTGGAACTACACCATCTCCGCTGCCACTCCATCACCCCCGGAGGTTCTGCAGCAGCGGCGGCCCCCATCACTGGCCGCATCAAGTGGGTGGCGTCACAGTGACATTTCCCCTGTAAATATTCCCCTTTATTTGCCGAGCCAGGGACATGGTCCGGACCAAGCCACCCGTGACTTCTCCGGCACCGTCCGGTCCGGTACCGAGTACCCCCGTCCCGTGGGGCCCGACACCTCCCTGGCAGAGTACCTGAAAACTGCTCCAGGAAGATGGCACTGAATGCTCCCTGACTTAGGCTTCCATGAACACTGGGACCTCCCTGGCAGTGTACCCAAAAAGAGCTCCAGGCAGATGGCACTGAATCCTCCCTGACTTTGGCTTCCATGAGACCTTCCTGGCAGTGTACCCAAAAACACTCCAGGAAATGGCATGGAATGCTCCCTGACTCTGACTTCCATAGGAAGGGCACCGGGACTTCCTTGGCAGAGACCCAAAATTAGCTCAAGGCAGATGGCATTGAATGTCAGCTACTAAGCCAGACCTTAGGGGGCCCCCAGGTGTCCGAAAATTAAGCCCACAAGGCTGGGTCTAATGACACCCCCATAAACTATTAAGCCCCTAAGATGGTCTAAAGTGGGGGGGTGAAAAAAAAGGGGCCCAAATCTCTTAAACCCCTAAGCACCCAAATTGGTGCCACTTAACACAGTGCCACATTGCTTCCCCATAGTCTTAACATGGGGCTAGGGGGGCACCTGTTCACACAGCCGCCAAAAACCCCATGCAGGGATCAGAAAAAAATGGGTGCTGCACCTTCAAGACAATGTCCAATTGCAGATACAGTGCCCACAGACCAAGCAAAGCACCCCCAAAATTGGGGGAACAATCTTCCATAGGATAATATTGGGCACCTTTACAGTCTGGGGAAGCACATAATTCGAGCTCTGTTTGTTTCAAACAGACTTGTAAACTATTGGGGGGGATACTCATACTCTGCAATACTCATTTTAATACTCATCCTCTGGTGGTACCTGATGCAATTTTAACAAGAAAAACCCTCTCCTGCTTTGGCCTATGGCAACTAATTGGCAGGTGGGGATTTTATGCCTTCTGTTTCCGGTTTCTCCACTGTGCTTAGACTCTTGCGTTAGGGAGCCACTCTCTCCCGAAATGACGATGTAGGTAATTCCAGTTCCTTAAGTCCAATTCAAAAGCTGCAAAGTAGCTCTTGTAGGGCTAAAATCCCTCTACACAATCTATGAATTTGGGGTTGATGGCATTTTGCCCCGAGGAGCAAGAGCCCAAAACCCACTGAACCGCTTAGTGGAGGAATCTTGGGGCCACTTTTTAGTATTGCATTATTTTCATGTTATCATTCTGATGCCTGTTTCACAGCTGCAGAAGGAGCCTCTGTCCCCAAACATTTAGGGTAAATATAGGACACCCAGGCCTACGTGCAGTTTGCAGCACTTGTATATCTACCAAGGACTTTGGCCACCAGCATTGACCAAACTCCGGTCCCAATTACTCTGGTTCCATAGGTTGGATTGAAACACTCTAAAGTAACTCCCATAGCCCTGGGTGTCTTATTTTGACCCTGTGAATTTGGGGACGATGATATTTTCCTCGGAGGCGCATCAGCACAAAAACGGGGAAAGTGTGCTCAGTAGTGGCCACTTGTGGACAGTGTACAGGACTGCATATTAACGGTGTTCTAGTGCCAATATCTCTGCCGCAGAACAAGGGTTTGGCATCAAACCTTCAGGCAAAATACAAGACATCCAGACCTATGTGCAGATATGCAGCACTTGTATATTGACCCAGGACTTTGGGCACCAGCATTGACCAAACTCCGGTACTGATTGCTCTGGTTCCGTAGGTCGGACTCAAGTGCTCCAAAGTAGCTCTCTGAGTTCTGGATGTCTTCTATTTACTATTTATTATTCTGAATGTGAGAACGATGACATTTTTCCTCAACTCAAAAAGCAAGGAAAGTGCACTCAGTACCGGCCGCTTGTGGACAGTGTGAGATACTGCATACTACTGGCTTTCTAGTGCCCATATCTCCTCTGTTAAAGAAGCCTCTGTCCCCAAACTTTCAGACAAAATAGAGGACATCCAACCCTATGCGCAGATATGCAGCACTTATATATTGACCAAAGACCTTGGGCACCAGCATTGACCAAACTCCGGTACCAAATATTCCATTTCCATGGGTCGCATTCAAACGCCACAAAGTGAGTCTTGTAGCCCTGGATGTAATGTATTTATCCTGTGAATTTGAGGATAATGACATTTTCCTCCCAGGAGCCTTAGCATAAAACCCGGGGAAACTGCACTCAGTAGTGGCCTCTTGTGGACAGTGTGCAGTATTGCATATGACCAGCGTTCTAGTGCCCATATCTCCGCCAAAGAAGCCTCTGTCCCCAAACCTTTAGACAATATAGAGGACATCCAAACCAGCCAATTGATTTTTAATAGGATTAGTGCTAAAACTCGCTGTAAAGCTGCTATTCATAGTCCTACACCTGCCTTAGCCTAGAAGTCAGTATCAAATAAAGAATATATAGATTTTTTAGAGGGTGCGCTTAAACCACCAAAATAAGAAATTACAAATGAATGTTTAAATACACAGTTTTTTTTATGATACATAAAAAAAATTCTTGAATGGGGTATTGATTAGATGTTTTGACCAAGACTCTTTAAACTTGTAATCCACGTCAAGGATCCCCATGCTTACGACTCCTAACAAAAACTACTCAAAAACACGGCAGCAATAGAAAATCTCACCAGTTTGCAGCCAAGAACAAATCCAACACAGCACTTACACAGGATGCAGTCAGACAGGGCCTGCTACTACTCCCAGCACCAAGCACTCCATCCTGCCCCCGCCGGCGCCATCCTGCCCCCCCCGCCGGCACCATCCTGCCCCCCCGCCGAAACCATCCTGCCCCCCTGCCGGCTCCATTCTGCCCCCCCCCCCTTGCTGGCTCCATCCTGCCCCCCCACCAGCTCCATTTCTGCCCCCCCCTGCCGGCTCCATCCTGCCCTGACTGCTCCATCCTGCCCCCCCCAGCTCTACCCTGCCCCGCCGGCTCTATTCTGCCCTCCCCGCCGGCTCCATTCTGCCCCGCCAGCTCCATTCTGCCCCCCCCCCCCCCGGCTCCATCCTGCCTCCCCGCCAACTCCATCCTGCCCCCCGCTGGCACCATCCTGCCCCCCTGCCGGCTCCATCCTGCCCTGATCGCTCTATCCTGCCCCCCCTGGCTCCATCCTGCCCTGATCGCTCCATCCTGCCCCCCCGGCTCCATCCTGCCCCCCGCAGGGCGCAATCCTGACCCCCCGCCGGCACCATTGTGCCCTCCCCCATCCCCCCCGGCTCCATTCTGACCCCCCCCTCCCGGCCGGCTCCATCCTGCCCCCCCGCCAGCTCCATTCTGCCCTGATCGTTCCATCCTGCCCCCCCCCCAGCTCCATCCTGCCCCCCCGCCGGCTCCATTCTGCCCTGCCAGCTCCATTCTGCCCCCCCCCCACCCATTCTGCCCTCCTCACCGGCTCCATCCTGCCCCCCCGCCAGCTCCATTCTGCCCCCCCGCCAGCTCCATTCTGCCCCCCCACCAGCATCATCCTGCCCTGATCACTCCATCCTGCCCCCCCAGCTCCATCCTGCCTTGCCGGCTCCATTCTGCCCCCCACGCCGGCTCCATTCTGCCCCCCCCCCCCCCGGCACCATTCTGCCTTGATCGCTCCATCCTGCCCCCCCCACCAGCTCCATCCTGCCCCCCCGGCTCCATCCTGCCCCGCCGGCTCCATCCTGCCCTGATCGCTCCATCCTGCCCCACCGGCTCCATCCTGCCCCCCCCGCCGGCTCCATCCTGCCCCCCCGGCTCCATCCTGCCCCCCTGCCACCATCCTGTTCCCCCCCCACCGGTCTCCATCCTCCCCTGATCGCTCCATCCTGCCCCCCCCCGGCTCCATCCTGCCCCCCCAGCTCCATCTTGCTCCCCGCCTCCATCCTGCCCCCCCCAGCTGATCGGTTTCCCAGGCAACGACAGGTCCTAAAGGCGGACATGTGAGTATCCTCACTGAGGATTTTTTTTTTTACTTTCACTGTGGAGGAGCCAGGAGGAGCAGGGGGGCCGCGGGGAGCAGAGTATCGCCATATACCATAGTGCTGGTATACATGTGCTGTAATGTACCGCCATATATTACAGTGCTGCTATAAATATACTGTAATGTACTGCCATATACTATAGTGCTGCTATACATGTGCTGTAATGTACCACCATATACCATAGCGCTGATTATATATATATATATAATATATATATATATATATATATATAATGTAGTTCACTCATTCACTCACGTTGACTGAACAAGTTCTGTCAGTCACAGTATGTCAACTCCATACATATTCTAGAATACCCGATGCGTTAGAATCGGGCCACCTCTAGTATTTGTATATTGACCCAGGACTTTGACACCAGCATTGACCAAATTCTAGGTTAGATTCTAACACCGCAAAGTAGATCCCGGGGCCCTGGGGTCTTCTATTTACCTTGCGAATTTGGGGACAATGCAATTTTCCCTGAGGGGCTCCAAAACAAAATCCAGGAAAAGTGTGCCCAGTAGCGGCCACTTGTGGACAGTGTGCACTACTGCATACTACTGGTGTTCTAGTGCCAATATCTCCGCTACAGAGGGAGCCTCTGTCTCCAAACCTTCAGTGTAAACAGAGGACATCCAGACCTTAGTGCAGATATGGAGCACTTTTATATTGACCTAGGACTTTGGGCACCAGCATTGATCCAACTTAGGTACCGATTGAATCCGATCTACAGAACCGGAGCAAATGCTGCAAAGTAGCTCTCATAGCAATCGTTGTGAATTACGTACCATATAAATTTGGGGACAATGTGATTTTCTTCTGTGGAGCCTTAGCCCAGACTCCATCTTTATTAACCCCTCACTCAAGCCCATCCACGGTCCTCTGTGATGTTGTCTTGATTGGAAGCTGCGGTGAAGAATATTCTGTCACCGCAGCCTCCATTCACTGAATGAACTGGCTGTGACCTCCGGTCCATAACACACATAGATATACGTATACGCACATCATACATACACATATATACACACATATATGCACACACATACATATGCAGCAGGTCACATACATATTATATATATATAAACACACATATACACACGCACAAACATATATATACACACGCGATGGGTCCCATCATACACACACACATATATACACACACATATAGTATACACACGTGGCAGGTCACATCATATATACAGTGCCTACAAGTAGTTTTCAACCCCTGCAGATTTAGGTGGTTTGATAAGATGCAAATAAGTTAGAGCCTTCAAACTGCAAACGAGAGTAGGATTTATTAACAGAAGCATAAATCTTACAAACCAAAAAGTTATGTTGCTCAGTTGAATTTTAATAAATTTTAAACATAAAAGTGTGGGTCAATTATTATTCAACCCCTAGGTTTAATATTTCGTGGAATAACCCTTGTTTGCAATTACAGCTAATAATCGTCTTTTATAAGACCTGATCAGGCCGGCACAGGTCTCTGGAGTTATCTTGGCCCACTCCTCCATGCAGATCTTCTCCAAGTTATCTAGGTTCTTTGGGTGTCTCATGTGGACTTTAATCTTGAGCTCCTTCCACAAGTTTTCAATTGGGTTAAGGTCAGGAGACTGACTAGGCCACTCCATCACCTTGATTTTTTCCCTCTTGAACCAGGCCTTGGTTTTCTTGGCTGTGTGCTTTGGGTCGTTGTCTTGTTGGAATATGAAATTACGACCCATCTTAAGATCCTTGGTGGAGGAGCGGAGGTTCTTGGCCAAAATCTCCAGATAGGCCGTGCTATCCATCTTCCCATGGATGCGGACCAGATGGCCAGGCCCCTTGGCTGAGAAACAGCCCCACAGCATGATGCTGCCACCACCATGCTTGACTGTAGGGATGGTATTCTTGGGGTCGTATGCAGTGCCATCCAGTCTCCAAACGTCACGTGTGTGGTTGGCACCAAAGATCTCGATCTTGATCTCATCAGACCATAGAACCTTGAACCAGTCTGTCTCGGAGTCCTCCAAGTGATCATGAGCAAACTGTAGACGAGCCTTGACATGACGCTTTGAAAGTAAGGGTACCTTACGGGCTCATCTGGAACGGAGACCATTGCGGTGGAGTACGTTACTTATGGTATTGACTGAAACCAATGTCCCCACTGCCATGAGATCTTCCCGGAGCTCCTTCCTTGTTGTCCTTGGGTTAGCCTTGACTCTTCGGACAAGCCTGGCCTCGGCACGGGAGGAAACTTTGAAAGGTTGTCCAGGCCGTGGAAGGCTAATAGTAGTTCCATAAGCCTTCCACTTCCAGATGATGCTCCCAACAGTGGAGACAGGTAGGCCCAACTCCTTGGAAAGGGTTTTGTACCCCTTGCCAGCCTTGTGACCCTCCACGATCTTGTCTCTGATGGCCTTGGAATGCTCCTTTGTCTTTCCCATGTTGACCATGTATGAGTGCTGTTCACAAGTTTGGGGAGGGTCTTAAATAGTCAGAAAAGGCTGGCAAAAGAGATAATTAATCCACACATGTGAAGCTCATTGTTCTTAATACTTTAGGGGGACCAAACAGAATGCTGGTGGTTTGAGGGGTTGAATTATAAATGACCCTCTGAATAAACTTTTAACGCTTTAAAAAAAAAAAAAAAAATTGAAAAATTCTTTTGGCTGCAGTGCATTTCCCACTTCCAGGCTGATCTACAGTCCAAATGTCACAAGGCCAAGTTAATTCCGCATGTGTCAACCAGCTAAATCTGCAGTGGGTTGAATACTACTTGTAGGCACTGTATACAGTTAGGGCCAGAAATATTTGGACAGTGACACAAGTTTTGTTATTTTAGCTGTTTACAAAAAACATGTTCAGAAATACAATTATATATATAATATGGGCTGAAAGTGCACAGTCCGAGCTGCAATGAGAGTTTCCACATCCAAATCGGAGAAAGGGTTTAGGAATTATATCTCTGTAATGCATAGCCTCCTCTTTTTCAAGGGACCAAAAGTAATTGGACAATGGACTCTAAGGGCTGCAATTAACTCTGAAGGCGTCTCCCTCGTTAACCTGTAATCAATGAAGTAGTTAAAAGGTCAGGGGTGGATTCCAGGTGTGTGGTTTTGCATTTGGAAGCTGTTGCTGTGACCAGACAACATGCGGTCAAAGGAACTCTCAATTGAGGTGAAGCAGAACATCCTGAGGCTGAAAAAAAAAGAAAAAATCCATCAGAGAGATAGCAGACATGCTTGGAGTAGCAAAATCAACAGTTGGGCACATTCTGAGAAAAAAGGAATTGACTGGTGAGCTTGGGAACTCTAAAAGGCCTGGGCGTCCACGGATGACAACAGTGGTGGATGATCGCCGCATACTTTATTTGGTGAAGAAGAACCCGTTCACAACATCAACTGAAGTCCAGAACACTCTCAGTGAAGTAGGTGTATCTGTCTCTAAGTCAACAGTAAAGAGAAGACTCCATGACAGTAAATACAAAGGGTTCACATCTAGATGCAAACCATTCATCAATTCCAAAAATAGACAGGCCAGAGTTATATTTGCTGAAAAACACCTCAAGAAGCCAGCTCAGTTCTGGAAAAGCATTTTATGGACAGATGAGACAAAGATCAACCTGTACCAGAATGATGGGAAGAAAAAAGTTTGGAGAAGAAAGGGAACGGCACATGATCCAAGGCACACCACATCCTCTGTAAAACATGGTGGAGGCAACGTGATGGCATGGGCATGCATGGCTTTCAATGGCACTGGGTCACTTGTGTTTATTGATGACATAAACAGCAGACAAGAGTAGCCGGATGAATTCTGAAGTGTACCGGGATATACTTTCAGCCCAGATTCAGCCAAATGCTGCAAAGTTGATTAGACGGCGCTTCATAGTACAGATGGACAATGACCCCAAGCATACAGCCAAAGCTACCCAGGAGTTCATGAGTGCAAAAAAGTGGAACATTCTGCAATGGCCAAGTCAATCACCAGATCTTAACCCAATTGAGCATGCATTTCACTTGCTCAAATCCAGACTTAAGACGGAAAGACCCACAAACAAGCAAGACCTGAAGGCTGCGGCTGTAAAGGCCTGGCAAAGCATTAAGAAGGAGGAAACCCAGCGTTTGGTGATGTCCATGGGTTCCAGACTTAAGGCAGTAATTGCCTCCAAAGGATTCGCAACAAAATATTGAAAATAAAAATATTTTGTTTGGGTTATGTTTATTTGTCCAATTACTTTTGACCTCCTAAAATGTGAGTGTTTGTAAAGAAATGTGTACAATTCCTACATTTTCTATCAGATATTTTTGTTCAACCCTTCAAATTAAACGTTACAATCTGCACTTGAATTCTGTTGTAGAGGTTTCATTTCAAATCCAATGTAGTGGCATGCAGAACCCAACTTGCTAAAATTGTGTCACTGTCCAAATATTTCTGGCCCTAACTGTATATACACACACACACACATATACGCACACAAACATTATATATACATGCACGCATATATGCACACAAATATATATATTCATACACACAAATATATACACACATATCTACATAAAGGCGGCAGGTCACATTATACATACACACAAAACACACATACATACATGGTCAAAATTGTTGGTACCCCTTGTTTAATGAAACAAAAACCCACAATGGTCACAGAAATAACCTGAATCAGTTTAATTTTTTTTCAAAAAGTCTATGGCAGCGGGGATGAATAGCAATGTCTGACTTTCATTTCTTCATTTTCATAGATTTTTTATTTATTACTTTTGTCAGATTCAAGTTATTTCTGTGACTATTGTGGGTTTTGTTTCATTAAATGAGGGGTACCAACAATTTTAACAACGTATGTATATATACACACATATACACACACGTGGGTGATGTGATACGGGGGGGTGGGCACATACGCACAAAACACATACACATATAAACACACATGCTGCAGGTCCCATGATGCGGCAGGTCACATCATACACACACATATATACACACGCGCCAGGTCACATCATACATACACACATATACACACGCGGCGGGTTATGTGATGCAGTGGATCCACACACACACATACACATGGCAGGTCATGTGATGCAGCTGGGACACCACACATGCATACTTCTACAGATGCCATCTTAGGACACTCAGGTATACAAAGATGGCAGTGGCGTGACGCATCACACCACCCCACTGCAACATTACAGTAATTACAGTTTACGACAGAGAACTTGATGGGAGCTAATAAAGTGGATAACGAGGTGTCTCTGTCTATTTTGTATGTAATAAAGGATTTCTCTCTGGTTTTTTTCTTTACTGAAAGTATTGCTAAAGCGTCGGCTGTCATACTGATGACTGACATTAGCAATACGGCTTGCTATCAGCTGCCAAGAAGAACTGGCATCAACCCCTTTATTACCCAGTCTGCCTCTGCCACCAGGGAAGCTGGAAGAGTTGGGTAACCATCAGTTTTGGCATCTCTCATGGAGGCGCCAATGCTGGGGGCGGCTGCTGGCTGCAATTTTCAGCGTGGGGAGCCCAGAATGCTTGGGCCTCACCACGCTGAGAATTCCAGCCCCAGCCGCCTGGGTTACCTTGGCTGGCAATAGAAAATATGGCGGAGCCCACACAATTTTTGTTTTTAATTATTTATTTCAATAATTTAAAAAAAATAAAATAAAAATAGGGCTCCCCTGTATTTTTGATTGCCAGCAATGGTAACACCAGGCAGTGGGGGTTAACAGCCAGTAGCTGCTTGATTTACCTGCGCTGGCAATAGATAATATAGCAAAGCCCTACACATTTTTTTTTACCTTGAAATTAAACACTTTATTAATAAAAATATATACAGAAACTGGTTTTTAAGTAAAAATACATTTATTTCCATACATTGCACACAGGGGGGACAGCACACAGGGAGAAGACTGTTCAGTAGAGAGCACATGAGGAGAGAAGACAGCACAGGGGGAGCGAGAGAGCACACAAGGGGGGAGAGTGCACAGGGTGAAGGCAGAGCAAGCAAAAGAGAGATCGAGCAGATACAGAGAGCAAGGGGGAGAGAGAATGAATGGGGGGGAGAGATGGCCACCACCCCCAGAGCCTGTCCCCATCATGACATTACCGCCCTTTCGATGCGATAGCATTGGGCCTCCATCAAGTCTCTATAATAATACAATAGTTTAACACGGACAAATACTTGGACAGTGGACACAGGGAGCATGCTGGGAGTTGTAGTCCAGTAATTACATGAAAGATATTTGACCTCACTGTTTTAAAATGAGCTTTACACAATCAATATCCCACTTAGAAGCTGTCCAAGTGCAGTAAGCCGCCCCCAGTGCACTTCAAGCATAATTTTCATACGGCTTCTAAGTTATCGTATCTTTACAGCAAAAGATACCATATTTAAATGGAGACAAGCACCTATACCGCTATACTGCTGCTTCTAATGGGAAAAACAAGCATGACAGGTTCCCAACGAAAAATAATTCATAGAAGCTTTGATTCCAAAAATAACAGAACAAAAAAATATTTTAATTGAATAGTTTATTGAAATCACAATTTAATTCATATAAGAAAACATATATAAGAACATGCAGACACAAATGGAGGCTGATGCAGAGCACAAGACCGATCATTAGACGATATTATGATGTAATACAAGAAAGAGCCACTAGATGGCAGATTAGCAAAATAATGGTGGCTATATATATTATATACAAATGGCAGTGTACTAAATGTGGAACATTAGGACACAGTGTAAATGCTAGGGTAATGTATACACCATAGGAAAATAGTATAATGTAATATTTAGATGTAAGAAATATAGATAAACCACAATAACATACTAACCACTCAGGTTACACCTGAGAAATGTCACCACATCAGCCTCCATCTCAGGATCCACCAGATTCCTGATGAGGCCAGTGATCAAAAACGCTGTAATGACTGGAAAAAACCCGCAGTAAGATCGGGTGGTATCAGGCACCGCAGTTCCAGTTTGCACAGTAAGGGTACCTTTTACACACGGCTACATTTGTAGCTTGTCACCAGGTAACTTACTGGTTGCAGTGAAATCATGGATATATGGTTCTATCTTGTTGCTGTGTACAAATGGAATAATCTCTCCATGATTTCACTGCAACCAGTAAGTTACCTGTAGCCACCCTAGAAATGTAGCCGCGTGTAAAGGTACCCTAAGGGCTCATTCAGGCCTCAGTGATTTTTCTAGTACGAGAAAACGGTCCGAGATTCATCAATGCTTTATATCCGAGAGTCATCAGAGTTTGGTCGGCTTTTATCTGATGGGAAAGAAGAGGTTTCTCCTATCAACCAGTTTAGACAGACAGCACGGATGACATTAGAGTGCTGTCCGATGTTTTTCATGGACACACAGACTTGTATTGGTGAGTTTGATCCAGACTCAGATAAAAATCAGACATGACACTGTGATTTTTGGCGAAACAAAAATACACGGACATGTGAACAGCTGCAAAGACTATAATAGGTACCAGTGCTATCTTTGAAAACCAGACAGAACGCGTACGAGAAAAACTAACATGTGAATGAGGCTTTGGACATGTCCTAAATATAAAGGAAAGTCTCCATAATCTCCACCCCCAAAAAAATACATTCACCTTAAATGAGTGCATAAAAAAGTTGGCTCCAATATGTCAAAAACTATTTAAATAAGACACAGTTTTTGCAATGATAAAAGATGAAACCAAACTTTCCCAGCCTATTGATCAGTGGTGTAGCTGATGGAAGAAGAATGAAGCATCTGCTGACAAGAAACTGTGAAGTGAAGCATGACCGGGGATCAATGATGCCTACAGTGAAGCATGGTGGAGGATCGACGATGATGCCTTCAGTGAAACATGGTGGGGGCTCAGTAATGTCTACAAAGAAAAATGATGGGGGGGGTCGGTGATGTCTACAGTGAAGCATAGCGGGAGCTCAGTGATGTCTAAAGTGAAGTATGGTGGTGTCTCTGTCATGTCTATAGTGAAGCATGTCAATGGCACAGTGATGTCTACAGTGAAGCATGGAAGGGACTTGCTGATGTCCACAGTGAAGCATGGTGGGGGCTCAATGATGCCTACACTGAAGAATGTAGGTGGCTTTGTTATGCCTACACTGAAGAATGGCGGTGTTTTGGTAAGGCGTACAGTAAAGAAGCAGCTCAGTGATGTCTACACTGAAGAATGGAATGTAAATGCAGTGTAAATGCGCAGTAGCTGTAAGTAAGAAGCTGGTTTGTTGATTTATGATCGAAGCAGAAAATAAATCTAACTTAAATTTTTAAAGAATTAAAGAGATCTGAGAGGCTGAATAGAATTATAATGTTTAATACTTGGGAATAACAACAGATGAAAGAATTACACAGGGATGATAGATCAGCATTATTCCAAGAGTATATAATCTCCAGTAGATAGAAGCAATCTGACATATATCACAATATACGGTAACTGCACAGCAGATCATATACCCATGTCAACTAGTCATAGTGATGGCTGCCATATAGGGATCATCACCTATATGCCACCATCTTATTCATCACATTGGCCAAATGATTTAGCAATCAAAAGCTTAAACTGCTTTCACATCTGCATCATGATGTAATTCGCGGCAGATGCTGACAGATCGGCCACATAACGGCCAGCTTGTAGCACCGATCCGGCAAGCCCCATTCATTCTCTATTGGGCTTGCGGTCAGGTGCGGCAAGTGCAGTATTGCCGAATCCGGCACTTGCAGCTGCGCAAAAAAAAGCTGCGGTTCTTTTTTGTGGCCGCAAGTGCCGGATTCGGCAAAACCGCACTTGCCGCAATCTCCATAGAGAATGAATAGGGCTTGCAGGATCAGTGCCACCAGTCGACCATCACGCGGGAGATCCGGCGACATCTGCCGCGAATTACATCTACTGCAGATGTGAAAGGAGCCTTAGTTTTGTCTTCAGTATCTACCAAGACATCTTACATATTGATGATTTCTCCCAGTTAAGGCCACGTCACACGCATCAATCTTAAGAGCGATATCGCTTAAGCGATCTGCTTTTTTGATCGCTTAAGCGATATCGTCTGTGCGTCGCTGCGTGTAAACAAGCGATTTTACAATGTAAAATCGCTTGATTGCTTGATCGCAGATTTGTGAGCAGGAGCTCAAATCAAGCGATAATCGCTTGATCAATCTGCTTCATCGTGGTGTGTGACACCACGATGAACGATCTCCCAGCGGCAGAGCCTATGCTGGGAGATGGTATCTATGGTAAACGTCGGGTTACTAAGCGCCGCGCGGCGCCTAGTAACCCGATGTGTACCATAGTTACCAGCGATCTCGCTGGTCCACATCGCTGGTGAGTCTGTCTGTGTGACATCTCACCAGCGTGTTGTGAGCGATATTGTAAGCGATCGCGCGTGCACGTGATCGCTAACAATATCGCTCATAAGATTGATGCGTGTGACGTGGCCTTTACTGTTTACCCCCTCTAATATCTTTATAGAACCTTTCCATATGCATAATGCAGCATGAAGGGGCTCGGAGAAAGTGGCAGTGAAGGTGTGTAAGTGTCTGATGGGGTCACACAGATCATAAAAGGACAGTTGCCCGGCCTCATAATCCAGACAGATCCTGACGCTATCACTGGAGATCTTGTCAGGTAACTGGATCTCTTTTCTGTTATGTCTCACTGAATACTGATAATTATGCCTCTTCAAAGTCCAGGACCTTTTATTATCTCCAATGGCTGATTGACGGTCCCTCCTGTCTCTACTGGGATAACACATCCCCACCATCCCATCTCCTGAGCTACTGATCTTCACATCCCAGTAATGTCGTCCTGAGGTAAATCCCCTCCTGCTCATCACCTCATTATACAGCAATCTCACTGCTGTTCCACGACGACGTCTCTGGTTCCTTTGTGTCCTGGTTGCAGTTTTCAGGTTTTCTGATATAAGGAGATCATTAGCAGCTGTGTTTACATCCAGTAATATGTCTGCAGGATCCCCCACATAGATCCCGCTCCTTATATCTGTTATTCCCTCACATAATGTGTGTAATGTGTGTGAGATCACAGCCACATCCAGGTCATCTCCATCATGGAGCTGTTTATCATGTCCTCTTGTGTCCTCATCACCTCCCTCCTCCTCAGGATCACACAAGTCACCGGTGTCTGGATCCTGTAAGACAGTCAGTGGATCAGTCATATTACACGGCTCCTCAATGTGACCTAGCCGGGTTAGCCCCCCTTATAGAGAATTTGGGTCTAAAATGTTTCCATTCGTTAGATCTTTGTTAGATCCGGTTTGATCAACCAAAACTAACGTTAGATCTCCTCTGCAAAATGACATATTTAGGATCTTTTTCTGGGGGAGCTAACCCGTAGCTAGCCCCCCTCTTTTGAAATTGCCCATTTTTTCGATGGATTCTGATAGATATTCGTTAGATCCGGTTTGATCAGCAAATATTAACATTAGATCTCCTTTCGTTCCCGAGATATTGGGGGTGTCAGGTGGGGGGGGTTAGGTACGGGTTAGCCCCCCCTCTTTTGAAATTGCCCGTTTTTTGGATGGATTATGATAGATATTCGTTAGATCCGGTTTGATCAGCAAAAATTAACGTTAGATCTCCTTTCGTTCACGAGATATTGGGGGTGTCACGTGGGGGGTTAGCTACGGGTTAGCCACCCCTCTTTTGAAATTGGCCATTTTTTGGATGGATTCTGATAGATATTCGTTAGATCCGGTTTGAGCAACGGTCCTGAGGTGTAGATGGAGAAGAGGAGGGGTCCAAGGACAGAGCATTGGGGGACACCAACAGAGAGAGAGTGAAGTGAGGAGGTGGCGAGTGAGTGGGACAATCTAAAAATTCGGTCAGTGAGTCATTCTTGTCCCCCGTGATGCCTACAGGCCCTCCTCTTCACAATCATCGCAGCACACTGCCCCCCCTTTCCCCGCTGCGACTAATCGCCAATGAAGTCCTGATGCTGTCCACAATTCGCCCATGCCGAAGTCACCGCTGCTCAAACAGATCTAGCAAATATCTGAATCCTTTAAAAAAAAGGCACATTTCAAAGTGTGGGGGGGGGGGGGGGGCTTGTTTTTTGCATAGCAAGTTGTATTTTTCCTTTTGCACCACTTTGGTGCATATAATGCTTTGTATAACTTTTATTTATTTTTAGGACAGGGAAAATTAAAAAAAAAAAAATACGCTAATGTTTTTGAGTTTTATTATTAGTTAATTTCCTGTGCGGTAAAAGTAACAGAATACCTTTATTCTCCGGGTCAGGTCGGACACACCCATACAAAATTTATGACTTTTTTTTTTAACTACTTTTAAAAAGTAAAACGTTTTTTGTATGGGTGTGTCCGACCTGACCCGGAGAATAAAGGTATTCTGTTACTTTTACCGCACGGGAAATTAACTAATAATAAAACTCAAAAAACATTAGCGTAATTAATTTTTTTTTTAATTTTCCCTCTCCTAAAAATAAATAAAAGTTATACAAAACATTATATGCACCCAAAGTGGTGCAAAGGAAAAATACAACTTGCTATGCAAAAAAACAAGCCCCCCACTACTTTGGAAATGTGCCTTTTTTTTAAGGATTCAGATATTCGCTAGATCCGTTTGAGCAGCGGCGACTTCGGCATGGGCGAATTGTGGGCAGCATCAGGACTTCATTGGCGATGTGTCGCGGCGGGGGAAGGGGGGCAGTGTGCTGCGATGATTGTGAAGATGAGGGCCTGTAGGCATCATGGGGGACGAGAATGACTCACTGACCGAACTTTTAGATTGTCCCACTCACTCGCCACCTCCTCACTTCACTCTCTCTGTTGGTGTCCCCCAATGCTCTGTCCTTGGACCCCTCCTCTTCTCCATCTACACCTCAGGACCGTTGCTCAAACCGGATCTAACAAATATCTATCAGAATCCATCCAAAAAAACGGGCAATTTCAAAAGAGGGGGGCTAACCTGTACCTAACCCCCACCTGACACCCCAATATCTTTGGGAACGAAAGGAGATCTAACGTTAATTTTTGCTGATCAAACCGGATCTAACGAATATCTATCAGAATCCATCGAAAAAACGGGCAATTTCAAAAGAGGGGGAGCTAGCTACGGGTTAGCCCCCCCAGAAAAAGATCCTAAATATCTCATTTTGTAGAGGAGATCTAACGTTAGTTTTGGTTGATCAAACCGGATCTAACAAAGATCTAACGAATGGAAACATTTTATACCCAAATTCTCTATAAGGGGGGCTAACCTGGGCTAGGTCTCAATGTGCCTTATCTTCCTGGACAGCTCGTCCTTCTTTACCTCCAGCTGATTAGAATCACTGCACACAGACACTTCTAGTCTTTTTGCTTATTAGTGAATGTTTATTCGGAAAATGCTCGTTAGAATTGCGACAGTACTGTTGCAATTCTACAAGAGCACCTTCCGAATAAACATTCACTAATAAGCAAAAAGACTAGAAGTGTGTGTGTGCAGTGATTCTAACGGACTTGAATACGGGACTCAAAAGCCCCTTCACTAGCACCACACCCCCTCATATGCCGTGTGCTAACCATTGAATCAGATATTACCTCCAGCTGATGGATCAGAGCAGACAGCGACAGTGACTCTTCCTTCTCCTGCCTGGAGATCTCACTCAGGACCTTCTTCTCCAGGCCGTCCACCCGTCTCCTGATGTCTGTACACAGGGCAGTGACTCCCTCGGCTTCTCCAACTGCTTTTTCTTGAGCTTTTCTCCTGCGCTCCTTCAAACACCAAACTGTTTCCTTGGTCTTCTCTGTCTTTGTGATCAGTTTCTTCTTCTTCTTCTTCTCAGAGGCCTCATCCAGCATCTCCACCCGATGTCCCCAATGCTCTCTGGCCAAACTGCAGGACACACAGATACAAGCCTCATCCTCAGTGCAGTAATATTCCAGGATCTTCTTATGGACAGAACATTTCCTTTTCTCCAGAGAAGTGCTGGGATCAGATAAGACGTGTTCTGCTGATTTGCTGTGAGATCTCAGGTGTTTATCACATAGAGAAGCCTCACAGTGTAGACAGGATCTAACAGCAGGTACAGGAGGGTCCACACAGTAAGTGCAGCAGATCCCGGTCTCCGTCTGTGTCGGTGGAGTAATCAGTAAATTCTCCATGATGTTACGCAGAGCTAAGTTCCTTATAAGTGTCGGCTGCCCTTGTGAAACTCTTCGCTGCATTCAGGACAGGAATAAACTTCAGACTCGTCCTGTGTATCCAGCACACGATCAATACAGACCCGGCAGAAGTTGTGTCCACATCTCAGCATTACAGGATCTGTATAAAGGCTCAGATAGATGGAGCCAGAGTAGCTCGTCTCTCAGATCAGCAAGAAGAGAGAAACGAAACTAATTCTCTGATACTCAGAAATGATGGGAGGGTTTATATGATGAGTCTGCGGGACCAGGGGACTCAGACACTGGGTCAGGGTGGACAGTTAGTATCATGGTGGCTGCACCCAGTGCTGTGGCCTGGGTTCACATTAAAATGAAAGTAAAAATGGAGTAAAATAAGCAAAAAGGAAAAATAAATAGTTTGTGACACCAGTTGGAGTTTTCAGCCAGTAATGGCCGGCACTGCAGGTTTATCCTCAGGAATAGGTGTTATAGCAGTGAGATGTTTCACCCTCTCTGGGCCCACAGGATGTCAATTTACTACTGCAGAGACAAAGGCAATCTCAGTTGGAGAATACAGCGGAAAGCCGCTGCGCCAGAACACTGACTGTGGGCACGGGCAGCTGAATTCATATGCAGTGATCACCGGCATCCCCGCAGGAGAGAAGACACTGCGTCTAGTTTGAAATTATCCTTCATGCATATGTGGCGACCCTGGGGAAACTGGTCGCCACAAAAGGGTACTGCACCCATCCCACGGGTTGTGGTATCCCTGTTCTCAGAAAATGGGATGGTAAGTCCAAACACCCACAAAAGCACCCAACATACGTGGACACGGCGGGCGGACCCTGCAGGGGGAGGGCCCAGGTAGTTTGTGGGATGACGGGGAGAGAAGTGGAGGGTAGAAAGTTAGGAAATGGTAGTCTGAGGAAGACAGTGGGAGAGTTAGGACCAGGAGAACGTGAGCGAGATGAGGCTCGTCCGAGGTCCAGCAACAGCCGACTGCAGAAAGACAGAAGGGCCCAAAGGGGTGCGAGCAGTGAGCAATCCACCCATGCGCCTGGATCTGAAGTGAAGCGGAGGGGCAGGTTGAGAACCAGGATACCGGCCCTGAAGGTGGCGAGGAGACTCTACGCTCCAACCACAGAATCTGGATCCACTAGATCTGGAGGAGCTGTGTCCCACACCCGACACATCCGCCGAGAAGGTAGCCCTACTAGAGTCAGGGGCCATGGCTGGTCGCCCGATAAGACCCATGGTTGCTAGATTGGGGGCACTGTGTGCGAAGGCGCGAGCAAGGAAGAGGTGGACAGGCAGTACTGAGAGTGAGTAACCTGAGAAGGAAGGAACACAAGGTGGAAGAGCCATCCTGGTTGTTGAGGACTATCCGGACCGTGATTGTACCAGAACTGTATCTTGTGGTGCCCGCAGAGTGAAAGCTAAGTAAGCCGGGTTTGGAACTCAGAACTGTGTGAGACACTTCATTTCCCGACTGAGGAGCGCAGGCGGCAGAGGCCGCCTAAGAGACATCCCAATCCCCCTCTCCAGCCAGCCCAGCCTCGCTGGACTTCCACTATAGGTCCATCATCCAGGTTGCCCTGGGGAGTCGTTCCACTTGTGGGGAGCGAATCTACCACAGCTGCACTCCCATCATCCCAGAGGTCCCGCACCGAAGAGTCGACCACTAATAGCCGGACTACCACGGGTGGCGTCACGACACAACAATCCCCTGAAAACCCGTTTCCCCCATTGAACATTTTATTGACACCACCAGGGCCATGGAAGCCGGGTCTCGTCCCCGTGACTCCCGCAGCAAGTACCACTGACTGGTTCCAAGTACCCCAAGGCCCTGGAGTCGGGGTTTGTCAACCTGGCGTCATGAACAGGATCTCGTGCCCGATGTTAACGGGTACTGTGCGCCTTCAGGACTGTATTGAAAGATTGTACCCTTGAGGCCAGAGTAATGGTGACCGCAATAAAGTGAAGCCATGTGCTGGCTAGGGGATGTGTCGCAGTCCCCCATCGTGGGCCAGGCCAGCACAATGCGGGAGAGATGGCCTACGCCCCCCTTTGCCCTCCGAGAGTTGGGAGGGCTGGCCAAGGGACTTTGTTATCCCACCCAGAGATGTGGTCGACAGCGAGAGAGAAGGAACATGCCCACTAAAGAGGAGAGTCTAGAGAGTTCTGGCAGAACACCGGGTTGTGGCACGAACAACGGAGATATGGGCCTAGTCGGCACCATGGAGGAAAGAGGCAAGGAGAACCGGAGCGTGGGGTGGCAGTGGAAGACTCCCCCAGCCGACCGGAGAAGGGACTGGGCCAACTACCCGTATTAGACGCAGACTTCCTGCAGGATGACGTGCGAGAGCTGGAGCTGCCAGCTTGTGCACACGCAACTAACAAACCGTGGGGCGATGGAAGAAGGTTCTGATAGAGAAGGCGGCGGCATGGTGGGCAACCTCGCGCCCCGACTCTCCAACATTCGACACGAAAGACAAGGGGAAAGAACCCGGTGCCAGGAAGGACGCTGAGCAAGGTACGAACATTGCCTCGGTTGCTGAGGAGACCCTGGTAGTGCCTGTTGAACTCCCTTGCTCCTCAATCCCTGGCCAGGGAGCACCAAGCCTGGCCTGGGAACAGACCCCTGTCGACGGGCGCAGCCTGGCCAAACCACTGACCCCAGAACCCTCAGCCCAAGAGGTCCACAGAGGACCAATAGTATTCCGGTAGAACCCACGTGGGGACTTAATGGGGTTCTCAGGAAGGGCGCAGATGGGAAAAGCGGAGGTGTAGGTCCTAAGCTGGGAGGAGCATGTCCAGCAGCAGGTTGCCCGGTTGGAGGCAGAGGAGGAAAACCAGAGAGCTCAGCGAAGGGCCATAGAAGAGTGAAAAATCCAGGCAAAGGCGGAGGCCCGCAAAACCCGGTCCAGATAGACCGGCGTGGTGGCAGGGTAAAGTGACCACCTTTGATCTCCAGAGAGGCTTGAGGTTCCTCCGAGTCCCAAGGGCAGTTCAAGAACTATTTGTATCCCTCTTGAGACGTCGAGGAGCATCTGACCAAGGGCCACCTGGACAGGGATCTACGCCCGGGAAGAGGTCACGTTTAACTGGCATGATTAACTGGCATGACGGGGAGTGGGGACCGTACACCCTCCGAGTAAAGTGGGTAAGCTCCATAGGTGCCGTAGGGACAGTGCTTGCCCCAGAGACACGCGCTCAGCCCGATGTGCACAAGTAGGACACACAGACTCCCATGATGGGGTACCTGCACCCAGTGTCACCCGGAAGACAGCAAGCGGTGGGTGCGACCACACGTGGAAAAATTAGTAAGGAGGGTAGGCAGAAAGTGTGTACATAGTTAAACCTGCATAGTGTGAAAGTTCATTGTTTTATGGACATACTTGATCATGAACTGTGAATGGTCTGGACTACTTGTATATAGTTTGCACATTGCGGTGTGCACTTTGTTGGTTTTAGACCTGTTGCTTTTAATCGTGTCCAATTAACTCGTTGTCTACAAAGAAAAACCCACTCGGTGCGGCTAAGAAAACGTTGGTCCATCGTCCTGTCGCCCACCCAGGACCTACGTTGGGAGGTTTTTGGAAGTGGGTCCTCTTGAAACACTGTATTAGACAATGGAAGAGACATGTGGTGAGGGACGGTACCAGAAAAAACTCTTTATACTTTCTTTTTAGATTTTGATACGCTTATTTTCATATTACCGTGGTCAATGTGTTTTTGTTGAGTAACATTTAAATATAGAATCTCCCGTAAGGGATGAAGCATTCTTATTAGTTCTATTGTTGTTTGTTATAAAAATGTGAGTTCCTGTGTAACATCATTTAATCCGTGTTGCCGCACGAGGATGTGCTAATCTTTGCTAAGGGGAAATGTGGAGCCCCTGCAGTCTGGTCGCCACAATGGGGTACTACACCCATCCCACGGGTGAGGTATCCCTGTTCTCAGCAAACGGGATGGTGAGTCCAGACACCCTCAAAAGCACCCAACACACCCGGTCCCAGGGACAGTGGGCGGACCCTGCAGGGGGAGGGCCCAGGTAGTCTGTGGGACGGCAGGAAGAGAAGTGGAGGGTGGAAAGTTAGGAAGAGGGCAGTCTGAGGAAGACAGTGGGAGAGTGAGGACCAGGAGAACGTGAGTGAGATGAGGCTCGTCCGAGGTCCAGGAACAGCCGACTGCAGAAAGACAGAAGGGGCCCTAAGGGTGCAAGCAGTGAGCAATCCACCCGTGTGCCTGAATGTGAAGTGAAGTGGAAGGACAGGTTGAGAACCAGGGTAGCAGCCCTGAAGGTGATGAGGAGACTCTACGCTCCAACCACCGAACCGGGGGCCACAAGTTCTAGAGGAGCTGTGGCCCACACATCTGCTGAGAAGGGTCAGGGGACACGACCGGTCGCCCGACAAGACCCGTGGCTGCTGGATTGGGGCACTGTGTGCGAAGGCGCAAGCAAAGAAGAGGCGGACAGGAATCGCTGACAGAGTGAGCAACTCGAGAAGGAACATAAAGGGGGTGTCTTGGATGAGCCATCCTGGTTCTTGAGGACTATCTGGACCATAATTGTACCAGAACTGTATCTTGTGGTGCCCGCAGAGTGAAAGCTAAGTAAACCAAGTTTGGAACTCAGAACTGTGTGAGACTTTTCATTTCTTGCTGAGGAGCGGTAGCCTGATGAGCTGCGCAGGACGTAGAGGCTGCCTGAGACATCCCGATCCCCCTCGCCAGCCAGCCTAGCCCCTCTGGTCCTCCACTACAAGGTCCATCATCTCGGTTGCTCTGTGGAGCTGCTCCACCCGTGGGGAGCGAAACCACCACAGTGGCACTCCCATCATCCCCAGAGGTCCCGCACCGCCGGTCTCTAATAGCCAAATACCACGGGTGGCGTCACGACAAACCAATCCCCTAAAAACCCGTTTCCCCCATTGAACATTTTATGACACTGCCAGGGCCACGAAAGCCGTGTCTCGACCCCCGTGACTCCCACAGAAAGCACCGCTGCCCGATTCAGAGTACTCCACAGCCCTGGAGTCGGGGCGTGTCACATACATCTAGTTTCCAACAAGTGTTTTTGGGAACTAAATCTGGGTTTATTGTCACTTCTACATTTGTAAATTCAGGTTCCGTCTTAGATCTCATTGACAGGGATTTCGCTATTGAATGTGGTTTCAGTTTTCTATGCTCTGTTATCGCATTCATGTGTAAAATGATTGATAATTCTCATGTTTCATGAAACAGAATACAGTTCTAACATGGTTCTCCTTCTTTACCTGCTAAACTGGTGCTAGGCATGTGCTAGCTGGTTAAACACAATCCTAAAACTACTCAAAAAAGGCAGCATCAGAAACAATTACCATCAGCAACCAAAAACAAAAAACAACACGGCACTTCGCAGGATGCAGTCAGACCCCATTATATAGAGCAAGACCAGGTGCAAGCAGATAAAAATCACCTCTACCTACAAAGACATGTGGGAGGTGACTTGCCATGCACATAATGGGCTTGCATATCATAAAAACGTTTTGCACTTTTTATCATTTTCGCAGGGTGTGGCTGGGCCCCATGGGGTGCCATTCATCCAGTGGTGACATCGTACTGGGCGGCCCGGCCCCATTTGGTCAGGTGGCAGGACCGGTGGGTAGCTATCAGAAACTCCGGAACATCATGTATATTTGCATACAGTTTGTTAGGGCTCATAAGCATGGGGATCCGTAATGTGGATTATGATCTTAAGTGTCTTGGCCAATACATGCAATCCTATGCAAGACCATTATGTGCATGGCAAGTCACCTCCCACATGTCTTTGTAGGTAGAGGTGATTTTATCTGCTTGCACCTGGACTTGCTCTACATAATGCGGTCTGATTGCATCCTGCCAAGTGCCATGTTGGTTTTTGTTTTTGGCTGCTGATGGTAATTTAAATACAATCATACCATCAATTTGGGAGACTCGTGAGATTAAAGGGAACCTGCCAGGTGGTTTATGCCTCCCCAGCTATCACTGTCTGTAACTGCAGCTTTATAATACCAGTCTAATCATCCTTGTCTGAGCTCAGAGTGTAATGTGAAAGGTGAAAAAAAAGCATTTATACACTTACATTTCCTTATGTAATGAGGCAGTCAGTCTCCAGCTTGGAGGACGGAAACTGTTGGCAGGTTAATAGTTAACATTTCAGCCTTATGTTAGAACATGTTGGGACACCTGATGTGATGTCATAACCATGTGACTACAATAGGCGGAGCTAAGTCCCCATAGCACATGATTTGGTTTGCTTAGCTCCGCCCACTACGGTCACGTGATCATTACATCACACAGGTCCTTTAGCCATGCAAGTTAATAGTGAGTTAACTATTATTCTGCCAAATGGTCTCCCTCCTCCAAGATGTAGACTGAAATGTAAGTGTATAAAAGCTTTTTTTTCACCTTTACCATTGCACTATAAGCTCAGACAGGGATGATTAGACTAGTATTAGAAATCTGTACAGACAGTGATAGCTGGGGGGGGGGGTGCATAAACCACCTGACAGGTTCCCTTTAAGTCTTGGGGAGCCTTTTTTTTTTCTCCAGTTGCTTATCCAAGTCCTTAGCATAGGCGAGTTCTTATCTTTCTGGATTTAGTCAGGATTTTGAGGATGTACCATATTTTTCGGACTACAAGGCGCACTTTTTTTTTTCCTCAAAATTTTGTAGGAATGTGGGGGAGGTGGTGGAGCAGGTTACCCGAGGCAGGAGCAATTTACCGGAGACAGGAGCAGGCTGCAGCAGCACCTACCGGTGATCCCCATCCACCAACTTTCACCACTGAAGCCAGCACCAAGAGGTGGGCGGGATGATGGCTGGGGGGAGCAGCACATATTCAATTCTCTTAAGTAACGAGCACACATGATTAGCCATGGGCCATCGCTTGTGCCCGCTATTAAAGAAAGTTAGTAACAGTTCACTGCACCTCGTGTGCATGATACCAGGAGTGGGAGATGTGACTATCCAGGCAGTGGCCAGATGATTATACAGTGATACTTGGTTTTCGCTGATAATCCATCCAAAAGCTATTGCCGAAAACTGAGGCAAAGATTTCCATGGGAAGCAACGTTAAATCAATTAATTGGTTAGAGACACTGCAAAAACCTACGAAAAAACACATTTTATAGTGTATAAAGATAGCGGTTAACACTGGAAACACTCAGATGACTGTAAAAGGAATATGAAACACTAATTTAAAGAAAAAAAAGAAACAATTTATTATTGTATTTTATATTTATAAACACTATTTTAGGTGTATGGGAGACACCGAGGATGGGAGGGAGGGGTGCAAATATGTTTTGGAAGGAGAATCACATTTTTATACCAAAATTAGCAGCGATGTACTGACAAATAAAACGCCGAAAACTGAGGCATCGACGAAATCCGAGGCACATTTTTTCGTTGAAAAAAAGAAAAAAAAAAAGGACCAAAATCAAAACTGACAATAACCGAAATCAACAAAAATCGAGGTATCGCTGTACTCTTCATCCATCGCTTCACCACAGCACAACATCCTCTTCTCATGCCAGCAGCTGATTGCATGCGAGAGCACGGTCCATGACAGGGATGGGGGGCTCATATATTCAAGGATAGGATTCATATTCAAGGTGGAGCTGTATATACCAGGTTGGAGGATCATATATACCTAGAAGGGGCTCAGGATGAGGGATGTATGTACAGAATTTTTGGACATAACCCGATAACAATGTCATCAGCATATCTCCCCCATAACAGTGCATCTTGACCACATTTTTTGCTTCAAAGTTTTTTTTTTGCCATTTTCCTCCTCTAAAGCCTAGGTGCGTGTTATGGTCCGGTGTGTCTTACAGTCCAAAAAATACCATATTTTCTGAGACTAAATATGAAGTTCTCCTGCTGCATAAGTCATATGTGTGATGCTGGTTACTACAAAAAGCTACGTTTCGGCACAGTCACTACTTACAGGAATATATGCAACAGGTTAATCAGGTAATCTGGGGTCTGGTTCCAGGAGAGCTCGAAGTATACAGGGAGTAGATAGAGACAAGCTGACCCTGGACTGTTGACTACATGCAACAGTCCAGGGTCAAGTTTTCCAGGAGATAACAAAGATGATTCAGGGAGTAGACAGAGGTGGAGGATTGTACCCGCTGAAGCGCCAAGACAGGGCGCGAAACGACGTAGTACCCCCGTCCTCCCACCCGCTGTGCACAACCTGTTGTATGAAGATTGAATAAATATCCACTGCCAGAAGCCTTGAGTGCGGCTCCATTTCTTCTTTATTTGATTGTAGACAGAGGTGTATTTAGGTCACGGTCCACAGGTCAAAATACTAGAAGAATAACCACAAGTACAGGGGACAGACAAAAGGGTAATTAAACAGAGAGAGAGGCTGCTCAGCTTAGTTACAGGGCAATCACTGGAAAGTTGGAACACCTAAGCAACAAACCCCTCCCAGAACCAGAATGCACGACTGCTCTGGAGGTCAGCCTACTGACAGCTCAGCACACCCAGGTACCAGTAACAGTACAAACACTATGGCATCTTAGATGCGCTACGTGGAGGGATTGTGACAATGTGATTGCAAAATCAAATTTATAAGAGGTGCCAAAATGCCTAAGTCTTGTTTGTTTAACATCGCTCTTCCTAAAAGAGATGCTATGAAAGAATATGAAAAATGGTGGTGGCTCAGTGATGCATACATTTTTTTTTTTTTTTAAACAATAAATGTTTCTCAGATTTGTTTGGGGGGGCAAGAGACCCAGATTGCGAATGAATATCCTCTCCTTGCCCAAGAACAAAGGAGGGGTTGGATTACCCAACATACGAACATACTTTTTAGCTTCCTCTCTTGTTAGAGCTTTGGATTGGCAGTACTGTACGTCCTCCAAGAAATGGGTGGAGGTGGAGCAAGAGGGTCTGGGGATCCCGTTGAAACACCTGCTTTGGATTTCCCCTAGAGACTCTACGGACTTAGAACCCTTGACAGATATGACCAGGACTACCTTGAAGGTTTGGCACTCAGTGACAAAAACCCTCCACTTAGACGATAGACTTAGCCCTTTGACCCCCCTTTTTTCCAACTCATCTTTCCCACCTGGATTTGGCAGACAGAGATTTTTATGTTGGCAGAGTGTGAATGACACCCGAGTAGGACAGACCCTATCCAACGGTGGTTTACCCACTATGGCAGAGCTACAGCTCAAAGATCCTACAAGACCACTTAAGTGGTTCGAATTTCTCCAATACCGAGCATACCTATATTCAGCTGACCACTCATGCAGGGTGAGAATGACGCCCAACGTATTGGAAAAATTATTCCAATTGGAGGCTCCTCCGAGGCGCAAAATATCAGTTCTTTACCAGGCCTTAGGATCCTTGAGAGATCAGGGCGCCCTTTACTTTCAGCGTGCTTGGGAAAGGGAGTTGGGGTGTAGCATTTCAGAGGGTAATTGGCAAAAATGCTTTATATTTACCCACGCACTAGCTAATACATGTTCTGCACAAGAGAGAAGCTATAAGCTGCTCACTAGATGGTACTTATGCCCGACGACACTCCGGAGCATGTTTCCTGGAACCCCTGACACCTGCTGGCGCTGTGGAGAAGAGACAGGTACAATGTTACACATTTGGTGGAGTTGTGGGGAAATCCGGCGGTTCTGGTCTGAGGTTTTCAATGCATACGCCCGGATAACAGGTAAACAAGCCGAATGCTGCCCAGAATCGGCAATGTTATCCATCTTTCCAGGTCCTATTGGGCTTCAGAAGAGGGATATTCTCCGCTTTTGCATCTCGGCCGCTCGTGCTGTGATCCCGAGGTTCTGGAAATCAACTCAGGTCCCATCTCTAACTGATTGGTTTAGAGAATTGATGGACATTTATAGAATGGAGGAGCTCGCAGCTGATGCTTCGGGATCCCGAAACAAATTCTTAGGGATCTGGTTTGAATGGATTCTTTTTCAGGATTCTACAGAGTTCAGGAGTATCTTTTCCGATACAGATGTTGTGGTATGATCTCTGGCCGACGAGGAGTCAGTGTGACATTTATCCTTTTTTCCCATTCCTTATCCCATTCCCATTCTCCTATCCTTCTTTTCTTCTCATTCGATACCCCACCTATATTTAGTTTAGGCATTTCTCTTCTCTGACTATACCCCCGGAAATCGGGTGAACATAGACTGGTATCGAAAGCTCCAAGTTGTGATTAGATTTGTAGACCTTAGGTTTACATTTCCAGTTTCCTAGTTAATGGACAATTCTAATTGGGCCTCGCAGTGGCGGGACTCAACAGATATTAATTCACTTACGTGGTCAACTTGTTGAAAGGGACCAAGCGATTAAAATCATTTTGTTGGGGTCGTAAGTTCCCTCGGGACCTGTTCATCTCAAACCCCTGAGAAGGGGTGTATACTTGTTTGTTTAAATTCATATTTTGATTATAGTAAATATCCACCGGGGATGGGCGCAATAGTAAAATTGCAGTTTATCTTAAAGTTATTATTATCCCTGTGTAACTTTTTGAATAATTCATATGTCTTAAAATTCTGTCAAAAGAATGCTTGTATATCTTTGATATGTTTTTCAAAATTTAATAAAAACGAGATTAACCATAAACAATAAATGTTTATTGAACAAAGTTTTCATACAAATTAAACAAGACATCAGTAATATACTATAAGGAGTCCATGTATAAAACAAGGGTCAAGAGGGGTGGGGGGGAAGGGGCGAGGAGGTAAAAAGGGGGGGGGGGGGGGGGGGGAAGTCCCCCAGGGGGAGTCACAAATTCACATTTGACACTTTCTGAGATAAGGCTATGAACATATAGAGCATTCAGACAGTTCCTGAACTCTGGATCTGTTTCTGGGCTTATACTTGAGTCTAAAACTCACATTCAGACTAAAATTAAACTTAAAAGGTACCGAGACTACACCATGGCTACAACATGTTCCATAGTACACCTTACATTCGGTATTAAGAAGGGATCGGTGTAGCAAGAGGATGAGAATCCCATATGTGCCATGCATCCAAAGTCTGTTTTCTAGTTGGCAGGTTTTGCGCCAGGTAATATTCATGAGCAAAAATAGAGTTTACTCTGTTCACCACTTCCGATAAATTAGGTGGGGTCTGCGCCCTCCAGTCGGACGCCAAGGCCAGCCTGGCAGCCACCAGGATAGAAGTCAGGGTCCTCCACATAATGGGGGGATATAACTCCAGGCCAATATGTAGGAGTGCCAATTGTGGCGAAAGAGGGATCATAAAATCCGTGACCGACTGGATCAGGCGCTCGACCAGAAACCAAAAGGGGGTTACTCTCGGACAGGACCACCACATGTGGGCAAGATTACCCTTCTGTCCACATAGTCTCCAGCACAAAGGGGAGGCATGTCTCCCAAATCTGGCCAAACGGACTGGCGGAAGGTACCAGCGAAAATGTAATTTCTTTAAATTCTCTAGATGATTGATACACCTGGTAAGTTTAGGCATGCGTTGGGACGCTTTCTCCCAGTTCTCTCTCTCCATAGTAAACTGGAGGTCTTCCTCGCATTTCTGTATGTAAACCAATTTCTCCGGGTCGCCCCTGGCCAAGAGAGCCTTATATATCCAGGATAAACCCTTCAGATCTGATGGGGTGGTCAGAAGGAAGCCCAGGAAGGCAGAAGGAGATTGTCTCCCCGTCAACCAGCCTCTAGCCTCAGTGGTCATGAAATGTCTCAGTTGGAGGTATTGCAGGAACAAAGTTCGTAAGGATGGGTCACATTCCGTCAATGTGTCAAATGACACCAAGTCTCTTTCCGTCATTAATAGAGATGAGCCACCACCCCGGTGTTCGAATTCGATTCGTCGAAACGACGGGGTGTTCGACGAATGTTCGTCGAATGCTTGACGAACACCGTAGAACACCCCGGAAAACGAAACAAACCGGGCTTGTGGTGGTTTTTCACTTCCACAATGTATATACATACATTATGGAAGTGAAAAAAAGTGAAAGAAAGTGTTAAAAATAAAAAAATAATAAATGCTCACCTGTCCGCGGTCCACCGAAGCCTCCGGTAAGGTCCTGTGGCTTCTAGGACCTGTGGTGACGTCATGTTCTCGCGGGAACTCCGGTCACATGACCGGAGTTCCGCGAGAACATGACGTCACCAGAGGTCCTAGAAGCACCGGACCTTGCAGGAAAGCTTAAATTAGATATTTTTATGATTCGGACCCTTTCTTTAAGTAAAAGAAAGGGTCCGAATCATAAAAAATATCTATTTTAAGCTTTCCGGCAAGGTCCTATTGATAATAGGACCTGTGGTGACGTCATGTTCTCGCGGGAACTCCGGTCACGTGACCGGAGTTTCCGCGAGAACATGACGTCACCACAGGTCCTAGAAGCCACAGGACCTTGCCGGAGGCTTCGGTGGACCGCGGACAGGTGAGCATTGATTATTTTTTTATTTTTAACTCTTTCTTTCCTTTAGGTAATGTATATTTTGGCTCAAAATGCGGCAGATGCGGTTTTCTGACCGCATCTGCCGCATTTTCGATCCAAAATCGAACATGTCGCAATTCGCCGAATTTGAACCAAATTGTTCAAATTCGGCGAATGACTCGAATAGGGCCAAAATCAACTCGAATTTGAGTTTGGCGAACTATTCGAGTCGAACATCGCTCATCTCTAGTCATTAAGTCTGCTAGTGTGTGAATTCCCGCCACTTCTCATTTAGGAATCTCTAAAAAGGGTAAATGTAGGCGAAGTGCATTCAGAGAAATGTCAGAGGCTGGTAATCTAGTCCAGGATTTTGGTAGACCCCTCCAGTGGAGAAGCAGGGTACGTGTCGTGTCTAGTTTAAATTTCCTTTTTAGTTTGGTCAAGGATTCTGCCTCGAGAATAGTCCGAAGTCCTTGGAGTCCGACCCCGTCAACAAGTGATGCATACATTGAAGCATGGCAGTGGCTCTGATGCCTATAGTGAAGGAAGGCGGCAGCTCGGTAGTGCCTATAGTGAAGAATGACGGTGGCTCAATAATGCCTACAGTGATGTATAGTGGTGGCAGTGGTTCCTACAGTGAAGAATGATAGTGGTTCGGTGATGCCTACAGTTCAGTAGTTTCACAACACAGAATTCTGATAATTGTGCAGTGTAAATGCGCAGTAAGTAAATGTATGATTGGACAAGAAAATCAATCTACTAATTAAAACAGCTAAAGGAGAAATAAATATTTGAAGAGATCTGCAAATTTAATTAAGAAAAGGCTAAACCCGAACATGAAAATACCTGGAAATAACAACAGATGAGAGAATTATCCATAATGTTACACAAGGATAACAGTGAGCATTATTCCCAGAGTATATAATGTCCAGTATATCGAAGGAACCTGACATGTATCACTATATACACCGGTACACAGCGAATCATATACCAATGTAAACTAGTCATACTTACAGCTGCCATGTAGGGATCATCACCTACACACGTGGTCAAAATTGTTGGTACTCCTCATTTAATGAATGAAAAACCCACAATGATCACAGAAATAACTTGAATCTGAAAAAAGTAATTAGAAATATAAAACTTATGAAAATGAACAAATGAAAGTCAGACATTCCTTTTCAGCCCTGCTGCCACAGAATTTAAAAAAATTAAACTCATGAAATAGGCCTAGACAGAAATAATGGTACCCCTGAAAATAAGGTGACAAAAGGGACATGTTAAATCAAGGGTGTCCACTAATTAGCATCACAGGTGTCTACAAACTTGTAATCAGTCAGTGGCCCTGTATATAGAGCAATAGATACTGTGCTGTTTGGTGACATTGTGTGTATCACACTCAACATGGACCAGAGAAAGCGAAGGAAAGAGTTGTCCCCAGAGATTATCAAAGAGATGGATAATACGAATGGTAACAAAAGAGCATAGAAAAACGTCTAAAGAGATTAAAGGGTAACATCAAGCTCAAGGAACATCAGTGTCAGATCACACCCTCCGTCGTTGTTTGAGCCAAAGTGGACTTCATGGGAGACGACCAAGGAAGATACCATTGTTGAAAAAAAAATCATAAAAAAGCCAGACTGCAATTTGCCAAACTACATATTCACAAGCCACAAAATGTCTGTGAGAATGTCCTATGGACAGAGGAGACAAAAATTGAACTTTTGGCAAGGCACATCAGCTCTATGTTCATAGACGGAAAAATGAAGCATATCAAGAAAAGAACACTGTCCCTACTGTGAAACATGGAGGAGGCTCTGTTATGTTCTGGGGCTGCATCTGGCACAGGGTGTTTTGAATCTGTGCAGGGTACAATGAAATCTCAAGACTATCAAGGGATTATAGAGAAAATTGTGCTGCCCAGAGTCAGAAAGCTTGGTCTCAGTCGCAGGTTATGGGTTTTGCAACAGGATAATGACCCAAAACACACAGCTAAAAACACCCAAAAATGACTAAGAGAAACACATTGGAATATTCTGAAGTGGCCTTCTATGAAGCCTGAATTTAATCCTATAAGAGCATCTTTGGAAAGAGCTGAAACCTTCAGACACCAGACAACAGAAGCAGTTTGCTCTTGAGGAGTTGCCAAAATACCAGTGGAGAGGTGCAGAAGTCTTATTGACAGTTACAGGAATCGTTTGATTGCAGCGATTGCCTCAAAAGGTTGTGCAACAAAATATTAAGTTAAGCGACCATCATTACTATCCAGGCCGATTTCATGAGTTTGATTTTTTTTTTAATTCTGTGAAAGCAGGGTTGAAAAGCAATGTCTGACTTTCATTTGTACATTTTGATAGATTTGTTATTTATTATTACTTGTGTCAGATTCAAGTTATTTCTGTGACCGTTGTGGGTTTTTCTTTAATTAAACGAAGGGTACCAACAATTTTAACCACGTGTGTATATCCCACCACCTTGTTCAGTCTATTTGCCAAATGATTTAGCAATCAAAACCTTAGTTCTGTCACCAGTACCTGCCAAGACAACTTACATATTGATGGTTTCTCCCAGTTACTGTCTACTCTCCAATATCTTTATAGAGACATTCCATATACATAAAGCAGCATTAAGGGGCTCGGAGAAGGTGGCAGTGAAGGTGTGTAAGTGTCTGATGGGGTCACACAGCTCATAAAAGGACAGCTGCCCGGCCTCATAATCCAGACAGATCCTGAATTTATCACTGGAGATCTTGTCAGGTAACCGGATTAATTTCCTATCATGTCTCACTGAATAATGATTAGTATTATTTCTCCACAAACTCCAGGACTTGTTATTATCTCCAATATATGACTGACCTCCCCTCCTGTCTATACTGGGATAACACATGCCCACCTTCCACCACCCTGATCCACTGAACGCCACATCCCAGTAATGCCGTCCTGAGGTAAATCCCCTCCTGCTCATCACCTGATAATATTGGAATCTCTCTGCTGTTTCTGGACGATTCTGGTTGCTTTCTGACCAGGTTGCAGTTTTCAGGTCGTCTGATATGTGGATATTATTACCAGCTGTGTTTACATCCAGTAATATGTCTGCAGGACCCTCCACATAGATCCCACTCCTTATATCTGTTATTATCTCACATAATGTGTGTAATGTGTGTGAGATCACAGCCACATCCAAGTCATCTCCACCATGGAGTTGTTTATCATGTCCCCCTGTGTTCTCATCACCTCCCTCCTCCTCAGGATCACACAAGTCACCGGTGTCTGGATCCTGTAAGACAGTCAGTGGATCAGTCATGTTATACATCTTCTCAATGTGCCTCATCCTCCTGGACAGCTCGTCCTTCTTTATCTCCAGCTGATGGATCAGAGCAGACAGTGACAGTGACTCTTCCTTCTCCTGCCTGGAGATCTCACTCAGGACCTTCTTCTCCAGGTCGGCCACCCGTCTCCTGATGTCTGTACACAGGGCAGTGACCCTCTTGGCTACTCCAGATGCTTTTTCTTGAGCCTTTCTCCTGCGCTCCTCCAGACTCTGGACTCTTTCGCCAGTCTTTTCTCTCTTTGTGGTCAGTTTCTGGAGACAATTCTTCAGTTTCTCCTTTTTCATCTCAGAGGCCTCATCCAGCATCTCCACCCGGTGTCCCCGATGTTCTCCAGCCAAACTGCAGGACACACAGATACAAGCAGCGTCCTCAGTGCAGTAATATTCCAGGATCTTCTTATGGACACAACATTTCCTTTTCTTCAGAGAAGTGCTGGGATCAGATAAGACGTGTTCTGCTGATTTGCTGTGAGATCTCAGGTGTTTCTCACACAGAGAAGCCTCACAGTGTAGACAGGATCTAACAGCAGGTACAGGAGAGTCCACACAGTAAGTGCAGCAGATCCGGTCTCTGTCTTTGTTGGTGGAGTAATCAGTAAATTCTCCATGATGTTACGCAGAGCTATGTTCCTCATTAGTGCCGGCCGTTGCTGAGACTCTTCTCTGCAGTCAGGACAGGAATAAACTCCAGACTGGTCCTGTGAATCCAGCACACGATCAATACAGACCCGGCAGAAGTTGTGTCCACATCTCAGCATTACAGGATCTGTATAAGTGCTCAGACAGATGGAGCAGAGCAGCTCGTCTCTCAGATCAGCAGACGCCATGACTGACACAGGAAGGGAAAAGCAAAGCTACATTTCTCCGCCTCTCCCTCCCTCCTAAAAAGGGTGGGCTTATGCTTGTGTATAGAGGGGAGGGCTGAGGAGCAGAAGATCAGTTACTATTAACCAGGAAGAGAGAAAGAAAAAAAAAAACACAATTCCCTGATACTCAGAAACAAAGGTTTATACTTGTTAATACAGGGCAGGGCTCAGGAGGGCACTATTACTACTCCCTGACACTTAAAGTATCCATACATAATATTGTGGGATTTCTTAGAACTTGCATTGTATTGCATATAGACAACTGGGTTGTTATTTGCAATAAAGATCCTTGAAAAGGACTATGCCATAAATGCATTTCTTTTACATGTTGGACTTTATATTGAAAAGTTTATTTATAGATATATAAAATTAAATTACATTATTTCTTTTTTATAATCTTTTATCTGAACCATTGGGGTCTGCAATTTTTATTTTAGCCCAGAACTGCATTACAATTTCCCTTTGTCTCCT
This sequence comes from Allobates femoralis, assembly GCA_033576535.1. Classification (NCBI taxonomy): domain Eukaryota; kingdom Metazoa; phylum Chordata; class Amphibia; order Anura; family Aromobatidae; genus Allobates; species Allobates femoralis. The sequence continues at coordinate 606,419,508 of JARQOC010000004.1, read as the reverse complement.
GTAATTGCCGTGATCTCAGCAGAGCAGTGATATCATTGCAGAGGTGAGATCACAAAAATACCAGGAAAGCACTCATCAGGTCCAAACACCAAGACTGCGACGGTGACTTTATCCAGAGGCGAAGACACATCATTGCATGAAGTCGCTCTGGTTCTGGTGACGGGACCTTGTGAATATTGGTAATACTTGTCTACTGGCAGCAATGACATCACCATTCCGCTCAGATTACAGTAATGTGTGATACAGTCCGCTATGCATCTAATCATATCATGTGATACAGTTTGCAAAGCCATGTATGTATTTTATTATTGAAAGGGAACCTATCAAGTGAAAAAACGCTATTAGCTTACAGATAAGGGGTTAATCTGCAGGTTAATAGCATTCTGAACCTGCCTGGCACCAGCACTTTGAGCCTTAAAGGGAACCTGTCACCCCCTCCAGGACATTTTATACTGTGCCCACCAGGTTACACATCATGTAAATAGGGTTCTAGTAACCCCTCTATGTGCCCAGACTGACCCCACATACCTGGGACAGGAAGGCTTCCATTTGGTTATGGTGGGGAAACGTCTCACCGCCCCTTCATGCTGCAAATCCTGCCCTGCATGGTTCAAATTTCCCGCCCTCCTTTGGCCAGCGCTTGAGTGATAGGAGCACTCGTGCTGGTGCACTGCAGCGGGTGTCTGCGGTCCATAGAACAATGCTGAAGTCTAGCGAGACTTCGGCACTGACAGCAGCACCTGCACAGTGGAGCGGGTGTCTCGCAAGACTTACGCTCTATGCACAGACACCCGCTCCACTGCACATGCGCGGGTGCCGCTGTCAGTGCCGAAGTCTCGCGAGATTAGTGATGTCTTGCGAGACTTCAGCATTATTCTATGGACCGCAGACACCCGCTGCACTGCAACGTCGCGAGTGCTCCTATCACTCAAGCGCCGGCCAGAGGAGGGGCGGGAAATTTGAACCATGCAGGGCAGGATTTGCAGCACGGAGGGACGGCGAGACGTTTCCCCACCATAACCAAATAGAAGCCTTCATGCCCAAATAGGAGGCCAGCTCTGGAGAGAATATAAGTTCGTATCACAGGTATGTGGGGTCAGTCTGGGCACATACAGGGGTTACTAGAACCCCATTTACATGATGTGTAACCTGGTGGGCACAGTATAAAATGCCCTGGGGGGGTGACAGGTTCCCTTTAATGCCCGGAGGAAAAGAACTTTATTCCTTCTGGCACCATTTGGCTTCCATTTACTGATCCCACGCTTGTACCACCCCTATGACTGGTAGCCGAACTCTGCCAGGAGGCATAGAGTTCAAGCACAAAGTGCTGGTGCCTTGCTGGTTTAGAATGCTATTAACCTGCAGATTAACCCCATATGTCCAGGTTAATAGCATTATTTTACATGATAGGTTCCCTTTAATGTGTAATACATTCTGTAGAGGTATCTAATCCTATAATGTGTTATTCAGTCCTCATAGCTATATAGCCATGTATCTAATCCTCCCATTTGTTATATAGTCCACATAGTTATATATCTAATAATATCTTGTGTGATACAGTAAGGGGCAGGGATTAAGGGTAGCCAGGGCCCATGGCTGTTCAGTCTCCATGGCCCCGCCCCATGGGATGGGTCATGTGATGGTGTCATTATCATATATGTGTCATAGATTATTTCTGAAAAATAGTTTCTGAGTAAAACTATACAAGGCCTTTCACATCAGCGTTAAATGTAACTTTGTGGCACATCCGTCAGACGTCGCTGCAGCTGCCGGATCTGCCGCGTAACGGCCAACTTGCGGCACCGATCCGGCAAGCCCAATTCATTCTCTGTGGGGCTTGCAGTCAGGTGCTGAATCCGACACTTGCGGCACAGAAAAAAAAAACTGCTGGTATCTATTTTTGCGCGACTGCAAGTGCCCAATCTGCCGGATCCGGCAAAACTGCACTTGCCGCACCTGACCGCAAGCCCCATAGAGAATGAATGGGGCTTGCCGGATCGGTGACACAAGTTAGCCGTTACACGGCAGATTCGGCAGCTGCAGCGACATCTGCCACTAAATTACATTTAACGCTGATGTGAAAGCAGCCTAATCAGAAAAGCATCCATTCATCTAGTAAATTAACCCTTTAGAGAAAAAAAAGGCAAACCTGATCTCTATGCAGTAAAAAGAGCTGCACCAAAACCAAATCAAAAACGCAGCTGTGCATTTTTTTCAGTCTTTATTGCTTCAAGCGGTAGAAAAAAAGCAGCAAAAATGCTAAAAGAGTTTAAAAACAAAGCAAAAACAAAGTTGTGCTCCATTTCAGTCAAGAAAAAAGCAGGTGTGTGTGTGAGGGAGACTTCTGAAATCTCATAGGTTTTGCTGGTGTTGTAAAAAAAAAAAAGTAGCTTTTTATTAGCATGGATTTCCATAAAACTAATGAAAAAATGCTCTGTATGAACTTAAACTACAGTACTGAGGTAAAATACAACACCAAATATTAAGCATCTGCATGAGGCCTTACAAATACTGAGGTAAAAACTCACCAAATACTCATCATGTATACGAGGACAGGGTATAAGAGCTCACGGTCCGTAGCCACTGTATCTTGGACGCAGTAGCTCCAGACCTGCAGGATCCCCCTCAGTGAGATCGCAGTCGCCCTGTACTCACCATGTGAGGTGACTCCGAAATGAACATGCTGCAGAGATGTGGAAGAGCAGAAACCCGCATCACACTGCAGTCGGGGGAAAAGCACAGTGGGCATGGGATTTCTACAAATTCCATCCACTATGCTTCTACTATACAACGCAACGTTTTGGACGTAGCGCCAAGATGCGTCCAACACGCTGCATTTACTCATGAGTATGCACCGTTACATATACTGAGGTAAAGAAACTCACCAAATACTCAGTGTGTGCACATGGTCGTAGATGATATTCACACAGGGCATTTTTGCTGCATATTTTTCTGCAGAAAAACTGATCTCTCAGCAGTAAAAAAAATCTGTGTTTTTGCCAGCAGAAAACACACACCCAAACTGAACCAAACAGCAGCAAAAACACGGAACCTATAATTTACAATTGTACAATTTACGGTACATGGTTCTTAAAAATGCTGCAAAAACCAAGCTATGTTCCATTTAAGTAAAAAAAAAAGAGTGAATAAAAAAATTAATGAAAAACCATGCAAAAAATGCTGCAAAAACACCTTGTGTGAACAAAACTGAAATACTGAGGTAAAAAAACGTGCCAAATACTGAACGTATTTACAGGGACTTTAGGCTATATTCACACAAGTTTTTTTTTATGCAGCAGGACCTGGTCTCTTTGCAGTAAAAACAGCATATATTTGCATTGAACCAATGAAAAAAAAACACACAACAAAAACGCCCTATGTGAACATAGCTTAGCAAATACAAAAGGTAGAAAACTTACCAAATACTGAACGTGTCCGCGAGGCCTTAGGCTATGTGATCACTTGGCGTTTGTTATCCATGTTTGGTTCTGCAGTTTTTTTTTTTTTAAACTGCACCAAAAAAACGGATCAGTCACTGTGTCTGCAGCAAATTGAAAAATTGAATAGGATTTTCAATTTGCTGTTCAGACACTGCGTTTGTTGACTGCTGCGTTAGTGGTGCAGAAAATGCATCCAAATAATGAGCGTCAATTATTGCTCCGTTTGTCTTCTGCGCCTTCTCCATTGACTCCATTCTACAAAAAAAAAAAAAGCATCAGAAAGATTGCTATTCACACAGTTCGTTTGTGATGCTTTTTTACTGCATTTTGCGCACCACAAACGCTCCAGTTACTTACCCTCCCCGTCAATCCCATGGTGAGCCCCAGCGACGTCTTCCTTCTGGGCATCGGCAGAACTTGGGGGTATGGTACTGACAGGATCTGCCCATATGACTCAGGCTTAATACCCAGAAGTAACCCATCGCCCGACATCATGGACCTTGGGGAAGGTAATAAAGTGTGTGTGGGCCTGTGTGTGTGCCCTCCCCCCCCTCGCTTATGGAATAAAGAGAATTTTGTTTACGTACCGTAAATTCTTTTTTCTTGAATCATCAATGGGAGACCCAGACAATGGGGTTTAGGGCACTGCCCTCCGGAGGCCACACTAGGTACTACAAGTTTGTAGTCACCGCCCACTCCGCTTATAAACCCCTACCGCAGGAGATATCCTCAGTTTGGTCCATAAGCTGCGAGGAGGCAAACCACACCCGAACAATTCGGGAAGACCGTGCACAGACGGTGCAACAACCCGAAACCAACATGCTGTCCCAACAGGGAACAGTCCCAAAGAAATAACATCCAACGGAACAACTGGGTGGGTGCTGGGTCTCCCATTGATGATTCAAGAAAAAAGAATTTACGGTACGTAAACAAAATTCTCTTTTTTCTGATCATCATAATGGGAGACCCAGACAATGGGGATGTCCTAAAGCAAACCCCAGGGCGGGAATAGTTCCTCAAAAGACGTTGAGATATACGGTCCCCCTCAAAGGTGGGCAACCGCCGCCTGTAGGACCCGCCTGCCCAAACTTGCATCCGCAGAGGCATGGGCATGCACCATATAGTGCTTAGAGAAAGTGTGCAGGCTGGACCAGGTGGCCGCCTGACACACCTGCAGAGCAGAAGCGCGATGTCGCAAAGCCCAGGAGGCACCGACGGCTCTGGTCGAGTGCGCCTTCAAGCCCAGCGGGAGAGGCAAACCAGAAGAACGGTAGGCCTCTTGAATGGGTGCCTTGATCCATCTGGCCAAGGTTGATTTTGACGCCGCGGACCCCTTACAGCGACCTGCCGTAAGTACGAACAAGGAGTCCGAACTCCGGAAGGAGGCAGTCCTGGACACATAAATGCGTACAGCCCTCACGAGATCCAGAGTGTGGAGGTCGCGCTCAACCTGGTGAACAGGAGCGGGACAAAACGATGGGAGAACAATCTCTTGGTTCAAGTGAAAACCACCTTTGGCAAGAATTCTGCCCGCGGGCGTAACACCACCTTGTCTTGGTGAACCACCAGGAAGGGTGACTTACACGATAGTGCAGCCAATTCTGAGACCCGTCTTAGAGACGTTATTGCCACCAGAAAGACTACTTTCTGTGACAGATAAGAGAGGGAAACTTCTCTCAGTGGCTCAAAAGGCGGTTTCTGTAAGGCCGCCAGAACCATGTTGAGGTCCCAAGGGTCCAGCGGTCGCCTATACGGCGGGACCACCCGAGACACCCCCTGCAGAAATTGACGTACCTTTGGGAGGAGTGCCAAGCGTCTGTCAAACAGTACAGACAGCGCTGATACCTGACCCTTCAGGGAACTGAGGGATAGGCCCAACTCCAAACCCGATTGCAAAAAAGCCAACAGAGTCTGGATCGACCAGGGCCAAGGTGACCGTCCACTAGAGGCGCACCATGTGAAAAAGATTTTCCACGTTCTGTGGTATATCTTTCTTGATACGGGCTTTCTAGCTCGATTCATAGTGGCAACCACAGTAGGAGAGAACCCCCTGGACGTCAGAAGCCAGGCCTCAAGAGCCATGCAGTCAACCTGAGGGCCCTGGAATTGAGGTGGAAGAAGGGGCCTTGCGCGAGAAGATCTGCGCGTTCTGGAAGAGCCCACCGGTTCCCGCCTGACAGTTGCCACAGATCCGGGGTACCAGGACCTCCTGGGCCAATCCGGAGCCACTAGAATGGCTGTGCGGCATTCCGTCTTGATTTTCCACAGAACCTTGGGAATCAGTGCCAAAGGCGGGAAAACATATGGTAGCTGGAAGCTGGACCAACGCAGGATCAGGGCATCTGCCCCCAGAGACTGAGGGTCCCACGATCTCGCCATGTATTGTGGCACCTGATGATTCAGCCGCGAGGCCATCAGATCCACGTCCGGGGTGCCCCATCTGCAGCAGATGTCCCGGAAGACGTCCGGATGAAGAGACCACTCTCCGGCGTCCATCTCCCGTCGGCTCAGGTAATCGGCCTCCCAATTCTCGACACCTGGGATGTAAACTGCGGATATCAGGCAGTTGTTGTCTTCCACCCAGGATAGAATGCGGTGGACTTCTGCTAAGGCCTGTGCACTCCTGGTTCCTCCCTGATGGTTTATATAGGCGACGGCCGTCGCATTGTCGGACTGAACCCGAATGGGTTGTCCTGACAGGAACACCTGAAAAGCCAGGAGTGCTAGATAGACCGCCCTGATCTCCAGCACGTTGATTTGCAACGTCGACTCCGACTGTGTCCAAAGGCCTTGAGCCCTGTGGTGTAAGAACACCGCACCCCAGCCCTTCAGACTGGCGTCGGTGGTCACCACTAACCATAACGGTTTGAGGAAGGACCGGCCCCGCGACAGGTGACTTGGTTGGAGCCACCACTGCAGGGAATCCCTGGTCGGTTGGGAAAGAGCCACCAGCCGATTCAGAGAGGACGTCCTCTTGTCCCACCTATGGAGAATTTCCAGCTGCAGAGGACGGAGGCGAAACTGTGCGAACGGCACCGCCTCTATTGCTGCCACCATGCGCCCCACCAGCTTCATCAAAACCCGCAGGGATGAGTGCGGTGACAGGAGAAGATCGCGTACTCCTGATTGGATGGCCAGCTGTTTGGCTCGCGGCAGGGACACCAGAGCAGAGTCCGTGTGGAAGTCCATGCCCAGATACGTCAGTGACTGGGTCGGTATCAGTGTGGATTTCTGGATATTGAGAAGCCACCCAAACCTTTCCAGAGACTGTATGGTTACCTCCAGGCTTTTCCGACAAAGGTGTTCCGATGGCGCCCTGACCAGCAGGTCGTCTAGATAGGGTATGACGGCGTGTCCCTGCGCATGCAGGAGTGCCATCATAGAAGCCATCACTTTCGTAAACACCCGTGGTGCCGAGGCTAACCCGAAGGGCAGCGCCACGAACTGGAAATGTTCGTCGCCCACTGCGAAGCGTAACCAGCGTTGATGAGCCGGTGCAATGGGGACGTGAAGGTAAGCGTCTCGGATATCTATGGACGCCAGGAAGTCTCCCTGCGACACAGCCGCGATCACGGAGTGCAGGGATTCCATGCGGAACTTCCGAACCAACACGTGACGGTTGAATAACTTGAGGTCCAGAACCGGGCGGAAGGAGCCGTCCTTCTTCGGAACGATAAAGAGGTTGGAGTAAAAACCCCTGAACCTCTCCCCCGAAGGCACTGGAACTACTACTCCGTCTCTGCGGAGTCCCTCCAACACCAGATAAAAGGCCTGAGTCTTGTCTGGAGATGGAACAGACCGATGGAATCGGTGTGTCGGCCGCGACGTCAACTCTATCCTGTAACCTCGCGAGACTACGTCTCGGACCCACTGATCTTGAACGTGGAGTAGCCATCTGTCCTGAAATCGGGACAGGCGGCCCCCCACCTGTGGGGAGGTAGGACGAGAGAGCGAGTCATGTGGAAGCGGGTTTGGGGGTGGCAGCTGCTGCCCCGTCGGCTTCTTTTGACGACCCTTGGGGCGCCACTGAGTAGAGGGCTTGCCCCCTCGGTCCGCGCGAGCAGACAACGTTGATGACTGGGAGTTGGAACGAAAGGACCACTGTTTAGGGTTCCTTTTCACAGTATACCGTGGCTTAGGTTTGTTCTGTGGGATCTTAGACTCCGCAGAATCCTTGATCAGCTTGTCCAGCTCGGTACCAAAAAGCCTGTCACCAGAGAATGGAAGATTTTGCAAAATCTTCTTAGACGTGGCATCTGAGTCCCATAAACGCAGCCACAACAATCTGCGGATCGCAATAGCATTGGCAGAGGCCACAGCAGAGCGAGTGGCAGTCTCCAAGGTTGCCGTCCTGGCGAAATCCGCATAGGCTCTCGCCCTATCGGTAAGTGCCAGGACCTCCGAACTGGACCCTGCCAGTTCAGCGATACCATCCAAGCAGGTGGAGATCGCCTGCAAGGTCCAGACCGCAGCAAAATTAGGGGCGAATGAAGACCCTACAGCCTCATAAGACGACTTGGCGAGTTGTTCGACCTGTCTGTCTGTCGCGTCCTTCAATGAGGAGCTATCAGAGGCAGAGAAAAGGGAGCGCGCAGCAATCCTGGTCATGGAAGCATCCACCTTCGGGGACTGCGACCACTCCTGAAGCACCTCCTGGGGGAAGGGGAAGCGAGTGTCCTTAGTTTTGCGGACATAACGCCGCCCAGGATGAACCCTGGGTGCTCTAAACACCCTTCCAAAATTAGTGTGGTCCATAAAGGAGCCACATGGTCTAGCCTCCGGTTGTAACCATTGATAGACCTCCTTCGGGTGAACCTCAACCTCCTCAGGGGGTGCCACGAGACGTAAAGTCTCGTTGATGGAGGACACCAGATCCTCCACCCCTTCTGGTGGTTCTGACACAGACCCGAGGATTGAACCCCCATCATCCTCGTCACCCTCAGAGTGACGCTCCTCCTCAGAGAGGGTCTGGAGTTCGGGTGAATCGTCCCGGCGAGCCCGCTTAAGGGGTCTCACAGTGGAAGAAGGAGACACCCGGGGGTAGCTTGAAGGAGCCGCTGGATGTTCCAGTCTCCTAGTTAGTGCCTCCAGGGATTGCGACATGGAGGACAATTGGGACAACATAGATTCATTGATCTTATTCTGTTTTTCCCATGGCCCTGGGATCACCTGAACCTCAGGGTACAGCACCGGAGCTGATGACTCAGCAGTGTCAGTCCGGGCTTCTGGGCGTCCGCAATTATTGCAGGACCCCCCAACCAGTGTCCCGTTGCATGTAGCACAGGCAGAGGTGTTACTGGCCGCCTTTGCAGCACTTTTCCTTCCTGAGGACATACCCACAGTAGGGAGAAATAAGCCACACAGGAAAAAATACCGGTACACCGGTGGCTTACCGACCGCAGCAGTGCGGTGGGAATGGAGCGATGTGTGTGTGTGGCCTCCGCGAGGGTTATGAACTCTTGTCTCCCCGGGAGTGCAGCAGTGCACTATCAATAGATCCCAGCCGGGAAGTGAGGGAGAAAGATGGCCGCCGCCGGACAAGCTGAAGGCGGAGCCGAGAACACGCGGGAAGCACACACACACGCCCATCGATGACATCATCTCCTGGGCTGCTCCACATCTCTCCAGGCAGCCATTTTAGTAATGTAGGCGCCGGAGCCCGCAGCGCGGGAGGTATCATAAACAATACCCAAGGCTGCAGACAAAGTCTGAAGCCCACAGCCGCAGCCCCTGTGAAAACACAGGGCGGTCAGCTAGGGTGACCCCAGCACAGGGTACACCGCCAGAACCGCGGACCCGAAGGGTTGCGCGCGGTCTGAGTGCCAGGACCATCAGGTCCAGACACTACCCCCAGGCACACTGGAGACACCCAGGGTACCTCAGTGCCGGTCCGGTCTGTAAGCACCATTAGGGAGGCCTCGGACGGGGGTACAGCACCAGTCCGGTCTGTAAGCACCATTTAGGGAGGCCTCGGACTGGGCTGGCTCCAGTCCGGTCTGTAAGCACCATTTAGGGAGGCCTCGGACGGAGCGGAGCTGTGCGAGGCTCCTGTCTCCCACTTTCCAGAGCCCCAGGGGGGATGGGAAGGAGTGCGGCAGCGTACCGGGAGAACACCATGTGCCCAGGCTCTAGGCCCTCCGGTACCTCGACCTGCGTGTTCCTTAAAGGTGAGCAGGGAGACTGCCGGAGGTCCCCGACCGGGACCTTTTTACCTTGTCTTCATACGCCATCACGTAAGCTGTGAGAATGCTGTGAAGTGCAAGCAAAGCGTGTGATCCTCTGAGCACACTAAGTTTAAAACTGAGGATATCTCCTGCGGTAGGGGTTTATAAGCGGAGTGGGCGGTGACTACAAACTTGTAGTACCTAGTGTGGCCTCCGGAGGGCAGTGCCCTAAACCCCATTGTCTGGGTCTCCCATTATGATGATCAGAAAAGTACGGTGTTCTTGAAAAACCAAAAGTGCAGCACTAAAAAAAACGGGGCAAAAAAGCAACACAAATGGATGATGCAATTTTGGATGCTTTTTTGCAAACAAAAAAAAAAAGGATCCATTTTGGCTGCAGAAAATGAACCAAAAATGGATCTCCTAGATGGCACTCAAACACCCTGTGGGCTCATAGCCTTGCAGTTGTGGATAAAATATGAGGAGTGGAAGTCTGGCGCCTGCGCAAGCAGCATGATCCCTCCTCGCCAGATTCTCAGACCCGCAGTCTGCATAAAGAATAAGACCACACAGGGCGGGAGCTGGTGCCTGCTTTATACTATGTAATCTCAGCTCTCGGACAGAGTTCACAGAGCATGCCCGAGAGCTGAGGGAACTGCGCAGGCGCAGTAACGTCACAAGGAAGAGAGGAGGAGGGGGGGCGATGTAGGGGGATAAGAGCCACCTTCACAAAATGCAGCATAGGCGCTGCTGAATGTGGCTCTTTTAGTTTAATAGGCCCTGGGGGGGGGGGGGGGAGGCCCCACTATCTTTGTACCCCATATACCACTCCATACCATCAATTTTGTTAAGATGTGCAGCATCTGAAACAACGGATCCTGGAAGCCTGTGCTGGCATTTCTTCTGCGGTGTTGCTATCAGTGTATCAAGAATGGGAGAAGACGGTTGTATTGACAATCCAACACAATGGGCAACACTTTGAACACGTTTTAAAAGTGGTCATTAACTTGTAAATAACTCATGAAATAATAAAGTTATGTTAAAACCAAGCACACCATAGTTTTTCTTATGAAATTCCGAATAAGTTTGATGTGTCACATGACCCTCTTCCCATTGAAAAAAATAAAGTTGTATCCAAAATGGCCGACTTCAAAATGGCCACTATCGTCACCAAGTTTTCCCCTCCCATATACTAATGTGCCACAAACAGGAAGTTGATATCACCAACCATTCCCATTTTATTTAGGTGTATCCATATAAATGGCTCACCCTGTAGAAACACGTCACCACTTCTGTATTTATCACCCACTCCTGGTTTTGGCTACAAATACTGATGTAAAATACTGACTGTGTGAAAATGGCATTAGACTAAATTCACACACAGAGTTATCGCTGTGTTTTTTGTGGATCCGTTTTTTGCAGTGACTTTGTGCATATCAGAAAAGTCAGTGCATTTCATGATTTGTCAGTCAGACAGAACGTTGCGAGTTTCAGTTTTTTAGCTCAAAAACAGATGCTTTTCATCATACCGTCAATTAAAGCTATCCTGGTTCGGAAGAATGAAATTTATTAAAATGGATATCCTACCCCGACTCCTGTATATCTTTCAAACAGTTCCTATTCCCCAGACAGAAGGTTCTTCACTAAATTACAATCTCTTATTATTAAATTTACATGGAGCGGGAAGAGATCTAAGGGCTACGTCACACACACAGATAATTGTGCAGATATTGTTCGCAGATCTCTGGTTGCAGTGAAATCATGGACACATTGCTCCATTTGTACACAGCCACAAAATGGAACAATGTGTCCATGATTTCACTGCAACCAGAGATCTGCCAACAATATCTGCACAATTATCTGTCTGTGTGACGTAGCCCTAGGTTGGGGACTAAAATCCTTTCGCTGTCTAGATCTAGAGAAGGGGTCGGGTTACCTAACATTCATAGATACTTTTTAGCTTCTTCTCTTGTTAGAGCCCTAGATTGGCACTATTGTGCGTCCTCAAACCTCAAAGAGATGGGTGGAGGTGGAGCAGGATGGCCTGGGGGTCCCATTAAGACATCTACTTTGGATTCCTACAGGAAATATAAAAGAACTACCCCCCCCCCCCTCCGACATGTCCAGGACCACTTTGCAAGTGTGGCATTCAGTAACAAAACCACTTTGTGCAGATGGCAAACTCAGTCCTCTCTCCCCCCTCTTTTCTAGATCTGCTTTTCCACCTGGGTTTGGAAGGCAAAGATTTCTGTGCTGGCAGAGTGTGAACAATACCCGAATGGGACAGACCCTATCTATCCAATGGGGATTTGCTCTCAATGAGAGAGATTCAATCTATTGATCCTACTAGGCCTCTTGGATGGTTTGAGTACCTCCAATATAAATCATTTCTCTTTCCGTCCGTCCGTTCGTGCAGGGTGAGATTGATACCAAACATATTAGAGAGATTGTTTCAACAGGATGCCCCCCCGAGACGCAAAATCTCAGCCTTATACCTGGACATAGGATCCCTACGAGATCAAGACACCTTACACTTCCAGTGGGCCTGGGAGAAGGAATTAAACAGGATTATTATAGACAGTGATTGGCAGAAAAGTTTTATATTTACACACAAATTAGCCAGTGCCTGTGTCGCACAAGAGAGGAGCTATAAACTGCTCACCAGATGGTATTTATGTCCTGTTGCCGTACACCGCGTGTTCCCTGAAACTTCAGACTGTTGTTGGCGTTGTGGGAAAGCGCCAGGGACGATGCTCCACATTTGGTGGAGTTGCGGCGAGATCCAGTGGTTCTGGTCTGGGGTGTTCGGCATGTACACACAAATTACAGGTAAACGGGTTAAATGTTGTCCCGAAGTAGCTTTACTATCCATCTTTCCAGGTCCTATTGGGCTTAATAAGAGGGATATCCTCCGCTTCTGTGTCCCAGCCGCCCACGCTCTAATTCCGGGATTCTGGAGAACCCTCAGGTACCTTCCCTGCTTGACTGGTTCAAAGAGATGATGGATCTGTTCCGGATGGAGGACCTGGCAGCTGACGCTTCAGGTTCTCGTGACAAATTTTCGGTGACCTGGACTGAATGGATCCTCTTCCAAGACTCAAGTGAATTTAGGAGAACTTTCTCTGAGGTAGATTCAGTGATGCGATAAATGGTCGACACGGGGTCGAGGTACATCCTATCCCCTAGTCGCCTCCACTTTTTAGACCTACTCTCTTCTTACCCTGACCCCAATTAACTTAGTTCAGTTCCTACTTTCCCCTCTAATATCTCTATCTAATTTTCCTTCTTTTTCTTTACGTATACTCTGTTATTCAATAGTCTTAGTTTTGAGTATTAATTTTTTCCAGTTTATTCATTTAAGCAATTCCAGTAAAACAGACGGGAGCAATGTACCTGTTATCTTGAAGAACCTCGCTAAAGGAGAATCTACTCCAGATGGACCGGATTTTATGGCGGTCCTACGAGGCCTAATTTTCACTGGTACACTAAAATCAGTACAGATTTAATAAGTATTACTTTTATAGATGCCCGTTTGTTTTTGACCAAATTGACAAAGGGGAGTTTGATACTATAATATACCTAAAGGGACACCTAATCCCCTTCTTTACGGTAATCCCCTTGACTAAAATAGAGGTCCATTAACCCCTGTCTGTGGTATATGAACACGGGAACAGACCGCCTTACATCTAGAGAAGGTACATAAATCTGGGAATGTATATTGAATAATACTTTGTACTGAGGTTTCTAATGTGAATTTCTTAGCTGTACTTTCTGACTTATACTTACTCGTATAACTTGTACTGTCTTTTTTAAATTAATAAAAAGAGATTAACCAGAAAAACAGATGCTCACAAAGAATGAGCATATCAATTTGTGTGGCGTTATTTGCTGTGCTATTCACTTCCCCACTATCCCAAGGTGACCTACGGCGATATCTTCATTCCTGGAGGTTGCAGGACCTGCGAGTTTCTCTGTTTAGTGCATCTAGGACCTGGCACTACACCATGTGACTGAGTGACGTCACTCAGCAAGCTCTTCTTGGGCAGGCAGATAGGCGTGCTGCTTGTCTCCTCCAGGTTCCAGCCTGCACCCATGGTCTTTTTTGCTACATCCTCCCGCACGTCATGACGTGGGATGAAGTAGGGGTGTGTGGGTGTCGACGGCGAGTTTGAAATAAGTGGTCCTACGGATTATAATGTCGGCAATTTACCCTGATCGTCCCTCATTATAATCCGCCACAGAGTGCTGTATATCCAGTGCTATAATCTCCAGTATACCCAGTGCTGTAGTCACCTGTATACCCAGTGCTGAGGCTGTATATACCCAGTGCTGTAGTCACTTTTAGGCCCCGTGCACACATTCAGTATTTGGTGAGTTTTTTACTTCAGTATTTGTAGCCAAAACCAGCAGTGGGTGATAAATACAGAAGTGGTGACGTGTTTCTATTATACTTTTCCTCTGATTGCTCCACTCCTAGTTTTGGCCACAAATCCTGAGGTAAAAATCTCACCGAATACTGATCGTGTGAACATGGCTTTATATTCTCAGTGCTGAGGCTGTATATACCCAGTGCTGTAGTCACATTTATATATCTAGTGCTGAGGCTTTATATACCCAGTGCTGAGGCTGTATATACCCAGTGCTGAGGCTGTATATACACAGTGCTGAGGCTGTATATAAACAGTGCTGAGGCTGTATATACACAGTGCTGAGGCTGTGTATACCCAGTGCTGTAGTCACATTTATATACCCAGTGCTGAGGCTGTATATACCCAGTGCTGAGGCTGTATATACCCAGTGCTGAGGCTGTATATAAACAGTGCTGAGGCTGTATATACACAGTGCTGAGGCTGTATATACACAGTGCTGTAGTCACATTTATATACCCAGTGCTGAGGTTGTATATAAACAGTGCTGAGGCTGTATATACCCAGTGCTGAGGCTGTATATAAACAGTTCTGAGGCTGTATATACCTAGTGCTGAGGCTGTGTATACCCAGTGCTGAGGCTGTGTATACCCAGTGCTGAGGCTGTATATACCCAGTGCTGTAGTCACATTTATATACCCAGTGCTGAGGCTGTATATACCCAGTGCTGAGGCTGTATATACCCAGTGCTGAGGCTGTATATAAACAGTGCTGAGGCTGTATGTACCCAGTGCTGAGGCTGTGTATACCCAGTGCTGAGGCTGTATATAAACAGTGCTGAGGCTGTATGTACCCAGTGCTGAGGCTGTATATAAACAGTGCTGAGGCTGTATGTACCCAGTGCTGAGGCTGTATATAAACAGTGCTGAGGCTGTATATAAACAGTGCTGAGGCTGTATATACCCAGTGCTGAGGCTGTATATACCCAGTGCTGGGGCTGTATATACCCAGGGTTGTAGTCACTTTTATATACCCAGTGCTGAGGCTGCATACACCCAATTCTGTAGTCACCTGTATACCCAGAACTGAGGATGTATATACCCAGTGCTGGGGCTGTATATACCCAGGGCTGTAGTCACTTTTATATACTTAGTGCTGAGGCTGTATATACCCAGTACTGTAGTGACTTTTATATACCCAGTGCTGAGGCTGTATATACCCAGTGTTGAGGCTGTATATAAACAGTGCTGAGGCTGGATATACCCAGCCCTGAGGCTGGATATACCCAGGGCTGAGGCTGTATATACCCAGGGCTGAGGCTGTATATACCCAGTGCTGAGGCTGTATATACCCTGTGCTGAGGCTGTATATACCCAGTGCTGAGGCTGTATATACCCTGTGCTGAGGCTGTGTATACCCAGTGCTGAGGCTGTATATACCCTGTGCTGAGGCTGTATATACCCAGTGCTGAGGCTATATATACCCAGTGCTGAGGCTGTATATACCCAGTGCTGAGGCTGTGTATACCCAGTGCTGAGGCTGTATATACCCAGTGCTGGGGCTGTATATACCCAGTGCTGGGGCTGTATATACCCAGTGCTGAGGCTGTATATACCCAGTTCTGTAGTCACCTGTATACCCAGTGCTGAGGCTGTATATACCCAGTGCTGAGGCTGTATATACCCAGTGCTGAGGCTGTATATACCCAGTGCTGAGGCTGTATATACCCAGTGCTGAGGCTGTATATACCCAGTGCTGAGGCTGTATATACCCATCTCTATCTCTCCTCAGTAGTGATCAGGCTGACCCCCCGGACCTCATCCTTACCGTGGCCGGGGAGCAGTACATTCCCAGCCCCAGCAGGGGGCGCTGTTGCCGTCGCTCAGGAGGATGCGATGCTTCTCTGCAGTTATCTCCATACTGAGCGGGGGCGGACCAGGCACCAGGTAGCCTCCATTGCTCCACCTTCAGTGACAGCGGCCACAATAGGCGCAGATTAGCGCCACATGCGCTATGTGCGGGGTTTATACAGGGCTCCAGGTTTTCCCCGCGCAGGTGGCGGCTCCATCTCCACAGGCGTCAGTGACGCATCATCTGAGGTAAAATGGCGGGAGCGCGCACCTCACATCGGCGCCGTCACCTGTCAACCAATAGGAAGCCTGTTACCGGCAGACACCTGCGCGAGGTGAGGTAGAGAAGCAGCTGATTGGATCTGCGGTGTAACCTGTTAGCCAATAGGAAGCCTGTTACTGGCAGACGCCTGAAGTAGAGTGGCAGCTGATTGGTTGTTTTTTTGGCGGGCTGCACGGAGCTGTGTGAGGAGGAGGAGTGTAGACCATGAGGTGACCGGAGTGTGACTGCGAGGTCCCAGGTATTGTCAGCCAATGCCGCCTCTACTGGGCACATATAGGGGCAGGATGAGGGCACACACAGGGTGAGGGCACACAGGGGGTTATTAATATTAGTATGGGGAACAAAAGGCGCCAATATTATTGTCTAGGAATAACTCTGAGGTATTAACCCCTTCACCCCCGGGCAATTTACTGTTTTTCATCCTCATTAGAGCCATAACTTTGGTTATTTTTCCACCAATAGAGACATGTGAGGCTTGTTTTTTGTGGGATGAGTTGAATTTTTGAATTCCATCATTTATCTTACCATATCATTTACAGAAGAATGTGAAAAACATTTGGATTAAACGTTTGTTTTGTGGAGTTTTTACTCACCATGTTCACTATATGGTAAGGCTGGTTTCACACTATGGATTTTTAAAATCCGATGCTGTCCGATAAAAATCGGACAGCATCCGATCCGAATTTGGCCCCCATGCAGCCCTATGGGCATCGGACCGAATCAGATGTGCACTAAATGCCATCCGATTTGGTCCGATACGATTCTGTCCGATTATTTTATCGGTGCAAAAATCGGAGCCTGCTCCGATTTTTGCACCGAAAATAAAATCGGACAGAATCGGATCGGATCAAATCGGATGGCATTTAGTGCACATCCGATCCGACCCGATCAATTTAACATGGGGCCCTATGGAGAAGGGTCCGAGGAAACATCTGATGTCTCCTCGGACCCGATTTTACTGTACTGAGCATGCTCAACTGGGAGCACAGGGGTTAAAAAATAAAAAAAAAGCTTATGCTCACCTCCCCACGAGCCCCCGCCGTCTCCAGCTGTCTTCCTGCAGGCTCCCGGTGTCTGCAGAGGTCTTTCTCTGCTGTATAGGACCTGCGGTGAAGTCACAGTCATGTGACCGTGGGTTACCATGGTGGAACGTCCTGTCACGTGACTGACATCACCGCAGGTCCTGTACACATGAAGACCGGGAGCCTGCAGGGAGAAGGCAGGGCTCGGGGGGAGGTGAGCATAAACTTTTTTTTTTTTTTTTTTTTTTCAGCCCGGAGGCTCCGATTTGATGCCGGAATCGGATGCCTATTTGGCATCCGATTCCAGGCATCAGAAGGGAGCCGATGCTGTCCGAATTTATCGGACAGCATCGGCTCCCTTCAAAATCGGTATGTGAAAGTAGCCTAAGGCTACGTTCACACATTTGCGTTTTTTGCGCGCGCTTTTTGCCGCGTTTTTCGGCCGCGCAAAAAAGCGCAGCAAAATACGCAGGGGCTTTCACACACTGCGCTTTCTTTCCCCCAGAAAGCGCAGTGATGTCACAGAGGGGAGGAAGAATCCTGCTTCCTCCTCCCCTCTGTGACAGCTGTGGCCGCCCATTAGACTTCACAGTGTATTAATACACACTGTGAAATCTAAATTAAACAAAAGCAAGTGTGTGAAAAATAAAAAAGAATGAATACATCACCTTCCGACGCCTTCTGCCGCTGTGCGATCCCCGGTTGTAAGTCAGATCTCTTCTGACAGGACCTGTGATGACGTCAGAGGGGGGGGGGGTTACCGGGGAGGGCACATCGCTGATTGGCTGCTCGCGGTCACATGACCGCGAGTGCCCGGGAACGCCCCCCCTCTGACGTCACCACAGGTCTTGTCAGAAGAGATCTGACTTGGAACCGGGGATCGCACAGCGGCAGAAGGTGTCGGAAGGTGATGTATTCATTCTTTTTTATTTTTCATTCACTTGCTTTTGTTTAATTTAGATTTCACAGTGTGTATTAATACACTGTGAAGTCTAATGGGCGGCCACAGCTGCCCCAGAGGGGAGGAGGAAGCAGGATTCTTCCTCCGCTCTGGGAGAATACGCAGAAGTAGCTGCGTAAACAATTGACATATCAATTGTTTACGGAGCTGCGTTTTCTCCCGGAAAACGCACTGTGTATTCTTACGCAATGTCTGCACTGCAAAGTGAATTTCCCATTCACTTTGCAGGCAGACATAAGGCACATTGCGTATTTTGAAAAGCGCGCTTAAAAAAACGCGGCAAAATACGCAATGTGTGATCGCAGCCTAACACTGACATGTCGGTATGAATCCTCGGGTCAGTACTATATGGTAACACTGACGTGTCGGTATGATGCCTCGGGTCAGTACTATATGGTAACACTGACGTGTCGGTATGATGTCTGGGGTAAGTACTATATGGTAGCACTGACTGTCAGTATGATGTCTCGGGTCAAGTACTATATGGTAACACTGACATGTTGGTATGATGTCTCGGGTCAGTACTATATGGTAACACTGAGGTGTCGGTATGATGCCTCGGGTCAGTACTATATGGTAACACTGGCATGTCGGTATGATGCATCGGGTCAGTACTATATGGTAACATTCTCGTGTAATGACCTTTTAATTTCTACAGTGAATGTGTTGATATTTTTTACTGTATATGTATATTTTCATAAGAGGGGGATTATCCTGGAATATCATGTATTATGTTGTATCAAAATTTGATTAAAAAGGGGGTTATTATTACTTGAGTCTACCCAACCCTCATTGACAGAAACTTGCCTAAGGACATAAAACCTGAAGAACTAGCTTTGGATGAGTTTGCAAAAAAACCTGTTAAGCAGCAAAAATGTCAGTAAAACTCAGTAGTCTAAGGGTACTTTCACATTAGCGTTTATTTGAAATCGCGGCAGATGCGGTGAAAAAACCGCATCTGCCGCGATTACCGCATACCGGCTGCACTTGCGGCACGGTTGCGGCACAGTTGCGGCAAGCCCATACAATGTATAGGCGGGCTTGCGGCAAGTGCGGTATTGGCACTTGCGGCAGGTGCGGCCGTGAAAAAAAAACGCGGTCAGCCGCGTTTTTTTCGCGGCCGCACCTGCTGCAAGTGCCAAAACAGCACTTGCCGCACCTGCCGCAAGCCCGCATATACATTGTATGGGGCTTGCCGCAACTGTGCCGCAAGTGCAGCCGGTATGCGGTAATCGCGGCAGATGCGTTTTTTTCACCGCATCTGCCGCGATTAAAAAAAAAACGCTGATGTGAAAGCAGCCTAAGAACCATGGGAAAAAATGAATATTAACAAAGAAACGTGAAGGGTGAAGGCCAGAGTGCGACTGGGACCTGCTAAGCAGAGTTGTTCTTATTTAATGGTCTTCACCTCGATTCCATGACTTGATGGATGAATGTTCTGCTGGAAGATCGATCTTGTGCAGCCTAGATAGGTCCACTAGGGGTTCTCTGCTGTTTTCTTGATAATATCAAGCCATCAGGTTGCTGATCTTCCTTTTTACCTTGTTCTTTCTATTCTTCTGCCCATTATATTCTTCTACAGTCTCTTTGTAGGATGATTCCAAAATAGGTAAGTCCTAGCATGGTGATTCTTGCTTTAAAGAGGACCTGTCACCCCCCCCCCAAATATTTCAATCTAAAGGTAGCACTGAATGCAGCAAGTATGCTGCATTCAGGCAAGGGGTCCCCCAAGTGTTTCTGATGTCTAAACCATGAAATACACATTTTAAAATGTGTACAACTGATTCAGGATGCATTACCAGACCCACATGAGTAAGGTCCTTCCCGGGGGCTATTCCTGCCCCCTGCTTCTATGTTCCTCCCTCCTCCCTGTCCTGGCCACCTCCTTGATGGCCTGTCAGCTCTCCTCGATCTGCACCTGCGTCTCCTAGTGCTATCACACGCAGGCGCAGAGCGACGTGTTCCTATTGTGGGCCCCTCGCTCCTGATCCGCCTCCCGCCCTGTCAGCAGCACTTGTTCCCACCCTGCTCCATGTATAACACGGAGCAGGGTGGGAACAATTGCTGCTGTCAGGGCGGGAGGTGGAATAGGAGCGCGAGGCCTCAGCACTTGTTCCCGCCCTGCTCCGTGTATACAGCATAACACTGCGCAGGGCGGGATGAATTGCTGCTGACAGGGCCGGAGACGAGAGCAGGAGCGAGGGGCCGACAATATGAACACCTCGCTCTGCGTCTGCGTGTGATAGCACAAGGAGACGCAGGCACAGAGCGAGGATGGCTGACAGGCCATCAAGGAGGTGGCCAGGACAGGGAGAAGGAGGAACATAGAAGCAGGGGGCAGGAATAGCCCCAGGAAGGAGCTGACTCATATGGATATGGTAATGCCCTCCTGACTCAGTTGTACACATTTTAAAAGGCTGTATTTGATGATTTAGACATCAGAAACACTTGGGGGGACCCCTTGCCTGAATGCAGCATACATGCTGCATTCAGTGCTACATTTAGATTGAAATCTTGGGGGGGGGTGACAGGTCCTCTTTAAGTGAAAAGTCTTGCTTGATTCGTTTGTTGTTGACTTCATGCTTCCTCCTGATCTGACTTTTCATGGGCAAGTTATATGATATAGTCCATTACATAGCTGCACTCCACTCATCTATTGCCCATAATGGCCAGCAATGCCAACCACGGAAGTCAATTCATCACTATAGTAGGCACTCTGATTGGTGCACTTATAGAAAACACTTACACATACAAGTGCCTTTACACGTCGCAACATTGCATGCAATTTCACTTGCAACTTACTGGTTGGAGTGAAATCATGGACACATTGTTCCATTTGTACACGGCCACAAAATAGAAGAATGTGTCCATGATTTCACTGCAACCAGTAAATTGCAAGTGAAATTGCATGCAGTGTTGCGACGTGTAAAGGTACCCTTAGAGTTTTGATATCCGTAAACATGTAGTTGAGACTATAGTGCCTGAAAAAGAAGTTGAAAGTTGAAAAAGGACAGGTATTCATGGTTAAATAATTTTCAGCTTCAAGACCATGCATATATGTCAAACGTCATATACAAAAAGTCAACTGAACTCAACGCTAAGTCATGCCATTTGAATCCTGTAGTTAAATTTGTAATCGAGATGACGTCTCCTGGCAATCTGTACTGATGAAGGTCTAATTTTGATCGAAACGTCTGTAATCTTGGATTTCAAATAAAACGTTAAATCATCTTCACATCATTTAAATGCCAAGTATCACTGTCTTTATTTTACAGATTTGAATTTGACTTGTAAACCACCAATAGTAGAAGTGCCAAGGTTTCTTTTCAGACTGTGTATGGGAGACATGGTAAGAGTGCTAATGAATTTCCAATTAATTTATTAACTTATATTCACTGTTGCTCTTTATTATTTAAGACTAGATACACTTTTTCATTATCATATATACAGTCCCACATACAACCATATGCTGTTTAAGAGATACCAAAGCAGTACAATGTTCCAGGGTCTTATAAACTGCTGTTACTTACATTCTGTGCTATTGGTGCATTATTTCTTCCACAGAGGAGATCACTTCAGTGCAGAAGAAAATAACATCATCGGCATACAGATCGACCTTGTGTTTCACCGGCCCCACACAGACGGTATATATCGGGTAACTAGGTGCTGCGTGCTGCCTAGATATCCGCTGTTTACCATAGTTACCAGCCTGCTCCGCTTTTTGCTGGTTGTTTGGCCCCTGTCACACACGCCGATGTGTGCTGACCATCGGACGACCAACGATAGATTTATGGACACGACCATAAATCAACGATCAACCACTTATCATTATACTTATTGACTTCATCCGAATCTGGACAAATCCAGCACTTCAGCCTTTGGACAAAAACCGCTGCTAAATGCAGTTTTAAAACAATCCTGAAATGCCAGATTTGTTCAGATCCAGATAAAACCGCAAATCCAAGCACATTTCTGGAATTCTATTCAAAATGCATTGGTCAGTATCGCAATGTTGCCAGATTCGGAATTAAAAGAAAATAAACAGAATTCTGCCTGATTTGAAAAACGCAGATCCGAAAGTACCCTTAGACTAATGCTACTATCTTGCCCCTTTATCACCATTTATTCAGGGATCTCACCACTGCCACCAAATATTTTATAATGGATTGAAAGATGCAAGATAAATGACTTCACACACAACAGCTAAATGAAGTAATACAGTTTACTCAAGTTTTGAATCATATTATAAATGTAACATTCACCAGATTAAAATACATAGGAAATAGCAAAAGATGAATATATCTAAAGCTGTTATCTACAACCACCCACAAAAGTTTATTTTGGACTTTACTGTTCTTTTTCTGACTGAAACAGTTATACACTCCTCAAGGTCCACCTGATGTCTCTGGGTAGACAGCTAGAACTATGGCGGCCGTCACACGCAACGATTTCTTGCCCGATATCGTTTAAGCGATCTCCTTTTTGATCGCTTAAGCGATATCGGGCAAGAAATCGTTGCATGTAATCAAGCGATTTACGATGTGAAATCGCTTGATCGTGACATCGCTGATCTGAGCTCCGGAGCTCAGATCTAGCGATGAACGATTTAGCGATCTGTCTCATCGTGGTGTATGACACCACGATGAACGATCTCCCAGCGGCAGAGCCTATGCTGGGAGATGGTAACTATGGTACACGTCGGGTAACTAAGCGGCACGCGGCGCCTAGTAACCCGATGTGTACCATAGTTACCAGCGAGATCGCGGATCCACATCGCTGGTGAGTCTGTCTGTGTGACATCTCACCAGCGATGTGAGCGATATTGTAAGCGATCGCGCGTGCACGTGATCGCTTACAATATCGCTAGAGATATCTGTGCGTGTGACGGCCGCCTATGATAGATCTTCCTAGAATCTATAAACAAATGTCCTACAGTAATTAATAATGTGCTGCAGTTCCTGCCACCATTTGATATCTCGCTTTCCAAAAGCTAAACCAGTGCTGAAGATAAGTATTGTAAAGGACATAAAAAAATCAAACCGAACCATTAAATTAACCCTTACACACTTGAGAAAAGTCCAATAAAATATTGTATTAGTACGCTGTCAGTAAAAAACAGCACACATATGTGAAAAAGTTTCATGTTAATGAGGCTTAAATCATCCCCAGCCTAAAGCTGTTTTGAAGGAGTAATCACCAAACACCCACATAGCAAATCATCTAGTCACAGGGAGATCTGCCACAAAGGGATCATCTCACTTATTTCTGCTTTATCAATAATATTATCATTGGCTGAAAGATTCACCAGTTTCAGTTCTGGTCCCTGTTACCTGGCTCTGGTCAGACGTTATGTATTGTGATGGTTTCTTCAAGTTGCTCTTACCTTTTAATATCTTTACATAACCACCACTTACCCATAATGCAGCATGAAGGGGTTCGGTGAAGGTGGCAGTGAAGGTGTGTAAATGTTTGATGGGTTCACACAGCTCATAAAATGACAGCTGCCCGGCCTCATAATCCAGACATATGCGAAATCTAGGACTAGAAATATTGTCTTTTATCAGGATTGCTTTCTTTCCATGCATCATGGAATAATCATAATAACACCACAGCAACCCCCAAGATTTGTTATTATTTCCAATGTAGGAATTATCCCCCTTCCTGTCTATACTGGGATAACACATCCCCACCCTCCAGTACCCTGATCTACTGCCCTCCACATCCCAGTAATGTCGTCCTGAGGTAAATCCCCTCCTGCTCATCACCTGACTATTATCATGGAATCTAATTGCTATTCGTTGACGATTCTGGCTTTCTCGTGTCCAGGTTGCAGTTTTCAGGTCATCAGATATATGAATATTATTATCAGCTGTGTTTACATCCAGTAATATGTCTGCAGGACCCTCCACATAGATCCCGCTCCTTATACCTGTTATTACCTCACATAATGTGTGTAATGTGTGTGAGATCACAGCCACATCCAGGTCATCTCCATCATGGAGCTGTTTATCATGTCCCCCTGTGTCCTCATCACCTCCCTCCTCCTCAGGATCACACAAGTCACCGGTGTCTGGATCCTGTAAGACAGTCCGTGGATCAGTCATGTTACACAGCTCCTCAATGTGCCTCATCCTCCTGGACAGCTCGTCCTTCTTTATCTCCAGCTGATGGATCAGAGCAGACAGTGACAGTGACTCTTCCTTCTCCTGCCTGGAGATCTCACTCAGGACCTTCTTCTCCAGGTCATGCAGTCGTCTCCTGATGTCTGTACACAAAGCAGTGAATTTCACAGCTTCTCCAGCTGCTTTTTCTTGAGCTTTTCTCCTGTTTATCTCCAGACGCCAGACTCTTTCCTCAGTCTCCTCTCTCTTTGTGTTGAGTTTCTGGAGAACATTTCTCAGTTTCTTCTTCTTCTCCAAGGCCTCATATGACAACTCTTCACGGTGTATTTGCTGTTTCCCAGCCAAACTGCAGGACACACAGACACAAGCAGCGTCCTCAGTGCAGTAATACACCAGGATTTTCTTATGGACAGAACATTTCCTTTTCTCCAGAGAAGTGCTGGGATCAGATAAGACGTGTTCTGCTGATTTGCTGTGAGATCTCAGGTGTTTATCGCACAGAGAAGCCTCACAGCGTAGACAGGATCTAACAGCAGGTACAGGAGAGTCCACACAGTAAGTGCAGAAGATCTTTGTTCCCATCTTTGTTGGTTCAGTAATCAGGAAATTCTGAATTATGTTACGTAGAGCTAAGTTCCTCATCAGTGTCGGCCGCTCCTGAAACTCTTCTCTGCAGTCAGGACAGTAATAAACTCCAGACTTGTCCTGTGTATCCAGCACACGATCCATACAGACCTGGCAGAAGTTGTGTCCACATTTCAGCATTACAGGATCTGTAAAAGTGCTCAGACAGATGGAGCAGTCAAGCTCATCTCTTAGATCAGCAGACGCCATGGTTGCCACAGGAAGAAAAAACACAAACTGTGATACTCATGAATTAGAGGGCGGGTTTTATACTTATGACCACAGGGCAGAGCTGAACAGCACATCAATTTCCATTAACCTGTTAAAGGACTCTTGTTATCATCATATTTTCTATTTGCTATATAGTCAGTGCCTACATTGTGCTCACATATAAGGAACTGGGTTCTTGGTTGCAGTAAAAATGCCTAAATTACCGTAACAAGTCTGCCGTCATAAATTTTAGATTAGTTGTTGGATTATTAAAGTAAATACGGAGCCCTAAGCAGAGCCATGGGCGAAGTGACCCATGACTCACCTTTTGTAGGGTAGGCAGGGGCTAACAAAGATTGCTGGGTATGGGGCAGTGTTGAGGTTCAAAAGTTGAAGGGGTGGTTAAGAGATAATGGGGGTATATAAAACTGAGGTAAGGGAGAAGGCTGTAATCAGGCATGTTGGCACTAAGAGCTGAGATGTCCGTGCCCACCTCTTTTCTGTCTGGTCATGTCCTCCCTGGAACACCTTCCGAGGCAGCTGAGGGCTGCTGCCGACAGCATACATGGATCCGGAGTAATATTGTGGAGATCCTGGGATGGCCAGTTACAGGAGCTGAAGCTGCATCACCTCCGGTCCGGAGCACACGCAGGGCAAGGCCTCTGGTTCATCAGTCACTGGATATCACTCCTAGGCCCCATCAGCGTGGCAGGAACACCTCCAGGGACCCTCTTTGCTGTGCCTGTTTCCTCCCTTCTCAGGGACGCAGGCTGTGGCGGGGGGGGGGGGGGGGGGCGTAATCTACTCAGGTGGCTGGAGTCTGAGGGGTGGGGGGACCAGCAGTCAGGCAGGTGACCGGGCCTCCTGACTCTAGGGGAAAAGTCTCCAACAAAGTGGCGGCGGCCCCACACTGTGATGCTACTGTCGGTGGGGCTGCTGTGGAGAAGACAGAGCCAGCGCCGCATATGCCATTGGGAACAGGAGGACAGAGACAGCCATCTGCTGGCAGAAGTCTGCAGTGTTGCTCAGCGCCAGCTGGAAAATTGGGGACAGGAGAAAGAAGACAGCCATCTGTAGTTCCGAGCCTGAAGGGAGACTTGTGCTGGCCCATCTAATGCTCTGGAAGAGGATGAATGTCTTCTGCTCAAGCTGCACATGGATCGGGATTGTGGGATGCTGCTCGACCTGCTGTCTGCTTCCTGGTGGTGCCGGTCTGAGTGCAGTGGCAGACCAAGGCTCCTCACAGGAGGAATCAGGGGACGAGAGTTTGGCTCGGTTGGAGGTCGATCATCTGGACCCTGGTTCAGCCGCTTGTGCGTGTGATGAACTGACACAGCCTGGTGAGTATGACTCTGTTTGCCTCGTCTGTTCCCAATAATGTTACTCAGGGGTAGGTGTTAGCTGGGATAGAGATAGCAGTCTCCAACTATCGCCCCATATCACTCCTCCCCTTCGCCTCAAAATGACTTGAACAACACGTCTATTCCAAACTGTCCTCCCACCTCTCCTCCTGCTCCTTCTTTGACCGCCTACAATTTGGCTTTCGACTCCACTACCCCACCAAAACAGCCCCAACCAAAGTCGCCAACTACTTACTGACCGCTAAGAGCCAGCGACACTACTCCATCCTCCTCGACCTTTCTGCTGCCTTTGACACGGTCAACCACTCCCTCTTACTTCAAATTTTAGAATCTCTTGGCATCACTGACTTAGTCCACTTCTGCATCTTCTCTTACCTAACAGACCGGACTTTCAGCGTCACCTACTTCCTCCCCTCCTCCTAGCCATACCCCCTATCTGTTGGAGTTCCTCAAGGCTTGGTCTTGGAACCACTACTCTTCTCCACCCTCTGGCTAGGCCAACTCATTGAGTCCCATGGCCTTGAACACCACCTCTACGGCAATGAAACCAAGCTCTACCTGTACGGCCCTGACATCTCCTCCCTACTATCCAAAATTCCGCAATGCCTGTCCGCCATCTCATCCTTCTTCTCCGCTCGCTTCCTAAAACTGAACATGGAGAAAACTGAGTTCATCGTCTTCCCCACCAGTTGCTCTCCCCCTACCTGACCTATCCATCACTGTCAACGACTAGTCACTTTCACTCGTCCCCCACGCCAAGTGCCTTGGGATAATCCTCGACTCTTCCCTCTCCTTCAAGCCCCACATCCAAACCCTTGCCAGCGCCTGCCAACTCCAGCTCAAGAACATTACAAGGGGAGAGGAGAGGCACAGGGAGACACAGAGATGGGGAGAGGAGATGTAAAAGAGAAAAAAAGGTAATGCGTCTAGTGCGGATCAATTTTATCATAAATTATGCCCTATATATTGCTGCACTCACCTGCATGGTGGGGCGCCACACATTCATCATCTGAACATCCACAAGATGGGTGAAAACGTTCTGAATTATTGACTTGCTAGAATTCTGTAGGACAATAGTCCTGAGTTATTGGCTACGCATGTTTAAAGGCACAGTAAGAAACAAATGCTTATATGTTATTAGCTGATACTCAAGCAAAATCATTGTGGTCCTTCGATGTTGATCAATTGAGCTTAGTATCACTTCACAAGGATCCACTAACACTTGTTGCACTGGTTGTTATTTGTCAATTTAGGTTTATATGCCTTTTTAAATAGCTCATTAAAAGTTAAGTTTTATGTCTTTTACTTTATCTTTTGTTGCCATTCACTGCTGGGCTGAATTGTTTATGTTGGTGACTTGTCTGCTCTTACCCAAGTGGATAACGAGCTGGGGGACTGACCCGCAATCTTCATTGTAATATGTTGCAGTGATGGCGGTTTGAAAACTCGGGCCCCATTTCCAGGTAGCCAGAACCTGTTACTTGGGAGGTGATTCATCCTAGTAATACTGAATGTTGTGATGAGACCATCCCTGTGTCTAACCACCGTTTCCCTGTGGTAAATGCGCCGTCATGTAGTGATAATATTGTGCATCCTATGTCTTCTTCTAGGGATGCTGAACAAGGACAGGTGCCTGAGCTGGACAATGTGCTATCGAATCCAGCACCTCAGGAGGGAGCATCCTCATCAGCTATTCCTGGTGAAGGCCCTAATACCTCTGGGACTGGAAATCCAGTGTCTGGTCCCGGAAGGTTGACTCGGGCTACAGCTGGAGTGCCACCACAGTGCTATGCGCAAGAGGACTTTGAGTGGGGAGGTGTGTTGAGGACGCCAACCTCTAGTGGGGTGGCATGCAAGAGTGTGCAGAGGTTTACTTCCTGCATAAAAAGGGAGGCGCCGTCAGCTGAGAGGGTTGTCATGGAGACGAGGAGAGATTATGACTGTGCTGAGGTAAACAAGTCTGAGGGCTGTGAGAAGGAGAGCGGCTGTGGAGAAGTCTGTGCCAGAAAAAGCTGAGACCGGTCGCTGATGAACTGGACAGCCGGGGCCCTGGAGGGGACCAAATTGACTTATCCCCGATAGGAAGCGAGTATTCTACTGCCAGGAGAGGAGTGTTTTGGAGGAGACAGGTCGGCCATACTGTGAGAGGAAAAGGCTGAATCACTGCTGTGAGACTGCGGCCCTTGGTGTGGTGTCTCCAGGTGAACACACTTCGCCTCCCCAAAAGCTACAGAAGTTACCTCAGGGGAAATGGTGTATCAGTGTCCGCGCTGCTGAAATCCCAAGAAAACGATCCGGAAACCATATGTAGGTTGCATCAATCATCCATTTATTCCTTTCCTACGCGTTTCAACACTGTCCTAGTGTCTTCCTCAGGGAAAGGAATGTTGAAACGCGTAGGAAAGGAATAAATGGATGATTGATGCAACCTACATATGGTTTCCGGATCGTTTTCTTGGGATTTCAGCAGCGCGGACACTGATACACCATTTCCCCTGAGGTAACTTCTGGATGATTCCCACGTGCATGTGGAAGGTGGAAGTCCTGCAGCAGCTGCATTTAATGCCAAATGCTTTTACACCAGTTGTGGGTCTCACAACTGTGCTAGGTGAGTGAATTCATACCCACCGCATACATTAGTGTCACTAGTGATAGGGCACTATTGCGCCTCTTGTTCCCCCCCTATTTTTTTACTTAAAAAGCTACAGAGACTTAGGACCCCCTTCAGACAAGACAGCACAATATCCCTTGTTTATTACTGTCGTGTTTTGTTTTTGTTTTGTTTTTTCTTTTTGGCGCCGAAGACCATTGTAAGTGACTGCAATCCGTACTTCCCCAGGCCTGGTCCAGACTGTAACTGGACTAAACGGTACCATTAGATAAGATACCCGGGTATCCAACAGCTCAAATATATAAATATATACGTACATATATGTATACTGGGTTTATAAGTATTGTGTGTATAGAGGTGATAGGATAGTAAATTGGTGTGTTATTTCAGTGATCCTCACTAAACTGCATCCATCTGATTTACACCTGTTCTGCTGCTGTGTGTACTTAATTATCATTTCTTTTTCTGTTTACATTTTAGGTAAATTTATTCCTGGCGTTGTTTCCTCACACTGAGTAGGAACACTGATGTAATATACCGACCCCTAGCCTGATGCTGGGTGTATGTAAATAATACAGCTATTTCTGGGGAAATAACGTATCTGTGCATCTTACTCTAAATTTTCCATTTGTTTCCCCAAGTAAAAGGAAGCATTTTGTGTTGCTTTTGCCTCCGTCTCTGTTTCTGTGACTCGCTGGATCTAGTACGGACCTCTGGTCATTACATTTGGGTTACCCAATGCTGAAACTCTCTCCAAACTATTTATTGTTCATGTGGTACGATTGCATGGGATTCCCCTTAATATTGTGTCTGATAGGGGAGTACAATTCATCT